>CM059997.1:14871099-16073304 GCA_030463065.1 Aphidoletes aphidimyza | reverse complement strand
GTAATTTGTGAAAAGTGTGCTTTGCTGTTTGGTTTATATTTGGTGACGTTGAGTGGGACGTGGAATAGACTGAGCACAGTAGATGGCACACACACAATCGAGTAAATATTGCAATATGGTTCATTTATCAAATAGGCCTAATGTTCAGGGGGTATTGCATGAACTGTTTACATTTTACACTTCTGGGATAAAGTTTAAATTTTACGTAGAAAGAGCTGTCAATGTCTGACTGGTCTCCATTTATAGTCGCAACTAATATCAGCCGGAAAAGGTTGATTCTGTAAATCTACTTTTTTTATTTCAAAGTCTCTAAAAATTACAATATATCAGCACTGATATCCCAATGAAGCCATCTCACCACATTAGGCGAATGTAAGATGGCATGGTCTCATGCAAGAACAATTATTTTTAGTATTGAATCCCTCACTTGAATAGTCTTCAAGGAAGGCAACACCATTAGTTTGACATTTGATGTTGCCGTTCTCGAGATGATTTGGGTAATTCTAATTACCCCCACTTCCCCTAACTAACATTTTGAGTAATTTTGTTCGATCCTCTTCATATTAGATGATTATGTATTGAATTGTCCGGATAATTAACTTGTAGACAGAATTAACTTGGTTGTAATACTCTCCAGATTGAGTTGATTGTGCCGAATTATGTGATTATTGCCAGCGATCATACTAATACAATCACTTTGAGGTAGTACTCGACGACCCCTTGGTGTAGATGTTAACATCATTTAGTTACGTTGATTGTCGCAGTTTTTAATCGTTTCGATGAGCTCATATTTCAAGTGAATCATGCGGATGCGCACATCTTTCATGTTCAACATTCAACTTTTGTGCATACAATCGAACTAAACGACGTGAAACATTTTTGTGGCATGAATATTTTGACATTTACCTAGGTATTTTTTCATTTGATAGTTCTTGTTTCCTACGGCAACCAGTCATTGTTTGTTTGGCAGCCGATGCAAATTCATTCATATTATGCGTTCCACTTTCGAATAAAATCGAATATTTACTCAATTCATCTATTCATCATTTCTTTGTTTAGACAAAATGGTTTTCATCGTTTTCCGTAAAAGGCTTTTAAATTCCAATGCTTGCACTTTCATTCACAAAAATGGTTGAATAAGGCTAGAAAAGGTGCCAGGTGCTCGTTCATCCACAGCAAAAAAAATTGATGTTATAATTCTGTGGCTGAAACAGTTACCTTATGTTTTTGTGTTTCTTTCTCTTTTTCTTTTCCTTTTTCTTTTCGTCTTCACTACACTGCATGTTTATTGTGTTTTGTGTGGTGTTCGAATTATAAGACGGTATTCATGTTGATCATTCGATCATTTTATTGTTCGGTCTATTTAGGGGTCAAAATATTGAACAACACTTATAGCACTAACAGCGCACACTTAATCGTGTACCTATAATCATAGTCGTTCACTCATCCACTCAATTACATCAATATTTATATTTAACTCACAGTCATGTTTGCGCAAAGCTATTGTACGCAAGCGCGACCAACAATACCAACAATACCAACAGCAGTTTAATCCGAATCGAATCCTCTAGTGCCAATTCATGTACAGCTAGCAGACACATGAGAAGTCAAGGCACGAATAAAATCTAATTTTACAATCATCAAAGTACAAAAAACATGTTTTCCAAACATTTAGCATTACTTTATCGACAATTATCGGCTGACAACTAACTTACCTAAATGCATGTAAATGATCATTTTGAAGTTATTTGCAAAACTAAAAACACTTATTTCTCGATTTTATGGTCGTCAATTACAATCCACGGATACATTTGGTATTAATTTTGGATGTAATCTCATTAATATTTTGTGCATGGCGGTTTGATTTCGATAGTGCAAGTATTCCAAAAAAAGCGATACAGCACGGCACCACGCATATTCATCATATCACGACTATACAGTTGAGCAATTTTTTGGTTTTGTTTTCAATCGCATCGCACTGGAACTATAACACATCAAAGACCTGCCTAAATCGAGCTCTAGATTGAGCTGCATAAATTACAATGGAAATTAAACGGTTTGTCTCGTTGAATTTGAACCGAACAACCTACACTTGATCTAATATTGAATATTGAATCAGAGATTTGATTGAGAATCAAAGTTTTGCTTTATAATTCGATCAATTATAATTCCAACTAAGCATATTTTGAAGAATCAGTTCGTATTTGGATTGATTGTTATTATCTTTTTGTTTGATCAAATGTATTGTTTCATAAATATCATGCGCTGTGTCCATTGTCTTGTGTTGGCGAGTTAACAATTGAATTAGCATTTTATAAGACTCCCAATCAATATTTACATAGTTCACTCTAATACTATGGTCAGTAATAGAGATTATAAGAAATTCAATGATTTCAATTGTTTAAACTATCTGATTAAAGCTATGCGTGCAAATTCTCTCCTTCAAAATGGCAATATGCCATCAAAAATTCAGAAAAATTATCAAAATGTCACCCATTCTTACGAAAGCCTAACTCTAGCTTTCAGAGCAGCATCCTGCTTCTGATGCAAATGAACATGATGAATTTTACAGGCAATAAATCGAGAGGAATTCAGGTATTTCCTCTTTGGCCAATGTAATAATCGAATGCCAAATGCATTTGTTAAAGTCATAGCCGGAATATGACTGGCAAAGCCGATCGCAGCGCCACGTATCAGCTGGCAACCGCTGATTTTGCACCACTTTTGGCAGAACAAAGTGCCACTTTTGGAAAAATGTGAGAATTCTTGCGTTGCCTAGCTGTCATTATCTTCATGCTATGGTTAAAATATTTCATTGCGACATTTTGATTTCCTTAAAACATTTTGAACTAGGCTTAATGTCAATCATTCCAATTGAATAAAAATAAAAATTCAAACACAAAGAAACTCATGCGAACAAACCCGAATCCAATTTTTAAGCGCATCAAATAATGATAGTGACATTTAGGCAATTGCCTTTTAAATCAACGATACCAAATAGAAGAAAAGAAAAAACCCATGGAGACGCTGTATGTATGTCTGAATCGTTCAAAAGTCGAGAGCATCTTCAAATGGTTCTTTGCCACATCCTTTGCTCATTCGATTCAATCTTGTTTTCAAGTCTAGTTCAGTGCGCAATCATTTTACGAAATACCGAGCAAACATTTGTCGGCACTTGGTGTTTGCACATCATTTCGACTTCAATTGGATGTGAGACTGTGTATTTAGAAAATACCAATTGAGATGAGAAACTGGTTTACTGAAATGTGTAATGCACCTATAATGGTGAATGGAGCAAGTGGCATGGGGCATATACTTGCATGCATTTATTATTTGAGATTCTGTAGTTTTTGTTTTTGTTTTTATTTCATTCATTTAGTCAAAATGTACTGTGCAGATGAAGTGAATTATGCGATTTGATGTTTGTCGCTGTGCAGTGGGTACATCGGTCGGTAAGCTAAATGTCATCAGATCCATGATGAAATCAGTTTCTTTTTAACTTGGATTGGGATGCACTTTTCAAAAAAAAAAACAACAAAAACAAAAACAGTTAACATTTGCAATCATTTTAATAGAGTGCAGCTGCTGCGAAACTTCACCTATTGTGGTGCCGAGTTGAGCTACTTTCTTGAATCGAACTTTTTTAAGAAAGAGTATTAATTTATGAGAGTGTTGGAAATGATAATCATTGACAATTAGCAATTGCTTACGAACATGCAATTTTAAAGATCAGACGCTTGAATCATTGTAGCAATTTGACAATAAATTCACATAGTTCTTTGATTGAGCAGTCTTATGTTGATTCTAAACAACACTTCTATATACACAGCTGGAAACTATTGTATCATTCCAAGTGATGACCGTGGGAGAAATTGCAAATAATGTGCTCTGTTCATTTGCATTTTTTTTCATTAGTATGCTACATTGTCGCTTTGTTTACACATTGGTATGCAAACATTATCAGAATCTTATTTGATTAATGTTCACCACAGAATTTTCTACAAGTCTATTCGTTGCACATAAAAACATCAACAAGTATTAAAGATTAATATTTGAAACTTCAATCGAATTGCTTACAAATTAAAATATTAACTGTCAGAAATTGAGTGTTGCAAAAAAAAAATCAACACGAGAATTCATCGATAAATAACATGCGCTCAAGTAATTTAACGGTACTTGCATAGTTTCGCAATGTTTCTGATGTCATGCACATAAACTGGCTACTGTACACTGCACATACATCTTTTGTCACTTTCAATGATATATGGAGTTCATAAAATCACACAACCAATAATAGAGTCATGAATTTAACGCCACGGAAAATTTCGCATATTGTTGAATCACTTGAGTAAAATATTCTGGCAGGTTTTCATACTGTTTGTAAAATTACTGTTAATAGTATTTTATAAAATATTTGGAATGGTAAAAGAAAACTAATTACTTTCACCGCTCAAGGAGATTATTTTAATGATTTTTCAAAGAACATACTATCACGTTGGACTGTCACTGAGTCTCAGTGGAAATGAGACTTCAAATTACATAGAAACGAAGTGACAGTCTAAAAATGATATAACTTTGAAACACTGTTCTTTAATTTCAATGTATTTCGTTGAGAGGTTCAGAAACGTAGCTATCAGGAATTAGATACGTCGATTGATACATAAAGGTGAACTTTCAAATTCAAAGCCATTCATTTCGATATGTATCAATTGGATTTTCTTACAAAAATATCTTAGATTGATTATTTCAAACGACTCGCCGTAGGATTATCGCATAGCGATGCAAGTCTTATCGCATCATTCATATACGAATACATATTGATTGTATCGAATAAAGTGTATTGCGCACACATTATTACTAACGCACACACACGTTTTGTTCTATGTACGTAAATTAAAATGTGATTTTAAAATATTATATGCACAACTGCACATGTTGGGGTTGTTCATATGTTCATGCTTGAATATCAATTATGACGCAAATAATACTCATCACATGAGCGCTTTTGTGCAATCGGTAATGCAAGCAAAGGAACGAAAGGTAAGAAATGTTGCATATGCACCACAGACACACAGTGAATTATGGCCACAGAAGAAAATAAAAATGACAACTGATTATAAATTTGGCAATTATTTTATTCTTATCATACAATATTCGCAAGCAATAAATTATAAATTACATGATTATGGCCAAATATCCGTTATATTCAGCCAATAAAACTCTAATTATGATTTCAGAAATCATACTGTGAAAAGTAATATTATCTGGCTTTTGAATATAGGATTTGACTGATCATCATGATGGTGAAAAATCTTTACTAATTATAGTAACCGAGTGATATTTTTAAGTGTGCAAATACCGAAACAACATATATTCAAAATCACAAAATCACATGCACAGTACTCTCAGTCTGTTTGTGATAAATGTCAATAAAACCCAATCAACTTTGCTCGGATTGAATTTTTCTATACTCAATCTTTTCAATCTTTTACGTTAAAAAAAACTTTAAACTATTGTGCAACTGACGAAATTCAATCCATCACCTGATGCATAATCGAATGAAGGTTGCTTCGGTTTGCTGTCCTGTTTTTGAAACGATAGCTATGACGATACATCATTCAAAGACATCGAATTTCAGTGAAGATAAGAGTATGCTGCGTTATTAAATGTAAACATATCATCATGCTACTCTAATTAGTACTGAATGCTCATTTCAATGTATGCACGTCAGATTGAAGAGCTAAAAGTTCTACAATTGTCTCATTAAAAATTTCACAGGCCAACTGTGTTCATTTAGTGACAAGCTTTTGGATGCAAAAAAAGAGAGAAAAACCAACTATTGAATTAATCTCATGCATGCTGTTAAAACATTACCTGAGTATTTTTGTTGTTGTTGTTATTGTTGTTGATGTTGTTGTACTATATATGTGTATAATCATCATTGTAATTTGTTTGGTTAAATTTGCAAATTTATATGTAATATGCATATTACATGCAAATGCGCGTGCTGGTGTGCACACATGTGTTGTGCCGGTTGTAGTCGTGTGGTAACGGTTAACATAATCACCGTATGTTTACTTTGAGATTTATTAATTTTGTCATAGTTCGAATGTATCAGGGCATCCATTTTCAACGGCGCTTATCAGATTGTGTTCATATTCAAAAGTTCCATTTACCTGAACTCCCCATCTGTTGAAACCAGCAGCGTAGATTTGGAAAAAGATATTTGAACATGACAAACAAAAAACCTTTACGCTTTTATGTATGGTTAAAATGATATTCAAATGGTTAATTCATTATAAAATGGCAAGAGGAAAATGTATATATTCGTACGAAATGTTTATAGGTGCCAGATTCGTTTGAAAGGCATAAACCAACCAAAAGAATATATTCAATTGTTTTCGCTACTGTTTTCCATCTTACGTAGCCACAGAGTGTGAGAGGTTTTTCCACTTTGATATATTGGGTGCTTTTCATCTGATGATTTATTCAGCGTTTTTATATATATAATATATACAGAGAGAGAGAGAGAGAGAGAGAGAGAGAGAGAGAGAGATAGAGAGAGAGAAATAACAAGTGCGTCTTAGACGATGGATAATGGAGCCGGGAGCAAAATACAATTTCATCATTTGCACGGAACACACCGTCCACCTTGATTTGGATATACTTTGATTGAATAATTGGTGAAGCGATAAAGCGCTATTTGTGACTTAACTGACACATGCGATTCAAATGAATTGTAACTGATTTTGACTAGGAACATTGGGTTTTGTTGTTGTTTTAACTGTGCTGCAACATTTGGTCTTTACTTGGTTTGGTAAATTTTCTCAACCATTTTTTAAAATGAATAAAAATACATTGCACGCAGGTCAGCCACAAGCTCTGATCACCACAAATATGGCTCATGCCACGGGTCGGTTCATTACAACGAGAAATTAGTGCCTGAATTCTTTCGACGTGTGCTCTCATTTCGAAATCAGTATCTTTAAACCAATTTCATCATGGATAACTTGAATACATACCAAAATACAAGAAACCAACGTTAACTGGATTTCGTAGATTTTCATTATCTAGCCGATGAAAACAATGAACAATGCAAAAATGGTGAATGAAGCGAGACCGTCACATTAAAATCACATAAAAATGTGTAATAAATTTCAATTATTTAAAAGTGTATATTTTGAAAGCGATTCCCATAATTAATATTTCGTTTATTGTTTTGCTTACAAAATAAACGCACGCTAAATATGTGTATCATATGGAGTGCAGCGAATCGCGGGAAAAACGCACATAGAAGGCGTTTCAGTTTGTTTCCAATTTCATTTGTATTTGCAATGTTTTGTGTGCGTGCGTGCGTGCGAGCGAGCAAGTGGGTGTGTTGTCATACAGAAAACAGCAAATGCCAAATTTTATTTTAAATGGGAAACACATACTCTCATTGGAATGCATGCTTATGGTGGCACATTTCATGCAACGTCACATTCAGCATTTTGATTGCTTCCATTCATATCTGTTTGTTTATCAATTGATCGTTACAATATCAATGCACTGATTTTAAGCAATATGTAAAATTCCAGCCACTTACTTTGTAGAGTTTATCTTTTTGATACCAAACGTCTTCCTCGTCATCCTGTTGCTGATATTGATGTTCTAGATTTAAATCATCTCGCGAACGAGACAATATTTTACGGCGTGACACCATGTCCCGCGGTAATGTTTCCAATGGACCAAGGCTGCAACAAAAACAAGAAAATTAACATTAAAATCCATCTTAGAAAAGAAAAACAAAAATCGTGTGCATTTCATCAAAATGTCGAGTAAAGTTACATGACAATGAAAGTTGATCCGTATTCTTCTGTTATAGGTTTACACAATTCAATTAAAACTTGAAATATTCAACGAATATCATTTGAACTTCACAATTTTCTATTGTATTCTTCTTAGTTCGTTGTGTACGTGAAGCATTGCTAAATATAGTTCGTTTTGTTTCGTTTCGTTTTTTTTTTTTGTTTGTATTCGGAATTGTTCAGTTTTTGTAGTGATCATAGCATTGTGAAATGAAAGCAAAAGTGACACCGTCCCATTCATTCAACTTCTCGCGGACCATATTATTGAATCGTTCAACAGTTCAATAGTGCGAGGCAAATAAGATGGAAGAATAACAGAAAATGATTATGTAAAAAGGTCAAATCGACTACAACCGAATTAATTTGTATGATTGAAAGTGAAAAAACACACACAACACACTCACACCACATTTGACGTTGATTGAATCTTGACGAAAACAACGGAAAAGATGAACATTCGCCATGAGTGAAATAATCGAGAGGAAACCGCCAAAATCATTACGAGTTCCAATTTGAAATTAAAATTTTTATCCGGCTGTGTAGAAAATGCAATTATTGCACATTTTATACAATGTGTGCTTCAATCTGCGATATTAGTTTGTGGTTGTTGCTGTTGCTGTTGAGCCAAAACCGTTGACTTGGCTGCAACAGTGCTCCCAGCATGTTATTTAATTTGTTTTTTTTTCTTCACAAGCATCAAAAATTTTAACTGCTGTTGCCATTCAATTGAATACAATTGTTGAGTATAGTTCCACAATATTTGGTGTTCGATTGAAGTGGAAAATCGATGGATAATTTACTAATGTGCAATGGCCTGAATGAAAAGAAGATTGGAACGAATGAGTGAGTACAAAAGAACCGAAAAAATGAATGCTAAACATGGAATTTGAAGAAAAGTAATTTGGCATCGCCAGCTAATGCAATTCTAATGTGAACGAATAAGCACAGAAAAAAAACAAAGACACGCAGAAACACAATAGAACACTGAATAGCATTCTATTTGAATGAATCAAGTACTGGCTTGCGCATCGTATCGCATGAAATTAAAAAATAAACGGAATTGCAGCCCGTTGAAAGAACATACACACGAAAAATGATGTTAGAAATAAGTGACAGAGCAAGCAGACGAAAAAAAAACACAGAAGAACAAACTTGAACACACACATTCAGCCAATGTATATTTGTGTTGAATAAACGAGATGCAACCAAATGCCAAACCTTTATCATCGTGTTCTTGTTTTCGTCGCAGTCATCTTCTGATGCAGCTTGAAACAGTTGGTTTTTATGCCTCTTTGTTATTCTTTTTTTTATGATTCTTTGTTAGATCATTTTTATTTTAGGTTTTGGTATAAACGCTGCCGATGACTGTATTTGGTGCTTATTTTATTACATTCAAATGAATCCAAATATTGCCCAACGTTGTGTGCGATACAATTTTGTTATTTTTCAACGTTTTTTGTTTTGTTTCCACAGTATCTTAATGTGCTTCTAATAATATTCAAAAATGTATTTATTGAGAGTAAAACGAAATAGCGCAACATATCACATCGATCTTCACTGAACGAACGACTCTTAATGCCTCAACAAGGTTCAAAGAATCATTTGTTACTACAGTGTTTTGGCACAGCATTTTCATGCATCATACTTTAATTCATCTGAACATTGAGCATTCGTGAACCGAATTCAAAACATGCTCACTATATTTCGATTAAAACATGTATTATTCTTGTGTTTTTGACTTCATTGATTTTATAACCAGTCAATATTTGTTCTGTTTCTCTTTTTTGCTTCATTTTTTGAAAAGTGGTCTTAATTTTCGTTTCTATTAAATGTTAATGGAATCGTTATACAAGACATGATGAAAATGCGCTCTGTAGCTGTGTGACCACGCTACCACTTGTCTGTATGGCATTCCATTGGTTCAACATGACATTAAGCATAGGCAATTGAAGGCGAATAAAGAAGAAATGTTATCATATTTATAGAACTAGTTGTATTTTTTGGAGTTTAAATTCGGTTCTAGACAAAGACATGAGTTTAAGTTATAATTCAAATTTTCAAATTCAACGATTGAACAACAATATTCCGATGTCATGAGCCCATTTTTTAAACGATTGACATATTTTCTATTGTTTGAAATTTTGAGGCGCACACATCTAAACATGCATTTATTTATTTTGTAGCAACTCGCTAGATGTCTGATACATTCATTTGAAAATGAGTAAGCAAACGTTGACTAGAATAGCTGCTATCGGCTATCGGCAGTTTTTTATTTGCTGGTCAATGTCGCATCCCATAATATTACATCAGAAAAAAGAAATCGATGGACATAGTGTTGGGACCTTTTAAAGAAATTGTTAAAGAAGTTTGCGTGGTTGCACTCCAAATTCCACTTTCATATATAGTTGGATAGGTATGGAAATACCATAAAATTGTGTGTGTGTTTAAAAATAAGACTAATGAAAGAAAGAAAGAAAACAATTCTTGAATTTATGTTCTCCCATTTGTTGATGCAATGTTTTTCGAATCTATTAAATGAAAATCCCCATAAATTCATTCGGACAAATTATCACCATCATTAAAGTGATAGAAATAATGTCAACATGTATAAGCAATTAAGGTAAGCAATGAATACACATTTTCCATATACACCTCACCTGGACCATTGGTATTGATGTCCAATGGGGAGAGAGAAAGAAATACAAATGTATTGCAAATACGCAAAAGATTGATTGATACATCGCCATTATATTTCGATACAAGCAAATCACGCGCGCTTATCTTCCGACTTTGATGTAATTGTTTTGTGTTCGGTGTGTTGTATTTAGTGGGATTCTCCTAACATGAAGTGTGGAGGCGTCGCATTCATAGCATGCCGAGGGACATTGTTGAAACTGTTCGAGGTAAAAATGGGAGAAAATGAGAGAGTTCATAAAGAAGAAGAAGAAACAAAACACAAACGGCCAAACAGATTAGCAACAAACGCATACGGATCAATGCCTCTGATTCTCAAGACACACTTGGAGACAACAATGGAATCACTCTAATAAATCTAAATAAATAATGCCATTGACAAGCCATTTTTGGCCCACACCAATACTTCAATAGCCACAATGTTGTCCTTATTTCTCGAATTGAATACGATTGCTTTGTTTTGTATCGTCTTAACCAACATATGCTCCTTGTTATCTGATAACATTCACTTTAAAAAATGCAAACGCTTCATTCGCCTCCAACGCATTTCATGCTGGAATGGTTTGGCGATGTTTTTATTTTCATAGTTAGTGAAATTTATTGATTGAAATTTGCTTAGCATGGCAATAAGACATACTGGTTAGATAGCATCAATGCCATTCGAAATGAAAAGAAGGAGGAATGCCATCGAAGTGAAAATATGTTTTATCATTTGTCTTTCAAATCAATAGACATATAGTATTCAGTACTACTACTATTCGTCTCTTATTTTCTGATTATATTGATTAGTTATCGCAATTTTTCGATATCCCACTATCTCTTTAAACAATTAAGCGGTAGTAGCACTTTTTCTAAGTGTGTGTTGCTGGCATATTTCCAGAAACCGGTATCAGAATATAGCTCAGAAACATACGCAAGATAAAATATTAAATTGGGCATATTACATGCGACATCATGTCATTTCATCTCAATCATTTCTTTTCCTACACAGAAAAGAGGAGGAATTTTCGTTAGAAAAATAGCTATAAATATCTGTTAGCCGGATGAATTTATCTTTAGGCAGCAAGAATTTCAATGCTGCAAATAGTGCCGTCGAAATATTTATTTGAGTTTGACTCACATCATACATATAAATTGAATTAAATATTTTGTGCTGCTTGAAATTGTGCTTCTTGAACGTAAAGTGCGACGAAAGCGAAACGTGTTCGAAGAATTTAAAAAAAAAATCATAATTAATATATTTGCCATCAGCAGATACATTCTTGCGACATAATTTGCATCTTCAATCAGATTTAATGTTTAAGAACAGCCAAAGAATTGGCCAAAATGCAGTTTTATGATGTAATGCAATTCGAATCGATTTTCAAAAATAACTCAGCGAATCGTTTAATAAAGAGCCATCGTGGTATTTATGGTTGCTCATACATGTCTGTTCAGCTGATGCTGATGCTGTTGCAGATACAAACCCATATGATGCGGACGGTTTAGAGTGCATTTGTGTTTATAAATTTATTCGTAATTGCCCAATCGAGACTGCAGTACATGCACATTACATGTATGTTTTAACAAATGAGTTA
The DNA here is from genome assembly GCA_030463065.1 of Aphidoletes aphidimyza. Classification (NCBI taxonomy): domain Eukaryota; kingdom Metazoa; phylum Arthropoda; class Insecta; order Diptera; family Cecidomyiidae; genus Aphidoletes; species Aphidoletes aphidimyza. Next base: position 16,061,186 of record CM059997.1, on the reverse strand, counting down.
AAAATCTTATTGCGAATTACATCAAAATTATTTGCCTTTATGAATGCGATGACATGGACATTGACACTTTTTTCGAGAGTCAGGAGCGAGGCGAAAAAGAGAAAATCAATTTTCTATTGAATATTAATTAATGATGATTTTACTATCTAACGCTTAGTTATAAAAATTCACGTTTCGAGTGATTCAATTGATTCTACAAAATATTCAAAATGCACGAAAACTTCAGGCAATTGTTTTTTTTTCAATGCTTTTTATAGTCTTGGTAGGAATTTTACGTATGATGTGGATTTGTAACCCGTTTTATATATCATGCATCCGTCTAAATAATAGGATCTAAATAATAGGCAGTAAGGGATTCTGGCACACTGACAAGGAACAAAAACAAAAAATAAAAAAATGTGCACCAAAATTATAAATGTTGTTCCAATTGCCAAAGTTTAAGTTGTGTTTTTATTGATTTCGTCGGCAACCACATGGAGGCGCTTGCAATCAATTTGATCTGTCGCCGAGTTTTGGTTAACATGCGTTTTGATTAATTTCGAATTTTTCTCAAATTTGCTGCAAGCAATGGTTGCATTTACTCTTTTTGTTTCTGTTTGTTCACTTCAATTTCATTTGTTCGGTAACTGCATTAAACAATAATATTTGGCGAATTTAAGGAATTTCAAAAGGTAAATAAAATGAAGTGAACTTCGTTTTTACCTAACATTGAGGTTTAAATACACATTTTCGAGTTGAGGACAGAATATCTGGCACTTGGTGCCATTCTAATGCAGCAAAAGGATCTCATTCAAGTGATTTATGTTTTAACTAAATTTTTGGCACACACATGCTCACCGCGGTGTGTTGATATGGCATGCCGATTTCTGACCTCAAATACGAAAGTGAATTGCTTGAGAAGTGAACAACAATAGTTCAAGACACAACGTGCAACGTTCCAGCGATAGTAATCGTAAATCACACAGCTCTTGCTATCATTAACACTGCTAATAAGGTTATGTAAGCCCAAAACACAGAAAAACTCATGCATTGCTAATAAACATGGAAAGCAGCGTAATCAAGCAGTCAGTCAACCAAACGAAGGAATAACAAATTAGTGTAGTTTATAAGCTGTTGTGTAAAGATAAAGGCTGCTTTCAAACACCGGCATGAGTGAATCTGCAACAATGACCAAACATTGAACGAGTCCCGGGGGTTTCAATCAAATGAAAATGAGCAGGCAAAACATTTGATTATCAAAATAAAAATCACGGCATACCGTCAGGTGAAGTGGTTAGGAGCAATCGGTGATCGATTGTTTATCTGATAACCGGAATCACCTTTGTCCACTGAATGCTCAACAGAGACTAACAGGTACTAATCTAACGGTTCAAAAATGACACAACCACAAGCAAAATCGTCAACCGTGTACACGGCCATCAACAAATTGGTGATAGTTTCAGTTCTTGTCGATCACTTCATCCGCCGATATTCCTTGTTAAAAACGCATAAAACATAACACGAAGCAAAAACAACATCAGCTTGGTTTTTCTTTGCGTTGCCTCCCACTTTTCGATGAATGCGTTTTTTTGTGTGTTAGCGACAGCCACACGTCACACAGCATTCGTTCACTAAATATTCAAGTCGAATGAAAACAAAACAGCCAAAGCCAAGGCAGCAAATTTGATTCAGCTTATCGTTTATAATTCGCATCAGTCATATTCATGCGTTGGCCAATTTGTTGAAACCGACAGACGGCTCAAAGCAAAATCTCTAATGGAACAACGTAAATGATGTGCGAAACACACTATATGGTTTGCAAGTCCTTAATATTTTGTTTATGCAGCAAACATACGAAACGAACACAAGTCAAAATGGTCATTAAAATGATTCACTTAACAACGTAGTAAAAAAAAAAATTAATTCAACATTTATAGTGTCCAGTAAACACACTCAATAACGGGTGAGAGAAAGAAAGAAGTAATCATAATACGTTTATCGAACGATAAGCTGCAAAAATGAAATTCCGGATGGAACAAGAATCACCTGGCACGAAAATTGTGGTTTTTATTTTGCATTGCAAAGAGACTTCAAAGTATCAAACTATGGTTGTTTTTATCCTCGTTTTTTTTTCTCTCTTTAAACTGATTTTCGTTGGTAACCACACACATTCACAATCTCAAGCCGAATAAAAAAGTATCATTTAGATTATTCACATCGCTTACTCTCGGCGATTTCATATTTAAAACCCGACGAATCCAAATACTTAACCATTATTATGAATGAGATTGTGTTGTGTTTTAAATGCGTTGAAATATGACGTTGCGCAAGAAAATTGTTTATGAATAAATTCCATCACCAGGCAGTAATCATCATCGACGACATCATCGAGTATACTTCAAATGGAAATGAACGAATGGAGATGCGAACGTGGTAGACAGAGAGAGAAAAGGAGTGTCGCTTAAAAGATGTTTTACAGAATGAGCTCAGACGTTATTTCGCAAGATTTTTAGCTGATGGCGGAATAATAAAAAACATACTGCAAAAAGCTGGACTCACTTTGAATGCTACTTGTCGCAAATGTGAGCCACACTCATGCATTCAACTAGGCAATCAACGGAGATTTGGAGCACGTCATTCAATGGGTTTTTACCGAAGGTCTCTTCCAACATTTATTGCCGAAATCGACACTTTTTTCAAAATGTATTTATTTACGATAAACATCTTTTCAAATAAATTATGGGACACTTTTGAGTCACTTTCCAAAAGTGACATTTGAGCTGTTGCGTCTGCAAACACTCCCAATTTGAATAGAAAAATCGCTAGTCAAAACATGCTCACTGATCAATTGAATGCAATTGAACAATATTACCGTGATTGCTTTTTTTTCTATGTACTTTGGATGCTATATTTGGATATCAAACCCACAAGACTGTCTTCTAAATAAAATGTTTGATTAACACCTAATTGTTTATAGAAAATCGTGCATTTACTTTCGTACTTAATGCAATTAGCAGTGGACATTGTCCACTGGACAATGAAATATAGAAAACTAAACATAACAATATGCTTTTCAGATAGATAGTCGGCTCAAGAATGCTATTCCATCTATGTATAGGCAAATAAGCATATTGGTCAAGGTACTTTGCATTTATTTGGCCGTTGAATCTTGAGATTCTAGTCTATTTATATCATGGGCACCTGTAAGCCAACGGATGGTCTATGGATGGCCCATGAATAGCTTATTTGCATACCTCATTCCAAGAACTGTTGTTCAACTGAAGAAGTGACAAATCATTATTTACATTTACGTCCGACACGCGCTCTTTGATAATTCCAAATCAGACCTGCAGTGCAATTTTGTGCAGTTCAAATGTATTTGCATTTGCATTTCATTAAGTGTGTCGGTTGTGATGATACTTGAAATATTTTTTGCGAGTACTCAAGTGAGAGAGAGCATTCTTTGCTTATGGCAAACCACATCTCTTGGGCTGCCATTGGTCTAGTCCTTAGTGTGCTTATAAACTGGCAAACAATGCGGAACATTAGTCAATACAGCTCGATCGGCATTAAGCCACACTTCAATATTTTTTTACCATAGGCATTTATCGAGAGCGCTTCAATTGTTGTCTCACACTGACGCTGCCGACATGTTAATCAATGTTGTAAACAGTTTCTGAGCATTACAATTCACACTAATGACAAACAAAAAATTATCATATAATAGAATGAATGTCGCGATTACTGGGAATGCCACATATCGCATATAGATGTTTGAAGCAATCAGCAAAATCAAGAAATCATTCACACTTTCCTCACTTCAATCAACAAAAGACAAACATAGCACATTGGCTTTTAACTATTTGCAAACAATCATTGGCAATGAAATTTAATCGATGAGAAATAAAAAGAGATTCGTGGTCGGCTTCACCGAATAGAGAGAGAGAAAAAAAAACAACGAAACAAATGTAGATAGTCAACAAAAGAAGCTAACACATTGCACTACAACAATCGAACTGAACATTTCAAGAGTAACATTTTCTGGGAAACGTTCACAACAGATGGCAACCTCGAGTTTTGATCGCCATCCTGTCAAATTCGATTCAAACTAAATGTGTTAATCAAACGGAATGATTTTACAATGGCATTCTTATATTTTTGGTAAATTTCAAATTAAATGTAAACATCTACATTAATGAACATATAAACAAACATTCAACCAACTACAAGGTTGGGAAAGATGTTTAAATTTATGTAAACCAAATAAAAAGCCAAAAGCCACTTGTAATGGCTACAAATTAACATATTCGATGATATTTTGGCTGCTTAATATTCTGAATGCTTTCGTCAATTTACTCGGAACCAAGAGCAAAATGAGGCCATCTAGCTATGAAATGTGAAATGCTATTGAATCTATGACCGTTTTTGGCGCTACAAGACCCCGTTACAAAGAATTCTATTTAATGTTATATGACATGCAGACATTCATTGAACTAATATGCTCAACTGTGCTCAAACCAGATTAGGCGGGCTTGTATACACGATGATAGGCACAGAACGTTATATTCTAGAAACGAATACCACTACCACAATGACATCCAAAAACCTAGTTTTCAACACGCGTAGACGAAGTTGCTTAAATGATTTCGCATACCGAATACAATTGGTTCTAAAGTGATTTTGTGTCGATCAAGCAAATACCGTTCTTGAATTGTAAAATTGAGTTGGAGTTACACCAGTTCATATCGAACGTGGTGTTGTTGCTTTTATTCTTTTCGATGTTTTGACTTTTTTTCTGGTCACTTGCATGAACACTTGAAAAAAAAAATCGTTTTTGTCTTCCGTTCGAAAGCCATTTGTTAATCGTTGAACAAACTTTTTGGCTTTTAACGCCGATGGAATTCTAATTACGATTTTGGCATATCGAATCACGAAGTCCGCAAACATTTGGAGTGCGATGAACAGGAAACAACAATACTGTTGCGATCGAAAAAGGGCGATTTTGTATTTGATTTGCGTTAAAAGTCCAGAATCAATTTGGTTATAATTTACCAGACCGTTCGTTATAGTTCGTCCTATGTGTAGAGAAAAATTGGATTAAAACGCTAATGAAACAGTATGTTGTTACTTTATTTGAATGTTTATCGCATCCTCATCGATGAAAATCATTCATCTTCATATTTGATTTGTTTTGGTTGATGTCATTTATACGTCACCAAAATGTCGAGTTAATTTTTGTTTTTTTGCTTTTGTGCATGTAGTTTGTCGGTTTACATTATAGCTGATCAAGTCGAGCAAAATTTCTTGTGAAGCTCGTATCGTATACTTGTTAAATTGAAAACGCATACAACCAGAAATGAGGAATGAAAAAACAACGAAATTATAGTTTGTGCTGTAAAACAGCACAATACAGAATTTTAATGACGCTTGACAGATGCCGAATTGTGTGTGCGTGTCTGTGTATGTATGTAAGCGGCGATGAATTTTTTATTCGTCAAACATACGTGCAAACTGAGTTCATTGATTCACTAACATTGTCCATATTTGACAACAAATGACAATTTTTTTTTTTAAATAAGTATATTATTGATGATTATTATTGGTCAGCACTAACACTGAAAAAGCAACAGCAAAAGCATTTCAGACGCACGGACACAGAACAAAAAAGGGATGTAATGTTGAAGGAAGAATGAGAGAAATGACAAACCACAATAAAATGCGAGATTTTACTTGATTTTGCGAAACTGAGAGCCTCAAATTAAAAATGCTGTTTGTTTACGGTTTGCCAAAAATGGCATTTCAACAAACACACGACCACCGTCCACGGACTAAGACTCAATGAACGCACTGCGTGCCAAAACAATTGGCTGAATAATCGAATTCAATTTTACATTTGTATTCAACGTTAGCTTCATTTGTGTGCCACGACCATTGTTAATTTTGGTTTTACATTTGAATGATTCACCATGACGGCCTCATAAAACGGAAACTAAATAGCACCTGAATTCCACGGAATCATCATGTTTTTTGGGCGTCCCATTTAAAAACAAAAACCAAATCACCACTTATTGTGCGAAGCATCGAAATGAGAACGATCAATGTCACTTCTGAAATCCTAATATTCCGTTTGAGCAGTTGTGATCTTCAAAAACATGTAGGCGTTTCATCAAAGCTGCATTAATGTTGTTAAAGAGGTGCGCCTGTAATTTCTTAAATGTTTTTATTTCTCTACAAAACAGCCATTAATGGTATATTAGTACAGAGCAGAAGAAGAAGAAGAAGAAGAAAAAAAACACAACCGAGCCAAATGCACAGCAATTTGCCAATTCTAACATTGCCGCTGCTGAAATGGAAGCGAGTATACATTTCGTCATATTGTGAGTGGTAACAAAATAACAATTGGTAAATCGACATATAGCTTGAGTGTATAATCTATTTCTTTTCTATCGTTCGTTTTTTTTTATTCACGTAAATCTTATTATATTCGGTGTTCTCTTTACTCTTAACAAGAAGGTCGTTGAAGTAAGTAAAATACTTCGAGTAATTCAAAATAAATCCAAGAATTTGAGTTTCGGCTTAAAACATCGCAATTTTGTAGCTGTTGCAATTATTCAATCTTTCCCCTTTTAGTGTTGTTCAACGTGCACTGATTTACTTTTTCAAATGCAGGCACGAGTTAAACAGAAAAATACACAGAGACTCGGAGTCGGGCGCGCGTACGCTCACAATGTTCGGTGTGTAGTGTGTATGCTGCAGTTAATTTAAATCACCAGCAACAATGCCACACGATACACCCCGTATGAAACTGATTTGCAAAATAAACACCATTTTGTGCTGGCAGACATTTATATTTTAACGAGTCATGAGCAAAAAATATTCGCGATGTGAATGTTGACTTGGAGTTTTGAAAAAAAGAACATAAACATACGCACACACACACACACACACACACACACACACACACACACACACACACACACACACACACACACACACACACAGATGAACGATAATGACGATGAAAAACTTGTAGAGTACACGAAAGTCGAAATGAAAATATTGCGGCAACAGTTGGCTAAGTTGCGGGAGCACAAATCGTAACACGACCCAGATGTGTGCTTATTTCGGTGTACATTAGATTGTAGTTTAATGCAATTATTGTACGATACATTGACTCTCTCTCTCTCTTTCACTTACTTACTCACTCACTCACTCACTCACTCACTCTACCACATCAACCACACATATTTGTGGAGTAATTCATGTTTAAATATGTAATTGTTTTTTCTTTTCATTTGCTACGAAATTTACGGTATGATTCCTGCCGCGTAAAAATTGTGTCTTTTCGTGGCGAATTTTAAAAGCTATTGTTGTTGTTTTTCTTTTTTTTTGTCTCTCTCCTTTTCCTTCTTCGTTTTGAGTGAATTGTCACCTAGTTTTTTTCAATGAACATTTATTTTTTCGTGTTGACCTCTCTTTATACTTCAATTGTGTTTTGGTGTTCACATCGTGATTGCACCACATTCAGTTGCATTTTTAACTGTATCTACATATATAAATAGTATAAACGTCAAAAATCTGTGGATTTATGTTATGCTGGAAAACGATCTACAAGAGTGGCATCGAATGATAGATCCAGACAAAGAAACAGCTCGCCAGCTCTTGGGCTTGTATAACACTGAATCTGCTTAATCCGCTCAATTCGCTCAATACAGTGTCTTATGCGTTCGAGCTCTTTGTAGAGTGTTTGTCATCCAGTAAAGAATCTCTCCACTTTGATCCATATCGTGGACGTAGAAGACACACACACACACACAACATAAGGCGGTTACCTCCATTCTTTGACTTTGAATGTGATCCAATCCAGTAAATTGTACGTTTGCTATTCATATATTCCCACATTCGGTCAGTTGTTCGTATTTATTCACGCATTTTCTGTTGGGTCCGATTGAATCCATTAAAATTTCTCCTTGAGATAGTTTTACTGCTACGTAATTATTCTCATGATTTGCCAACCAACCAAAAATAACAACCGCAAATGGCTTGCAAGTGTGAGAACGTAATATTAAGACAAAAACGGTGAATGATTTTTATGCCAACTAAAATACTATATTCTCGATTAATTGATTGATTCACTTAAGCCGTTAATTCGTACACTCTCACACGCACCTGAACCAAATCGAATCAAAACCAAACCAAACCAAACTGAACCGAAAATAAAACAACCTCCAGATGAACGAAACAGACAAAAAACCGTATTATTTTACCATGTTTGTTTTCTTCTAGAGGGCTTAATGCAACAGCATATGGTTGGACATTTGGACCGTTCAAAGTGTGTGCGTATGTGTGGGCTTGAAATTGAAGAAACAATGTCAACGAAACAAAAAAACAGTATAACATCGATTTAGCAAACAACCTTCATTGCCGCATTAAAATGAATCTCAACGTATTTGGAATTAACTGAGTGAAAGAAAGAGTTTTGAGACGAACAGTGTTTTTTTAAGCGATTGATAAGTTTATTCACCTGTTCTTTTTCTGTCATTCCGTCGTTCAGTAAACAAACGGCAGCGACGACAATCGGATACAACAGAAACAACGAATCGAGTATCGCTCAGCTCTGTTTGCTCAAAATGTAAGCATATTAACGATCATTTCCCCCCTTCCGTTTCATATGTAATGTTCAACTTTTACCATTTCTTTTCCTTTTCAACGTATTGCCAACTGCTTTTCACCATGTTTAGCGCACGAATGTAAAGCAACGCCAATAGATGAATTCGCTGTGAACACACCGAGATGCAAAAAAAGCAACAGCACAGTGTTTCAACAGCTATGACTGTTGTTTATATTACTGTCGATCATAAACTTTCTCCTCGCAAAATTCTCCACACCATTTCAAATGTACGTGAATTGCGGTTACTCACAAGGGAAATAAAGATCATCTAATAATTTCGACAAAGAGATGATTATAATTATGGAAAAATAGCGAGAAAAAAAACGATTATAAGCTCAATTTTGTTGCGTTCAAGTAATGTCTGAGTGCTTTTAATTCTACGCGGGTCATTATTCAATTTGAAATATAATAGCCACATCAGATGAGTGTAAACATTTATTGAAAACCGCCATTGAGCCTCGATATTCGGTATGATGTTACTCGATGTTACATCTTTCTTCTTTCTTCTAATTTACCATTGATTTGAGTATTCATTTTCGTTCATTTCTCATCTCAATTGCTTCTTGATGACATTCCTATTCATTTTTTTAAATGTCTGACATCGTGAAAATTGGTGATGGTCCTTCAAAACTCGAATTATAGGGTATCGTTTAGATGAACCAAAATTACCACATGTTCGTGTCAAGCACAGCATTGATGCCAATTTTCATGCATTGCATTTCGATCGTTACGACGTATTAAATGGCTATATATTGATAGGAAAACACATGATCGGTGTAGGGCCATACATTTTATAGCATTATGGCTCGTAGTTCCGATTTTACTAGTAAGCATTTTGTTTGGTAATTGATAAATGATAGATATTCCAAAATGAATGTTGAACTTTTTAAGTTCGTGTAATTATCGTGTTGCTAAAATGGCACACGAACCATGAGCAATAATGTAGAATTCTGATTGACTTCTATTCCAAATTTCATCATCTAATTTTACTACTCTGAAATAAAAACCATCTAACCAACGCCTGTACCAATCGATAAAAAGTTTATTTTTGGCTCGATCTTATGCATCAAGAGAAAGGGAAATTGGATAAAAAATCAGTGACAGGTAATTGATGAAAATGACTGTGAAACAACAAATACTTGGCGGCAGAAATGCTTAGTTTTTACCCTCTCTCTTTCTCTCTCTTTATCTTTCTCTAGATACAATCGATTTGTAGATTAAATTTATCTGGGCGAATATTTTCAATGTTTATGGTTGCGAGAAAGAGACAAATAAAAAAATAATACTGTATGACTATTGTATTCAAGAGAACGAAACGTCAAAGTAGATCGAAGGGAATTGCTATGGTTGAATCTAAAGAGAAGCGGTAGCTATTGCTGCATAAAGTGATTGTGAGACTGTGTAATTGTATCGCCGCATTTCAATTTCAATTCCACTTAAATTCATATCTTGAAACGAACTGAAAAGAGAAATTTACCATTTGCCAAACCGATTGACGTGGTGTGATGCAGTGTGCACAGTGCACACGATTGATTTGTGTGCATTTTATGTTTATTGATAGTGCACGCGTGCAATCAATGAAATGAGCGACAATTAAGTGAATAAAAAAAAACAACAGAAAAAGAAACCAGTACACAGCCGAACGCCATGTGCCTTACAATCGTCCTCATATAAACATAGACACTCACAAACACACAAACACACATACTCACCGACACACATTTCTTTCTATGTTCGTTCACATTACAAATATATGCTCACCGCGAATCTGTATAAAAGACGTTGGTTAATCGGTTTGTTTGATAAAGAAAGTGATTGATTGCGATTTGTTGTTTCAGAGATGTTCGGTAGACATGACGTGCCTAATCTATTATTATTGTGTGTGCGACATATCAAGGCATTAAGGCATACCTTTTCCTTTTTTACCCTTATCCACAATACCTCTCTTTCACTCGTTTTCATTTGAAATTTTGTATACAAAAAAGTATACACATCTCGATCCATTCGATTGCACAAATATTATAAATGGTGTGAGTGCATGTATAAAACACGATCAACGCAACAAAAAATAACAAACAAACAAAAAAACAGAAACAGAAACAGAAACATAAAATACGAAACCATCCCAGACAAAAGAATGTGGCTGTAAGTTAAGAAAAGCGCTAATAAATTGATCTTAAATTAATCACTGTTGCCGTGCATGTGAAACGTTTGCACATTTCAAAAACTGCAGACATGAATAAAGCGATTAATCGCATAGACAAACCGAAGTGAGAGTGAATATAAATGATACAAAATGTTTCAAATGCGCTCTTTTTCTTCTTGCTGCATTTCATTTGATTGGTTTGTTTCGCTTTTCTTTCGTTCCCATTCCAGTAAACATCTTTTAGTCATGGTATTTGTCAAATGACAGGCAGGTATTTACTTAAGCAAAAGAAGAGCAAAACTGACCCACGTTTTTATAGCATTCAATTTAATCATAACGCCTGTAACAGGTAAATTCAATGCATCGAAAATGATCCAACCGCATATTTAATATGGAAATACAATCAAAAATACACTTTGAACATCATCTTGTGTATTTAATTATTGGATTTGAACAATTCGTTTCATAATATTTGTGTAGATTTTCTTTCTTCCTTTTTCTGGTGCAATGTAAAATGTATACAACTTTGGAAATTTCGGAATTCGCTTAAGTCATTCTATTGGTGCAACAGTGTCATCACGATTTATACACAAATAAATGTTAACAAAAGAATACATTGATTGTTTGGATGTTGTTGTGGGGTCGAGTGATTTTTCCCTTGATTAAGGATCCAGCAATACGGAAATTGGTACGCTAGCGCTGTTCTACGGTTCTATTCATATTTCTTGCTACATATTGATTTTATTCATTCATTCATTGTGATAGAAATTGTATCTGAACGGATGAAGAGGGCCAGAGATAGACTCTCAGACAACGTTAATGACTATTGATGCATCGATACCTCTATGCATGTGCGTGCACTGGGATGTTAGAGACAAAAAACACCAATATAAAATTTAATCGATCGGCTTTGCATTGACGCGTGTATTTCGATGTGTCAATGAGAATCATCATTGCCAATATGCTTGGAAAGAAATGAAAAAAGGAACAACAACAACAACACAAAACCAGAACTACAAGTGAAACTAAATTACATGCCAATTTTGCAGCCGATAACTGTATTGTTGTAAATTGCTATGGAAGCTTCGAAACGTATTAAACCGCTTCAACGGACTCACAATTTACAATAAATGTTCAACGTGAATCGAAAACTAGAGTGTTGTATTTACGTGTACGTGATACATAGAATGCCAACTAGTTGCTTATTTGTATCATTTTCATCTGTAAATTATCCATTCGGTTACACACATTGGGCATTTACTTTTCACTTGATTGTTGAAAGACGTACAAGAAAGAAAAAAAAAACAACAACCCAACAGCAACAACACCATAACGAATAGAAAGCTTTTCATTTCATTTTTGCACGGTTCAATTCCTGGGCGCCTATGTAATATGGTTGTGTGCACAATGGTGCACAAGGCGCAAGTCAAATATTAAAATCCATAACGTCGAAATGAACGAACCAAATTAAAATTAAATTTATAACGATTCACTTGGTTAATTCGTAGAGTCATTTCAAATGAACTGATGGAAATGTGTTCACTTGACATGCTGTTGAAATGATGACCGTGTTTTTGAATATTTCACTTCACATCTCTGTTTGTGTGTGTATGATTTTTTTTATTGTTCAAATGTAAAATCACGTAGAATCACGTTAATTTGTTGTTGTTTTAAAAAGCGGATCTTTGGTTGGCTTTCTCGTTGTACATGTCAAAGTCAAGTGTGTAAATTTGCCATAATTTTCAGTGTTATACAAAAAAGACCAAAAAATTGGCGCAGTGAAAATTCGAAATTGAAAACATCATCAACACTTACCTCAGTCGAATCAACAAGTGAAAGAAAACGGACAAAATTCGTCGTCGCTGGCTTCAATTTTACAGCAAATTACAGTTCATATATTTGTTTGTTTAATTTCTTTTTTGCGGAAAACAAAATTAGAATTGTCCGTACGAATGCTTTATCCAATTGAACGTTTCAAACTCTGGCTGATAATTTCAAATCGGTGAAATGAAAAATGTCTTCTATGTTTCAATATCAATTCCCCCGTTTTTTGATCCAGTTTTTTTCTTTCTTAAGTATGAATGAATTTCAAGCTGGTTGTTCGTGTTTTGTTGCAATGGCTCATTTAGAAAATTTTCTGTAATTTTTTTTTGCAATAAAAAAACCTGATTTAAAAAAAAACTTGAATAGAGTGTGAATTGTTCGGCGAGCAGATAAAGAAAACGAAACATAATGTGAGTTTCAGTTGGTTGGTGAGCTGGATTCTATGCCAATGCAATGAGAGTGGATGATTGAAATTGGATCACTTTCGCATGGAATGCGAAATGTGGCCGCTATTCGCTTTTGATGAGTTTGTGTGGCGAACGAGGAGAAAAGTCTCACTTCCAATATTCCTTAATGAAAATTACTCCAATTTGCATTGTGAACAACGTTTTTTTTTTAACCAAAAACATATGACGTAAGCTATAGGCAATAAGATGATACTCAGATCACAAACGAAATTAGCGGGTGTTTTAAACAACAGAAATGATTGGTCTCTTCGTTTTAACACTGAACAGAGATGGACGTGACTGAAGCCATTCGCAATGGTTCAATTGAACAATAATACAATTGTATTTTTGTGCGAAAACTTCCACTCATTTTCCCATTGAAAGTGTTTCCACGGAGCAATCATATTTTATCATTTCATTAACTATCTTAAATCTTTAATATTGAAATAAGATTCATCATGAACGCTAATGTTGATGAACACAAGGTTGGGACATTTTTTTGTTGTTGTTCGCAAATGCATGGTAAAAGTGGCAGTCTTTCAATTTATACTTTTCGAACTGGCAGAAATCACATTTCAAATGATGTAAATTGGATGATTTTCTCCTCGTTTCGCATCATTTATTAAACACTCGGCACACGAACGCACAGCCAATGAAAATCTCTGGCAAAGCACAAAGCATGAAGCCAACTTTTATATGGGATGCGATTTTTTCTTTTACAAATGCATATTCTCTTAATTAGCTTCACATCGATTGAATATCATCAATCGAACAAACAAAACAAGAACAATAATCGGAAATCCATCAGCTTGAAAATCTATTTAGTTTTCAACTCTATTTTCCACTGTATTGTGGCATTTTGAATTTATTCCAATGACTTTCGTTCATAGATTGTCACTTCACAGTTGAAGTTTTTTTTCAATAATTTTTTATCGGTTTCGCACACTTAATGAATCATTTGTTCGAAGTCTCTGATTTTCAGGGCATTGATTAAGTTTACACCACAAAAAAAAACTTGTTTTTTTCACAAGCACAAATCAATGAGATTTTTTTTCTGATTATCCAATTTCAAAATCAAAATCATCAACTTTCACGATAACATATCCGCGTTGAATGAAAATAAAATCAAAAGTGTTGTAAAAAATAAAAAGCGTCTTTTCACCGACCGGTATTATAAATTCCAATTGTATATAATGTGTGTGTGTGTGTGTTTATTTAGCGAAAAGAAAAATTGGTTGAGAAAATCAGAACCAGAACAATTTCACTTGAAGCACATAAAATCATTCGAGCGAATAAAACCATTTGTTATTATTATTTGTTGTCACGATTTTCGCTCTAGTTAAACCGCAACAGCTGTCATACATAAACTAGCATAAAACCATTTAACTCATTTAACTTAGATGTTAAAACGACAGTTATAAGTAAAAACAATCCGAATGGAACTGGACGAAAGTCACGTGTTCATAATCAATGCTTGGCTCGGATTTATTCTCGAATGCTGTTGCACTTTCAATTTTCTTCAACTTTCCTCAAATTAATTGCTCATAATTCGGTCGAACTAATGTTGATAACAAGTCAACACCAAATCTCACACACATCACAAATCCAACAACATCTCATGTTGATGTTACGATTCGAAGAACATTTTCTGATATGAAATGCATTAGTATGGATGGTTTGATAGAAATGTGCACGCTATTTACCACTGTAAATTTATCAGACACACACTGAATTGTATTGCCTTTTTGATGCAGCAACCGACAAGACCATAACACGACTGAATACCGTTTTCTTTTTTAGAAAATACAAAAGCTACTGCGCAGACACGAGCGATCTCGTTTGCCTTGTGTTGTTATAGCTGGGTTGTTGCGGCTGCTGCAGATTGTGTTACATGTGAGAGACCGTTTTACAATGTGTACGATCATTTGTGTGTTGTGTTTCGTCTTTCCTTCTTTCTTCGGTGTTGTTGTTTTTTTGTTTTTTTTTTCTCTTCATTCCATCGTTCGGTTCATATTTGACGTGGTGGTTTGGGCGCGCATGGGAGCGCATACGAGCGTTCAGCACACGTTCGAAAATTGGAATATAGCGATACAATGAGTTCACAGAAAACACCGTTTGGTCCGTTCGCTGAATACTGTTTGTGGGTTGGATTGTGGAGCAGCCGCTATGGCAATGTATGTGCAGCTCTATCTGACACATATTGCTGCTTCAAATGCAAATAAATATAAAAAAAAGCATACACAGAAATACACAGAAATACACACAGCCAGCTCTTGACACAATAGGTGAAGCTAGTTAGAGGCAATACAGCCAATTCATGAGCGTCGGTGTGTTGGGTCAACCGAACGGATATATATATATATATGATCAACTGATTGTTGACGCGCAAGCCATCCGCATTAGATTGCGGTGAATGGCTGAGTTTTTTATTTCGTTGGCGCGGTTGTTGTTTTTATTTTACTCGATTTTACTGTGCGGCGTTCGCCAACCAAAACTGTATGGAAATGTGCTGGAGGTGAACGGTTCTTATTTATATAAATGGTTTATCGATACTTCATATTTGAAGTAGCATGTGTTTAGTTGCGGTGTTACCGTTCATGCCAGCATTCCAATTTGCTAGCTATTTTCTAACACTTTCCAAACTCATTATTGCATACCGAAGACATTGTTACAGAACTTCCTTTAAAATTGAATGAATCGATTGAATCATAAGCATTTCATCGCATCGTTTTTCATCACAATTTGTCACTATTTTTCTTCTTTCACTTTTCCCTTTCCATCAATTTTTCTCTTTACGTCTTTTTCATTCTATCACTCTCTCACTCTCGCTGCAAATAAATAATGTCAATATCGTGAGACCTGATCTTCTTCACATCAACAAACAGTGTGAGCGAAGTACTACCTTTCCAATTGAAGTTCTATTGAATTTAATTTTCAATTTATCTTCACAAAAACAATATTGTGTTTTCGAATTGAACTATCTCATTGAACGAGAGTAGTAATTAACTTCTAAGCCATTTAACGCAATTGTATTGCTTCTTTTTCTCTTCTAACTGAAAAGTTGGCTTTGATTTGAAGAAAACACTTTGGTATACCTTTGGTCGTTCGGCGTGTATGCTCAGTATGTCGTACTGAATTGGAATTCAAATTTATATTCAAAATAGGAACCACATTTTTGGATAAAGATGATTCAAAATAAATGGCCAAAATTGTGGCATGAATCATCTCAGTTCAACAATCAGAAATTATTCTAATTTAACGTTAAATTTTAACCATTTTGTCATCGTTTTGGGCACAATTTCATAATACACTTTAAAGAACACATACAACCAAAATAATTGACCGATGAATTGAACAATTGACATACGCAAAATGTTTATTGTTCATGAAGAATGTTAACCACATTGAATAAACTAGCACTCAATTGTGGAATTCAATTCACGGTCCCAAAAACAAAGCTACTCTTTTGGTATCTGTTTGATATACGGTGCCATCTAGCTGCGTTTTACAAAACTATGTGCAGACATAGTGTGGACACTGGACATCTGGACAATCACAGACAACCTTGAGTACCTGGGCCAACTGCAAACAGCTATGACAACATGTAACATTGGCTAGATGGAGCTACAAATGAAATTGGTATACGCAATTGGTTTCGTGCATTTCGGCTGGGATCAACTACATTTGCATTTGACTAAGAGAATAAAGCGCTTGATAAAACAAAATCGAGTGGTTTTGTTCATATTAAGGTATTCCAAAAAAGGATTGACACGCTTGCAGAATCCAATTAATAAATGAAAGTCTTTGGACATTTGGGTTTCATCAAGAGCTAAGAATTATCTTAAGATTGCATAATATGGGGGAATTTTGCCAAAATGTTTCGTTATTCGCAGTTTCATGAAACAAAACAAAACAAAACAAAACCAAAAAAAAATCCACTTTAAATGTGACTATTTTAAAGATTGTTCGATTTGTGTACATGATTTTGTTATAGTTTCGAAAGCTAGCTATTCACTTCGTGAACTGAGAAAGCACATAACACATTCAGAGGCATTGAAGGCTTCATTTAATGTCAGCAATTTAAATAAAAGTTATCGAACGAATTCTTGTGAAACAGTTGAATAAAATTACATAGCTTTGAATAAAACGCATGCATGGAATATTCGATTGAAAATGCGACGAATCGAAAATGTGAAAAAAATTGGACCTTTCTTAACAAGGGATCGTTAGAAACTATTTGACTGTAGAGTGGGCTCACACACGCGACAATTTTTTGAGCCCAATTTTTGCTAGACATTCTCATTTTTTAAAATGTACGGCATTTATGGAACGAATTGAACAACCAAAAAATGTTCAGTTGTTGTTTTATTTCATTCTCAAATAAGTTGCTTGTATTTTATTCTCAAACTATTTAAATTTCAACTCATCACACACACTTTTACCGTTTATTTGTTTTTCCTGTATTGTTGGATCGTTGACTGTGGAATCATTGCCATTAACAAAAGACGAAATACGAGTGAGAAGAACAATTATCGGTCATTTATTGAATATTCATCGTATTTCACGAGAGAAGACATAAAAAAAATAACACCGAGTTTTCAATGAGGTGCACGCGTCCGCGGTTTGAATACAAAATGTTTGAAGATTCGTGGTTCCAACATTTGACTCTGCCGAACTAAATGTTATGGGAGAATGCGCTATTTAAACCGTATGGGATTGTGCAACCTCGTTTTGTCGGATTTCTTTTGCCATTGAACCAAACATAAATATTTTTTTGTCTTCTTTGCAACAAAGAAGCGCTGAAAAAAATAACACAAAACCAAAACACCTCTAATTTTGTCACTGAGTTTGAAAGACGACTTATGAACGTTGAATGTTTTTTTTTGGAGTAGTGAATGAAAATTAAATGTTATAAAAAAAATATGAAAGACTACATTTCGTTATGCCAGATACATTTCGTTGACAGAATTAGAAAGTCAGTTTAGCAAGGCCAACTAAACATTTTCGAATAAGAAAATGTTTACATTTTTATGAAAGATAAAAGAACTATTCACTGAAGGGTTATCGTTCGGCAACATAAATAAACACATTTTGAATGAATTAAGTGAGCCACTATGAAATAGTGCACAATGCATTCGAGTGTATTTGTTTTGAGTGCAATAGGAAAATTACATCGGTTCGCATCGAAATGTTATCCATTTGTATTAATTTATTTATTTATTCATTGTTTGACGTCTTCCCAACACTAGCGTACACTATAAGCTCGGAAAGGGGCAGATCGAACGCTGTTCCTTACAAAAAAAACCACAATCGTTTCGATCTAAGATCAAATTACACATTCAATTGAAATTAACGTAATTCCTGTCCAACAAGAACAAAAGTTAACAAGACACATTTAACAAATTGTCTGTCATATTGAATACGCATTTTCATTTGCACACTCAAACTTAAGAACAAACAGTTTTGAATGATGATGATGGTGTCATTGAAATTTAGGGTTCGATTTCCATTTCGTTTAAATCGGTTTCGAAATTTTGTCCTCAGATCTTTAGTCTCGAATCTTGAATGGGAAATTTCATGAATTTGATACAGTTATTTTCTTTTTTGTTCTTGAGCATTGCATACTGAGAATTATTACACTTCATTCTTTGAATGCAGGGAGTATTGTACACATGTGCATGTCGATGCGTTTGAGAGCGATTTGCATTAACTTATTCACTACGATCATACCCAAATCGTAGCCGCTTGATTTGTTTGATTTGAACAATGAACGCAACCGAAATAAAACCAGATTAACATTTTATTAATTGAGTACGTGCACTCCGAAGGGTGTTTGTGGTATCAATACAAAAAAATATGTGTCTGTATTGATAGTCTCAGCTTTTAAACAGTTTTTCGTGAAGTCTGAATATTGGTCGTTGCGTTGTGTTAATGCCATCAACTGACGCAGAATCTGTTGCACATCATATTGAAAAGTGAGCACGTTTCAAATGACTGATATCAGAAGCACCCTAGTTGTAATTATAATAACGGATAGCACTGTATTGCATCGGAACGCCAAAATTGGGCTTGAAAATGAATATGGTCACAATCAAGAGCACAATTAGGTTCCATTCATTATTCATAGGCGAAGTTTCCAAGTTCCATCATTGTAAGCGTTCATTTGTTGATGTTTGGTGCGGGGCAGTGTGGCAATGAGTCTAAACTAGCTTACCGTGTATCGTTATGGTTCAGATGTTGTGTTAGTGTTTGTGCGCTTTTTTCTTCATTGAATTATGTTATTTAATTTGACGCTTACTTCGACACATTATGCATATCTCAATCATTTCAATACATGATATGTTTTTTTTACGTTTTTGCATTGCTTTTTTTTGTTCACCAATTTTTTTTCATTGCTCTCTTAATTTTTTCAAATTTTCTTTAGTCAAGTTGTTTTTTTTCGTATGTGTTGCTGTTGGAATTTTTTCGCTCCTTTTCGCTCAGTCAAAAAATTCAATTACCCCAATATATTTAGTTAATTATTTTATAATGTTACACAAGATCACAATTCCATCTAAATTTGGCTGTGTATGCATATTATACGGTATGATACATCTATTAATTGCTGTGTACATTGCTCGGCGAAAAGCAGCGACCTTTAAAATAAATTCGCGTTGCAAATATGAAATTTTTTTATTATTATATTTAATTTGATTAATACATAAATCTTGGGAGTTATATTGTTGCTTTCTCAATCGATTTGACATTTTGCTAATACAATGTGATTCAGCGCTGTAATACCATTACCATGTTTGAAGACACGTCAATGTGTCGATTTAACTAATGCAATTACAATTAATTTGAATAGAGTCTTTTACGGTGGTTTTCATCGCAAGATATACGATTTGTGGGCTAACTATTTGTGTGTGTGTGTGTGTTATTGATTCTGGAACGATAAACACCTCGATCGCTTTGACTGTCGGCACTTTTGCCATAATGGTAATGCACATATGAAATATATGTATGAAATACACACAAAAAATTTAGGCAATTGTTTTTGAACGTTTTGCAATCATATCCATCGATCTATCACTATGACAAATGTGTAATAGTTATTTCATGATTATTCAATTACGTTCTGGCTTTCTCCATTATTCCGGGGGTTTTCATTCAAATGCAATAAACAATTTCCAAGATTTATTAATTGATTGGTGAATAGATTTCATTTTACTAGTGACACCAACGCGCTTTTAAACCCTTTAATTTAATATTTGATCAGATAAATTGATTTTCTCTGGACTTTATGGAACTAAGAGTTTGTATTAAGAAAGGTTCAGCACACATTAAATATTCTCCAAAAAATACTAAATAAAAAATGTTTTTGACATTTCTATAGTATTGACATTAATATCTTCAAAGGTGAGGCAGTTTCGGCAGACCAGAGGTGTAAAGAAATCATATTGACGAAGTGGAATTTTCTGTATAAAATGTTTAGTTCGATACTATTTTCATACGATTACTGATGATTTCAGCTCAATACCTTTTCATCGAAGGTGTGAGATCCGACTAGAACCAGAATGATACTCTGGTGTTCAATGAATATAATATCTCAAAACTAGACTACATATACTAATGACATAAATGACATCTGTCAGTGGACGCATGAAAAATCATAAAAGTTTCGTTTTTCCAAAACTGTTCGAATTAATGCTGAATTTGCTGAATATTTAATTAACAAAAAGAAACTCATATTATAATAAGTTTCCACTCAACAGAATCAAAAAGTGAGAGGTTCGTCTTCAACATTGCTGTCTTTCGTTTTTCGATTAAATGGCAACTCATATGATTGCATTTACTTTCATTGCAGATTTTCTGCCATTGGATGACGAAATAATTATCTATTTTAAAAATGAGTCTATTAAAAAAAATAAATAAATAAAACGGGATTATTAGTTTAACCGCCAACACAAAATTGAAATGCCACATTTTTCATTATAATGTTTTATGATGAATTTCATGAAGCCTGAACACATTCCATCGAAAACAGTTTGTAATGTCTTGCAGTTTTCAATATTGACACAATGTTGGGCTGCTATGCTGAATGTACTGTACCTGAAACAGTGAACAGTGAACAGTGAACACTTTTAAATGGATGATACGCCACGATTTGTGCAACACAAACATCAACTTTGAAATACAATTATTACGATGGATGTGCGGTGTGCGCTCAAAATAGTGATCACTAGTGAAATTTAATGAAAAAAAAGGTAGTTGGCATTCATTTTGAGTTATTGATGTGCTCAGCAAACTGAAACCAATATTTGACAGTTGGCGTTCACCCCACTCTATTCTCTCTCTTTCTCCGGCTATCATCTTTAATGCATCAATAAATCAATTAACTTGAATGCGCGTGAAAAATACAAAATGGTTACAAAATCGATCTTTTCACATAAAGGTTAAAGTTTCACTGATGCTAAATTGAAATGTTGAGAACAAAAGAGATCGTTTTCCATTTTAATCTCTTTGAATGGCTGACCCGTAATCGTAAGATGACTTCCCGTAAGAAATAACATGTTCGACTACACTTAAAGAGTCCTTTGTAACGACAAAAGGCAAAGAATCAGCAATCGATTGGTTTTAACGTAAGAGATTCAATCGACTGAACGTAGTGATTTCATGCGCGTGGTCGAATGATGATTTTTTTCTCTATTGGGTATAATTACAGATGGCTTTTGTTGGGATTGGATGAAATAAAAATCGGTTACTTACGATCGTTCGCGTCTCCTCTTCTGCATGGTGCTGGTCTTGGTCTTTAACGTTCTGTACATTGATATCATTGTTGGCTATTTCACGATGAAGTTGCTCACTTGTAGATTTTGTTGATAACAGTTTCACAGCAAATCAATTCAACAACTATCACTTTTCTTGATTTCTCAATTTGTGATGCCTTCTATTTTTTCTTTCTCTCTCTCTCTCTCTCTCTCTTTCTTAAATTTCTGATTTTATGATTCACGATTCTTGATATTTCTTTCTATTTTATTTAAATGTCAATTGTGTCCATTGATTTGAACACCACTGGTGATGGCACTTAATAATACACGTGGAATTGCTTCTATTCGTGTTATTGTCCATCAACTCATCACTTTTTTCCTCCTGACTAAATTACGTTGGAAATATTTTCCATTTACCGATATCTAAACCTGGGAATGTACATTTCAATAGGATCTTTTTACTGATTGAACTTTTAAAAAAAGCCATTTTCTAGCCATTAGGACTATTGCTTTTAGCGAAATATTTCAATTCATTTGTTGATAGGTGCTGTTATCTTTATGGCTGGTTTTCATGCAAACAAAATACGGGCAAGCAAACATTCAAGGAGGATTAACATGTTTATAAAGACATACAAATTACGATTTTATACCATTGGATATATGCAAGCTCGAAAACGTGTTTGATCGAAAAGGGGAAAAGTCAAAAAAAATTTCTAGCCAAATTAATAATTTCGTCTGTGATTTATGGCAAACGCATGCCATAATATTCAATTATGCATCAAAGTTGAATGAATTACATTATCAATTTTTTGTTTTGTTTTATTTGCGTTTGTGTGCGCAATTGCGCGCACTCATCTTGCCATTCATAAACGCACATATTTGTCGGAAATTATGAAAATTATCAATTTACATATTTCATCGCATGGGCACGGAATTTGTGAATGTATCCACTGGGCCGCCGGGTATCAAATCGAAATCAACATCAACATCAACAACTACATATTAATGTGTTAATGCTAAAACGCATAAAACGAACCCGCGCACGCATACATATGTGTGATGTGTGTACACATTCACAAAAATTCGACTTTTCGAATGCGTTGTTGAGTGTTGGTAACGAAATTTCCACACTTCAATTGAAAAACATATTTTTTGTTCCACACATAATTGCCATCACTCTTGCGTGATGCATAGCTGGCTTTGTTGGTGTGCTGCTTGTCTGTCGGTATGTGTGTGTACGCTTGGAAGCGAAATCGATGAATTTCTCGGTTGAAATAGACCGGAAACTGAGTCTGGTTGATTGCACTCTCGCGCATAATTACGATTGAAAGCACGAGTACGTAACTTCAAAAGCGGCTACTTGTAAGCCATAAAAGCGTTCGAATTCTTGTACATCATTCGCAGTTGAATTTGAAAAAAAAAAATATTTCAAATGCATCGAATACATGGAATCTGATGGGCAACGGAAATAGTTGAAGGCATAGATTTTACAGCGGCAACGCATTGCGGCCATTTGATAGTTTCCAGTATTTTCATTTTATTCTTGGTGTCCTTTTTTTACTTCGAAGTAATTTCTCTTTTCGAAGCACTCGGAGCAGACATTAATTAGGTGCATAAGTAGAGCAAGATGTGATGGATTTGCGCCATATAAGGAACTACGTTGGGAAAAAAGAAACCGGCACAAGTCTACACCCATTTGGAACAATTTGAAGGGGTTTTTTCCGCACTTTATTTTTGGAATTATATTTAAATTCGAAATTCAGTGAGAGTTAGATTGTTCGCTAAAAAGTCAGCCATGAATAATTCGTTTCAACACGCTATATCGCCCCCTGAATTTTATATGGTGTTATTACACGAAGCGACAAAATCGTTTTATAGTTTGTTTATTCATTCCATGGGCTCGGCGAGATAACACGTGAGGAAAAAAAATTCTGTTCCATTTGCAATTTGCTCAAATTGTGTATTCTTCCACTTCTTATGTCGTGGAGGAATGATATTAGATTCATTTGATTTCTGAGATCTTTTTCAATTTTCAAAAGAAATGAACAGCCCCAAACTCAGCCACAGCTCAGCTTAACAATGTATTTTTCATTAAAACTGCATCAACTTGTACTAATTGCTGTTTCAAACGATAAACATATTTGGATAAGCATAGAGTAAAAAGTTGTCGATCCAAAGTAGGTTACAAATTTAAATTATCGATAAATTTTTGTTGTAATGGCTTTTTTTCTGTGGTAAAAAATCAATTTGATACGTGGACTAAATCGAATCTTTATATAATGATTTTCCGCTTGTTTCCAATGAAAAGGGTGCATTTTAAATGGCGAACGATGAAAAACCGAGGTGTACATGAATCTAAATGAACCAACTGAAAGGTTGTTAAAAAGGAATAGAAAAAAAACACTAAATTGGACAACAAATTACTTCGTGTATCCGACAAATTTCTCGCTGATTTAATCGCGCTGTTCAAATATATTCGTGATTGTGTTGAGTAACAGGTTTATTTTTTGTATGTGAAATTTTTTGGACGATTTCGCGCACCATTGCTTTTATTTTTAACATCAAACAGAAGATTTTCTGCATAATGAAGCCATCGGGTCACAGAAAAAGTATGCGCAGCTCATCACATGTTTTACGGTTTGGCGTCAGTCGAAAGTTAGAAAAGAATTAATAAGACATTGGATAAAAGAAAAAAACAAACAAAATAAAAACCAGTAGAGCACGGAGAAACTCGAAAAGAAATCAGTACGAAAAGAAAATGTATCAAATTGTTTTTATGGATTCTTTTTTTCCATTTGCCTGTTAGTACAGTGAGCCCTCCATTTTCCATGTCACACGCTTCGTGAGGAAGAACAATCAGATAAATGCATTTGGTGCTGACCTGGAAGCTCGCTCTGACATATTGCAACTCAATTGTTCATTATGTCAGTGTTCTATTTCTCCGATTTGAGTATACTAGGTGTCAATCAAAACGTGAAAAATATTTCTTTCGAATGAGCCCAGCACAGAAAAAATCTATTTGAAAACGTAAGAAATATGTGCCGAGATCTAATCAACGAGCGAATGGGGAACGGATTCGAGTGGATTTCCGCTCGTATTTCGCTTAACGCTCTTATTTCTAACGTTTTCTGATGGATTTGTTCTGTGAATTCACTCAGAATAATCTAGTACTTCAATTATTGACATTTGTCAATAATTTCTATTGATTTCATTGAAAAATCACAATAAAACTTATGAGGTTATGTATACGTATACGTTTTATTGTTATTTTTCAATGAAATGAACAGGAGCTATTGACAAATGCCAATAATCATAGTGCTAGATTATTTTGAGTGTTCGAAAGTTATATTTCTTACCTTTTGATTGATACCTAGAACACTCAAATCGGAAAAATGGAACTGACACAGCGAACAATTAAGTTGCATTATGTCATAAGTTCGCTTCCAGGTCCGATTAGGTGCTTTAAAAGCAAAAAGCAGATAGTGAAAAATAGTGATGGCTGAAGTGGTTCGCCAATCACACGGCTCATTGAGATCGAGACTCTCATAAATTGAAATAGCAAAATCGTCAATATTTCGATTGATTTCACAGATCAAAGATTCGTTGTGTTCGATTCAAAGGAAGTTAACATATTCAGTAGCAGCGTTAATTGTCGAATTGGCACTGGTTTTGACCAATAATATTTGGTTGATAGCATTTTATGCACGCAGAAATATAGAGATGAATCGATACGCGAGAGAGAGAGAGAGAGAAAAAAAATTACCATCGAAATGACATCAACAGCAAAAATGATACAATACTACAAGCGTCGATCTTTTCGATGATGCTTATTAAGCATACTTGCTGTTTTACATAAATTTTGAGTTTAAAAGAAAACAAGTTTTTTTGTCTCTCGCCAGGGTTAATTTTAAATGTCTCCACGATGGTTGTCACCGTTTCGCATCATTTTAGATTAAAATGTGAGTTGATCTCTCAACGACAACAAGTTGAACAAGAAAAAAACAAAAAAAGAAGAAGCATAAAAGCCTCATATTGATCGCAAACCAAAGAGCAAAGCTAAATCGTTGATAGCAAAATGTATAAAAGTATAAAGTTAAAAGGTTAAAATAAAAGAACACATAAGCTGTGTGTGTGTGTGTGTTTGTGTCATAACACATATATCAAAATGGTAACTTTCATTCGAATGTGTATGGCTGACATATCACAATTCCTAGAGTTGTCGAGAGAAATATATCGCCGTAGCGACAACATAAATATTCGTACTAAGTAACGAACGTTTTTAATGAGTATGCACGACAGCATGCATAGGATCGAAAATTGGCTCTTCTTTTATTTCCCGCATTTTCATTTCGATCGATTATGAAATCGCATTTAAATAATAAAACATCAACGAGACGAATGCAAAAATTCACGCACATTACTAAAAATTTCAAGAGAGTGAAAGACCTTCGGCTGGAAACAGAGTGCACATTATTTAGATATGACATGTAAATGTATAAATGTTGATTTATTGCTTGATTTGTGGTAGACTTTCGATTGATTTCGTCCTTTGATTTGGGTTTCAATTTTCATACCAAAATGCCATTATTGTGTATTTGCGTGTGCAAGTGTGTGAGTGTGTCACGGTGTGCTAGCACATATTTGGCCCTGTTCATTTGTCTTTTCTCAACAGCTGAATTGTTGCCACTGATTGTTATGGAACGGACGAATAGGTTAACAGCATGTGTATTTTGTGTATTTAGTGTATTATGATATATTATGATGTCACGAGGCGCTAAACGTTGGAATGCTTTGATTAGTCGCTAATTTAAGGATCACCGATATCAATATGTGATTAACAAACTTCACTATTTGGGCAGTTGTCCTTTGTTTGATATCGTATACGAATCGGTATCGCAATAGTAAAAATAATATATTTATATTGTTCAACTTATAACGGTGTGATGTTCATTTTGACAACATTTGAGATGGATTTCAATTCAATAGATTAAGATCACAGATCACTCATCCTTCATAAACAAAAACATGTAAAACAAAAACCAAAACTAACTCAATGCGTCAGCCCCATTGTTTCATGGGTTTGGTTCGCACTATGATTTTATTTCCGCATATTATTCAACTTGCATTAATTTAAATGGAATTTATCGGACACAAAGATCACTTTCGCACAAAACAATAAAATGATAACATCACGTTTACAATGCACAGAACTTGAAATAATTGTCGTTGGTATGACGTCAAAAATTGTTTGTGACTCGTAAATGCCACACATTTAACCCGCTTTCACTGCTTGATACTGAATAAGAGGTCTTTATGGTCATCCTTACACTGTGGTCATCTCCGAATCTGGGCCAAAGGCCAATCGGAATCACACACCACTTTTATTCTAAAGACAATAATATATCACAGTTTGCAAACACACAAAAACGATTTTCACTCAATATCTTTGGTCTTGGTTGAAATGTGAATTTTCCTTATTTCCCGCTGTGGTGCGATTACATGACTAGTTGTTTTCAATTCACGAAATGCGTTTCAAACTTCAAGCTCACCCGTTCACAAACACACACCCAACGAATCGGTGATAGGAAACAGTTTTCTTAGGCGTTATGGCCAATTTTCACACCGCACTACGTATGTACCGTATTCAGTTTTTGGCATGGCCACACACACTCACAAAAATTGCAAAACATCGACAAATCGGCGCAAAATTCAATTGGTGCACGCACTCATTTAGTTTTGGCGTACAGCAAATGAGAACACCGTAGCATAAATTGCCCAGCAAACGAAAACAAAAAAATGTGTTGCTTTTTTCAGTTACTTTTTTATTTGCGTGTAATCATTTAGCCACGACGAAGCGAGAGGAATACAAAATAAAAAAAAAAAAAAAAAAAATAAAATAAAATTGCAGACAAAATTCAACTAAACAAAATCCAATTAAAACAAAAACATTCGATGTATAATTGTATTTGCTGGGCTTTTGGAATGGTGCAGTGGAATTGGTTTGATTGGCGAACATTTTGTAGTAGTTGTTAATTATCGATTATGAATTATGAGCGAAAATGAACGCGATTCCATCAATCAAAACTACCGATTTCACTCACAGTAGTGCACACTGCACATGGCAACAGAAAACCAATCCAATAAACATGTGCAATATACCAATTATAAATTGAGAAAATTGCAATAAGAGCCGCTTTTAGAGAAATATTGCTAAAACTGTGCAGAACTGTACAGCACAGAACCGTATTGGTGCATTCATTTACAATCAAAAAGAAAATTCAACGCAATAACTTTGAAATAACAAAAAAAAATCACCACCACCACAAAAACAACAAAATTGCACACACAAAATGTAACGCGAACATCAACAGGCTCCAAATAGACACATGCACACTCGACTTGATATGTAGCACATCCACCAAAATTGAAGTCTAAATTGAAAGAAATCGATGCTTCTGTTAATGAACAAAATTGACTTCGTGGTGTATATGACACATCCAGTAGACGGACCACGCGCGATTGATATTGAATATTGATTTGAAACCGCGAACGCGAAGCATCGAATCAAGCTAAAAATGGATGATCACATTCGGCCACAAACACAATGTTAACCTGTACATTCGCGCGATACACCGAAATACACTAACCAGTGGACACAGGCGATACACTGACTACTGTTCACATTGGAAGATACATCCATTCGTAGTAAAATGTGACGCGAACGAGAGTATCAAATCAAAGCCAAAATATTTTCAAATCAAAGAAAAAACCAACAACTCACTGAAATACGGAATAAGCACACTTGTTGAGCATGGAGTACACTGGTGAGGATGGCATCATCATCAGCGAATATGCGAAAAATGTTTAGTGAAAATGATTCGGTTAAAGGTTGGTCAATCGATTCAGTTCATGTACCTGCAAGTGAGACACAGTGATAGCATTATTACGTTCGGTTTCAACACAATTTTCAGGTGGGGTCAGCCACATAATTTCGGACAAATATCGCATATCAGTAAACCACAAATAAATGTTCAGTAATAGTTGAGTGGAATTGGTTTATAAGTGTGAGTGCAGTGTGAGTGTGAGTGTGAGTGTGAGTGTGAGTGTGAGTGTGAGTGAGCAGAGTAGTACTGTGACAGTATTTTCATGTTCCTGAATTTGAAAGAAGTCGATTATCATAATTTGTTTAAATTTATGACCATTATGATCGTTAATACATTGAAGGTAAGGGATTTTGCGACGTCTGTTAACGATTAAACCAAACATTGGGATTCAATCGTCTGCTTGCGATGGTAAATTACTTACGCAACTTCGATACGAAAAAGTCTGCTCAAAAATTCAATATCCATGTATTTTTGTTGAAGTTATTCACGCGAACTATGATCTGGTTTACGATATTCGATCAGAAAAAAAGCAAAAAAACACCACAACAAGTGTATTGATGACGAAAAAAACTGGTATTCGAATCGAAAATGCTTGCACATTTAACATAAGCAGATTACAAGTACAAGAGGAAAGGGAAAATGATTATTAAAATGGAAAACCAATGTGAACAACGGCTGCGTTCGCATTTGTTCGACCGTTGTTTATGTGATGCGAGAGACGGGTTTTTAAATGCTTTTTCTCTCTGCAGTTTTTTTTCTCGGCTTATTATTTTCGTTTTCGTTTTGTTTTCTTCGTCTTTTTGTTTTAAACCAAAAATGTAATGAAAGAATTTTGCGTGACGATTCACATTCGTGGACTTAAAAAAAAAAATGAAACAAACAAATAAACGATCGTATCGTAAGATTGCCAAACTGTAGAATAGTCGCAACTAGAAAATAATCAACTAAAAATTAAAATTTTGAAGATAATATTGATTGTATTCATTGCATTTAAGAGACATTTGAAAGGAGTGCGAGCAAATTGTTAGCAATGTATCATACATTCGAAGAAATCAAAAGAAACTTTTTGGTTTTTTGACAAGAATCTGTAAGATTTCGAATCGAATTGAATTCGAAGCCAAGTGGTGAAGCGACCATACGAACGTGTTGTTGGCACTTGTGGCTCTAGCGTAGCTAGGGCGCGTAGTCTAATCATTGCACTGTTTTGATTAGAAGATAACGTGTTGTCGTTTGCGTGAAATGTAATTGAGGGGCAAAACAAGTGCAGTTGAGTGAAAAATATGAAAATGAGCAGAACTAGAGCCTAAATCATAAATTTTTAAAGAATCGAATGAATTTGCAAGATTCGAAAACTGATCAGTTCGAATTATTGTAAATATATTCATTGAAACAAGATGGATGCCACAACGATTCTCCAGTTAGGCATAATTACGATATTTTCTTTAGACCTGGTATAAAATAAAAGACATCTGTATTATGTGCGTTTAACTCAATAAGGATTTCGTGGAGATTTAAAAGACGGTTTAACACTTTTTTATTTCGTCAAACTGTGATGAAAACAAAACTCTCTGCATTTTATTTTGGCTGAAACAAAAGTGAAAGTTATTTTATTTTTGATTTGTAATTGCTTACAAATTGCATAAATATTTATATTTTATAAAAACGTATACAGCTGTTTATGTTTTGAGTAGCAATCATATGACAGAACTTGTGCCGTGGGCTTCATGGCAATAATAAGTCGTAATGGACACTGGCTGGGTATTTCGATTACTAAAGGCAAGCGAACATTGAGCTGTGGACGGCAAACAGTTTGCATGTATAGCACGCACGAGGGACGACTGATCACCAATACTACTAAACAAACCTCAAAAGTACCGGACATTACTGACATAATTCCCGCACTTACTATCTATTTGATTTCTCGTATCTTTTTAAGACATTTTTTGCATATAGTTTCAGTATTGTACGTTTGTTATTGGTCTCCGTTCCTCCTCGATAGCACGTGCTAATGGATGATAATCTTTTCATTTATTTCGATTTTGTTGATTGGCGTTTAGATTTCATGAATCCAGCAAACCAGCATAGCAGTCAGATGCCCATCTATACACACAAAAAAAAAATCACTATTCTCTCCATTCATGTTCTTTGATTTTTTCTATGCTCAGTTTTTTTCTAATTAAACTTGGGACTCATGATTTTGAATGTGATTCGAATGGAACATTGAAACCCGAATCTTTTTGGAAACATCTCGGAAATGTTTATTCCACGCGTAACATTTTTCATGTGTACTGACAGATAACCTTTACAGAGATTGATGCGAATACCGCACTAATTCATATTCGTCGCCTCTCTGAGACCGCTCGTAGAGTTGCTATATTCAGAAATAAACAAACAAAAATAACAGCTGAATTCAAAGGCGACTGCGATTAATTCACTTTTGAAATCGAGTGAAACCAATTAGCGATTGCTATGCTCTTAAATGAAACTCTAGTTCTTTGCTCTTTCACGGGGGTCAAATTATCGAAAATCTTTTTCCCGTTTCGTGTAACCAAACGTAGTTTATTAATATGTCGTTGTTTTCATCTACGTTGTGTCCAATGAGAATATTTTTTACACGATTCCATTCCAACCGTCAAGCCGATCAATTAATTTCATTTGCACCATTTAATCGAGAGATATAGAAAGAGAGAGGGAGATGTATAGCATATATAATGTAAAATTGACCGCATCACTGAGTGCTATACTCATTTTGATGAATTAAGAACAGAGCGAAAGGTCGAATGCATGCACATCGAGCAAAATGAACAACCGAACAATGAATGTGATGCAATTGTAGGTAAACGAAAATATTAAAACACAAAAGGTTAACAAAATAGATTGATGAATTATGCCATCTTACAGCAAATAGCATCACCCGTTTCAAAGCAGCGTCCCATTGAAACCCAAGAAAAATGACAAAAAATTATGTTCACATTAATGAACATTTAAAATTAATCACAAGCCGATTTGGCTTTTGATTTTAGTTCAGTTCACTTCGAACCGGCACAAACAAGCATAAACACAATTGAAATCAGACCACAAAGAACATTTCCGCATTTTATGTTTTCCGGCAGATTCCAAATTGCAATTTGTAACCAACTCAAATCCATGGCTATGGGTCGTGCGCCACAATTTTGTCATTACGACGAAACCGTATAAGCGGCCGCTTATTTTTTTCGAATCGAATAACAAATGTCTTATGGTTGTAAACCAACTTTTAATTGACAGATCGTGCTTAATTAAACGATGTGCATAGAATTTAAATTCAATTGTTTGCTTACTTAGTTTTTGTAACTTTAAACTGATTTGTATGCCTTATTAACTATGACTTCGGAAACACTGTGAATGATTTTAATCATTTAACACTGTTAAATCGATTTGCGATTCCATGACCATTCGCATTTATTTTGACACATTCATCACCCGATATAGAAAGATGACCAATAGTGATCATTGTAGTCGCACCAAATGCATTGACATTCATTTTTAATTTCGTTTACAATAAATTAACACATTCGAATCAAAATAGCAACAGGTCACAAGTTCAGCATTTTCAAATGCAAACACATGATATCAATATCAATATCAATGATTGATTTTGTTTTGACTCTCGGCGAACGATAAAAGTTTATCATGGATTTGTTATTTTTTTAATTGATAGCACAAAATAACACCAAAAAGGTGATTCGGTTTTGATGATTTATGGTAGTTCATGTGTTTTGACATTATTAATCAAAAACCACCAAACCCAGAAAAACCAAAAGATATCGACTGTTATTCCGACATCGTCACCTTCGATGTGAATATTGATTACAAAATTAATAACATGTGAGTAATCACTAAATTATCTTTATGGTCGATCGGATAAATTCCTGATTCACAATAAACAAGCAGCTGTCAACACTGTTTCTCATACTAAACATTTGGGTAAATGTAATTAGTTTCACGTGAGGGCCCTTCTTGAGCACCAAAATCGTGTACCCCTACATAAACCCGTTACGTTTTTTGGTAATTGTTCCATTACCCTTTTAACAATTTGTACACTTTTGAGAAGACCCCCTTCCCCCTGAACTTTGAAGTTTGAGCATCTATGACCAACTCAACATATTTACATTTATTGATTGATTTTGTTAGTGATACTCTTGATCAAACGGATTTTAGCAGTGTTGTCAACGAACAAAAAAATGAGATCCACGAACAACGAGAAAAAAGGTAAAAAAAGAAATTTTTCGCAAAGTCTGAATTTTGAAGTGGCATGATATCGATAGGAATGAACCCAAGGATTCATTTGAGGCCAAGAAATACCCAAAAAAATGTTCGCGAACAACAATTTTGGCCGAAAATCCAATCCATGAACACATGTTCGCGAACAAACTGTTCTTGGTAAAAAGTATTTCTTGGCCTCAAATGAATCCTTGGGTTCATTCCAATCGATATCATGCCACTTCAAAATTCAGACTTTGCGAAAAATTTCTTTTTTTACCTTTTTTCTCGTTGTTCGTGGATCTCGTTTTTTTGTTCGTTGACAACACTAGATTTGAGCATACCTATCGATAGAGAGCTTCCGCACTTTGTTGCGCACACTATAGCTGAAATGACGTGGTGATTTGTGATGGTTCTATAAGTGATCCAATATTTATTCGAAATGATTTCGATTGTTTGATTTCAAAAAGTTGAGAATTGAGGTGAAATGTCGGGATTTAGCCCAGATTGATGAAAGCCATGGTAGGTAGCGGTAGGTAGTAATGAATGATTTGTATGCTCATTTGAATTGCGTTATATATTTTATTCAGTTCGGATTTGTTGTGAGTAGAAAAGTCGTGAATGAGCTCGTGGTCTCTTTGTCCTCTATCTCGTTTGGCCGATTCTATTGAGTTTCACTTTCATTTTCGTTTGAGTGTCTCGTTGCTTGTTTTGTTGTTTGCACCGCGGTGTGTCGTTTTTTTCTTGGTTTCGATTTTACCATATTTCATACAGAAATGTCGGTCGATTTATGCTAATGAATTGCCATACTTTGTTCTGTCGTTGGATCGAAAGTCGACCTGCAGATTTTTGCATATGAAATGAGAAACAGTGTAGCTGAACAATACGATGGATGGGTCATAAAAAACACAAGATAATCCAGGCAAAATATACAACAACTACAGTGAACTAAAACGCAATGTATTGTACTCAGTGTACTGTACTGTCTATAAAATGTGTATTGAAATTGGCGTGTGTTTAGTAATCTAGTGTACTCGTGTTTGCCATGTTTATTTTTTGTGAACACTGCAATTACGGTGGATGTGCCTTACGTTTGCTATCGAATGGGCGCAATCAATGCAAATGGCAGTGATTTCAAAATATATTGTAAATTCAATCAGATAAGGATTGAATTGAATGAAAAGGGAGAGAAAAAGAGACCGAAAAAGAAATGAATTCGAGCGCATGGCGAGAGGTGAAAAAATGAGACTTCGATTCGTCAATATGAGAAAAAAGAAATAGACGAATAGTGAGACGCTCTCGCAAGAAAGATCTGAACTTTGATTGCGAGAAAGATCGTAAAAGTCGAGGCCCAGAATCGTGTTTTTCATCATACAAATATATTTCGATTGCAAGCATTTGATAAATCATATTAAAATAACCAATTCCTTGTTACCATTTGCAGTTGCTTTTTTAAATTCGACAGGCCGTTAAAGTATTTGTTGGATTGGAATTTTAAATCAAGTCACCGATGAGCACTGCAACTCATTTCATATAACATATGTAACATATGGACCCAATTGATTCTGCATGTTTTCCTCTTTAATTCATGACAACGTTGTCACAAAATGAATTGAAAGTCATCAAAATTGCTGCAATTACAAATTGGTGAATAATTGTACACCATTTATATGTTTGCTTACAGTCACATTTTCCTTAAGCTGGCAAGTTGCTGTTCGATTTTGTTTGATTTATACGAATGTGCAATTTATTCAAATCACATTTTTCCACCATAGCTACAAGAAGAAGTCTCAAATCGAATAATATATTTAAATAGAATAGAAGGTTGAACCAGTTATTTTTTTCTTCAAAAAATCATAATCGAAACGAACCAGAAAGACTTGACAGCAACTATGAATCGTATTCATTGCACAATTTTTTCAGATTTCCCCTTGATACATATTTTTAAAAATTTACCCGTTTGACCCCCATCTGAGAAATTATTTATTCCACATTCTTGACGAAAAACACTAGCAAATTGAAAGAATTTTTTCAAAGTCCATTCTATCTAGTGTAAAGCCGTTTAAAAATCTTAGAGGGGTAACGATCGCTCAGGGGGGTAATTGGACCCCTCAGACCCCTGGTGAGAACCTATGCCCCACCCAAACGAGAAACAAAAATTCTTGCGTTTCGTGTATTTCTCTCAGTTTCCTTTCAATTCAGAGCTCAACTGGCTCTCATATGTTTTCGTTAAAGTGTCTCAATCATGAAAGTGTGATTTGTTTGGTCGATTGTTTTGTGTGACTGCAGTAAAGCTATTATATTATGATGAAGTAGCAACATCAAATCAGCAGGTCACAGCTTGATCGTGCTACCGCCGGACTCATGTCAAATGTTTCATTTTCATTCATCATTTACTGAATTAGTTTTTGCATGATTTTTGTCGTTATTTCATTATTTAAAGATGAAAACCATCGTAAACTCTTTTTAACATATTCTGCGATCTGCTTATTTTGAGTGAAATTCTATTTGGCCACGCTGATTGTTGAACATTGATTGGTTAGATGTCTATTCGATGATCTTAGCATATTCATGATCATATAAGTTTAACTATTCATTATGTGAGAGTTATTCATGATTTTCAATTTTTCACATTTGATAGCAGCCACTTAATACGTGAGCGAACTGAGACAATTCGAATCGCCCGAGGTAAATTGTGCTTTCTCCTCGCCGTTATTTAGTACCTCATTAGCGGCTCAAATACTATCTAATTAAATCGCTTGAATTGCAATTTTTTTTTATTCCCAATTAGAATTCATGGCTACCGCATTTCACATTTTCCGTTGAAGTGTCAAAATATAGTATTCAAATATGTGCTCAGATAAAGTGAATCTGGTTACACCTGCCTTTCAATGTACCGCTTTTAATTCATTTATTTCGAGGCAAATGGTATGTTGATCGTTTTTGGTAAGTCTAACGCCACCTTCAATTTGTTTCAACATAAATATTTGTTGGCTTGAGAAATGCGTGCGTTATTTCCATAATTCTTAAGTGTGCTTGGTTAAGTTTGCTCGTTTGTCTCCCAATTTCAGCAAGTATGAATTTTATATGCAGCGCATATTTTAAGCGTGTAAGAATATCAAAAGCACCTTCCAAATATCCCTTTTTTTAATAAGTAAGAATGAATGTTATAGCACTCAGCAGGATCAAAAGTACTCGAATATGTTGAACCGTTAAAAAAATACCATATCAATAGCTCAAAGAAATGATGAATATAAACGATTCAGTCGATCACATATGTGATATATATATTAATATATATATATATATATTACAGTGAAATACACATTGCATTCAATTCATTGAACTTGGTTGGTATCGTTCATCTTGTCCACACAATAAAAAAACTGAATGAATATCATCCGAAAAAATCGAATCGTTTGTTTGATTTTTCATATTATTTTTTCTTTTTTCTTTTGACATGTCCAAACTCTGCAGAGTTGCAAAAATCCACAAAATATGAAGTACGATATGCAGAAGAACAAAAAAAAAACACCGTTGCCGGAAAAGGAGAGGCTGAAACATAAGCCGCTTTCAATAGAAATGAGTATATGAGACCAGTGACTAAGTTTAATAACCACCAATCGATTATAAATTACCGGGTTAACTGTTGGAATAACAGTGCATCGTGCGAACAAATTCTTCGGAGCGCTTACTTCTTCATCTTATATGATATGCTTGTTCTCCAGGGATTCGTTAAAGTTGAATTTACAAATGTTCATGAACATTACTTTATATTATTATTGGTATGGCATTTCTCTTAACTTCAAGTTGAAATCTTTTTAATAATTCCCTGACACTCGTATGGAGCAAAACGTATGACTGGAGCGTTACATTCGTGCACATATTTCACTCGTATCTTTGGAAAGAAACTCATGCTTTCTCGTGTGTCATAGGAGACGTCATAGCTGTGCACAGACGTTCGTATTTTTAATGTTCGTGCACAGCTATGGGAGACATTTATAGCATAAAATAAAAAACGTATGCACAATTTCAAGTCAATCGAGTTTTTCAATTTTGTTTGAATTCCCGATTTACACGTTTTGGTCCACATATATTCGGTTCATTATATTCGCAAAATGTTGGTAATTTGATCGAAAGGCCAATTCGGCAGAATCAGGATTACATCATTCATTTGTGGTAAGATTGAGCAGTTCATGAACATGAAATAAGGTAAAACGAGTATGAAATAACTGTTATCATTGTACCAAACTCCATGAAATTGTAGTTTTGAGCTGAGAATTTTGCGATGTGGAATTGTTTTTTTTTTCAATTCAAATAGTTGAACATTTTGATGCAATTTTTATATTCACAATCGTTATTGCAGATGGAATTTCGAATGCGATACATCGAAATCATACAAAGAAATGAGACTTCCGTCAATGCCGACACCTAAACTAAAACATAACAAAACAAAACAGAAAAAATACTAACAAAAAGCACGTAAAGCCAGATACATTATGTTTCGAAGAAACACAACAAAAAGGACCAAAAATAGCATTCCCTTTTTGGAGGCAAGCCAATTTTGATAATTGAATGTAGTTGCCAAATGATGCCAAACTCTTTGATGTCAGAGTGTGATAAAAATCGATAGAATATGCATTTGCTCCATGGTGTGTATGCGTGCAGTAAATTCCCACCACAACGATTAATATAAAAACATCAGTGTGTTGATGATATGAGAAAATATGTGGTAATTGTTTTTTGATCCGATATTGCCAAAAGGAGATTGATGACACCGATGCAGATGCACTGGATCGCGAACAAAAAAATACGTTGCCCAAATCGATGTTAAAATAGATGTCGTATTTCACATGCCATCCAAATCAAAACTTAATTTTCAACGCATTCAACTTCATTCTTTTCACATCATTCATTTTGGTTGGCATTTCCTTTATAACATGTTCATGAGGTTCATGAGCTGTTGGTGTTGCTGTTGCTGTTGTTCCTCGTTTTGATGTGGCTGTTTCGATGGTGCATGTGCTCGATGTGACAGACGTGCATTGGATAGTGTGAAGTGTGCAGAGTGTACTCTGTACAGTTTAAATGTTAAATATGAACGGCTTGAATTTGGGTTGCCGTTGCCGCTGTTGCCGCTGTTGCCCCCAACATCCATCGCACATTCCTTTTGATTTTTCACATATTAATTCATGCGGCTAACAAGTGAAATGAAATGAACATAAATTGTGTAATTTCAACAATTTTCCTGTCGTTTTTACCATAAATAAAGTGAAAGATGGGCCAACGAGTAATAAAATAAAGAGTGAACAGGAACGCACACACACACTCAAACCACTCATTGCCATAATTAAATTAATTTTTGCATGTGAATGACGGCGACAGGGCGATACAGGGAGAAGACGTGCGATATCCATGTCTTGTGCATGTTGCACATAAATCTGTGATGCCACTGTGTGTGCGCACCTCAACATCGAAAATGTATGTAATTAGCGTCGTACGATAGAGAAATAAACAGTGCCGAATCAAACATTGCAATCCGTACAAATTGAAAAATTAATTTGATACCTTGACGCAAATCCGTGGTTCGTTCAGCGTTCGGGAGTCTCTCAATCGAAAGTTGTTGCCGCCTGTTAATGGCAAGTCAGTGAACGTGCGTGAGTGCGTGTGAGAGTGAGCATCTGAGCATTCCCAATTTCTTATTCACTCGAAATAACGGCCAAATTCTTCAACCTATTCCTCACTTCGATTTCAATTGATGCAAACAAACCGGATCCGACTTGATTATTTTGGTGCTGTGTGCCATCTGTTGACCAACCCATTGAAATACAAGTAATGTGACTATTTCTCCTGTTTTTACACATCTTTGAACGGAACATGCCTCTCAAATGTGCCATTTTCAACCTTTGTCTACAGTATCGCATTACGCATATTCATTTCTTAGTGACACATTTGAAGTCGTTCAACATGTCCATATGGCCTAGCGTCCATCGAAGTGCACCCAGTGTGGGTTCAAATGATTTTAAACGTAGATACGAATCTAAATGGTTGACATGTTTAGATGGCGCTGTCTGGCGACAATCGGCTGATATTTTTGTCAAAACAATATCAAATTCGGGTACGATGGGATGCACTGTGGTGTAAGTTATTTTTCGTACACATTTTTTATATGTTTTTATCTGGTTCCTTATTTCAACTCGCTTTCGATGAATAAATACACACATTTTACCTGTCGTTGATCACATTCTTAATTTGTGTTCATTGTTTGTGGCATGCTGCATTCGCAATTTCCTCTATTTCGATTATTTTTCGAAATGTGTGTGCGTTTTTGGTTTTTTTTTGCATTTCATTTCTTGCACATGGAACGAAGAATCCTCAAAAAACAGCGATAAAAATGGCAACGAAATGAAGAGTGAATCTTAATGTTATTTGGATATTTTGGAATAACAAAAAAACATTGATGGGCGATTCACAAAGGAGTAAATGGAATTAATGCATCCAATTTGTGTGCGTGCCTCGAAGAGCAAAAATAAAATGATAATATATTTATAAAAATTGTATTCCTTGTAAATAAAATACAAAACCGGTTATCGACAGCGATTTTTTTTCTGTTGGAACATTGCGTTCCATATGCCATTTATTTCACCGACTGTGAAGGATACTCCTTGTGATTTCTATTAACGATTCCGCATGAAATTGGCATTTGTGTATTTCGGCCAATTCTAATGAAGTATGATTTCGGCGTTTTCTTTTTAAATGTTGTTTGTGGTAAGGTTCCGGTTCATTTTGTTTTTTTTGGGGTTTTCTTGCTGTGAAACGAATAAAGTGCGTTCGGCACGGCATCAAAGCACATTTAAATGGTTCTGATGCTTATTTAATTGACAGTCCTCGAGTTTAGGGTTTTATGTAACACATCTTCATGTGCAGTCAACGTTTTTTTGTTTTGTTTTATCTTCTTGTTTTTTTTTTGGTTTGCTTCAAAATTCTATGCCCGAAACTTACGTTGAAGGTGTAAAAAAAAACGAAATTCAAAAATCGAAAAGTTTTTTATCTCAAACAATAAATTCAGCTCAAACGTGTTTGTGATTCTTAAAATGTGCAAATGATAAACGAATAAACACAGAACTCGTGCAAAAGAAACGGTAAATTGTTGCTTCCAAAGAATAAAATTGAATAGAAGATTTTTGTATGCTAAATGACTGGCATGGTATTCCTTAAATTTAAAATGTTCTTCGAAATCGGTGCCTTGCACCGTCTCAATCTGCTGATATGTTTTCCCAGTGTGAGCTACGGCTTTTGAATATTGTTTGCCCGAAAACCGAAAAATCAACATTTTAACCAATTACCGTTAAATACACAAATTGTTCGCACACATCTCGATTTGTTCACCATATGAATTTTAATTTGTTGAGTCATTCGGTGGGTGCTTGCCCAATTTTGTTTGTTTGTTTGTTGGATCATTCAAGAGTGAAAGAGAGAAAATAACGTTAAAAATCTGTCAAAACGATAAAATCACGGTATTTATTGGATGCTTTGAACTTGTTACTTGGCACGAAGTGTGCACAACATCGTATCAGCAACGTTGCAGCGCGACCACAATTTGCATAAGACATGAACGGCCGAGCAAACAAGCAATACGCCGACTATTGACCTGTATGATTATTATATTTCAGTAGTTTATTTAATGCATTTTTTCGGTGTGGTTCTTGTTCAAGCCGCGTTTTTTCTCTCTTAATTTTGTGTGTGTTTCGTTACTTTAGACGTTCAAAATTATATAATTATAGCCATTTTCTCGATACTTACGAATGAACGAAGCGAATAACGTCGTACAAACATCTTTTTGTGAACATTTGTGAATTTATTTCGACTGAGCAAAATAACTAAATTTATGAAATTAATCTTGAACAACGTCATTAAGGAACATATCCGCATTTGTGCAACCGAAAAGATTCCCGTTTTTTATTTTATTTGGGTAAATTTTAAGCGAACATCAGCTGGTGCCAGACGCTATGCATATCAAATAAATGAGCCGATAGATTGTAATTGACTTTTCAAATGTATAAAACAAGATGAACGAACGAACGAAATGGAATTATTTAAATGTGTCTTCAATGTCCAATGGTCATAGAGCTATTTCTTTATACAAAAACACACACACACACTCATACACACGTACACTCCCAGCCATCCAAATTGATGATTTTGTTTCAAGATAAGGATACGAATAAAGAAAAAATGTGGTGCGCTTGCAGCCTGATCGAAATGAGCTGGTCAAGTGGAAAATTTAAACAAAGCAAAAATGCTAATTGATTTTGCACGTCTGAGCTTGCGAATACATCAAGTTTATCTCTGTCGAACGAATCCCAAAATGTATGCATTTCACAACGTTAAATTGCGGATATTTGGAATTCCGTATCAGTCATTCTACGTGCAAGTACTCACAAAGATGTTTCCCGGTAGTAGAAGGCATCAACTGTAAGAAGTGCATGCTAAATATACGCACACAGTGAAATGAAATGAGTTTAAATTAAATTGCGAAAAAATTGAAATTGTTGTGATCAAGGTTTGTTACCTGTAGATAATTAGAATATTGAATATTTCAACTCAACGATGGTGGAAACCATCTCGTTGGAAATTATAAAAAGTGTCTAGAAACGTCTCTCTCTCTCTCTCTCTCTCTCTCTCTCTCTCTCTCTCTCTCTCTCTGTCTGTCTGTCTGTCTATGTGTGTGTGCGCACTTGAAGATAATTGATATCATGAGCAGATAATCATGATTATAACATATCGAAACATAATTTAATGATTATGTAAATTTACAGTGTGTCCGCTCCGGTAAATGGCGTTCTATGGTTCAAGTGTAATGCACAGTGTCAGTGAACCAGAAAATAAACTGTGATATTTTTTTTGTTCTCTCTTTTTTTGTGATGCAAAACCAAAACCAACACCGAAATGCTATGTATGAACATAATTCGGTGGATTCACAAAATGACTTTGATGAAGGCAAGCGTTCTTCTCGACGATACTCTTTTTTTGTATCTTTCTCTCTGTTTAAGTCTTTTGTTTTATATCTGTGCATTCGCCACGCTTTTTATATTCTTCACGCATGTAGTCTGCATTTGTTTCGGCATCTTACATTGAAATCATTTAACGACCTGCTGAATGGACCAAATGCAGACATCCAACAATTGAGCAAGATTTTTTTATGGGTTATTCTACAGAATCGGAGATGTACATTGTCCAACGAATTTTTGGTGCAACAAAGCGAAAAAAAAACAAGTGAAGACTTCAGACCAAATTTAATTGGATCGAAACAATGAATAATGCAAACAAGTGGAAAACAAACAGCAACTACCACATTAAAAGAAAACCATTTGGTTTCCATTTTTTTGCTCATCATGGATATTCGATACTGACACTGGCGATGTATTTGAGGCGTATTCAGGAGACGAACTTCAATATTTTCTTCGTTTGTGCACATCAACGTTGCATAAATTCAATCAAACCAAATCTAAGATCACTGACACACCGTATTGTGATTGCATATTATGAAACAACAAAACGATATTTTCAGAAACATTTAAAATTGATATCAAATGCATTCTCAACTGAAAATGTTTCAAATAATTCAACAACATTTACTTTATATTATTTATTTGACAGATATTAAAATAAAGAATGATTAGATTTGGTATTCTTCTTAAATGAAACGGTCACTTTTTAATAGTTTTTAACCAAGAACATAGGTTTTCATTTTTAATTGGATAGTTCTGGAAATATTTGTTTTTTTCGACGAAGATGATTTCCAAATTTTCGAGACTTCGAAAGTTCATTAAATTATAATATCAAAACCTGAATACCTGTGATTGCACATATGAACATATCATTGCCGAGTTAACAGTTGTTGATGCCCTGAGGCAAAAATTAATTTGGTGCGAACGAAAAAAGCGTATATATGGTCCTATCAAAACTCAGCACACATGGGCACGATTGAAATCTCAGTGAGGGGGGGGGGGATGTTTTAAGTCTGAAAATCGGGATTTTGGAAATGGGGCTGAAGAAAAAAACTCTTTAATGTCGATTGAAAACAATATTTTAGACTCTCTTTGTTTTTTGATGAAACTATTGAAAGATTTGTTCTGTTGAAAAATCATAGATTGATCGCGAAGTATGTGTATTGCTACTGATCTGCGGCACTTGCGTTTGTAAGTGTGAATTTTGACATTATGATACCAAAAAGTCCACAAGAATTCTCAATAGGCACGCGTATTCATTAAAATCATGTCAAACCCACATGTATCATTATTATTCTTCAAAATTCAATCGAAAATGTTTCGTTATAGAATAAAATACAATCTATTATAAACTAATTTATGGAAAAAAATTGGGGCACTATACTTCTAAAGTATAATTTTTTAATACTTAAAATGTTCTCATGTGGTAAGATATTATGGTACCACGGAAGGGCCCGTATGTATCCGGAGCCAATTTTGCTCAATTGAAAAAAAATCCAGTTTCTTCGTGGTACCCCCTTGAGCGTGGGGCCCCGAGGCAACTGTCTCTTTTCGCTCGAGGTTAACTCGGCACTGGAACATATACTGCGCATGTGTGGCACACCGAACAATTTGCTGTTGAACACCAAATTATTTTGTCTTATTAATGTCATAACAGAT
This sequence comes from Aphidoletes aphidimyza, assembly GCA_030463065.1. Classification (NCBI taxonomy): domain Eukaryota; kingdom Metazoa; phylum Arthropoda; class Insecta; order Diptera; family Cecidomyiidae; genus Aphidoletes; species Aphidoletes aphidimyza. The sequence goes on along the minus strand of CM059997.1, from coordinate 16,017,577 downwards.
CAAAATCTCGTCAAAATTATTTTTAAGAGGCGCAAATATTCAAAGCTGAGTTTAAGAAGCTTTTAATATATAGAATGTCCAAATAATAATAATCAAAAGCATTCTGAATTTGGATTGCCTATATTCAGGCGTTTGTTTCATATTCCAGCGTAAAATACTGATGTAGATTTTGAATTTTATGCTTTTAAACTTGAAATAAGCTCAAATTAATTTATTGATTTCTTACGGATATTTTTATGAAAATGATGTAAGAAAGTCAAAATATACAGATAGCTCAATGGCCTTTTTCATCTCTTAAAAACCGTTTTTTTTTATTTTGATGGTTTTCAATTGACGTAAAGATATCGGAGAACATTATATTTAATTTTCATATCAAGTGAACAAAATTAGAAAACTCGTTGAATTTACGAAAGTTTCAGTTAGCTCGAAAAAAACTTCTTTCTAAGGCATCCTAGAGAACTCCAAATATCATTATCTCCATTAATATCTTACCAATTTTTATGTTAAAACACTTGAATATTTCAGCCAGATTTCATATAAATAATATCAACATTTGTGTAAATATAACGGAGATAATGAGATTAGAAGTTGAAAAATTTTGAGTGATTTTAATCGAAATGAGCTATTTAAGTGCATTTCTATGAAAAATCACCCAAAACTATAAATCTCAATATCTACCGTATTTTCACACCAACTTTGATGTTTTCTATATGGAATCGAGCCAAATAAAAATGTCTACACTTTTCTCTTGATTCTTATTGAGGCATGTCTCTAGGATACCCAAAAAAAGTTTTTTTTTACCAAGCCGAAATTTTCGTAGTTTTACTTAGAGTGTAAAATCCATCGAATTTTCCAATTTTTTTTTATACTATGAAGATGAAGATGGTCTTTTACGTCAATTAAAACCCATGGAAATGAAGAAAAAGCAGTTTTTTTATTAACTGAAAATTATATCACAAATATTACATACTGCAAAATATTTCAGCTTCAATAAAATACTGGAAGGAATCAAAATTAGAATAATAAATAAAAATCAATCCGAGATTCAAGATCTGAAATTAATTTTGTTCTTTTGTTTGTGATCTTATCAATCGATTCAGATTCTAAAACCACATGATTTTATATTTTATGTATTTTTTTTAAACTCATTATTCCAATTTTAACATTTCCTTGTATGTGGATAGCAAAACTGTTTTTTGTTGGATCGATCGTTTTTCAGGCTGCAACCAGACATGTCACAGAATTCCATGAAAACCACCGTCAATTTGCGACTCTTTTTTTAAACATCGTTAAAATTGTAATTTATCTTCACTTTACATTTATTGAATAAATAATAATTATCAAATGTCATCTTCGTTTTGTCGGCTATTCAATTCTCGTTTACCGCTAGAAGTTTCCATGTTGTTTATACACAACATAATTTAGCAACACTTGTCCACAGCACAATTTTTGTTTAGTCAAGAGAATTAGACCATACAATGGACAAATTGATGTAGCACCAATAAGTCAAACCTCTTAGAACATTAATATTGCAAAAAATGGATGGATTGCTTTAAGCTTCTCAAATGCGACGCAATTTTTAATTCAATTACATGAAAACGAAATCTGTATTACATATGGATCGGGTTTTGATTTTGCTTTTGGTTTCATCATCAAAGAAATTAACTTTAGATTCAACCTATCGTTTGTTCCTTTTTTCTCACTTAAATGTCAAACGCTTTGCGTCTGACTTTCCTCAAAACGTTATTATTGTTTTTTTTTCTTTGATTTTGTTGCTATATCCAAAGCAATTTTTATAAGATAATTCTTAAAATTTATGCCGTTTCCCAGTGTCGTTACAAAAAAAACGTGTGTGATTTGAATTAGAACTGGTTTCATTATGTTTTGGGAATATTTGCATGTTTTTTGCTTTTCATCGTTCAAAACCCAGAAATATTCATCCCAACATTCGTTGAATGTGTGATCTACCGAAATATTTGCATCGGAAACAAAGATTTTGTGATTTTAGTCTGGATAGTTCTAATAATTAGATTAGATAGATTTACCTTCAGCGCTAATTCCAAAAACAATGAGGATCATTCTTAATTAAGCTAAAACATAACCTTTAGTACAATAGGCCGGAACTCAACAGCTTTTCAAAATTTGGCAAATTTCATTTTTGTCAATAGCCATTGAAATTGATCTTAGTTCGCAGACAATTGATGATGATGTAATTCGACAAAAGCGTTTCATATGCCCCGATATACCCGCTGATGTGTGTGTGTGTGTGTGTGTGTGTGTGTGTGTGTGTGTGTGTGTGTGTGTGTGTGATTTGGTTCGCAAGGTGGATGCAAAGCATATCATAAGATCGACTCGTTTGTGGAATGTTTGGCTGGAACACAAAACCCGTTATGGTAAGCAATAATATCGAGAAATCGGCAAAATGTCAATCGATACACAGCGAATTTGATGCACACTGTTAACGCATTTTAATGGATTCATCCAATTAAAATAGCATTCGATTGTGTTTGTCATGTGAAGTTAATAAATGAGAAGAAAAAATCGAAATATATTCTGAAATTTACATAGAATGAACTATCTTCTTTCTCATCACCCACACAAAATTTTAACTCAATTTTGATTGTTCAAATTAAATCAAATCCGTCTCATCAGAGAACGAATTTATCGACATCAAAAATGCTCTAGCTATCAAGAACCATGATAAAATGAAACATCTGATTTTTGAAGTGTTTCTTCACACCAGATTAGCATGCTCTAGCGCACGCAAATTTGATTCATATTGATGCTGAAGGTGAATTCCGTATAATGCGCTGACCATTTTTTCGGTAATAACGCCAATGTTTATTAAACAGATTAAAATTATGTTTTTGGTTCTAAATATTTCATGCTTAAAGCGTCTATCACATTATGAATTTCCAAAAGAACGATAATAATAATAATAATTATAATAATATGCAAGATGCTTAGAATAAAGAACGCAAAGATCCCCCAATACCATACGATAAGATACAATACCACAATCACTACTATTCTTGAATATCAAAAGAGTAACAAACGTTTCACGTTGATATAGGTTTAATCATGTGATTCAACACGTTTGCACCGCACACGTACTTTGTATCAGATAAACGTCAGAAAGGACTTGTTATCTTTTGTAAGCAGGAACATTTGCATATTCTAAGTTATTCGTTTTTTTAGATCCGTCCGATTTTGCGGACTAATAGAAAAAATGACCCCAAATTAATATGCAGTGGGAAGTCTGTATTCTTTCAATAAATAATCTATGCACATATTGTTTTTGGTTTACTGACGGAACGATTCAAAATCGATGAACGCAAACGCTGAAAAGAAATCCTAGATGCTAAGAATTCCAAGAAGAAGAATTGTATATAAGAATCTCTTGTGGCAAAAAAAAAATTCAAGTTTTGTTTTTCACACGATTCCAAACGAATTCATTCAAATGAAAATTCAGCAATATTGAAAGCTCTCATAATGGTCTTCAAGGATAGAAAATCCAGCAATAGCATCCATTGCATGCTTTCACTAAGTATAGATATTTTATGTAATGGTAATTTCAAATGCCTTCCAAAGTTTATGCATAATATAAGAGAATTTTACACTAACATAGTCTTTAATATGGCACTAACTCAAATGAATATAATCCATATTGTGATAACAGACAAATACTGAAGCAAATAATTAGCTCAAGTGACAAACAGATAAATTAGAGCTATGGTTATGGCTATTTAGAATAAATGTGTGCAAATTTTGATAGCGAGTAAGGGTAACAGATCAGGTGGTTCCAATACTGCTTACCTCTGGGAATATGATTATTTCGATTTTTAATTTAAAAAAATTAAACAAATTCTACGCCACTCGAATGATTGATTTACCTGTTTCATGTTCATTCAACAAGCCAATTTTCAATAACAATAATATCAAAGTATTGTGCACAGGTATGTATGCTCGGCTTTTGGACATCGAGTATGTTTTTAACTTTCTTACGCTATTTCGTTGAGAAAAGTACAAATAAATGTTAAAAAAGTTTGCGGTTTGGACTCAGATCAATCGACCTATACCACTTCCAGTGACACTCAACCATGTTTTGGGTATGCAAAGGCGAACTTGACCGACTCTCAATTTTTTTTTATGATGCATATATTAAAGTAAACGATTCTTCCCAATTGCCTCAATGCTCTGTTAAGACTAGCACAGCCATTGATTTTTTAAAGAATTTTTTTTTATTATATTAAGTATCAAATAATATTATGTCGACGATTTTAACACTAGTTATGGGTAAAATATCAGTTGATTTTTCATTTCTCCTTCATTGTATATTCATGGTCAACCAGTGTGCTACGAAGTCTACGTTTAATCGCTTGTTAGATATCTGGTGTATCAATTTTGTTCGCGATTCTTTATGTATATAACCAAACATAGTCAAAATGATATGACCAAATAACAAGTGTAAAAAAGACCAAAAGTCACAAAAAAAGACGGCAATAACTTACAATGCCATAATGTGAAGAGGTTGAGAATCCACTAAAAACAACATGAGAAAAAAAAACAGAAATAAAAAGGCATTTATAATTTTCAAGAGACTTTTAGTACGGAGAGGCTCCATTTTTATTTAGTTTATTCTGTGACCAATTTATTTTTTTCGAATACTTCTTCAAATTATTTTATTCAAAAATCTAAATATTATAAGTGAACAGTTTGATACTACATGGATTTATGAAAAAAAACAAAATTACTACTTTTGAAACTGTTGATTCTAACATGTTTCTTGTCTAGTAGCCTGCACCAAAATGTTCACTTGTACACAACCTAAATGTTAATTATTGTGAATAGTCGTAATCTTAACCCATTTATGCTACACTTTTGATTTCTCTGGATTGTTTGTCCAGTAAAACGAAAAGTTTTTAAAAATTATATCATCTAATTGAATTGGTTACAGGCAAATCCAATCAACATAAATAGTAAACCTAAAACTATAGTGACAACGAGGGTAAAAACTATTGCCTACATTTTGACCAATAGTTACAGTCAAATGACTTACGATAAATGAGTTGTTACTACCATGTGCAAACTCAAAAAGATTAACACTTGATGCAATTGTTCATGCAATTGGTTCAATTCTCGTCACATTGTTTATTTACTGTCGTGTGAAATGTAAAAATATTGTTTTAAATGTAAAAATATTATGTTTGCAGAGGTGTTTTTCTTTTTGGTTGGTATCATATAGGTAGAGAGGTGTCTTTGGCATTTGAACGAATAAACCAGGGTCGGGTCATTACTGAACAGCGACTGTGGCACCATGTACTCGCATTGAAAATGAATGAACATACGACGCACTGCCGGACTACATAGCTCTATGACATCCCTCTGGTGACGCCAAAGACCATATAACCTATCTACTTTTAACCTCTTTCTGTCTGAATTGTCATTTGTCTATCAGCTTTTCAGCGATTGTCATTGATATTGAATTTTTGTTTTCCCTAACCACAGTATTATTTATTATAAAATGTCTAAAAATAATCCAAAACATGAAACAATTTGGTTGAAAGGTTCATGAAAAAATATGTTTCCGAGTATTTGTTTGTAAGTTCGTATATTGTGCGATGATGTTTGATGATTGCAACATCACAACTATCGTTGATGTGCATGGGTTTTTTGTTTTTGCCAACCCAATAATATTTATCACAGAACATTAAAATGATCGCTTTTGATTTTGTTCATCTTTGTTGACGCACGTTCCAAATTGATTTTTTACAAAACAAATTTTAAGACAGAGACACAGCTTGAACCATCATTTAACCCACACATTGAATTCATATCTATTTAGTATTTAGTTTAGTTTGAACTGATGTAGTTTGGTTTGGCTACTTACTTGCTGGTGTGTGTGTGTGTGTGTCGGTCGGTCGGTCTCGATGATAGACCATATTAAATGAAGTTGAACGTCATAAAAATATATTATGAATGCAATAATTGGAAAGAAAGATAAAATCTCATTCGTAAGCATTAACAATTCAAATCGATCACATATGATTAGAATAAAATTATGGTGAGTTTTTTTTTAGCGAAATGCCAGCGTGTCATTGAAAACGAAGCACAGAAATCTATTTAAAATTCCATCCGATTTCAGCTGAGAAATGAGACGATTCTGATACATTTGGAGAAAAATGAACATTGATTCGTCGAACAATCGCATTCACTTGTCTTCGGTACATGTTTCACGTATACTGAAGCAACATCTCAAATGAAAGCGTTAAATGTGAGCTGTAGATCAGTTTTCACACTTAACATTCTAACAACTTGAACTGTTTGATGTAGTAGCACAATAATTGCATAAATTTTTTCGTTTTTTTTTCTATTCTATAAATCAGATCAAATAACTATATAATAAGGTCAGATTACCTATACAATTTGTAGTGAAATTTTTCATTGAATCTTCAAATCATTAGATTTAAAATTCCAAATTTAAACTGTTCAATACCAAAGCACAGCTCATTGTTGATTTATCCCAATTTTACAGCTGTAACATTGTGAGTGAATATCATTTGCCCGAAGTCAAATTGAAAAAAAAAACGACTTTAAAAATATGAGTTAAAATTCTAGAGTTTAGTACGAGAACTTATCTAATTCAAACACACTTGAATGTTTTACGGAATGGGTTCAATCAATATGTATTGTGATGGTTTTAAACGTTACGTCTGGCTAGATTTCGTAGATCTTGTCGATTGAGTCCAAAGAAATTCGGATTGAATTCAGATGGATAATCTAGTTGTTGACAAATAATAATAAAAAAAAATAAAACAAGAGAATATAATCAATCATCACATGAAATGGTTTGATTAGATATGATTGAATAGATATGTTGATTACCTAATCCACTCTCCATACTACGAGCATGCCACATCATTTGCTGATAATTACGCCGGGGCATCAGACATTGTTTGGTTAGTGGTTGCTGTTTCATGGGATACTGCTTCAAAAGTTAAAGAAAATCGAACTTAGCAAACTCTAAAAATATGATTACAAATTCGTTGTGTAAATGTTTACCGCTTGAAAACCGTTCGTGGGTGGTGCGGCAGTGAAAATCAATGGATGTTGCAAATAGGCAACTGACATTCTTTTTGGCACGATTACATTTTGATTTTTGTTCGATTTTTTCAGTGGAATAATTCGATCGAATTTCGGTACACGAGCACTTAATCCACAATAGTATGGATCTTCGCTAACTGTTAAAAGAAACACATTGTTTATCATTGTTAATGATTTTTTTTTCAGAATCATGTGAAAAAGACGCTTCGATTCAGAAAGGTAACACTCACCATGCTTTTTTCGGTCCGTTTCCTTTGATTTGCTTCTAAAGAACGATTTTAATTTACTGCTATTGCTATTATTGCTATTATTGCTATTATTATTATGATGTGTGACATTTTCATCATTGTCATCGTAGTCGGGCTGTAATGTAGAAAATACGTGTATCAGTTTTTTGGACACGTCTTGTAATGCAACTAAGCTAAATAAGTTATTAAGAATTACAAATTTAAAATTTAAAATTAAACAACATATTGTGAACACCTTTCGGACAATTATTCCAATGGAAATGCATGCATTTGTTTCCCTTAATGATGTGACCACATGCACACGTGATGATGAATAAGAATTAAATTGTACCATGGACCATGGACCATGGGTACGAAGGAAAATAATTGCAGTACATTTTGAACAAGAGTGTACGGAAACATTTTCGTTCCTGCTCAAAGTGTGCGCTGTGCAATCGAGAACATTTTTCAATGTTCATGTGCGCATTCTTCTTCCTTTTTGTGTGTGTTTTTTTTCCCAACACGCATATTTACTACTCCACAACTGAACTGGATCATCTTTGAAAAGCTGGTTAACCATCAAGAAATGGTAAAGAAACAAGTCACTCTACACCACCAGTTTATCATACAGCCATTTACTACTGATCGGCAGTGGTTACTTTGGATGAGTTATAAATTTTGTGTTGAAGATAATAAATAAAGAAATAATTGAAAAGAAGTGCACAGTGCACTGCACACCGTAGAGGTAAGTGGAGTAGAATACTTTCGATTTTCATGAAGATAAACAAGAATGTACAGTTTACACCAAGAAGCCATTCATCATCCGGATGGCCAGACGTAACATTTAAAATGCTATATATATTGGTTTACGGGCTGTGCTGTGTGCTGTGGTTTTGTTCTGTTGCCACGCAGAATGAATTGTTATGTACTTGTTCAAGTTCACTTGCAAACCGCTTTTAGCTCGATTGAGTTCGCTGAGCAAGAGAGAGCACATAAAGATGGGAACTTGAAAATAATGAGATACAACAAAAAAATTAGTGCATCGCTTCAGATTTCAGTGTGTACTACTGTCCATTGCGTTCACTGTGAACGTATACCAAGTCTATAAAAGTGAGCGTGGGCAAATTTCATGCATTGGACGTTTGCATCCGCAAATCAAAAAGAGTTCAGTCGAGCAATCGATTTTGTTGTGCGTTTTGTGGCTTTCTGCTTTGACCATATTTGCGGAAAAAAACCTGCCAGTTTGACAGTCCACTTCGCTCTGTTCAGTGTTAACTCAGTATTTCGATGTGTAACCTAAACTTGCAATACTTACCGTTGGTAATTCATGCGAGTAAATACTGGCATCACGTGGAGGAAGCTGTGGAGGAAGCTGTGGCGGTTTTTCATTGCTGCCATTACTACTGCCGCTGTTGCTTCGTTTTGTTTTCGATTGCTGTTGCTGTTGTTGCTGTTGTTGCTGTGGCTGCTGCTGCTGTTGCTGTTGTGACGTATTAACCATGTAAAACTTTTGCTCTCGTTCTCGTTGTGTTGATGCCACCGATGAATGACCTTCAAAATGGAAAAGGGAAAAACAAAAGCAAAAAAAAAAAACAAAATCAGCAATGAAGTTGTGATGGTCTGATTTTTATGTTTAAGTCTTTTCGTTCTCGGTTGGTGTGCCATGTAAAAAAAAACACCGACAGAGAGAGGTAAAGGAGAAACGAGAAATTAAAATGGATTTAAGAAAAAAAAACAGTACACGAGCTCGTCTTACAATACGGTAGATAAAATAAAAAGGCGAATAACTTCACAAGAAACAACAGTGCAAACACACATCAACATGCCAACTGGAGGGACTTTTTAATTTAATTATATCAACATTTTTTCGAGCTGTCGTCACTCGCTGATGAACAAGAACCCGGCAGAAATATATAACTGCAGTTTATACGTTGTGTATGGCTGCATGGTGTGCCTCATATGGACCGAAGAATCTCGATAATATGTCTTTGTGTGACATTTTTTTGAAATGTATTCACACAAATACTGAACTATGAGGAAATGTCCCGCAAACCAAAATATCACGTCATTCTATCTAAGAGGGTGTTCTTTTACAAGCTACTCTTTGTCGACACAACATTTCAGACAAATCACTTCAAAATCATAAAATATCAAGTGTTCGGTTGTTACCGTAAATCAAAATCACTGTCTTACCGTTACTGTTGCTGCTGCCACTGTATCCCGAGCTATCAGAATTTTCATTGCTCACACAATTATTGTTTCCGGCAATGCTATAGGGATCCTCATCATCGGGAATAGGTAACCGTGGTCGACTTTTTACATTTACTGGGCGTTGCACTAGACATTCAATGAAAACAAAAGCCATTACAAATGGAAAATAAATACTTCTTGTTCATTGTCTGAACGGTTTATTTATAAAACATTTATATTTTTTTATACTGATTTTTTGTTGTTGTTTTCAATTTAAAATCAAAACTAGATTCAAAATTCATTGAAAACTATGGAATTCTTTTTTTTTAGAAAAAAAATAAAATGCATTGTGTGTATTCTCGAAATGAAAGTAATCGTACTTTTTGGATTTTTTGTTCGATTAAACTTCAAGAGGGAGTGATAGAGACGAAATGACGAAAGTGGCCTCAAGGTACTTGAACAAGCAATACCAGGAACAACGTAAATGCATACAAAAGGCAAATACAACAGAAAGAAAAAAATGTTGAAAACAAGATAAAGGCTTATAAAATCGACTTGAGTGAACATGAATTGAAACGAGCGCACAACCAAAAACGTTATATCATCTACTGATTTGGAAAGGAGAAAAAAAACATGGCAAATAGCATTAGTCGATCGCGTTATAGTATCAACACTTAAATCATATTTAATCAGATGACGATGACGGAAATGATGTAAAAATATCAATAAATCTGTTTCGTGTGTTATCGATTATGAGCCGAGCATTATTGTTATTTTAGATTTGAGATTTGTGCTGTGATTTTGGTCTCTGTACAACATGTAAGTGTTCTACTCTTGATCAAATGGGGAGAATTGTCGGACACTTTGACGTGAAAATTATTATCATAAACTTGATTGTTTGCCACAATAGTGGCTATCGAACTGACGATAAACAATGCTATAAAATGTTAAAATTATAATTCATCGATTCATTTTCATGACATTCTATTTGAGGAAAACCAAACGGCATAATAATTGTCTTTTCTCCATGTTGAATATTATTTGGCGTGGAACTCGAGATCCGCAATGAATATCTGAATGGTTTGCCGAATCATGCGCAAACATCGGTTAAAAACAATAAAAAAGTAAAAGCGAAAGCTATAATCTGAATGGGGCTACTCCGAAAGTAGTCAAGACGCTATATATTTATGCATTTATCTTTTTCAGCTGTACGCATTCAGTTGTACTAATTTGAAATTGATACGAACATTTAAAATATAAAAAAACACACACACATCAAACCCATAGCCTCAGTCGAATATAGAAATTTTCTTTCCTCGTCATAATTTCAAATTATCATTAAGTATAAACATTCGATGATGAATTATTACATGTGGAAGAAAAGAGAATTACTTTTTTTTCTATACGATGCCACACTGTGAAATCCGACGACAACATTTAATGATATTTCACCGATTAGCAAAAAAAAAAATGTTCGGCAAAAACCATTGATATAGACTAGAAATTTCGTGGAATATAAAAACGAACAAACACGATAAATAGACACATAGCAATAAGCAGTGAGTAATAACAGTGATTAAATACAAATCAAAAATAGATAAGTAACAATTTACGATATCAACGTTTCGAATGTACTGCTTTTTTTCTTCTGTCTGGCCCAACTATTTCGCGAACCATTGACCAATTGAAAGAGGGAAAAAGGAAAAGTTCACAATCGTATAATTTGTACCGAAAGTTATGGGTCAGTCGTTTTTTTTCTGTCTCTCCATAACTTTGTGACTTTCTTCATCAACCAAAATAATACCTCGAACCTCGTTTCGAATAGTTTACGATTCAAAAACATTTAAATATCCGTTTTTAGACAACTTCAAAGCAAACAGAGAATTGGAGCAATATTCTATTTTGAATTGCCGTAGAATGAATAAAATAGCAATGGGAAGCTATAGTGTAATTGTAAAACAAAACAAAACAAAACTTTAATTGAATATAATTATATGCGCTGGATTCCTAGTGTGAATGTGCAAATGAGCAAATAAGCACTGTTTGTTCTCAATTATTCATTAACTGACTTCTTTCGAGTCTCCTGTTGAGTTTGAATTTGATTTCTCATTTTTTTGCTAAAAAAAAACTTGCTACAGTCCCAAATGTGATGCGTTTTAGATTGGAAATGTTGTGTTTTGTGGCGCCACTATTTGGCATCTAGTTTATTTGATTTTTTCTGCACGGCCATTGTTAGCAGCCGACATAAAATATACCGTAAAGCACGACGTGACATCATTTACATAATTTGATTGCTTTCTGTGCAAATATACAATTCAATTGACAGATGAATTGTATATTGGATAAATTGAATGACCACTTCATCATTATACGTTACACACGCTTCAAATGCTCCAAACGACATAGTCTACATAACGTGATTGAAATGTATACTTTTTGAGTCAGAATGATCGGACAGCGCAGTATGATCATATCTCTGTCTTACTTATTTATATGCAATTTCTTTATTGTGTTTTTTTTTCATATGTTGTTGCAGTCTTTGGGTAAATATGAATATATTTTACATTTATCGTGCCAAATAGCCCTCAGCGACATGATCAATAAAATTAGAAAGGTTATACAATTTTGAGAATGAGACCAGCATTGTTTCAGAATTGCACTTGCTTTTGAAGCCAATTGCATCGTACAAACTTGAGCTGAGTGGAATGGCTCAATCTATTTATAGTCTCAAAGTCTCTCAATTGTCCGAAATATAATGGCCATTTGATGATTTGCGAAATAAATCAAGACATCAAACAACGCAACGCCAACAGTTGAGCTAACAGTGTCAAACAAAAATAAAACATGTGTTTTCTCGTCGAATTTTGTTTGTTCGGTTGCAATACTTTTGACGTACCGAAAACAAACAAGCATAGCAATGAAGCGAAACAGACGAACATGAGAAGCGACGAACAGACAAAGAGAAATGAAGCCAATAAAACGATTAAATGACACAAAGACACACTTTCGTCATGTATACGGTTGCATGAGAGAGGATTATATTCATAAATACGATGAATTATTATGGAAATGAAGATTGTGTGTGTGTTTTTTCCCTGTTTAATTCGTATGTTGCTATTTTACAAGCATAGCATCGATATGAAAACAAAGTTAATGTTGACAATGTTTGGATGCTGAAATTTGCTTACAATGTGGTAAACGCAAATGGGTTGTCACCATTTGTCAGGTGACTGGGTATACAGATATTATACTGTTTAGACCAACATTTAGCAAAGTATCAATTTGAGTTTTGCATTAAAATGTCAATATCATTGATATAGGTTAATCGGTTCATTTGTCAAAATTTTAACTAATCATTTTTATCTGCATAAAGATGATAAACGTCGTTCCCGGCCTTCTTCACTCGTAATAAATATTTTCCATCATTTAAGGCACTTAGTCGAATATAATCCCATAATGAGAATTGCACTGTGTGTTTGCCAATATTGCCTGTTAACCTTAGGCCAATTCAGCCAAAAAAAAAAAACAGAGACAAAACATCGCTTTGTTTAGCCTCATCTTAATTATTTTAAATTGAATAGTTGAAAATGAGCGATAATTATGAAAAGTGCCAAAATGAATGTAACAATTTATTTGGTTTTTTTTTCTTGTATTTTAGATTTTCATCATCATGTGTTTATCATCAACGTTTATGTGAACGTTCATTCCGTTTACTTCAAAAGAAAGAAAAACATGTTGTAAAAAAACAAATATGTGTTGCGCGCACACAAACACACACAGGTACAAATGAGTACAGGTCAATTTTGCGGTAGCTTTAACGAAGGTATAATGTAACAAATCTACGGACTTTATTATACGCCATTTTTCTGATCATCATCGAATCGTTGAAAGTTGAATAATAATTTCAATGTGGAATAGTTATCGCACCGTGTGCCAAATGTTCGCTGAATATGTAATGGTTTTGAAGGTATCCAAACAATTTATTCACATAATTGAAAACACAGTACAGAGGTGGCTAATCGGTTTGTGTACATTGTTTGTCGCTTCATTTACTTCCGTTTTATTGTTGATGATTTTTGTGGTAATTGCGATTAGACCTAGTCGCTAATGCAAGGCACATTGTTTGTTATGATCTAATCGTTATAAATAGTTTGTTTTTTGTTTGCTACGAAAAGAATGTCGAATGCATTACTGTTGACTGTATTTAATGTTGACTGAATGGTGAGCTGAAAATTGCCATAGCACACCGAAGAAGTTCTGTTTTTTTTTTTATCCGCAAAATATGAATATAAAGTTGAGCTGATATCAAACATCATGTAAATGTGATGATTTATGAGGGAATCGTGCCTTTCGCTCAGCCTCTTATTACAATGTTACATTTTCCTGTTCAACTTTTTATACGTACACAACCACAAACGCAAACACTTACACACTGCCATTGGCGAATGTATTTTTATTTGGTGCAAACTGTTTGTTTCTATATTTTGCATCGTTTTTGTTTCATTTTTCATTGTTCTGTGAACAAAACAACAAATATTCGCGACCGTGTAGTTTTTGTGTTGAACATTTCACAACCCACGACGAATAATTACAAAAAAAAAATATATTTCAAAAAAGTTGCTGCGTTGAGCTTTGTCTTTTTTGTGTTTTTATTTTCAACAGCACCAAAGATAACCCTTTTCTCATGATCGAAATCTATTTCAACATACAAATTTTGAAATCACCTTCATTTTCACATCTTCACTCACTTTTATGTTTTGTGTGGTTTGTCGCTCTAGTTTAGCTGTTATTTACTAACGATAAACAATCTGTATCAAAAGACAACAATTTTTTTTTTGGAGCAAAACACACGCGCGATATGCTCTGAACGGAATGAAGATGAAAAGAGGCAACAACAAAATATCGTACAATCGAATAGATTAACCTTGTACAAAAGATGCATAAGTGCAAAGATTCATGGACGTTAACAGTTGTAAGCGCCTTTTCTCAATAGATATGCATATCTTATACATCTTCACAACTTTGGTAAATGAGCGTAAATCGAATTCGATTAGCAATCTCCCATAGTTTGTGTGCATTCTTTTATCTGTATATTTAAAATTGATTGTTTCAAAATCTGATCGAGTGTATCGAGACAACTGAAGTCACATAGCTTACAATAAATTTGATTAACATTATGTTTTTCTTTATTTAAATTCTTTAAGTCGCCTTACAGTGAATCGAAAACATATGACAATATTTTTTTATGTATTCGGTTCGTTGTATGACGTGATTGCAGTTGAATTGACGTTATCAAGGTGTTTTAGCTCCAATATGGAAAGATTTAAAGTGTGAATGATACTTACTTGGTGGCATTTTACTCTTTAACATATCCATGGCAACCACATTTATCACGAGCACCCAAATCGGGCAATCCAATACATCAGATTCGTTACGTACAAATGATATGGCCGACAAACATTGCAATTCCAGGCGTCTACGATCGGGATAGGCTTGCTTCAATTCACGATTTATATTCGATTGAAATTTTTTCACATCAAATAATTTCGAAATTTTCTCAAATTCCAACGCTTGATTGGGCAATTTTAAAATTTCATTGCCAATAGCTGTCTCATCTTTCGAACTATTTGCCGTTGCCTTAACATACACATTGGTCTTTGAATAGCGTCGAATTAGAATATTACCGGCATCGTCCATTTTGATTTTGACACCCTGCTAGAATAAACGAATCGAATTGAAATTAACAAATTAATAAATGAATGAATAAGTAAACAAACAAACAGATAAATGAACAAAAAATAACCGATTCAACTGTGAGAATCTTGATGGGATCGCTTATACTTTGATATTGACATTAGTGGAATGAAAACAACATTAACCCTGAAAAAAACCTCTAAAAGTGATGGTTTTGATTTCGATTATTTCGGTGGGAACAAATGAATATTTGCACAGTTTCAGCACTGGAGTCATGATTTCTGATCAGGAACCTCATTGGTTCACTACACTTCAAGGAGTATTTGGAATATAGTTCAAAATAACGCGTACGAAATAATTTAATGATGCATTTTATGAACACCGATTGAACAATCGTTTGAATTTATTTGGAAATTCATTCAGGACACCTACTTTCCATCATCTTTGCTCATTATATTAATTGATATGTGAGCATGTGTGGGTCTCTGTTTGTTTAATTGAGTAAACGGGCTTCCTTTGTGCGAATTCATTGTGTGTCAATGGATTATTATCGATGTTATTGTTGAAATATTCGCATATTTTATTGGTATATAAAATGAAGCGTGATTCGTCTTCATCAATTTATTTTGTTATTATCCATTGATACGGTCTTTCTCATGCCAGCCTACAACCGTAAACAGCTTGGCGAATTTCCAAATGAAATGAATGCAACAATTCAAATAATGACTGTGCCGAATTCGTATAAAAAGAAAAGTGTGCGCCAAATTGTAAATTCGTTCAATTGTGAAATGTCACGAAATAATTCCAGCAGAAAAAAAAATGAATCGAGCAAAGCGTATTTTGATTGTGACAACAGCACACACTAGTACACAGCACCACGCAAAATGAGACCATTACAAAATTAATGTAACGACCAAGAAATATTGTTTTTTTTTTTTTTTTTTTTGCGAAATTTGTGAAATGCATTGCCACCATCGTATCGAATTAAACCTTGAAAGAGACGTCAATAATATGAGTTGTAGGTGTGATTAAGCGATCGAATTGAACGTATTTCACTGAAACATAAATGAAAACTATAGTATAGAGTTATATACAATTCTAAAGCAAATAAAAGTGGATAAAAAACCACTGCCACAACGCGAACATTCTGAAATTTGCTGAATTTCAAGCAATTGCAAACATGCCAAGTGTCAGGCTTGAAATTATAATGTATTTTTTACGATATATCGTTCGTAAACACGGCGCGCTCTAAAATATGTGCAACGAGTGAAATGCAACTAAAAATCATTCTAATGTAAAGTGAATATGAATGGTTTCTCGATGTGTGTGCAATACAATTGAGGAGGCATTGAGACATTCCAATGTAAGGCAACACACAATCGTAGATTTGTCAGTTTCATATAAAATATAAACATGGGTTAATTCAATTTATTGAGCAGAGCTTTGCTCCATACCACATACAGTTTTAACTCAGCAACAGAGCTCTTTTCTTTGAGTAATTGAACTGTTCGAGTTCATCCGTTAGAGTGCATGATCTGTTCAATTTGCCAAAAAAAAACAGAAACAATCACAGACAAAAGATAAAATTTCTCTGTTTATGATCAGCTTATGGTTGCTCTGATCACCATTGGGTATGTTCGCTTTTCATTAGATTGAAAATAGTAATGCATGCGATCATATGCTCCACAATAAAAACCAGAACTTCGATAAATTGATAGAAAGGTGGTAATGGAGAGAGTGAGAGGGAGAGAGAGAACAAAAGAAAGAATAAAAGAAACTATAGTAAGCTGTCTTAAGCGTGGCTTTAAGGATAACCATTAAATCCATTCGGCTAAATAAACGACAAAAATCGATCAGATACAATACTTTTGAATATTTTTCAGTTCAAATGTGAAATAATAACGTGGCTGTGAGTTTTGTGTGCTGTTCAACCACGACGGTTGTAAATTGAATCGGGTAATGGTAATGGTAAGTGCTTATATGATCGATATATTCGATACAATGGAACTAAAACACAAAGAATTTTTTGTTATTTAAAAGGAAGTAAGCAATATTCAAAACTGAACGAGAACCAGTTACTATATGGTCGGTCAAAAACCATCCAATACACACTCAAGAGTTGAAATGAAAGTATCGTGGCTTGCTAGTTACTTGGCCAATACAGTTCAATTGACGTATTTTTCAACACACATTTACTAAACACCTTTTGCATCCAGTCGGACCGCAGTAGATTGCAAGTTTTTCAAAGGTGGTTTTCGCCCGGACACAAGTGTGCACTACACTGTTTCTTCTTTTTCGAAACGGTTATGTTGT
The DNA here is from genome assembly GCA_030463065.1 of Aphidoletes aphidimyza. Classification (NCBI taxonomy): domain Eukaryota; kingdom Metazoa; phylum Arthropoda; class Insecta; order Diptera; family Cecidomyiidae; genus Aphidoletes; species Aphidoletes aphidimyza. The sequence continues at coordinate 16,000,049 of CM059997.1, read as the reverse complement.
GCACAATGACGTAGCCATATTCAAAAATATCAATAAGAAGCAATAGTGAGAAATTAGTTCATTAGTGATGGCGCTGTCTGTCTTTGACTATCTTTCAACATAGTATGTTTATATGGGAATTGACCAGTCGATGAAGGCGATTGAAAACAATCAATTTCTTGGCGCTCAAATTGCAAGTGCTTGACTACACAAAAAACAGAAGTTGCAATCTTGAGTGCTTAGCTATGTTTATCAAATTAAATTGCCGCGATACTAGGTCAACGTTGAAATATATTCTTGCGTAATAGGATCGATATATTAGTTATGATTGAGGCTGGATTGAAGATTTCGAGGTACACAGCAAAATTGAGTTTGACAAAAATCCATGTGCTGCGAGACCACTTTTAAAATTGAGGACCAATGCGAATGTGAAAAGTGTAGTACTATAGTCAAAAATGCTGGCTGCAACAGTGGCAAAATAGAAATGATCAAACCAGAATCCCACATTTTATGCACAAATACGTTGTAGCCGTTGTTATTATTGCACTCGAATGCATTATTTTTTCGAATTTACGATTTTCCGAATTTCGTAAAACTGTGTGAGTTTGTGTGTGTGTATTTATTTCTGGTGCGCATGCGCAAATTACTGAAATCGAGTTCAAAACTCAACGTGCGCGGATTGTGACCAGTTTCATAAGCTTGTTAAAAATGTATATTAGGCTACAATCAATAATTCGGCATGCAATTGTTGTGTATAAAGGTATTTTTATGCTTTATAAGACCTCCAGCGACTGTACTACAGATACAGATACAGATACATATACATGTAACGGTTGGCAATGTTCGATTGTGGCATTAGCAACAAATAAAGCACAATATAGAAAAGCATTCATGAATAATTGGCTGCAAACAGAAGAAAGAAACCACACCGTGTGGTTTTATTAAAAAATAAAAATAAAAATAAAAACAAAATTTAAAAAAAAAATCTCGTTGATTTACAAACAGCTCTACGCAATTTCATTTTTGTTGTTGTTTTTTTTTGCTCATTGTTTTCACCCGAGAAACGTAACTTTAAGCTGAAAGACCCGTAGCATTGAGTAGTTGATACCTAAGAATCATGCAACATGCGCCACTATTACGTTTTCAACGTAAGTTGAAATCATAGTTCAAATTGAGTTACGATTACGTTATGATCACACAGTAGTTTGAATTCAGATTCATACGTTACTATAATTGAATGGCTGGGAATAAAAGCGGGGATACCGGATTCAATCGCACAATCGTCTTCCATGAAAAATGGTTTACACAAAAGTGTAACATGATTTTTTGTTCTCGTATGGACTGGAATGCAATCAACATGAATGCAGCACAGATTCCGGTTTAAACCATCGTGATAGACTGTGACTCATTCCAAACATTTAATTGCACTTATGTTTACACATTTAAAGTTTCGGTGGCAGTGGCGAGTTTCCGTTTTCTCACAAAAATACGTTTTCCATTATGGTCAAAGAATAGTTGACAATTCAAATTATTATTTGACTCACCTGACCGATTTGTCGTTTCAGTTCATCAGTTTTTGGAATTCTCATCGGATTTTCAAAACCACATAATCCAATTCTAAACGAAAAGAAAATATAAAAATATGATTAGTACATTTCATTGAACTTATGTGCGTATAATTCTTAATAGGTATTTTTTATGAGTCAGTTCGTGTACAATTCAAAAACAGATAAATAAAGGTAAAAATATTTTTAAAGTGAAACTAAATGCGTTACAAATGTTTATTAACTCTAACAGAAGCCGTAGGCATATGAAAGAAAAATGCAAGAAATGACACGACTCAATAGATGACGAAGTTTTAAAATTGTCATTATGCAGTATGCACTATCAATGGTGCTAATTTTCGTGAGTTTTTAGTACCATGAAAAATGTCTTGAAGCACCGAGAAACAAGTTTCCTGACAAGATGGTCATTTTGGTGTTGTTTGTTTTCAAATAGTTTGGTCGCATTCCGTAAGAAATACATTTATTCAAAGCAATTTATATGTCATCGAATCATAGCATTTCCCAACCTCAAAGTTTATTTAAATGACGTTATAGTTGCTATAATAGAGCTATATCCTTAGATCGCCCGCAAAAAGCCTATAGATATTCAATTTAGAAAATTCCGATATGTTTAGTTAATCTGATCAACCATTAATCTGATCAACCATTAATCTTTATATCGCTATTGCATGACAACCGAATATAAAAATAATCTGATCAAATTTTCAGGTATACAATTTCATTTAATTTGATTTGAATGTGTATTCAAATGAGCTCATTTCAATTGTTCAACATTCGCACTACTGCCCATGAGTCAACGCAGGTAGTGTGAGATGAAAATTGAAACCAACAATCAACGGAATCCGTTTAAATTAACAAAATGACTTAATTGTAGATATTTAGATATTTGGACCGGCAGATTAATTAAACCCGACTATAAACTATAAAACAAAAGAAAATCTCTGAATAACAGTGTTGTATCGAAATGTTGGAACGTGATAGATGGAAGAGTGTTATCAAACTATAAAATTCGGTTTTTTTGTGTGTGAAAATTCAGAATTGAATTAATTTCATGTGCGGAAAAGTGAATAATTTGTGTTAGAAAGTTAATGTAATGTTCTGTTCTATGCCAAGAGTTAATGTAGTATCTGTGGAAATGGATACATATTTTGTAATCTTTATGTCTTGTTACAGCTGCTGTAAATTGCAATATTAAACTGGCCATCTACACTTTTATCTAGGATAATCTCTACAGAAACCTTCAAATATTATTATTGATGGGTTGAAACTAATTTACACGCTTCCCATTTTTAACTCATATATATTTTTGAATTAGACTTTTCACGCAGCGTATGGAAGTGTTGCAATTTCATTTGATTGATTATGCAGTTAATCAGTAGTTGATCGATCACTCGATCAATGGACTGAATTTCTAAAAATGAAAAAGTAGACAATAAATGATTATATCACTCCGATTATCCATCAAAAATACCGTTTACTCTTCCAGAGTTTGGAGCGTTGACAGTAGAAAATTGAGCTACCAAAACCACTCTGAGTTGTTTTTTTTCAAAGAAAGATATTAAAAAAGCAGTTTACTCTTGCAATGGGTTTAAGAGGCGATTGGGCCTGCTGACAATAACTTAAAACCACTTTGCACCAAGTCTAGTTGGGTTCAGGCTGTGCCAATGCTGGCATATAAGCATTGAGTCTTCGAAGAATTCAACCTCAAAAAGGAAGAGGTTGCAGAACAAGAAATCGATACCTCTGATTGGAATTGAAACCCTTAGCATTGTTCTGGAATCACCGATTTGTAAAATTTGCGAGGGGATGATTGAAATTTGTTTGAATTTATATACTGTGACAAAATGTTAGACCCCAAAAAAGGGCAAACGGTTGACAACCGAATTTCGTTTGTTCGAGCAGTGCGACTTGCATTCATTCGATTTGACACTATCACCAAAGGCTAGCAATTGCAGAAGCCATTTTGAGGGTAGCAACTTTGGGTCATCGAACAATTGACGAATAAAAGACATATTGATATGCAAGATCAATTGACAAACTGCTGAAAATGAATGCCAATAATAATCAACAGCAATAGCAATAGTCAACGAATAGTTGTGAAGCTTTGAAAATATGTTATATATGTGAATAAATAGTGGATGTTATCATCGTTTCCGGTGTAAGTATGAGAATGCAGTTTAAGTTTCAAATTTGATGAGCGAAATGACAAACATAAATCTAAAATCCAATCTATTTGGTTTAGTTTCAAAAATCAGGTCAAAATTCGGACATGTGAAAAAAAACCAAAACAAAACAAAAATAAGTTTCATGTGCATTAGAAACTGGATTACTTTGAAGTATGAATAACAGATAATGGCAGTAAGCAAACGCATTGAACTGTAAACGGATGAGCGAATATCTATGTAGATTCAAAAAGAAAATTAAAACATATACCGGATGGCCTTGAAGGATATTGTGTTTTGTTGTGTTTCATCGTAATTTAAATATATCGGATCAATGGGTTTGGTTTCGTTCGCAGTAATTGTAGATTTTTTTTTCTTCACACAATGAACCCCATCAAATTTATAAAACTACAGACACCGCCTGTATTTAAATGAAAGCATTATATTTCATCGAATAACGTATGCATGTAAACAAAAAGTAACACGTATTAAAATATCACAAGCCGAAAAATACGACCTGTATATGGTATTCGTTGAATGCAACGTCCATTTATGGGAATTCTGGTTTGGTGCTTTGATGTGGCTCGACCAATTCCAGTTTTATTACTGTATTGTGTATCATTGTTGTGATTGACAGCGCCAAAAATGTTCGACTGCATGCAAAATGACGAGTATGAACTGAACAGTGAAACACACAGGTTTGATGTGGTAAGAGAAACAACCGGGCCCATTGGTATGATACAGTTTTTATTTAAAAAAAAAATTCATAGACTGTGAAGAAGTGAATATGATTGAACCTATCATTTCGTTAAACTTCTATTTATAGATCAAAAGACTGTGAGTGTGGCTGCCTAGTGTGGCTGTCTTTTGCCTGCAAGCAAACGTATAGCTTCATATTTGATCAATGATAATTAATGAAAACAAATATAGATTTCGAAATCAAACCTAGTGTGTCACTTTAAGTGGGGTCATTATTTAAACGACAGTCGCTGCCGATAAATACAATGACAACAATGACAACAATGACATTCTACGGATATGATGTGAAATATAAAACTCCTAAAATGTCTAAAAACGAATAATCGCCATCAGGGATTTCTCATATATTTCTTTGTGATATCTGGTGTTTCACCAATTTTCGAATTAGATGACCAAAATGTTTCTATGCCGTTTTCATTGTTTCATTTTAACTTTGAACATGTATTATGACATTTGTGTGACGTCAAAAGAAGTCGCTCAATTTCATACAACATACAATAAAAACCCAATATGAAATATGGAATGGGATTAATATACCAATGATGCCAAAATATGAATAAAAAAACATCGCGCAGACAGATTCACACGTTTAAAATTCAAATTTCACACTATAAATTGGAATTTATTGTGCGAAGCATTCAAAAGGACTTGCTGGTCTTGTTGATGAATTGTGTCCAATGCAGCTAAATGCTCATCAGATGCAAAATTCCATAGCAACCAGTTTGCTATTGTCGATCCAGTTATATGGAATAACTAAAAAACTACCGCTAAAAAAGCGTATAAAAATGAAAACGAAATCGAAAAATTCCATATCGGTTGATTCACTTTTATATGATTATTGTGATTATTGTCAATTTGTTTTCTGTAAAATACGGCTTTTATTGGATTTGATCAACAAGTCTATCAAGTCAGAAGATACAACGAAGCCAATGAAAATAAAAATAAAAATAAAAATACAAAAAAAAGAAATCCAGCTAGGAATGTCTCAATTGCACGAAGAACGGTCTTAATATATAATTAAAAGTGTTGAGATCATATGCGACGAGCTGTGAAATGGTGTTGTTGTGAGAATCTTGAAAAATCAGCACAGACAACAAAAGATAGCATACAGTGATCAAAACTGCTGCTAATATTATGTAGTTGTAGATATTGTAGAAACTTATATGAAAGAATAATATATATATGCGGCAATGAAAACAGGAATTGGAGCATGACGTATTTAATTGTACGTGTACGACGTCAAAGAACTTGCGTTTTAAACCGTTGACAGTTTGTACGAAAATAGAAAAAGTGAGAGTTCTTTTTTGTTTACTTGAATAAATTCAAAGTTTCAAGTCAATTTTAAATTAAAATATTTTAATTGCCAAGCTATCATTCAGATAGAAAACAACTATGACTTTTTGTTTTTAATTAAAAAAATGTCGAGAGATGTGTGCAATTTACGATATCCTTCGATATAATTAAGGTCCACACCACTGGTGATGATGACAGTTTAATAAAAACACACACTTTATTCTCTGCACGAGACATTCGGTTCTCCTTTTTTGTCGTTCGTGACCATTCGATATTCGTACATTTCAGTCGAACATTTATTGGATTTGTGTCCTGTTGCAAAAATGCTTATGCCAACATTTTCTATACTGAACAAAGCGGCTGCTAAAACCTCTTGTCACTTGATTTATCAACTTCAAGAGTGCTGTAACAAGTATTTTAGCAAATAAAAAATAACCAAACAAATGACAAATGAGATAGGTTTGTAGCCGTTAAGTTACATTGACAGATTAAATTTGACACAAAGACTCAGACATTCAAGGAATTCCGGACACATTACAAAGGGTTTAAATCAAATGTCACCGACTGACAGATCGAATTACGCAAATATAAACCGATTTTTAATTTTGAACATCCAACACCATTATCATAAAGCACATAAGCGCATGAGGCAATTGAATGTTTCTTTTTTATTTGAATTAGCGTCGCGTTTAATGACCTCATGTAAAATGTTGCAGACCAATAAGTAAAAGTACAAGCATTAAAAATAAATAATCCGAATTGGAGTAGCTGGTGTAGCGAATTGCACAAAGAATATTAGTCGTATTGTTTTGATTCACTCCAAACACCTTTAACATATTTTTTTTTGTTATACAGCTCAAACGTAAATAGCGACTAATTGATCAAAACATATACACCAAACGATTCACATTCTTCGTTCAAATTTGAATGCAGACTATTTCAGTTGACTGACACGATCTTCTAATAGATCACCCGCTAAGATAGTCAAAAGAGAATACAAATTTGGTTGAGTTAATGACTTGAACAAATTCAATTAATACAATTGAGACAAAATGAAAACGACAACGTCCGAGCAATGTCTTAATACCATTCATTGCTGCATCTGACTACTTAGAGTTTAAGACCTGCCGAGTTTATAAAGAATCGATGGATTGATTGGAGTCGAGTTCATGTCGTTGTTTGTGTGGCTGAGGTTGCTTAGTGGGTTGAATTTTGAAGCGTAAAAAATTGGAGAATTCAGAGAATTCCGAAATAACAAAGTCTCGTATGTCTATGACCTAGGTCAAGTGTCACTTTATTGACATACAGCAAGTGATTAGTGTGACTTTCGTATTTAAATTTACAAATTTCAATTGAAATTCACGCGAAATCGAAAACAACAACAACAACACACACATACACTTTCTGAGTTTTGAGTTGAATTATTTCAAAATCACAAAATAGTCTACCAAAAGCAGAATACATTCGCCTTTTGTACCAGACGGCTTTGTGGTCAGACATTTTCAGATATACATTTTCATTTCACACCGTACACAATAGAATGAAATATCAACCGAATATATCTGAACGAATTTGGATCACGAACATTTAAATAACAACGACTGCATTTCGAATTACAAGTCTTGAAGTCTTGAGGCGGGCCAGAAAATCGCCAAAGGAAAGGTCACGCATTGTTATTGCGTTTAATACTAATTGAAAAATTGGTTCATTTTCTGTTGTTGTTGTTGTTGTTGTTGTTGTTGTTGTTATTGTTGTTCGGCTAGCGTCGATGTATATAGAATGTACAATCGATGTACAACGAAAAACTACAACTGCGATTTAATTAAACAGAGACTTTAGTTTCATCGAGTATTTATAGCATTAAAGTTTGTGGGGTCAGACTGAGCATCTTCATTTCGAATCATTTTCAACATTTCAGTCCGTTTGGCTGATTTATTTCAAAAGAATCGTTACAAAGCAATATTGTATTTCTTCACGTCTTGTTACTATTTTCGTTGTGTTGTTTCTTTTTGACACCTATGAAATGTGTGTCGTCTCTCCAGTTCGTGTGCAATGTAAATATTAATGCAGGCGAGCTTCATTTCATTCTGCCTTCAATCGAATTTTACATATGGAGCAAATGCGATCTGGTGGTCTCACAGTTCTTGTAATGCGCTTTGCGCGAAAGTCATACCCATAAATTCGGTTGGCATTATATAACTTATAGTCTGTCTTAAGCATTGATTTGCACAATTTTAAACAATTTTAACGTTAAAAAGTGCCGCATCCCGCATGTTGTTTTGATTTTTATGCATGAAATTCATATTTGTATGATTTTTACGAATTCAATTTGAATTCAATTTGAATCCAATCGGTCATAATAATCTTAGTATCTATTCACGTATTACTCCTTGAAGGTCAAATGACTATTAATTAAATTTCAATGCATAAGTAATTCGCATTCATCGAAATAACATTCAGATTATGTAGATTCAATTATCATTTTGCTTTGCGCTTACATTGCATCCGTGGCTTTGTCTTAAACGGCATCTCATTGCCATTTATTGATTTAGATCAAATAACCCCTTTTTTGTTTAAATCCTTTGAAGTCCATAGTTTCGTTAATAAACAAACCATTTTGATCATAGAGTTGAAGCAACAACAACAACAAAAAAAAAGAAGAAGAAAAATGCGAAAGTAAGCTTACCTCATTCCGTCAAATCCATCATCAGAATTGTTTATGGTTAAAATTGGGGCACGCGCATATGCTTTAGCTACACGTCGATTACCTTCGAATACAATAATTTTGGCCCAGATTTCATCGTCAATTTGCTCCCATTTGTCAAGCACTTCTTGAATATGTTCCTGAATTAAAGAAAACCGAAAAAAAACGAGAGAAAAAAAACACACAAAAATATTATAAGAAAATCATCGAAAATGCCATCTTGTGGATTTCGTGTGAAGATGAAATGCGAGAAACAAACAGTCAATTCAATGTAATATAATAATAACAGTCAGACACCAAATTTGCAAACAAAAAACAACCATACGTAATAGCTGTTGCAATTGCAATACGATTCGATGCATCACATCGCATCGCATCGCATAATGTAATTGAAACTTGTGCGAGGCAAAAAGAAAAGTTTCGACTTTACTTTTCTTTGGTTCGATGTGATATTTTACATCAAATGAGAGTTAATTTCAATGAATTGCAACATTTGCACTTTCGACTTTTGCCACGCAAAGAGCATCACTATTGTTCAAATTTGCAATTCGAGATTAATAGCCTCGACTGATTTGATGTGGCTGCATTCATTTCCTGTACCATATTTGCTTCTACGTTGAGAAAGATCAATCAATTCACATCTTATAAGATATTATATATTAAGCATTAAGCCGTGTTTTAAACCATTGACCATTTCGTTTTTATAAATCACATTGCACTTTTCATGTTGATTAGGTGTGCAAAATGATGGAGCATGCCATGTGATCGCCAAAGATACGACACTCAATGGATGTTCGCTATCCGTTCGCATACAAAATATTCTTCAGTGGTTTTGGATTCACACTTTTCTGCGTTTTAACATACCCACGTTTTTAGTATTTGAATTCTAAAGGTCACGGCCACAATTCTGTCAACTTTTTCGTTAATATAATAAAATTAAAAATCCATTGGAATAACGATGTGTGGAGTGAGTAGGTTTACATGCAAGTCGAATCACAGAAAGTGGTTAACGATTCTTTGACACTTTGTAACCATATCAGAAATGCTGTTTTATTACTTATCGTAATTATGCGTAACTAGAGATGTTTGCATTAGATTCGGCTATTTACATGCAGATGCAGAATTTGTAAGCTATTGTTTCTTTGCATTAAATTTGAGTATAATTTATTTTTGGTTGAGTCATAAAAATCTCTTGTATTTTATTTGAGAGTATTTTATGTCGAAAAATAAATAAAAATAATTTAGATGTGTCAAAATAACAATATACTTGTAGTCTTTTCAAATGTCAAAAAAATGCAACGATTTTGTCAATATTGTATTTGGATTCGTTTTGTTAACTATTTTCTAGTTCCGATTATTCTACAGTTCAGCAAGTTTGCGATATCTGCAAGAATTATAACGAAACTCTGAAAATCATAGTTGTCCATTTTTGACCACAATTTAATGGATAAAATGTAATTTAGGAGCACATTTTCGTGGCCGTTTCAATTCATAATTCATACTTAGTAAGTGGAGTTCAAGGACATCATCTGCAAGAGTGCTTGTCTGATAATGTTCGTCTTTCATTCGTTTCAATTCGCCTTCTCGAAATATAAGGCAATTTAACTCTATTTGGGCGACACATTCCATTTAAACAAAACGATGTTGAATTGTGCGTTTGAAATATGTCACATTAACATCAGTTTTGACAAATGAAATGACAAATTTACCAAATTTGGTACTACCAAATTTGACGAATGAGCTTATTTGGACCAAAGTTCAATGTGTTGTATTTTTATTTAAATCCAAAATACTGTCGAAATAAATTGTGTTCATGGATTGAATGGTAAATTTCTATGAAATGGTGTTCAAATGAATATTGAATATTGTATATTGCAGATCATGTGACATAGCTTGTTACCGGAAATGTTGATACGTTTTTAAACTTTGTTCCAGTTGTTTGTCCACTGGCCAGAGTTTTGGTGAGAAATGAGACTGTCGTGAATGTTTATGCCTGTTACCAACTCCAAAAGTGACAAAACATTATTGAGCATCTAAATATCGTATAATTTTGCCCAAAAATGGAACAGCTTGGAATTCAAATTGTTGCTCCAAATCCAAATACGGGAAGCTGAATTTTACAGTTGTAGAAACTAGTCTTAAACGATCAATCATTCTCAATTCCGTTAGATTTTATTTTACTTCGGGAAATATTTTGCGCGGGCTAGAAATTGGTCGAGCTAGAGAAATCGATTAATTCAACCGCTGTATCATAGTGACACTGTCATTTGGATTGTTGTCTCATGCTCAATGATCCATTCGAATGGTTAAATTTTTATAATTTGAAAAGAGTCCGGAGCTTAAGGCTGAGCGAAAAGAGTAAATGGCTTCTTGTTTATTTGTTATTTTTATTGCGCCCACACTTTTCCGCGTAGAAGGAATTTTTAATGTAAATATGGTAACATTAATGGAATAATTTTTTTTTTTTACATTTGAGATTTCATTTTATTGGAATGTGAAACCATTATGCCAAGTGCGCTTGGATTGATATTGTGATCGTGAATAATTAATATTTCATTATCATGCGATTAAAGTCATAAAAACCACATTGAAATTTGTTTCTCATTTTTATGGCTGGCAATCGATTGCAATGTTGTAAAGTGCAAGCCATTCGTCGAACTTGAAAAACTAGATGGGATAAATGAAAGACGATCAAAGAGCGTCATTGTGGCAACATACCAACTGATTTTTTGGCGCCTTTTAAACATGCGGTAAATTTCCGCCTTCAGCTTAGTACCAAACATATACTTGTATACAGTTGTTTGTTATAAAATATAATTTATATATTATTAATGTGCAACGATCCTTTTTGTTGTTTTGGCTGCTGCTTTTGCAGTGATGCAGCTTTTTTTATGGCCATTTCTTAACGGCATATAATTGGATTAATTTATCACAATCGGCAGCAAAATGGGAACAGTTTCTGCATCCAATAAACATCAATATGATTATTGACGTTTGCTATTATACACCTAAAGTTTCGGCAGTTTTTACCTTGACTCTCGCTCAAGTTTAATTACTCTCTGAAAACTGAAATCTGCGATGAAAGCGTTTGATTTGCTTTGAAAATTATTTATCACGAAATCCACTTTATGCCAATTGTAATTAATTAAGAATTGTTATTTGTGCAGATATTTACAATTTACAGCCTCGCAGTGAGTTTTTGTCATAGTTGGGATTGGATTGATTTTGATGATTTTGGAAACACACATGAAATTAGGCCAAATACCAAAAATCATTTCACATTTGATAAATTTAATGAAACCCAAAAAAGCATCGATCTTAGCTAGAGATCTTTGGTCTTATTTTAACGAACACTTAATGTGAATGAGTTTACTTACACTCATTTCAACTCTAATTGTGTAAGTCGAACGATGCTTTCAAAGATATATACTTCATTTTAACGATGATTGCATAAAGCTCAAGTCGTAAGCAATCAGTCAGTATTTTGACAATATATAATTTGTTAAGAGCCAATATCTTCAGCTCAATATGTCGTCTTCTTTCATTTTATTTGATTTACCATATTTTTGCATTTGATTCAACTAAAGTCAATGAGTCAATGAGCCATTAACCAACAAAAAAACGATGCCATTTTTGTGTGTGATCAAAGTGCTTGAACATTTTGAGGTATCAAATCAAGGCAAACATTTAATAGTTGCCACTATTTTGATTGAATAATGTAAAAAAGACACATTAAAGTGAAACATTGAAATAAAATGATCATTTGGTGGCAACTAAGGGTATCAATGACTCAAATCTCTTCATAAAACAAACGTTTTAAATATTGGCCAAAATTAACCGGAATATCACAACATTTTAATTTTTTGTTTAACCGAATTGAAATATTAGTGGATTGACGTGAAAAAAAAGCTTCAAAACTCATAAATATTGATGAGGAGAAAATTGGTGATAAAATTTTAACCAGTTTATGACTATACTTCGAGTGTAACTGTCGTCTTTTTAAAAATGAGTACAGCTTTCAAACGTCAATTACATGTGAGGCCCATCAAAATTCAAAATATTCCAACATTTGATGGACTGGTGCTCTAAATTCATTTAATTTTAACTTCATTGTATTGCATGTACTTTTATTTTCTCATATTTTAACGTTTGATTCTTTTACTTCTTAAGAAATACGTTAAACTTTGGAAGATGCGGATGATTACTGTGAAATATTTTAATGAACGGAAGCAAAAAACAAAATCACAAGACCATGGAACGAGCCCAATTCAAGTTTTGGTAAAAATAAAAAAAATTCAAATTTTATGCAAATGTATTTGCAAATTAATATTGTGTATTTGTTGAAATGAGAGAAACTTGCCGACTTTGCTGTGTGTTTTGGGCATGAAGGAATTTTAACAACAATACACATTCGCAGTGAATACTCAATTGAACACATAGCAAATGGAAATGAACATTCCAAAAAGATTTTTCATTTAAAAAAAATTAACAATACGCCAAAAGAGCTAAAAAAACGTTGAACAATTTTCCCTGAATAATAAATCTAAGAAAATATGTAATAATGATGTTGTTATAGTTGTTCACCATCTTTTAGTCCTACGCGTGCGTAAAACAATGCGACGCACATATCAGACGTCAGCAAAGTTTTCTGTTTTTTTTTCTGCATGAAGATATCATTTGCTTGATAGTCCGTTTATTGGCATAGCAAATGCGGACGTTCAAAATCGAAAGTTTCATTCTTCAGGCTTACAAGCAACGAAAGAAAGAAAGAAAGAAAGAAAGAAAGAGAGACAGGGAGATTTAGAGAGAAAGAAAGAGAGCAACAAAAGCATTTTGTTTATTGGAGTATGTATAAACCGGTTTTGAAACAATTCGTATTCTTCTGAACACCATGACATCGATGTTGAAATAATATCAAACGCAACAAAAATGAGATATTATGCAACCAAATCAGTTAATTGTAGAAAAAGATCCACATTCTCTGACTCGCTGAATCGCAGCTAATCAAATCTGTCCCAAATGAACCTTTTTGGGCTGCATACAGAAGTTGCTATAACCTGCGTTCTCTCTTTAAATCCAATATTACAGCGGTCAAATGTGGCAAATCGAACAATTAAATGCATTAGCTAGAATGTTATTAGCTAGAAATTATACTTTTGGATGACAATCAATTTATTTACCTTATATTACATAACAATTTAAAACTGCAATGGAAACCAAAAATAATGTTTTTTTTTTGATTTGATTCTTCATTGTTGTGCTGTGTTCTTAACAAATTTAGCCTTCTAATAAGAATTATCGCAAGAAGAATGAATACAATGAAACGGTATTAGCACCACTTTTCAGAAGCACAAAAACGTTTGTGGAAAGGTTGTATAGTAGTTGTAACTAGACTTAATGATGGGCCAGCTGCAATTGGCTTCTATGTCATATAATCTTTACATTTTCCTTAGAGGAACCACATCAATGCGTAAGCATTCATTCAAAAATGTAAATGGAACCTGTTGCTAGCTAGAATTCTAGTTAGATTTAATGAAACTATCACGGACACCACACCAGTACACATATCGAATGAATTACGGTAGAATCAAGAAGAAGTAGTAGCCTTGACGCATGGATGGCCACAGATGCCATATTTTTTGTTCTTGTAACCATAATGTATATATGTGTACCAACAATTCGCGGTCGTTCGAAATGTATGCAGTCGGCTGCATGATATCATTCAAGTAAGTATGCAACATAAAACAAAAACACTGAAGTCAAACAACAGCAGCAAAAAAAGAAGCAACAGTACATATACTACAGCTGCTTAAATGCACACACAATGAATACTGTGCAGTGTGCACACGATAAATTACACTGCTCATCGTAGTTACGCTGTCTCTTTATACCGAGAGATTTCCTTAACTGTTGTTTGTCTCTATCAAGTTGCCGTGAGCATTTAAAACGATAGTGAAATCAAATGCATTCGGTCGAGATCAGCATTTAGCCTTTCAACCGGGCCACATGAAACAGGCAGCAGTATAACATTGTACGCTTGAGTTGAGTGATGCGCTCCAAACTTTAGCTATTGAATTTCCAATCTCATGGTAAATATTTTATTGGTCATGTATATTGAGTTACTCCTAAGACGGCTTTTTTGTGTTGCTTGAAATAAACAAAAATGGCATATAATTGCTAATTGTTAATACGATATTAATCTCCTTGTTTTAAACAAACGTTCGGCTTACATCCGTCAACTGGAGTGCACGGCATACACTGTTGTATAGTTTGAATGAATAGCAACCTTCAAATCAATGCATTGATTTGAATTTGGGATTTTGAATTGACGAGATAATTTTGGCAACTGTCTTTTTCTACTTCATTCACTTTTTCATACGTGATTTTAATGCCATTTTTGCACACAATTAAACAAATAATTACCTAAATTTTTATTTAAAAAATAAAAATAAAATCTATTTTCTTATCTTATTGCTGTTTGACCAGAAGAACAATAATAGGTAAGCTATTTAAAAGTGACTTTACGATTTAATTTTAAACACCTGAGTAACTGAAATTTCTAAGAAAAAAACTAATTCCATATGGTCGAACTATAATATCGTGTTGCACATTTGTCTTGTATAATATAATTCGTTATGTTGTAGGAAATGAAAAAAAAAACAATTTGGATCTAAAATATGATTTCAGTTTCGTAGATATCCACAGCAAATACGTATTCACCATGTTGATTGACTGTTAATAGCCATTTTGCCAGTCATATTCAATGCTTGCCACTCGAGCACCGTTTATGGCTTGGTTAAAAGAAAATCCATCATTGTTTCTTTTTTCTTTAGCGTTTGCTCAATTTTCAAAAAAAAATGAATCAAATAACCGGAAAAACGTTCGAACCCTAATCCAGCACAAATGAGGCATAGTGAACTGGAAAGTACGAGTGTTTACGTAAAATCATTCAGCGAAGAATGATCTATCATTATATCAATAAAAGGTAATTCATGCATATTATCACGCAGAATGCAAATAGATTAAAGAGAAAATTGTTATTCGAATCCAGCAGTCAGAAATATGAAACTAAAGTGAAACCAAAACCATAAAACGTGAATCTATTCTAAGGAAAATTTTCCGATATTTTGGATTGTCACAATCATTTCAAGTCTTTATTATTTTAACGTAATTGTACTCTAAAGAGATAAACACTCTCAATGAAATGATTCTCACTTCATTCCTAGCATCATTCCATAATCTCAGTAGTTTTATGCGAATTATTTTGCACTTAAAATTATTCAATTCGAACAACTTGTATTCATTCACTTATCCATGGGAATAAATGACGGCACAAAACAATGAAACGATGAG
Source organism: Aphidoletes aphidimyza (assembly GCA_030463065.1). Taxonomy (NCBI): domain Eukaryota; kingdom Metazoa; phylum Arthropoda; class Insecta; order Diptera; family Cecidomyiidae; genus Aphidoletes; species Aphidoletes aphidimyza. Next base: position 15,984,234 of record CM059997.1, on the reverse strand, counting down.
ATTCTTTTGAGGAGAAAAAAAAGCGTTTCAAGAAACATTAAAAATGTTTCGTTAGTGGCGTACGAAAGTGAACAAAGTAAAAAAATAACTTTTAAATTGAACATTTGAAAAAAATATATCGAATTAAGAGATGTTTCATTTAACAAGTAACTATCTTCTGTATCTATTTCAGTTTCACTGAGATGATGTAATATTGGGTTTGTTTTCTCGCGCTGCAAATCGGGCATCGTGGGTGATTTATATCAATTTCACACACATCGCTCACCGTTCACAACGAGCTATTCTCTCAATATTTCTCTAAATAAAATGTGTTAATTGACAAACACTTACTTTGAATAATTTGTCTTTTTGATACCAGACGTCTTCCTCATCTTCGGGCACGTACTGTTGCTCTGCATTTAAATCGTCGCGTGAACGCGACAAAATCTTTCGTCGTGACACCATTTCCTATGAAATGAAAAAAAGAAAACATAAAATGTTAAAACATTTGCAATATCAACATCAACACTCAATGATGTTGCGTGTGTGTTGCTATCGAGTGAAACGAACCGATATGAAAATGCACGCCTTGTTGTAATAACGCATTAAATTAAATTCAATTAAGATTATCAATCGTTTTAAAATGTAGTCGAGAGACAGCGAATAAATGGCTTACTGATTCCATTACGTAAACAATTAATATTTGTGCTCAACGCCATCGAAGAAGATAAACGGAGAGAAAAAAAAACTATGCCGAACAAATTGAAATCTCGTCGCTGAAATGATCGAATAAAATATATATATATATATATATATGTGTGTGTGTGTGTGAATGAAAAAGGAAAGCATTCGCACAGTGGGTAACTGTAGATAAAATAAATTATAAATTTATGCGCTGAATCCATTATAATTCATCAAAATTTAATTTTTTACATCACTTGAGCATCAAGCCAATTTCATCGGCATTGGATTCCATTTGTCATGTCCATTATAAATGGCACTTATACGGCTTATGCTTATGCTTATGCTTATACGACACCATCAACAAACAATTCTGTCTGCAATGTGCATTATATATATTCTGATTTGAACTCTTTAGCGCATATCACATTGTCCGATTGTTTTTGTTGTTCCGGGATTTCGATTAAAAACAAGTAGCCACAAACACATCACACATTCGAAATGACGAATTAAACCGACGAGAAAGAACGTAAATTGACACACTATGGTAACCGATTTAACAAGCTCACAGTGCTGAGCGCAGTGTGCCGTTTATTTTTGCATTACTTTTCAATTGATGGCAAGTGCAGCGGTAAGACGAGCATCGCGTACGCTTCATAGCTACATTTGGCTCTTCACGTTTATTTTTTTTAATGTTTTTATGCATCCAACAAAACGATGTATTGCTACAACGAAGACAATTTGAAGCACCCAACATGATACGGCGACCAACATGATCACTCACGGAATACAAATTAAACGTAAAATATTATCAATTTATCAATTGAAATTTGCACATTCAAGACGCACTGTGCATACGGACATTTTTATCATTTATTCCCTTGTTATACACCAAATATATTTGGTATTCTCACGCTTTCAATCGGCCTTTCGAGCGCACACACGCAACGGGCCTTTGGCAACGGGCTTTTGCAATGTTGCAATGAATTTATCATGCGATGATATGTGCTGCACATTATAATCCAATTTTATTCAGCGATAAACATAAAGCGAGTCATTAAATTTCGTTCCATTTAGACAACATATGCAAAGTATTTTTTTTTTTACATGCTAATCGTATGTTTGGTCTCTCACAACTTTCTATTGAAATGAACCATTCAAAATTCAATTTCGATGAAATTAGTTTCAAATTGGCAAATGCAAAAAATAAAACTAAAAATTTACTTTCTTTAGATTCGTTCATTTTGGTGATCTATCACAAGTGACACATTATAAACCTGACATCGTCACAACAATAATTGGCGTATATTTATTCGGAGCCGAAAGTAGGAAATTGAAACATGGCAATTGATGCTAACGTTGGATCCATAAATATATTTATTCATAAACCTATTGGTTTCAAGGCCTGATTTTTATCTGAACCTCTGCTGTCATTAAAGATCTTCGGCCATTCAACAATATCAACACGCCAAAAACCACCAAATTGTACAAAATATTCAAAATCAAGAAAACCATTTTATCATACATAGAATTTCAGTTAATGAGTTTGATTGATAAAAGTTATCATCAATGATAACCAGTATATTAATGAGATGTTGCGTAAGAGGTATCACTAAAAATGTTCAGAAATTCTAAATTCTACGACGACGATTTGATTCAGAATTACAAAAATCATGCTGTGACATGACCTTGGAACGGCAAACTATAGTTTGCGTGTGAAAAATGTAGAAACAAAAAATCGGTTGGAAATCAAATAGCTCATTAAAATGTGAATCAATTTATTTCCATTAGGCAAAGTATTCACATTTATTAAAATATTGCGATCCAATTATAATGCTCCAAAGTGAATTGTGTTAAAACAACTGTCAGTGCTACTCTCATTTTCAAAAGTATGGCATCAACATTCCGTGAACAATTGCACAGCATTAGTAAACGACCAATAATATTGTATACAATATAATTCATGGTCAACGTGACAATAATTCGTAGTCGAATACTTTCTTTGCGTTAAGCGCGATATTTAGACACGTTTCACATGCCTTCGTAATACTTATATGAATTGTTATTTAATTATATAATTGTTTGTGTTTTCGTTCGTTTTTTTTTTTTAAATATCAACTGGCAATTGTTGTAGACTACAACTTGTAGTTCAGCTGGAGATTCAGAAATGGGAACATTCAAAGAACTAAATGTTTTATCAATGATAAGTGCTACACGAGACAGAAAAAAACACGTTTGGTGGTATGTATAACGTCACCGTCGAATGACAGTTAGCAGGGAAAAACATTTGGCCAAAATTCATGTGACATTGAGCTGATGAAATTACCGAATTCAATACTACCGAATCCGTAAGTTGGGCGTCAGTTGACCCTATTGCTCCTCTATGCGTCTTTTTTAAAAGAGTACGATCATTTGGCATTACTACATGTCAGTTCATATTTTTCCCGCCAATATTTATTTCATTTTCTGACAAATCTAGAGGACCCCAAAATTTGGGGGAAGGGCCGAAAATTTAGTAAATTGGAATAATCTTCATTCGATACGCTTCGAAGACCTTTTTTGGTCTTCACGCGTATCTAACAAACTCAATGCCAAAAAATACAAATTTTTTATATTATTAATATTTATAAAAAATGTATGGATTTCATTCGGTCGTGACCTCCCCAATTCGCCCAATTCATCCAAAAGTCTCACTATATTTAAAATGCCTTTGAATTGAACGAAAACATTTTACATAGTTTCGGAAGTGAATAAAAGATTTTAAAAAAATTTTGAGAAAAAAAAACATTTTTGTCAAATGTAAACTGGCGCTGCAGAAAACAATTGATGAAGATATCTCTGCGTAGTTACACTGTATATGAATACTCTTAGATTTTATAAAATCAGCAGATTTTTGTCCTGAATAAAATACATTTGTCGAATTCGCGACCAAAACTAAAAATATATTTCACGGATGTGTTTAAATACAATTCGATTAATAGAATGCCATAATTGTATTTTGTTTTCGACAAATTGAACATGTTAAAATGTTTTTGCTGGACATGTTCGTCGTTGCTCACTTGCTCACATTGAACCAATTGGTGTCCAATGTGGTTGAAATATTAAAATGCACTTCACATAAGAATGTACTGATTATTCGGTTCATTTATTGAACTCGAAATGAAATCAATGTAGTTGGTGATACTACAGCTGAACGGGTTTGAGTGTTGGGACCCGGCTAGCACGCGTGCTTTATATGGGTGAGGTGATCGTGTAGCTTGCGATAATCTACTGGTGAATGGTGTGCAAATTGCTATCAATTGAATGGAACAAATGCATAGAATTTTTGGTTTGGTTTGGTGATACTCGATATATTTTGATTGTAAACGGACACCAAAGTGCATTATTTCCATGGGTTCCTGTTTTACAAAAATGAAAGCAATCAAATTGCATAATTCTAGTTAGTGCATTACCAGTTCCATACATCCAGCTAATGGCCGCTCCATTGCATACAACGAAATGTATACGAGCAGTTCCAAATGATCCAATAAATGGACGATGACGGTGCGATTAAGCCAAGCAAATTTGCTTTTGGGCTACTTTTTTTCGTACGGTTAATATTTTTAAACGGTTTTAGAGTAAGTGTGTGTGTGTGTATTTTGCTTATAATGACTACGTTGTCATTCAGTCTTTTTTGTCTCTGTCCTTTGTTGTGGTGTCGATGCTAAACAATTACCCGCACTGTGGTTTGTACTTTTTTTATATAGCAATTGATTTATGTTCAAAATATTTGTTTGACATAAGTGCTCCCATTGCAAACCCGGGCGATCGCTTACTGTCTAACTACACGAGATAGGGTTCCATTGCTGTGTAATAGAACAACGTATTTGTAATTATCTGAAAAGATGGCGAGAGTCAGCGAACCAGAGTGAACGAAACAGAGCACAAGAAAACAATGAGAGCAAAACCGACAGAGTGAGATGAAAAATCAGCAATTTGTTACTTTGAACATGTTGTTTTTTTTTAAAACCCTGTGGATGGATAAATCTGTGTTGTGCTGTAGTGAATGGCGCAAGCATTGAATTATTGACTGAAAATTCTGGTACCATTTTAGCCGTTGCCTGTTCAAATTGTCATTTAATTATCCTCTCGTCGTTGACACGTGCACTTCAGAGCCCTTTTTATGAGCTCATTACATGAATTCAATAATCAAGTCTAGTTTAAATGACCCATAACTTAAATAATTGCATTTTAAACATTTATGCGAGCACTGAATTACTGAATTAGTATTGTATGATATATATATATATATATATATTCATGAACAATAACAAAATCTATGGACGTGGTCAATTTTGGGTTATTGTTTGATGTAGGCGAAATAGTGAATTTAAAAGAGCCAATCATCTCTGCATCACACATTAATCATTTGTTCATTTCATTTGGTACGTTGAAGTTGAACTTCGCAAAAGAGTGAGAGAAATGTCGAACGTTTGTTTCAGTTTTTTTCTCAGCAAGGTGTTGGTGATATACCAATAAAAATCGTAAATATTACAGCAATACGATGACGAGAATGACAAAATCCGAACCGGTTTCGACAAAATAATCTTGATTTTATAATTTTTCGCTTGCATTTAATAATCTCCTTTGAAAATTGCCAAGCAGTAAATTACTGTAGTAGAATGGATTCAATTGACAACGCCTTTAGATTATCAGCAATTAAGAACCCACTGACCGAATAGACATAAGCAAAAAAGAACACAAATGGCGGCCAATTTTTAATAATGAAAGACAAAAAAAGCACACAACGATTTAATTCGAAAAAATAACTCGAACGTTCAGGGTAAATTTAATCGCACACCATGTGCAGCGTGTAGATGTAGCATATACACCGACGCAATGTCGGCTACATCCGTTTAGTTGTGGTCCAATAATAGCACGAAAAATTGTGTACGTTTTTTTTCTTTTCTCAACCGCATTAGCGGTCAATATTCTGGGATACCCATTAGGTATTACTTATCTAGGCGGGACATTCATTGGCTAAACACTGTGTATTTCATAAATGTTACCTTCAATGAAAGCATCTCGTCAATGATTTTCTGTGGAAAAACGAAAGGAATTCACAAAAATGGCTCATAATTTATTAAAATAACCCAATGTGCCGAATACAAAGAAACCAACAGACACCAATCCGAGGTTATTTCTCTGTTTTATTCAATGTTTCGTTTTTTTTTGTTGTGCTTATTAAAACACATTCATATTTTATTGATTTTGTATCCACAGCTAGAAAACTGTGGCGTGCTTTGAAAATTGGATTGTGATTGGTGGATTGTGCTGCGCAATTCAATTAAAGTACTAACAGAAATGAGTACATATGGATCAAATCAGCCCAAATTTCGTGCACACAACACACACTTCAATTAGATCACATTACATAATGTACGTCAAATGAACCATTTCATTTCCAAAAAGCTGGATTAATTTTAATATGAAGAAAGCATGTGCCAACTTTAAAGCGGATCTAATTCTCTTAAGTGACATATTTCATCCATGCTTGAGTGCTTGAGTGACATATTTAGATTCACAGATACGAAAAACCAGTTGACAACAATATGAATGTGTCCAATTTGAATGTGTACAATATGAATGTGACTCACCCACTCTCGTACGTCGATGAATCAAGTTAAACTAGGCTCGTATTTTGATATTATTTGGGTTTTTTTTGTCTGTTTCTCGTACGATGACTACAACCAATGGTTGTCAACCATCCATGAATTCGATGTTTTGGATTCATTTTTTCAGGCCCAAAAAAATCTTGTGCAATTATTTTTTACTGTGAGTTCACATGTAAATTTAATTGTGAATGTCTAATACTAATGCTTAACGCTCAACAAATGACCATTCGTTCAATGTATATATTTTGCACACTCAAAAACCAAAGTGAATGCACACACAAAAAACACAAGCAATCAAGTTCTACAAGGTAACATGTTAATACTAACAAAAATCATTCCACAGATGGAAAAATGGCTCATAATTTGTTTTTGTGTATCATTTCACATCGGTGGAATTGTTTTTCTTTGTATTACATCGCAGCCAACGATCAAAATTTGTAAATGGTTAATAGAAAAACTGCTCAAATTATGAACACAAAATGAATTTCGTATACTTCTAAGTGTAATGAATAGAGATTCATGCGAATACTATGCGTACTATTTATAATTGGCGACGAAGAGAGTTTCAACAGATGACTAATGACTAGATTGATAAACACACATTGTTCCATCAGTAGTCATTTACATTGAATAATGTATGGTGTGTACGTTTGAAACGTGAACGGTGTACGAAATGCCAATGCATAGAATGTGTTATCCACAGTTTGTTTAAATAACATACGCTGTACGCTTTATAACAAATGTGATGCTACAAATGCTGATAAAAGAAGCACAAACAAATGCGCGTTGGAAATTGCATTGAAAGCAGTGACTTTGAAATTAAAATGATGTATATTTTAAACTTCACATAAAGTTCCTTTTCTTACATTTATTGGAGTCCAATTTTACCCAAAAAAAAAATGCTCAAATAAGAATATGCTCAGTATGTGTTCAAAGCACTGATTTGAGCTGTTCGCACATGAGCATTTTTGTGCCCAGTTCGATTCCGCAAAATATCAATCCATCCATGCAATGAACTTGACATATTCTAGCCAAATTATATTGCAAATGTCAAAGTGTGTATTACAAGACGTGAACGAAGTAACAACACAAGAATGATCACTTTTAAAACACTGATCGAAAGTAGCGATCTAATAAAATCAAATCAGATATTGATAAAAGTGTTCCAAAAGTGCAACGAAAAGTATTCGCAATTGTTATGAGTGTGCTTTGCAACTAGTTAAGTGTAAACTTAATGCACGGCCTATAGCTATAGCCATACTCTATAGAGTACACATACTCCCAGAAAATGGAAAAACCACAGATAACAGATTTTGAACAACGCCAATAGTCTTGAGAATGTGCCACAAATTCTACATTGATTCAAAAACAACAAGCAATTATAATGTTTCATGCACGATGCACATTCATTTAAATTAATGTTTTATTCATTACGGCGCCTTTTCAAATGGAAATCAACAGCAATGTAACCATGGTGTGGAAGTGTTGCACTCTCGCCTATTTAGATTGATTTTAGATGCATAGCGTTGAGATATGTGATTGTAGATGTGTTATAATCTCTACTCGGATATAAAAGCGGCAATGAGCACGTTCAGAATGCATAATTTAGGCATTTTTCACCGACTCTCCATCCAAAAAAAAACAGCAGATTGATTTTTGTCTATTGGAATCTATTATTTCATCCGAAAAATGTTGAAAACATGTCAGACAGTTCCAATAGTGGTCGGCCAAAAAGCTCAAGTTCATTTTCATTGTGAGAAGAATGTGTATAAATCGACTTGACTGATAATGGTCATTACCTATTTATAATGGTTCATTATTATTATGGGCCTAAGCAGCACACTTTAAATCATATTGATTTTGCGTAACAATTTCATGCAATTTATCTATTTGAAATGGGCCATCTATCAAATTTGATATATTGGTATAATTAGCATTGTATGACCAAATTGATGATAAATCACATTCAATTTCACCATTCGCATTGTGAATTTCAATTGAATACACAATACTTTTTATTTCAATTCAGTGAAACAAAAACAAACAAAAAATAGTCGGAGCTTATTTTCACTTACTCGATCGATAACATAATTGTCGTATGAGTTGTTGAGTTTTCATTGGCTTGCCATTAGCGTTTCGATTTCAAAAACACAAACATGTGAACGTTACATGACTTTCCGTTTGAATTTAAAGCCAAGTTAAATGTGTGTGCGTTTGAAGCAAACAAATGTGATAAAACAAAGGAAAATCGCTCATAATCAACTTAATCGTGAGCCATTTTTTCATGTGTGTGTGTGTGTGTGTGTGTGTGTGTGTATTTATTCTCGTTTTAGTTTGCGAAAAATCTGAACATACGATTCTCGTTCCAATAATTGCGTTTTAGATTACTAAACGAATAATGCTTGCGACGTGGTATTCATTCGCGGGCGCATGTCATTCAAGTCACAATTATGCTGCCGCAGCAGCTAAACGGTGTAACTATTATTTTTTTCTCTGGTAGCAAACAAAAAGTTACAGATTTTTTTTTGCGAATATAAAGAGAACATATGCACTGTGTGCACCAATTTAACTTGAGGAGTCTGTATAAAATGTTGTTTGTAAGATCTCTGATAGCTTGTCGCTTTTTGTGGACATTTTTTTGTGTGTGTCTTTAATCATTGGCATATCTAATCTCATCAATACAAATGTGTGCACATTTATGCAGTAGCTCGTGCACGAGCGTACATGTACGATCAACAATATTCCGTGTATTTACAGTATTAAAATACTTTGATTTTTACTTTTAAAAAAAAAAGAAAAAAGAAATGTTGAAAACCATTCAGTTATTCACGCGCACCCTATGAATGGACTGCTTCTATCATTCAATAACAATCAATTAGCTCATGGTAGACGAAAAACGATGCTCATTTATGGCAATTTTGTCGTATTGTTTGTATATCTATGTGTTGTGCCGCACTGTAACAATGGCATGCGTCCATTTTCCATATGTAATGAATGTTTCATGCATAGAAAATGTCATTTCGATGTTTCACATACAGCAATACACATTTCAAATATTTTATTAATTACTTTTTAATAGCGATGTTTACGCGAACAAAAAAATTGAAACAAAAGTGAAGAATTCACTTTCAACGATATGACAATCAGTAGCGAAAGCAATTGCCTCAACGATACACTGCCGCATATTATTATGTAATTGTCTATTTTTCAAGCGTTATTGTTTGAACACATTTGATTGGATATATGTGTGTACTGTGTAGAGCGCCGTCAAGCTGTTACTCCTTTTCACTATCATATTATTTTGTAGCGTTATTGTTTATTCACTTTGTGTGGTTGCTGTTGCTGTTTCTGTTGAAACGGTTACACCGTTTGGTGCTGCCTGTTGTGGTTTTTCTTATGTGTGTGTGTATGTGTGCGTTTTTTTTCATCTGCACACAACTCTTTCATTTTGCATTAACCTATCAGTTGAGTTCATGCATAATACAATAAACGCTTGTTGAGCAAGTATCAACAGGACGAACAGTACACACACACACACACACACTATCGAACAAAATGAATGAAATAATGTAAATCTCAGCCATAAAATATTTCCAGAGAGACGATGAGAAAATTGGTTCGAATTATTATAGCACTCAATTACGTGTTTGTTTTTGTGAAGCAGGTTATGTGCATTGTGTGTTATGTGAGAATGTATTTATGCTTGTGACTTTCATGCTCATGAAAACCAACAAAATTGTTTACTGCAGTGGGTCGATTCTATAACATGATATCTATTTGGAGAGCGGTTAGTTTGACAAAAAAAAACAACGCACTGGGTGCGTATCACTTGCAAGTATGGTTGCCATTCACAGTATTGGGCTGTCAACAGTGTTTAACACCAACTCGAATTTATACGTCAATTCATGCCACAAACATTTAATAAACTGAATGAAAAAAGAATAACAATGGATTTGACCTTTAATTGAAAAAAACTAAATTTTCAACCGAAAAATTTGCTCCCACTCATGCAATGCGAGCGATACAATTTGGTTGCAGAAAGACCTAAGTGAAAACTGAATTAAGACGAAACAAAAACATAACATATAAAGAAATGGCAATTAACGGGCATATTGCATTGAAAACGATTTTCGGGGGGAAATGGATTTTTTTTCTCTGTGGCGTTTTTTAGCTTTAAAAAAACACCTGGACGCATTTGTGTTGGAAATCAAGATTTTGATTTTAATTCGTATATAATTCCAACATTGATCAAATCATAGGCCATTTCAGAGGTTCATTGACAGATTTGTCGTACAGTTTCATACGAAATCTAATGAATTTAATTGAAGGAAATGACTTATGACCGTGATATTTGCCATTGAAATTTGGCCAAGTGTGGGGACACTTCACTCTTATAAATTGTGTTCAATTGGACAGGCTGTGGTGCATTGCCTTTGTTTGTCTTAATGCCGATTTTGCATTCCAATTTGGTTTTGCGATTTTTTGTTGCTAGTATAGTTTTCTTTTTTCAATTTTCAATTTTCGATAACATTAAAACAATCCACACTTTTCGACTATTGATCAATACGAAAAAAATTGATAAAAGCTTCATATATTAATTAGTTCCGTTGTGTTTCTGATTTAATAAAGTGTTTGATCATTTGTTGCATCACAGCATTCAAGAGCTGTGATGGTTCGTTTCATTTCGATTTGATTCAATTCATATCATCAAATTGATGTTCTGGTGGCGAGCGGCAGCTTTAAATTGATTTGCAAATTAAAGCGCACACATTCACTTGCCACGCTTTGATACCAACTATGAACCAATACACAATCATCGCAATGGCGATAGAAAAACAACAACAACAAAAATTTAAACTTTTCTTTTACAGTGTTACATTATGCATAATGCATTTTGTAGCATGGCGTATAGATACGTCTATACACGGTGCTTGAATGTGATTTATACTTCCAACCACACACACATGAGTCGTGTATTGCAATTCAATTTGATTCCTTATTCGCACATTATCATTATCATATATTATTAAATACAATACAGATTAATCCGCATTTGCCAGAGTTGCTACAGTTTAGAGTGATATTTTTTTTGTTTCGTTCGTTTCTCATTTGGTATACCTTTCAAATAGAAAAATAATTGGTACTTTTCATCGATTTCAACTTTTCTGTTCATATTTAGTCACTTTGAGGTTTGAGGTTTTCATGTTAGTTTTGTGTGCAACCAAAAAAAAAATCAAACACGAAAATCACACATTTAATGTTGCCTTCAACGCACAACGAATAGACAGCTGTTGCCAATTGAGCAAAAATGGAGGCGCGTACATTTTTCTCATTTATTATAATTTATTGGACAAAAGTATCAACTTTTGTCCGTTTGTATTTCAATTTTTCAAATCCAATATATGTAATTGTGAGCTCATTTACGTTGTACCAAAACGACGTTTAGTAGACGTGTGTAAAAATGGATTAGTGAAATGAATGCAATGGCCCAGAATCTCTGCTCACATCAATACGCTTTGATTAAGATGGAATGTTATTCAATGGAAGTTATCCGATAATTAGCTCAACAACATTTTCATTCGTCATAAAAATTATGGCTGTAAATGTAACCTAGATAGGCTCAAATATGGCCCACTAAATATTCGAACGCAACAGTTTGTGGTTTGCATGAAACTTTTTGTTTTTGTTTTGTTTGCCTGAAATTTTTGCAAATTAAAGATGAACTTAAACATCGCTGTGAAGCTATCAATCTAGTGTACATGAGAGAGCGTGAAAGTATTGAAAATATAATGTTGAGTAACAGTTGTTTGCGCCACGCGTATACCATCCAGCGTGAATTTGATCAAGGTATTTTCCATCGAATTTCGCGCTGGGGGACGGACACAAGTAGCTACTTGACTCAAAATGGGGAAAAGTAGTGGAATTAGCAAGGAACTAGAGGAAAATAGTAGTTTTTGAATCTATCCGTTTTCACACTTTTAACGAATTATTTCATAGTCAATAATTCGACCAATTTATTTAAAATATCTCAAATAGTTTGATGAATACATTTTAACCGAAAAATAGAATAGAGAGAAATGAAGTTTATCTGTCAAGTTGGTAACACTGACAGTTCAAAGTAGAAAATACAAGGCAAACTGACGTGTAAATTAGCGAAATTTGCAAAAGTAGTGGAAATATTGGTCGAAGTAGAAGGAAAATGTAGCAAAGTAGGAAACAAGTAGCAAAATTAGCGGCTGTGTCCATTGTCCAGCCCCCAGATTTGGTGTCATGTCTCACAATTGAGTTTGTATGCAAAGTATTATGTTTATTGCTTGTGTGTTGGGTTGAAAGCTCACACATGCACATGCACATGCAAATGTGTACGTGGTGCCCCAGACATTCGTTGGTTTCGGATCATTTGTGTAAATGCACTAAAAATAGAATCGTTCACAGTTTTGGTAAATAAAATCGACCCATGAATCCCATGCGTGATTCTTGTTTGACATCAGCATTTGATGCACTCAATGTATGTGTGTAACAACGACGCTTTGACCTCTGTTTATACATTATGTCACGTGGCCAACAATCGAATCAGCATTGGTTTTGTGAATAGGAAAGAGATAAGCATCTGATTCGTTGGCTGCTTCTTTGAAAGTGAGATGCATTGTGTTCGAATGATGTTCTCTTTCCAAATCCCAAAAGCAATGCTGATTCTATTTGTTTGCTGTTTTTTTTTTAACTTTTTAACTTATGATTCGTCTTAATTTTTTGTTTTATTTCAAGTGAATACTATATTTCCTTTAAGCTAATACATTAGAATGCATACGCGGGTCGCAATTACTCAGGTAATGCACAGCTTTACCGCCACATATATCTACAGAGCACATTACTCAACGCCTTCGGACAACGCGCTGAACGTTGCTATTGTGCAATGTCGCTAAGACAATGTACACTAGGAAGCTTTCTTGCACCGGGGGTACGAGGATTAATGCACAATTTTTTGTTCGGCCACTTCAGCAATCTTCGAGCACTATCAAACTGTGCATGGTTCATGTATTGATTGTAGGTAAATTGTTTCAGATACTGCAAATGAAATATTTTACCAAACACAACAATTATTAAATTGGTATTCGCATTTCATTACAGCATAGTGCCTGTTGGATTTAATTGTATTTTCTGCTTTGTTCCACATTTCAATTCATTTCACACTATTACCGTTATAATCTAATGTAAAATGTTTAATATAAACCATGAAACAATGTTGCACTATGACAACTAAAATTATTTGTTAGCTTAAAATACGTGGAAACCAAGCAGTTGGCGTATGAAGTGATTTGAACAGCTGATGTTCCTCCAGTTTTAATTTAGAATTTCAGAATTGCAGGGCCATAAGACAATATACAGTCTATCTGGGCGACCAATAGACAACCGAAAGCAACATTTTCAGTTGATTAGATATGAAAAGAAATTCAAAAAGCTGCATCGAAACGCTATCGTTAGCCAATACCACTGTCAATTTCGGCAATAATTCAGATATTGTTTCAATCTGCATTTACAATTGAACCTCATCCATTACGTGAATTTAGCTATGTCGTCTCTAAGGCACATCGATTTTTCAACACTTCAAACTCAATCGGTTGTCTTCTGGCGATTTATCGATATTATGTAATTGTTAGAATACACAATATCAATCTTGTGCTTGTTTGCATTCGAATGATCATATTGTGTGTGATGAAATTTTGACGTCTGATCAATATTAATATGCTTTATTTGGTTATCGATGGAATTGATTTTGTGTCAGTTAAACAGGTTCATTTCCCGGTGTTAGTCTTGCAATCGGACTGGCATGTGAAAGCGTTTGAAATTGACAGGCGGAAACAATTGTAAGGCACTTGAAACAGTGGAAACATGAAAATGAATTCATTCACCAATATTCATATTCATTCAGTACTCTTGAATGAAAAGAGCGAACGAACAAAGAGAAAAAGAGAGCGAGAGAACTAAGACTGGCTCAATTTTGCAATTGAAAAACGTCTTCACTCTCTCACATTCAGACGATTTCACTTGATTCGTTTTTGTTTTTTTTTTCTTCAAATTGTAAATGTCGTTTTGCATCGAAATAAATGAGTCCCAAAAAGAATCATCACACAAAAAATGTAGGTCAAAAATGTGTTGTCGCTTCATTCAAACAATGAGTTGAAGTAGTAAGCATGTGTTGATAACATATAGCATTGCGGTAATTTGTGTACGTGTGTTAATTTTGTGTCTGACGTATTAATTAATTGGTTTGAATCACTGTTCGTCTATAGTGTGCGAGCGTGCGAATGTGCGAATATGCAATTGTGCTCTTTCTCTTTCTTGCCCTCTCTTCTTCTTCTTCTTCTTCTTTTCTACGGTCTTCATTCATTAACTTCAGGCACACACTTCATAAACAATTCACATTCTCATTGTTGTGGCTGTTGACGACCTGCCTCACGATCAATGCGTCCGAAAACGAAGCAAACTAAACGCAAACAATAACAACAATCGCCTTCGAATGGCTTTCATGTGTTGCTCAAGACACACAGCGTTTAATAAACCATTTATCGCCTATAATAAATATTCACGCAGCGTAAACGCTGCTAGTTATGTGTGTGGATACACATATCATGACTGCAGCTGGTCAACCAAACAAACGCAATAGTATACAAGAAATACCGTTTGCCATATTAATTCGCCGTTTTTATTTTATTTTTATTTTTATTTTTTTATCTTTTCGTTTTCAAGCGCTTTTTCATTTCTTTTTTCATTCGACTGCTGATCACTTGAACGGTTGATGTATATTTTCGTCGATTTGTCGACCATTAGCCATGCTGTGTGCGGAGATTTACTACATTTAAAATTGAATATTCGAACAATATGCCATGAGAGACAAGCATATTGTGTTCAAGCTTTTGTTCATCTGACCATGAAATGAACGAGCCAAATTCGAACAAGGAAAAGAAAGAGAAAGAGAAATAAACAAAACACTTGGAATAAAAAAAACAAAAACAGAGGCAGAAGTGAGGAAAATCTACACGAAATTAGATATTATATACTATTCGACAATGCGTACGAAGTGTGCAGTTTATATTTATGGTCATTGCATTTTGTCCCATATGCGGTAAAGTAATTTCGTTGATCGTTAGAAATGCAAACTGGTCATTAAACAATTTATGTATCGAAACGCATCGGAAAGTATCCACAAACATTAAAAAATCATATGGCAAAACTTTCACACACGAAAGTCAAACAATTATTAGTCGCTGGAGCAGCTCAAGACATTTTCTCTGTCAATTTTCGGGTTGATGTTTGTTTTTCAATTCGATAGATTATTCGATTGCAGTTTTCAAGCGTTTACACACAAATCCACATGTGTTTGAACAGCAAACACTTAAATTACACTTATGAACGGATCAAAGCCCATGTAATTGTTTACAAAAAAAAAAAAAAAAATGAAACAAGAAAGAAAAAAAAACACACAGAGAAACCAGAGCAAAATGAAATCTCTTGGATAAATAATATCGCGATCAACATTACATAATCGCATGCGTAAAAAATTGCGGCAAACGTTTGTTACACGCACAATTTTCCCAATTTGCGTGTGGTTAGTTTTTTTTTGTTGTAAAGCCGTTCATTAAAATCGAACGATAAAAGCGGTGATTTTACCTTTCAACATCCAACACGGTTGTTGTTTTTTTTCGTTTTGGAAGTTAACAAATTGTCTAATAAGTCTGAATTTTGTACAAATATGTCACGAACTAGTTCAATGCGAAAATAGAGCAGTTGAATGGAACAGACAAAAAAATAAAACATTGAATCGATTCACCGAGATCGAAACGTTGCCGGTGGCCCCAAAAATATCACCCAGTTGTCATCAAAGAGATACATATTACACGCCAGCGTCGCTCTCAACGTCTCAACGTCTCAGCGCACACATCAATCGGAATGCAAATCGTGCTTGCCTTATTATATTAGCCGATATCGAATCATCGAAAATGTCACATTCTTCACAGATGTGTGGAATATATCGAATCAAATGCATAAGTTCATAAAATTCGTCGCAGCTCATTGGCTGTTGAGTGGTTGCTGTGTGACCGTGAGACGTGATTGAAATGAATATTTAGATTTTGTCAAAAACGGGTTCAATACATCATATGTCAATAATGCAGAAGCACACACACTCACATTCTCACACCACGAATAAAATGTTGTTACAGTCAATCAAAAATCGATGTCTTACCTTTCTACACCAGTTAAATGGTGTGTCTGATGACAACAGCGATAAAATTCGTCTGAAGCCGTAGAAATGAAATTTGCTGTTAAATAATGGTCTTTGTTGGTGTTCACACGCCGCGTTCAGGTTGTTGTGATCGTCTTCTAACGCACACAACCGCGAACTTCAATTGAAAGTAAACGCTAATTGATTTCAAGCTATGTTTGGTATGCGCGACTCTAAGCAGCGGTAGTGTCTATGTCAGACGAAGAATTTATAGATGAACTTTCACCCAGTTGAATCGATTGATAGCCGTTTCCGATAGATTTGTCGATGGTGATGCGCTTCTGTCGGAATTGTTTATTTGCAGATTTCTCTCTCTTTCCCTTTCCCTCGTTCGTGGACGTTCGAATGGATATATTTCCCTTTTTTTCAGTGTTTTTTTTTTATTGTCACCTCACCGCCAGTGCCGTGTCTTGTTATAATTATTTATTTATTGAAAAAGAAATAAATAAATAAAATAAAACCTTTTGTGTTGTTTGTGGTGTTATTGTGTTTGCTATTGGACATGCCCGTCGTTAAAGCACACCGCAAAGTGTTAGTGTGTCGATTCCACCGTATTACAAACTTTCGACCGATTATGAATTATGATTGAGTATTATTTATTGGCCTTTTTAATTTTATCGTGTGTTATTTTTTGATTTTATTTTGTGATCTCTTCAAAGTCTTGGATGCCTTTCATGGGCTCAACTATTGCCTTGTTGTCGAAGTATGTGCCTTCTTCTGTTGTTATTTTATTATTCGAATTTTGAACTTTAGATAATTCGTAGCTTCTTTCACTTCTTCAGTCGCGATTGATTACTTTCGGTGCAAAAAAAAGCCTTTGTAATGTTTGCGGTGAGCCAAACATTCAATTTTTCTCGCTGCTATCAATAAAATTTCAACAAAAAAAACCAGCAAAATATTTGGAAAAAAGATTGTGTATACTTTTTTTTCTCTCCGTTGAAAATCAGCGCGATGAGAAATGTTAAAAAGGTCTCTATTTTCTCGCTCTCTCGAACAATCAATACGGCTGTAATTTTCTGCAGTTGTTTTTTTTCGATTGGAACAATACACTTGCACGTGATTTTTTGTCTTGTTTCGTTCAGTTTGTCCTAAGCGTGTACAATTTTGAAATTCATTTTATTTTCATAACTTTGGACGTACAATAGAAAAAAACGGGCAATAACAAATTTCACTTGCACTTTTGCTGTATTAAGCGTTTCCCATTCACACTATTACACTTTTCCTGATAATCAAATTGTTTCAAATGCACTGACTTGCTCAATCAACTTCGGCGAGCAGCAAAAACTGTTTTCTTTGTATGTTTCGTTTTATTTTTTTTTTATTTTTCTTTATTTTTCTCTTTCTTTTTCGACGCCTTACTTGCTCACATATGCACTCGATATGCCGTTAATTTTCGTTCACGTTTTTACTCTGTTTTTTTATGTTGTTGATGTTGTTGTTGTTGTTGTTGTTGTTGTTGTTGTTGTTGTTGTTGTTGTTGTTGTTGTTGTTGTAGTTGCTTATTTTTTTTCTTCTGATTATTTAATTCTGCGCTCGCAAATTGGTTGGTGCTGCGAAATTTTGCTTCAATTCAAACCAAGTTTTTGTTTGTTGTTACAAATCCCTTTGGTCGCAAATAAGACAATAGGTTTCTTGGTATGGCGTTTATGTGGTGCCACTGTGGCTGATGAGAATCTTCACTTCTCTCGTGTAGTTGATTAAATACAATGATTTTTATTAATCCCTTTTTTAGTTGGAGTTGTGACGTTTTTTGCCCGTGCTCGTTTTAGCGCAAAACGAATTTCCCCGAATCTTAGAATAATGTTGATTAAAATGAAAATTGTGCTCTTGCAATGTGATTTGAGTTAAGTGATTGGTGTCCGTTTCGGTGTTTCAGCTTTGCGTGATCAAATCGTGTTGATAATCGCAATTTTCGTAAACCAGTATTGATTGAACACCGTTGTACTTATGTTTTTTTCGGCTGCAATACAACTTTTTGCCGACAATTTTGTGTATGCTGTTTCACCTCTCGTATGTTGTTGCAAATGCGCTGAGATATTTCAATAAGAAAATCGTGTGTATGTGTATATTTTATATATATTTTTTGCAACGTTTTTACGCTTTCGATCTCGTTTTAAATAATTCGGTTGCTGCTTTTAAATAATATTTCGAATTAAATATCTTACGGTGGTTGTTAAGTTGTCGAAGACTGGAAACAGACAGACTTTAGGCAGCAGTAGCAGTAGAACCTTTGTTTTCAGTGTGTTGCCGTTTTGATTGATGCTATCCAGAGGGGCACCCTTGTCATCGATTACGATGGAACCAGAGGTGTCAGTGAATTGGAATTGATTTCATCATGCAGAACAGACGGCACAGATAGCAACGTAGCAACGACGGATTCAAAAACTAATGAATGGCACTTTTGAACTGCTTATATAATTGCGGCTATGTTTTGTTGACGAAATTCGTTACGTTATATATGAAGAGTGACAAAAAAAATGAAACCCAGCTTGCTTATGATTTTTGGCACATACGGAATAGTTCGGAGTACATAAAAAAGAAACTCGTTTATACGAAGAAAAAAAAACTCCCACAAATCGTTTGAATTCGTCGTTAATCAAAGAAATTTTATTAATTTTTTTTTACCAACAAAGTGATTCGGTAATATTTATTTGAAATGTTCGTCGGCTTTTCTCTTTTTCTCTCTCTTTGTCGACTTTCTTCCGTGCGGAATAATGAATTGTTTAATAAAGATGAAATAAATTCACTCGCTTTAGGCATCAGCTCATCCGTTTCGGTTTGAATCTTTTGATGTTTGTGACTAATAATTTAACAACGATTTCAGTTCACACGATGACACTTTCGGTTTCCGTTTATTTGATTTAGTTTTGTTGTTATTTGTCCGTTAGGCCAGATAGCCAATTTCCGAAGTGTTCTTTTTCTTCGGCGATGTAACACAACGAATGGTCAAATCAAAATAGTAAAAATTGCCTTGGTAAACTTTTGAATACACAGACAAACAAACAAAAATCGATCAAACACAGCTGAAGCGGTATTAAAGCTGTTAAAATGTGTTTTAGTTATTTCTCTTGATATGTGCAAGCAAATCAGAAAAACACATGCGCACTCGGCTGTGTTCACGATCGAACTGAAATTGCAATATCAAGCGGAGAAGGTCGTTCATTCCTACCAATTCGCTCTATACTTTTGAATACGTCAAGCAGTAAGACACAAGCATGCGAGAGACGTTGTCTGTGCGGCATGCTCTTTCAGCTGCTTGCTATTGCTATCGCTTTATGCGGCAAACCACAAGAGTGAATATGAACTTAAAGCAACACTCGAAACAGCGCAGTTATTTCAATAGCAAAACAAAATCCAAAACCAAAACCGAAACAGAAAAAACAAAGACCAAGTCTATGGTTTTGCTGCTTACGAGCAGAACCAGTGCGTTTATTCAAGTATTCAAGCTTTGCTTAGCGGGTGGGTCGGTCTCTCAGTTCCACTCTCTTTTTGTTGTTGTTGTCTTTCAATAATGCTTGACAGTCAAACATGTTTGATAATTCTTTATCTATGCGCTGCCATTTTCGATACTAAAGCGAAAACAGGCGAAACGCACTGGCGATGCCCAGCTCGCAAGCTTCGCAACTGATTGACGCTCTGATTTTATCTTACCTATGACATTTACATTTATCACTGAATATGGATGAAGCGGAGCGATTAAAATTTAGCAAATGACACACTCTGGTGTCAAGCATTTAGTTACTTCGACGCATATGTAGCGTTCTAATATCATAATATCAGACATTAGATTCACCCGAATTGAAGTTTAAGTTGTTTTTTCTTCAAATGTTTTTCATTGGAATTTCGATTGAGTAATACCTGCGGTTAAAAGTGAAACTACAGTTTCAGTTCTATTTTGATTCGATGAACTTGCTTAAAATCTCAATGCCATAATTTAAATCGAATAATTTAAACGGAACTGCCTGTTAAATGATAATTCAAAATTATTTTGATGCGTGATAATTGAATTTCACAAAAGATTTTGATAGACATATGCATTTTTTCCATGAGCTATATTTTCTTCATGCATGATGAATCTTATGAATCTGCTTTATTTTTTCTTCTTTTTTTTCTCTGTTAAATGAAAAGAAAATTATTTTGACAATAACTAAACCGTTTTATTTTTTCAAGCAAACATTTCCATAAAAATTTAGTGAATGATACAAAAGAAGTTATTGTTGAATGAAGCATAAGCAAATGTAATCTATCGACAATCCACAGTCATCACCATCACGAATAAAAGCGTTTTCCATATGAATTGAAATGCGTCACATTCAAGCGTTGACCTTCAAACTTCAAAGTTGAATCATTCACATTATTTAATAGTTCAGATTTTACTTCGAAGCCGTGTTAATTTCAATCCACTCCGTCTAGTAATGCAATAAATTGATGTGGTGAAATGAGGCGTGTGAGAGAGTTTGTGATGATCGATGTGGAGTTGCTTGTAAACGTATTGCGCAATATAAGAAAAGTTGAAATAAAATGTGAAATAAAAATTTGTCATCGATTGTGGTCCTCGTGCAATTGTGCTGTTTGTGTTGAGTGACTGTGAGCTTCTAACTCATTTGACAGCGATAGTTTTTTTTTCAACTGGAAAAAATTACAAGTACGATTTTGAATTCGATAGCCATAATATAAACCTCTCAGACAATTCAATTTATGCTTAAATGCTTGAGAATTAGCATGTCTTCACGCGCTATGTTCAATATATAATCTAGTCATTGATTTGGATCGTCGCTGCAGGCAACAAAGCAAACCTCTAACAATATGAATACCGGACTATGGCGTTCGCCCAGTCTGTGTGCAAATGTTGCGAATGTGACATTGTGAATTTGTCTCTCTCACTCTCACGAAAGTTCAATCTGAAAAATATAACAACAACAACAACAAATAAAGTGGTCGAGCAGTTATGTGCATTATCTGATTTCGTACCGTTCTTTTTTTTTATTGAAATTCAAATCGCCATATCGTAAATACTCTACGTTCGGACCTATTTGTGTGATTTCTTTGTGTATACATCTAATGTTTCAATAAGAATATTTAAGCCTTTTTTTGATATCGATTGGAAATCTATTAAAGTTCTGGATGAACACTCCCGAACAAATTCTTATATGTGCACAAATCATATTCAATATTTTGTTGCCATTTCCAAATATGACTGCAAATGCTAATTTTGATTTCGTATTTTCTTTGAAAACAGATATTTGTTTTGATTAGGTCGGAATTTGGAATTATTCGAAATTTGGACAAACGACGATACATCTAATTCAACTTTACGAATTGCTTGTTATTTTCTGTTTATGTTTGCCAGCATTTGAGCTCTTCAAATAAAAAAAAATAGGAATAAAAATGGGAAAAAAGCAAATAAACAAATCAGCAAATACACACACACACTCACGAAATGATTGAGATACATTCTGTTCGTATGCCGAAAAATTACGAGACATTGCACTGAAAATAAATATTCGTAAATTGTCGATGAAATTTTTCGTAGATCTTTTTTTCGTACATTGTACGAATATTTGTTAATTGAACGAAACATTTGTACATGGGTTTTGCACAAAATATTCTTCATTACGAATTTTTCGTGAAATACACGAAGACACATTCGTAACGCTTGAAATCGCTCGTTTATGTACTGAATTTAGTGAATTGTACGAAAGGAGTTGTACATTTCACGAATATGATGTGTAAACAGCGGAGGTGCATTTTATACTTGAAAAAATACGAATGATTCGTACAATGTACTAGCTATTTGTTTGCATATGCGCATGATTTCAATTCATAAGTATTATTTACAAAATGCTTTGTACATATTACGCTTGCTGCCTTGTCATGTTTTGCATTCGTATAAACAAATTGAAACCAGACGCAGTGCAAACTCTTAAACGAATTATTCGTACATTGTACGAATGAAAAATATCACAAAGCGGAATGCGTACCATCTACGAACACATGTTGTAGATAGTACGAATAAACATAAAGAAATTGAATTTTGCGCATGCGCACTCTCATGCGATTTATTCGTACATTGTACGAATATTTGTAAATTGAAAGAATCATTCGTATGTAATTTTTGCATAAAATATTCGTCACTACGAATTTTTCGTGGTATATATAAAGACATTCGTAACGCAAAATATCATGTAATTTCAACATGAATTTAGTGCATTGTACGAATCGTACATTTTACCTAGTTGTATGTGAAGAGATGGACGCGCATTTTATATTCCAAAAACTACGAATCATTCGTGAAATGTACAAAACAAATTTTAGATGCACGCGCATGTTTTAAAATCTTACGCGTACCTTCGTACTATTTACAAATGGATTTCGTAGCGCACAAAATTGTTCATCTTGAACGACGCCATATTTGTTATTTGTATTGAAACCTATTTTAGTTTGAAAAATAATCGTTAATTTTGTGAATTTATTAATTTATGGCAAAACATTGATTTTTCCAAAGGTAATCAAGGAACTTGCAATAATAGGAATTTACAAGCTATTTTTACAGCGAAAAAGATTCAAATTAATGTTGAAATAATCATTTGAAAATATCAACTTTTTTCTAACTTTTCTAAATTATGAATTATTTCGGAGGCGCGTGAAAATTGAGGGGGGTAGCATATCCGATTTCATCATAAATTTTCATTTGTTTTTAGTTTTCATCGTGAGAAAATCAGCAAATCAATTTCTCAAAGTCACATATTTTCATATTGAATATTTAACAATCGACATTTTTAAAGTTTGACAACTCGATTAATAAAAGTCGTTAGGAATAAAAGAGATCGAAGTCTTCGATTTTTCATGATATAGTTTATTTTGTGTGCCAAACTCTTTTGAGAGAAATAAATAAAATCGATTTGAAATGCATGCTTGAATCGTTCTCTAGACATGCGTCTTCCTCGTAAACAACATGCATACATTCGTAGTATTTACGAATCATTCGTACGTCCTACGAAAATATCGTATTTTATCAAAAAAATGAAGTACGAACATTTCGTAGAATGTACGATTGATTCGTAAATATTTAATGCACGGACTCGTTTTATTTACGAAACAGTCGTACATTTCACGAAAATTTCGTATTTTATCAATTTGATCATTTTACGTGTCCATCGTGATATGTACGAATCAACATTGTATAATTTACGAAAGACATTCGTGGTTCAAAATAACGAATGTTTTCGCTGTATGGACGAGCGTTTTCGTTCAATATACCAATTATTTTTTTCAGTGTGACATTTTTAAAACAGTTAGGATTTATTTATGATTTTTTTTTGGAGTTGGAGGCGACAAAATATCATGATGTTGCAGATTAAATTAGTGCATCGAATGCTGGCTCACAAGACATTTTGTTGCGTTTCTATCTTTGAAGATTCTTTATTTTATTTCAAAGCTCGAAATTTGAAGAAAAAAAAACAACAAGGCCGTAGATCGAATATTATGTGAACGAATGATACAGAATAGTTTACATTTCGAGCATTTCAACATTCATTTGTAAGCATTTTAGCATTTGTAAATCTTGATCGAATTCAAGTACACCCTCGTTTATATATATTACCGGTATATCGTGTGCATTAAAAAAAGGTAGTAATGGCTTGCAAATAAAATGAACTCATTAGTAGCATAGATATCATATTTTTTTCAATTGATAATTTCTTTGGTGCTTCATATTTTTGACGCAGTTGAATTGGTGGTTGGACTTACCGAGGTGAAAAACAACCAATTAGTTTATTGAATGAATGCGACAAAACCTTTACCACGTAAATGTACGTACTTTTTAGAATCTTTTCAATGGTATTCACTGCTTGTTGCCAACAAGCTTTTGGAAGAATGGCTCGTTACAATGACCGAAATTTGGGCCGCACTCCAAAATGGCGAGAGTTTAAGACATCAGTAAAACAGAATTTGAATAAACTTTCATTTGGAAACTATATTTCAGTTGGTTAATGTTCATGTAATAGAAAATAAAAGATTTTTTCCAGCCGTACCAGTTTTTTTGTTGCCTGTATTGTATGTGTCATCAATAAGATTATACAAATGACAAAACTGTCAGACTATAATGCACTGGCGAAATAGTTCAACATAGGGATGGGCAAAAGTGAGATAGTAATTTCGTTATTCTATTTTTCTCTCACGAATTTTCAAAAATAGCTATTTTTCAAAAAGACCAATTTTGGCAAAAGTGGGCAGTTGGGGACCGATATCATAGAAAAAATAAATAGAACAACAGATTTTGTAATTAATTTAAAACTTTTTTTTGTTGTTCGTTCAATGTTCGCAGAAATTCAAAATTGTTTGTGGCTATGGTGCCAGAAAAGGTTGTATACTTTCATTCAATGAGACTCATTGCAGAGGTGTGCGAGAGGTGGGGTTTTCGGGTTTTATCCCCCCTCTGAAGCAAAAATGGCTATTTTTGTCCGGTTTCTACCCCGGTCTGGAAATTTCCTTCAGCCCGAGAAATCTGACCCCCCTGATCATTTTCAAACGAAAATTTTTCTGTTTTCACCCCTCCCAAACAAATATCATCTTGATATTTTGATTACATAACTTGTTTGAATGAATAAATTCGCCTAATTCGCGAGCACTGGAAGTAATTTTTTACTAAAAATGATACTAGTGTACGGTGGCTGACAATAATTTCTTTCTGTCTTTATTTCACTCTAATTTGCATTAGATTCAATGTTTCCGTCTCGCTTATACATTCAATATTGAGAAAACAACAGCAAACACAGTACGAAGAGTAATAGAAATGTTTCATCAATACATTGACAGCGTGCGTTTGTGTGGTGACCGAAAAAAAATAAACAATCAAATGTTATATTCCTTCCAATGTATTGATGAGACATTTCTCTTACTCTTTGAACTGTGTCTCTCTTTCGGTGCGATCTTCTCAATTTAGAATTCATAAGCGAGACAGAAACATTTAATTTACTGCAAATTAGAGTGAAATAAGACAGAAATATATTTCTGACAGTGATAATACCTTTTACGGAATAAGCCATTTTTATAGTATATGAATTGTTATCCGCAAATATCCGAACCAAAGTCCGTCACTGTTGTTCGGTTTGCATACGGTTATCAAAAAATGTATTTCTTTGAAAATTTCGTACAATTACTTAAGAAAAGATATATTTTACGGTGTTTTAACATACTTTATTTAGATTTTCACAAAAAATATGGAGAAAAATAGAACATCTTTATTTTATCGTATTCTTCTCCCCCCCCCCCCAAAGCGATCAATTTGAATTTAACCCCTCCTAGACCCCCCTAAGTAAAAAAAATTCTGACCTCCCCCCAAACACTGAAAATGAAAATTGACCCTCCCCCCTGGAAATTCCGACCCTGGACTAATTGTGTGCCATTGGTTTGGAACGAATGACCGCTCCGTCTCGAATCTCTCACCGATTGCTATTAGCATCCAGGGGTCCAAAGAATACGATTCCATATACATTTGGGGGTTCTTGAATGTTTGTTACCTTGCAGGTTGTCGTTTTCACTTTGGATTTTGATCAAGCTTAATTTTATATTTGGTGGAAAAGATTGTCTTACTATTTTCATCATATTGTTCAGATATACTCGCAGATATGTTCATTTGAATAATAATCGTGGTTTTTACAATTCAAAAGGCTGCATTTCTAGCTGTTTTGTATAGGGCTGCGTATGTGATGCATACTTTGTATACTATAACGATCTAACAACAATATCTTCACCAACCGCCCAACAAAATCATGTAACTGCATTCATCCAAACGGCGATCAGAGCGTAGAATACGTGAGATAAACATGGTAGAGATAAAATGGTAAAAACAACACAGAAATGGCATACGTATCGATATAAAATTGATATAATAAACTAAGTCATCAACCCACTCTTGTGTAAAATGTAACCATTTCGTTTCGTTGTCATTGTATGCGTGTTCGCTTCAGTCAATGTACTGTGTTCTGAACCAAAAATACAGCAATTGGCGGGATAAATTTCAGCAAGTAAAAGAAAAGCTCATGTCCAACTGTTTTAAACAGTCAATGACTATACACTAATCACTTACTTCATAGCTTTCATTTCAATCATCAACCTGATGCGGCGAACGTTCACTATAATGGTGTTTGATTAACCATTTTTTTTTTTGACATTGTTGCAGTATGTCGAAAAAGTGCCCGAAATCTAGAGAACAATCATTGAGAGAACTTTTTAAATTCCATACAGCTAATAGACTTCAACACGTTCCTCTGCATTCCACTAGGTTCATGTATTTGAAACCATTTCGTATATGACACAGCAGTTTTAATCTTAAAAGTGCTCATGTCAATTCCAATACGAATACAAATAACTTGAACTTCTCATTTTGCAGTTAAAATTCAGAAATGTTATGATTGATGAAAATAATTTCTTCGTGTTAATCAAGCATTGAATATTTGCAGTCAATTAGGCCTATAATTTGGTTATTACAAGACATTCTGTGAATATGCATTGCTGTTTATTTTGGTTGAATTGTATGTTTTGCGTATCTTAAATTGGCAAAGTGAAGTAATAAACACAATGAAAGTATTCAAGTGTTAAAATTGAGCAGAGCCAACGACCGTTTGACCACGTTTCCGGCTTAAAAATCGAATAGCGACATCGTTTAATGGCATTCGTGAGAAATTTTCAGCTCGACGCCATTGATCAAATCACACCATTCTTCATTGCGCGTTCAACAATAGACCCAGTGTTTTTCCTAGATACGACTTTGGTATCTAGATATTATGACAAATGCCAAATAAATCTAGATACAGATATAGATATTGTATCTATAATATCTATCTAGATACATCTAAAACGGAATCTATCTTAGATATTTAGATACATTTTAGATATATAATAAAAATCCATTTTCATAAGCTATGCGCAAGATGTACAAAACTAATAATTGTGACAGTTTTAAATTCAGTTTATTAAATATTCATTTGCTTTCTCATTTCTTTGAATCTATTCAAAAATTTAAAACAAAATCAAAAAGCACTTTGTCAAAATAAATAAAAAAAATGTTATCATTTAAATCATTTTTGGATCATTGTTGATTTTACTTTGGTTGTATCTAAAATATATTTTATTTTCAGATAGATACGATGATTTTTTTAATATCTTAGATTAGATATTAGATAAGTGCATTTGTCAGATGGTATCTAGATTAGATATTAGATACGTATCCATCTAATTTATCTAGATTTTTTTAGATAGATACGTATCTAGGAAAAACACTGAATAGACCAAATATTATTACTCGGTTTACTTTCACACACACACACACACACACACACACACACACACACACACACACACACACACACACACACACACACACACACACACACACACACACATCTATTGTAGCCACTTTGAAATTCGACGCACACATAAAAAAAAAGTCAATTGGTTTGCTCGTATACAATTCGCTTGGTCATTTTATTGTCAAGATGATGAGCGAATGAAAAACATGCTCAAAATATTGACAGCAACATTGAACAAATTCGAACAAGTTATTTTAAAAATAAATAACTCTTTTCAAGTGTTGAGTGTTAAATGTACATTTTTGTTTAACTTCTGTTCATTTCTTGCCAATATTTTTCGTCATTATTTGGTTCCTATCTATTTGTAGACACTTTTGCACAAAATTTCAATTTATTCATATTGAATAAAATAGAAGCTACTTGAACTACACACACCTATAAAGTGTGTGAAGCGTATGTTTCCTGTTGGAAAAGGAAACTACAACGATACGTAATTGTGGAAAAAAGAAATCCCTCCTCAAGAAGTACATGTAACGCATTTTTTGTTTCAAAGCAGAATCGACATTCTGAAAATGTTAGCGTCATTGAAATTTCATTTTCTTCTTCAGCACAGATGTTGAGTGCGATGCGCTTTAACATGAGATAACATCATTGGATTGTGAATCGTTAAAGGCGTTCGTATCTCGTGGCCTCGGGCAAAATTATAGAATTAATCTGCTGGTGTTTCTGTGTTTCGAATCGTATGTACATATATTTTACAATATGGGAAATAGATTTCCATTGTTACTTGGCTACTGGGAAACAAAATATGAAAGCCATATTGAATTCAATAAGCAAATAATTTACTGATAGATTAGATCGAATTTACATTCAGAATTCCACTGAAAACGATCACGGCTTACTAACGGGAATGGACGAGAAAAACAAATCGTGGCGACATCATAGATTTACATATGTCTTTTCATTCAATATAAAGTCTTCAAGATTTTCTTTACGTTTTATTGTTTTCCTGTAACGAATTTGCTCTTCTGTTAGGAGGATGTGGAAAACAATTGAAAATATCCATGAATTGAACAAGACGGACGGAATGTATGCACTGGCGGCATATATTTGATTTGAAACGATGCGAATTTAACGCATTTTAAACTCAAAATTATTATGATGGAAAGAATTTCGAAGCAATTGTTATAAATCGTTTTTGGTTTAGTCGGGTTTTGTCATCGAATCTCTATGATATGCAAATGTATTTTCGACATTTCAAGCATTCAACTAGATATTGGGAATAAAAAAATACACCAAGCACGCACCAAAATAATGATATTATAAACCTTTGGACTTGAATCTTGCACAATATTTGCACACAATTACAGATGCAAAAAAATGTGTAATGCTGCCTATAATTATTTCGACGGTTACAAAAATATAATATCAAGCGACTTTCAATATGGATTGAATTAGCGTAAAAGGTTTATTTTAAAAAATGCGCAAAAATGGAAATACCGGTTTTGAGTCAGCCAAACGAGATATTTCTATTTTTGATAGCTGCAAATCAATAATTAAATCTTAATTAATTGGCTTCTCTTATATCGAGCTCACCGTAAAAAAAAGAAGTGCCTTTCAATTTAACTGCAAGAATTGAATGAAGCGTAGTGTAATTACATGTCCAGAACCCACAAGCCCCACAAGCGACCAGAGAGCAAAACCAACACAATTGCTTTCCAAAAAAAATAGATTTGAAAGTAGCACTGAGTCTTATATCAGATGAATGCCACTCATTTGTTTTAACTGCCATTTGGTAATTTGTCATTTGGAAGCATTCGTAAGAAGTTATATACACAGCACATACAAATTATGCACAGATTCCGTTAGATCAGTAACCATGTTTTAACATTTAAATTTCAATTTTATTTTCACTTGAACTGTCGACCAAATTATTCTATTTTTTATTTTGTTACTGCACGGAGTATGGGAACGGGCTGAATTGAATGATGAACAGCCGACTATGAATATTTGAATTTCATTCGAACTCCATAACGACATTAATAAGAATATTTTGGATCAATGCATTGAAAAAAATCCTTCTAGTTTTGCGTAGCAAA
This sequence comes from Aphidoletes aphidimyza, assembly GCA_030463065.1. NCBI lineage: Eukaryota > Metazoa > Arthropoda > Insecta > Diptera > Cecidomyiidae > Aphidoletes > Aphidoletes aphidimyza. The sequence continues at coordinate 15,954,227 of CM059997.1, read as the reverse complement.
AAAATCCAAAAGTCTCAATATCGATGCATAAATAACACGATCGGATTAAATAAGTTTGAATACAACCAACCGAAGAAGTGTCATTCGATTTTAGTGATCACAGCTGAATCTTGAAAATTTGGTGAAGGTCAATCGTTTTGTGTATTGGCTTGTGTAATTAAAATGGTTTGTATTCACAGTCAATCGTCTGTGTGTTCTCATATGTAGAGACACATTTATACGGATTAATATATTACAATATACGATCCGGATGAAGCATTTTGGCCGACACGAAACATAATCGGTGCTTGTATCATGAGTCAGAAAACTGCCAACAAACGGAAAAAGTCACACATCAAAACAAACTGGCGATTTTTCGATTTGAACCAATTTTTTTTCTTCAAAATACGCCTTCAGGCGGCAACGCACAGAATTGTGCACTCTCGATCGTTCGTCTTGAGCAAAGTAATTAGCGAATTTAGCTTATTATTCGGATATTCAAAACAGTTTTGGTCAACATCGAGCAATTTCAACGACCCAATAAAAAGGCTTTATCTATCCGTCCATCTGTGTCTACTGCCACTTTTATTCGTAGCCGAAATAAAGCGCCGCGTAAATTATTCCAAGCATCCCGGAGTTAAGCATAGCTCCAATCCAAAATTAGAATATTCGCCAAATGTCTGCATTCACCAATGCATCAGTGTTTCAATGGTTCGGTTGCAATTTTTCATTCAATATAAATCGACAGACTTGGAACACTCTTTTTTCTGGGTAAGTCGAGCTCTGTGTTTTTTTTCCATATCTACCTTTGACCACTTTTTGCGTAGGCGTTTCATGTGAGTTTACTATCATTGACTGCTTAATTTATGACAATGCCCTATCTCACCATATACATATATCTGTATCATGTTTTGCACTCATTGACTATAGCCACGAATAAGATAGTTGGCGTTGATGGAAAAAAAAAATGATCAGTAGCCAAGGAGCGACTTATCATTTCATCCACAGTTTTAATCAGAGGGAAAAATGTAATCAACCAAGCGAGGGAGAGAGAGAGAGAGAGAGAGAGAGAGAAGCAAAAACACAAAACAGTCGGTGTCAAAGCTAAACGCCCGGAATTTTAGATTCGCTTCAAAGGTAATGCGTAGATCTGGTCAGTGTTTGCGTGGTATTTATGGTCAAGTCAATCGTTATCTTTCCATTGATAGTAATTTGTACGGTTTGCAGTGTGTACGCACATGAGACATTCACTCGAATCAATTCTGTTTGCCATTCGGATGGACGCATCTGTTTCTGATGGTGAACCGAAAATGTGATTATTATCTGACTATTTGTGGGTTTAGATTTCATATGAATGCGCAACAGCGCACATTGAATTCGGATGTTTATTCAGCGGTAGGAGTTACATCACGAAATTTATTTCCATTTCCTTTCTTTGGTTCGTTGTTTTTGTTTGTTGTGATTGTTTTATGCAAATTGCTGTAGTGGTCGCAAACCAAGCGGAATAGTTAGCATTCAAACGGTTAGTTTTGAAGAAAATTCAGAATATTCGTGTACCTTCGACACAGTACGAATATTCATGACATGAATTGTCGATTCTCTCGCCTGGCCATATATGCCTTAAAAATGGGGAGAATTTGTTGGAGTAGAAACAAATAACTTTTCTATCAATCTGAATGACAAAATGGGAATTGTGCGTAGTGCCGAGTATCAGACAGATAACAATACAAACAGAATCAACAAAACTACTGTAGCTTACCATCATTTTTATACACTTGGATGTTTAATACGTTTAATAGCACTGTAGCTCATTTAAATTTTAGGCATGATCATCAGGCTGTTGCGATAATCACAAGACAGAGAGAACCATCAACGGAACAGTTGCTTATGCATCGTGTCGATTTAAGTTCACGTCATGTTCTCACAAGTATATAGTATGCTTGCTACATACCTAAACAAAAACATACACATTTTATTAAATTAAGAACTCCAATATACAGGACGAACGAAGATTTGCGACGGTTGCACTTTATTTAATGTAAGAATTCATGTAATTACTGTACGTTCCAAGAAAACATTCAAGTTGAATAAATTCATGCCCTGTGTCACGGCTGTGTGTCTGTGTGTCTTTGTGTCTATGTGCATCTTCATTCTTTGTTTTTTTTTCGGTATCGCGTTGACTTTAAGATGGAGTGAAAAAAAAGAGTAAGAGAAACACGTATCATTACAATGGATACTCTGCGCTGGCCAACCAATCTGGCTAAAAAGTTTTAGTGTTCCTTTTTCTCTGTCTTCAAATTTACCATTGTCTTACGCTTCATTGTTTTATCGGAATTTTGATTGTTTGGCTCTCATTGTCATTTTTAGAGCTGGTGGAGTCCATTTTTTTAATTCTGAACTTGTAACATACATTTCGATCAGGAAAGTGAAATATGTTTTGTATTTCGTTCTTGTCTGTTTGAAAATGAAAGCAATTAGATTTCTTATCAACTTATTTCAATGCATTTTTCGTAATCCAGTTTAACAAAAGCATTATCGGATCGGTCGCAACAAAATTCAAATCAAGTTAAGTTGCTCTTGAAATATACATCAATAAATTGCAATTGGATTTTTAATGAGATAATATTATATAGATATCAAGGTATCGGTCAACCTGAATTCGATCTATTTTTGAAAAAAGAAAACACATCGACTGCCCGCTAGGAATTGAATCGAATTTGTCTGGAGGTGACAGGAATTCGAATTGATTTATTGCCGGATCATTTGTCTTCGCACACAAAAAAAAACAAACTAAAGTCTCGCACAAAGTTGTTTGTGATAATCTATTTTAACGATAGATTAATTTGAATCTCAATTTATGACATTCAACGCTAGACATTCGTTTTTGAGCGCAGAACGATTGCGTGCCAACAACCAACGATTACTCTGGCTGTTATCTATATTTTATGCGAGAAAATGCAGGTTATTGGCAATTTTACGGATGTATGTGGAACTGTCAGTGAAGTAGCTGATCAGAATTGATGCACCACCAGCACGCATTCATTTACTTCATAACAACGAATTGCAATTCACATATTTGTACACAAAACAAAAAAATGGAAATACAATTGCGTGCATGGGTGTTGTTTGGGCACACTGGACTCAATATTAAAAGTCGGTCGCAAACTTTTAAAGTATTTTAAACTGCACTCTGCTCTGCGGGCCTTAAAATATATCTTTCTGTCATTTTAGCGTACGCATAAAACGTGTTTGTCCATTTTCTGCCACCGTTTTCGTTAATCTTACGAACCAATCGAACATTCTTGTTAGCCTAGCTATTGTCTTATCACCGTTCGCTGGTTAAACTGCCCCGATATTTATGACAATGCGTGGTGGAATTTTCCGATTGAATTGTCTCTATATTGTCCACTTTTGAGTTTCATTGCAACAACAACATCAACAACAGAATAGACCAAACAAAACAATTGCATTCATAGCCACTGTTCAATTTTAATTTAGTTTTCATTGTGAAAAGTGTTTACAGCATCGTCAGTGTTATCGACATCGGGAGCAAATATTCTATACCATTCTGCAATCAAGCCAAACAAACAAAATGAGATTAAAGCAAAATAATTTTTCTCTGAGCATCTTATCGTATTAACCTATCTCGATATTGGATGCACATTTGCACATGTAGCGCACAGTGCATACGCAAATATATTGATGATAAAATATATTTCTGATGGGCGCATTTTAATTTCGTGTTCTCATTGTTGTAGTATGACAAAAATAGAATAAAATAAAATGAAATTGAAAAAAAAAAACCCAACATCGTTTTGATATTTATGTTTTTGCGGATAGCATTGGCTTGGTTTGATATCAGACATGGTGTCATACATTGTGTTTTTTATTTCTACAACAATGCCTTGAAATCGTAAGTATGCACTCAGCTGCCCATAATATGACTCAAAAAAAAACAAAAATTTATTTATTTTTGCTATGAATGAATTAAATGGTTACTAATTTGTCTTTTAATGTGTTTTATCTTGCTGTTTTCAATGAAAGCCTTTTCAATTTCAAAAGTCCGAAAAAAATCACATTAAAGCATTTTAAACAAAATGTTTGATATTGCGACCAGATACACGAAAGAAATCTTCAAGTTGATAACAAACACTATTCCCACAACTCTCGATAGTTGCCATACATTCTTACGCAGGGATCCCGTGATCCCTCTGAGTTGAGATTTCCCCTCAACAATTTCTCGAACCCATATGGGTCATATGTCACTTTGGGGATGGGGTTTACACTAGGTAGGAATCGATTTTCCAAATTATCTTACAAACCAATCGTTTTTTTGTGTACTTTGTTGCGAATTATGTACTATAATAATATAATATAGGCTTTTCTTCGAATAACCTGGCATTTGGAAATAGTTAAAGCGTTAAGTGTGTCAGTAGATTGTAGCAACTATAAATGTGCGGGTGTCACTCATAGATAGGCATGGTTTTTTTTTCTATATGAAGTTATTTTACTTTATTATGTCCAAGATTATGTCAGTGTGCGTCCGCAGCTATGGATCATAACAAAATGCCTGCAAATATGAACCGATGGGAAAAAACGGATTATGATGTTACTTCGAACCAAAAAAATGGAACCTTGCAAAAGTTGCGCATAAAATTCACACACAAAAAAAACTAGCGCGTGCATATTAAAATTACGATCTTTAAATGTAACTCTTTCTTATTTCTTTTATAGTTGTATTTATTCCCACCGGGTGTGATACACTACGTCATTCGCTTCAAATGTAGAGCATTTGCGGTAGTTATATCCACTTAAGCTAATTAGATTTTTTGTGTTCGATTTTTCGTGATTTCATTTAACTTCCTCTGATTTTTCTTATGGGATTTTGCATTATGTGGATATGTTTTTCTATTTACTTTTTAGTGTCAATAATTTCATATTCGTGTCAACCGGCCATTTGATTGTTTATACATGATTCGTTTAAATTGCTTTTTTCCATTTGATGTAAATACCAAAAGCCATATGGATAATTGAAAATGTTGATTGCAGTAGAAAAGCCAAATAATAACATTCTAGAAAGGAAAAAGTCAAAATATTTGCAAAAGTTTTTTTGTTGTTTTGATTTGGCGGTACCGTCACTTGTAATAAATGAAACATGTTGATAAATTGATGCGAAATAAAATAATCATTTGGATTGGAGAAAGATTGTGAATCTCACATGAACGACCAAGTAATTATGCCCATTTGACGCAATCATTCTGCGGTTTGGTTTCTTTTTCGTTTTATATATGACTATATGATGGTCATTTATTATCTTCAATGTTTACATTTACGCACTCTTTTGCTATAAGTGTACTATGTGTGCGGTAAAGAAGTGTAATGGTCTAGCCTGAAGTAGCTCGAGTAAATGTAATTGGGCGGAAATTGTTGGCCGCATTTCATCTCTGGATGGACAAATCGTTAGAGAAAAAAACCAATTTGATTTAAATTGTCGTTTTGTTGATTAATCATTTAAACTTGGGTGGTGAATCCAATTTGTTTATCAGCATGGAAAAGTCTTGATTACGAATGTAATTCAGTTTACCTTTTAATTCGCTTTCAATTACCTGGCCAACTGGGCTAGATTGTTCGACCACTTAATGGTCATTTAATATAGGCGAAGATTTGCTTTTTTTTCAGGCCTAAGATTGTTTTGACGCGATAAATGTAAGCATTTTCAGTGAATTCATTCAATCAACTTCATAGCGTCAACTTGCTGACTCCAATGTAATGGTAACGTCTTTTCAATTTTAAAACCGTTTTTCGCACATTGACTACAATGCAAATGACTATCGCGTGCAATATTAATGGCTGGAAATCATTCGATTTAGTCTAGCTACAGTAGTTTGGTCGTTGTATGGTTATTTTAACGCCAAAATGTTCCGAACAGCGTCAGACATGTCAAAAGAGGAGGTAACAAAAGTGTTTATTTCGCCTAACCAAAAATTAGCGCAAAACATTGCAAAGCCTGTAGTGATTAATGTGATCGCCGCATAAATAAACTATATTTGGATCATGATATTTTAATGGGTTAGTCGCTGGCGCGATGTAATCCACTTTTTTTTTTAGCAATGCGCCTAGTCATTTGGCCAGCCGGTTCCATGACTACACAAACTGGCTTTTTCTCGTTTAAATTATTTCCAACATTTTTAATTGTTAAACACTGGGAGATTCAAGTTGAGAGTTGCATATGGCTTCAATCACATGGTTAGGTTAGAGCATAATTTCTCATAACCTTGAAAGGCACCAGAAAAACTTGCCTAATGAAGGCACGAAAAAAAAGTCTTAATGGCTTTATGCTGATGTATCCGTTCGCCATCGAAAATGTGTTGAAATGAACAATAGCAAAACTTCGATCTGTTCTTCATAGCTGCATTTTGCGTCAATTTTACGTAGTTTTTTAATGAGATTGATAGGAAACTCTCATTTTTCACCAATTTGAGCCTGTGTTCGCATGCATGTATTGTTAAAATGAAAATTGTCCATATCTATATCGAATATCTCAATGATGTCCCGTGTACGGGTCCATGGTACTGAAATAGAATCCTCGATATGGGTCATATGTTGAAGTGTGATTTGAATTCCAGAGAATTTCCGTTTTTTTACGGGTACGTCCACGCACTTTGTTTCTATTAAATCCTGTCCCCCTATTGTCGAAAACGGCTTGTTCATTTTGAACATGCGAATATGTTCAATGGCTCTATGAATTAATTTATTCCGAAAAATAGTATTTTTCGGTAAAAGTTCGAAGCAATTCATCGAAATAAATTATCAATAAGTTAATTCATCATCAAATGAAATGATTTATTCGAATTAACTCGAAATGAGAGTTTCCTATTAATTAATTATGTTTACTTCAATATTATTATATATTTGTTCACAAGAAAGTTCTTCAACTCCATAGCTGAGTCCAATTTTTTTTAAACTTTTCATATTTTCTCATATTTTTATTCACATTAACCAGTTGGACGATTGAATTGAACATATTTCTATTTGTTTCATTTGGTAATATTTGAACATTTATTAAAAATAAATCTGTTCATGTTCAAAATGAACAGTTTTTGAACCACACGGGCCTGATTTCCATGCAGCCAACTGCAGTTCTTGCGCTAAAACAGTTTAACAATAAAACTTAGATTATTCTAACATAACCAACGATTCTGGGTCATTTTTGCTCGACCATCGTGAGTTGTTTTCACCTTAAATATCGAAGGTCGATCGGACTAGTCATCAATTGTTGGAATTTATTATTTATTGACTTATTTGCTTAAAATACCAATTTTGAATGACATTTTCAAATTCACGTTTGCAACAAAGGTCACAGTTAAACCAAATTGAGACTTCAATTACCGTGAGACTTGGGTGACAGTGAATATTTTTACTTTTCCGCACGAAGTGTGGGGAAAGTATTGGTTTATAGTGAAATTTTACAAATCCCCAAAAACATGATTTCTATCCGTTTTGGTCCCTCTGGAGCTCGAATCGATAAAAAAATGGGAGTAAATGTTTGTCTGTTCAGTGTCCGGCGCCGTACGCTAATTGGTTATTCCATTATCTCATCAAGTTTTAAAGATTCTTCAATGAAATTTTCATAGGATATGTCGGAAGTGAGTTTCTTGGACGTTTCAAATTTTGGATCAAATTGGACCACACCATCATAGTCTTTTGCGAGGAAAAACATAAAATAGCTTGATATTGTATATTTCGTGGTAAAATTCGGATTCTTCGACCCACAATTGGGCGGATATGGTTTTGCCCCAAATGTCCCAAATCTCACAATTACACTATCAACATATATACATTTTTTTTAATAAACGGGTGCTGAAAAGTACGGAGTACAAACGTAATTCAATTTATTTGCGGTTAAATTGCTATTTTTGTATGAGATTTGTTTTATTTGTTTGCATAATTTTGGTTAAGCGCAGTGTGCTGTAGAAGCATAAAATTATTCCAATCAAAACAATGAAAAATAATAACAAATTACGATATGTTATGCATCGAAAGTGAACAAAAAAAAGTTTACTAGATGGAAAAAACAATTGGTAGAAGTGGTCGGTGCACTAGCACATCGAAGATGTATGACTGTTATCGGTGAACGTAATGGGCTTTGTCTTGTCGTCAATTGAATGCGTGTCAAATTGAATCGGAAAATGCTTTGAAATCATTGCAATGCATTTTGAATGGCCATTGTAGTACCGCATTGTCCTTTTTTGAGATGCCGCATTTACAATTCTAATGACAACGAAAATTTGAACAATTCCACCATCCGCGAACACATTGGTGACACGCGCCGGTCAGTTTCGCTTTTAAATTCATTTTTTTTTTCACAACACAGATTGTCATACAGACCCAAGTAAAAACTCCTTCCATTTACTTGTCTTGACTGTTCATTCTGTTCTTTTTTTCCATTCTTGTCGTATTTTTTCTCTTGCGGTTGTACTTTTCTTCCAGATTGTCGGAGTACAATAATAATTTACGTGACTTTATCTATGTAACGAAATAAAAATTGGAAGCAAACTACACGGCTACCTAGGTAAAAAATCATTGAAACGGCATTTAAAAATGCATGTAATATAGAAAAGTGAAACATCAAATCGCTTTGAACTCGCACATAAATATTAATAAAAACAATAAACACGAATAGATATTTATTTTCTGATTTATGTGGCGCCTTTCTTATTCAATCTCAGTTATAACAAATCGTTTGCGTACCAAATCCAACTTAGATTGGAATTGCAAACATTGTCCAAAATGCGCACCACAACAGCCACAACAGCCACAACAGCATATAAAAAGCCAAAGTGGAAGCAATCAATGACTGCGTAAACGACATTGAAAACAAATAAACAGACATAGACACTAATAAAATCGCAATTATGCGCTTATAGGAGAACAGAGACAGAGACAGAGACAGAGACAGAGAGAGGAAGAGCGGGAGGAAAATGAAAGAAAGAAAGAGAGAGAGAGAGAGAGAGAAAGAAAAAAAAAAGCACGCATAATGAAAACGAAATGATCATACGTGAAATACTCTGCCATAAAGTGAAATGAGAACTCTTGCATCAAAAATAAAAATTAATAATTTTCACATCGCGATTCGGAGTGGATCGTGTAATAGTCTCGAGCTGGCAGTGCAAGAAATTTATGGCATACAAACCGAAATCGTGTACGTTGTAAACGAGTTGTGGCTGAAGAGGGAAACAAATTGCATTAGTTTATAGCACGCAGTTACAGCAAATTCTGCCGATCTTGGGATGATCGTGTGAATGGGCCAAAAAGTCATATGATGATGTTGTTTTAATAAATTGCTCGTGATTAAAAATGATTTACCGAAATCTTTCGTCTCTTTAACCCTATTATAATAGCAATACGGTCTTACATATATATATATATATATATATCGGTCTGGAATCCAGGAAGGTTTCAGTCGCCATGCAAAACCTTCGACTAAATGGTGCAATGCTGCAATGCTGCAATCGTAACCGAGTGTTCGAATGAACGAATGAATATGTGTACCTTTTTTTTCTTTTTGTAAAATTTCGATAGACAAAACAAAAGAAACATTTACGTTCGCAGCAATGCGGCACAATCAGCTAAATATTGAATGGCAGCGGCAACGGTAACGGCAGCAGTTACCAACGCGGGCACATTATTTAATTTATGTATCGCGTCAAAACATAATTTTTATTCGGTTAGCATTTTCACGTTGCATTGTTGTCTTCGAAATGGTTTTATTTTTTTTTCTTTTCTTCACTCTCTTCATGAAAACTCATGCGGTTATTGTGATTTTGGTAGTCTATAGCTTATTTGATTAAGCGTGCACCCATGAGAAGGGTGCGAGTAAAAAATCGCATGAATTTCTACTAAATAAATACCATTGACGAACATGGATGAACAATACACAGCCATGCGCTAGTTCAACAAACAAAAAGTAAAATGGCATGCATTATAGTTCAGCTAGTTGGGTGGAACTTGGTGTACTAGATGAAACTTATCTGGCAACCGAGTTACAAACAGAAACAGAAATGAATACAAGCACATGGAGAGAGAACAATATTGCATTACATTAGCACCAGTTGTTATAAATAGGTTTTCCGATTAGCATTGCTGTCCACTTAATATTGATCAAAACGACACATGTAGGATATAAAACAACCATTCCATATTGAATGTAATAATTTTATGTGATCGGTATGCTTATGCAAATATAGGTAAAATGCAATCTACTTCTTTACCGTAACACCCAAATAAAAGAACAACATACTTAATACCGGAATTGAAGAATGAGATGCTGTTTGTCATTAGAGAATCAACACGCATTGAATAACTTAAAGACAAGAATGTACCAAATTAAAATTGATCAAGACAAATAATTGTAAATTTTTATGTCAACAGTTAAAGAGCGAAAACTATCAGCCGTGCTGAAAAATGACTGATTACACAGAGTAAGTCCATCATTAATGCTCAAATTATTCAAATTATAGTCAAACAATTTGTAAATTTGTGATAACTCTGATCGTATGACACATTTTCGTGTGTGTGTGTGTGTGTAAGAAAACTGATAATTTCCAATTCCAGCCACTTTGATTCATAATTGGTAGTAGTAATTTCATAAAGAACACATTTAAATTTAGAATCTATTTGAAAAATGATGTAGTTAAGAGTGGTCTGAAACGCGACCAACCCAAGTGCTTACATGAGTATTGTATTACGATGAGGTAGACATATTAACAAGAAATCGGATTCCTTCTATCAGTTGTTCTGGTCAATAGTAAAGAATGTAAATCTATCATGTCTTCGTCCATGTCCATTGTACACAGTGAACATGAATTGGAGTTATTTGCTTAAAATTGGCCTGCTGACAATTAGCTATGCCAAAAGCACACCCTTCAAATGGAATATTTGTCATATGATTTAATTTATGCGAATGGCTTGCAAACTGCCAGTTGCATTACGTATCGCATTACTAATATATCACCGGAGAGATTACCGAGTCACTTGCTTATTCCATTTGTAATTATCAACACCAATATGCTATTCAACGCTATTAATCTATCTTGTGAAAAGGAAAGTATCAAAGTATACATTCAGCAATCAGGTGATAGCAAGAGCGGTCGAGTTGATATTTTATAAATGTTTAATTAAATTATATAAGAATTTCTTTGTAGTAATAACAAATGAAACTAAATTAAAAATGATTTATTTACGCTTTTCATTCGTAAATTCAAGAAACTAACGCACTCAGTTACATGTGTGCTTCGCACGTTTCAAATGATTTATGCATCACATGTGAGTGAGTATTTGTTTGAATGCAGTCGTCGCTTGTTAGCAATACAAAATAATGGCGGAAATTCTGACGATAATATAAATATGTGAACATGTGAACGTGTGAACATGTGGGCGATGCTACAAGAAGTTAGTTAGAACTAACTTCGAAAACTTACTTGCAAAATACATATTTTTGAAGCGCGTGAATTGATAAATATTGAATCGATGTGAGTACTAATAATGAGTGGATTTTGCGTACTCTTAATTTCAATGTTTGCGTACTCTTCATTTTTTTCGGATAATATATAGTCCGAATGCTTGCTAATTATTCAGCCGATATTGATTCTATGCGTTTCACAAGTACACTTCTACAGAACGCAAAGAAACAAATTGATCAGAGAGCGCAAGAGAGCGCGAGAGAGCGTCTCTATTGCACGCATACACGCTTGTGACCAAAGCACTATTACAGTGATATTACAAACAATTGTTTAAAATCAAGGCAATCAATTTCTTTATTACGATTACCATTTGATTTGTATTTTTGCGATTTAAAGAATATTTCGTTCGTCTTTGATCTTTCGATATTAAATTCAAAGGAGGAAATTAATACGGTCATAATTTGATGTCAATGTAAATTTTGTAAGCAGAGTATTCAAATTGTGTTTCATGTTTTCAAATTCATTTAATGTTCCTCTGACGACACACGACACAGCCACGAGCTGTGTGTTGCATTGTGATCAACATTGTGAATAATGTGGAAATATCAAGTGCGATAATTCACGGGAAACGATGCGCTTCTTTAGCATGTATTTGCATGTTGAGATCGGGAGTTTCTCAATTTATTGTAAATCAATTAATCTGTCTGCGTGCCAAATATGGCCATTCCATAGCAATTTATTTGCGAACCAATGAAGAAAATGTATAGCATCGATGCGAGCACAAGAATAGTATTTTGTTCACAATCCAATTGTTATATCTCGAATCGGATAAAGAACCGGCAATGAGTTACGATCACTGTAGATGCTTTCACATAGCCGATGCAATGTACATGTACACCAATTTGTTTTCAAAACAATGACAAAAGAAGTGTGTCTGAGCCGCTGTTTACATCATTGAAAACGGCCAAATGAAAATGAGAGTATGGCCCAAATGTGAGCCTGTGAGCATGTGAGTATGTGAGCATATGAGCATATGAGAGATGTTTGCATTACAAATGAAATGAAACTAAATGAAACTAAATGAAACCAAACGAGATAAGTTGCTGGGTTTCAATAAAAGTCTTAAATTACGCACTTGGACGCGTCGCTGCCTTTTCTCGTTGCATTGCATGGTTGTGCTCTATTTAAACGCCGTTTTGTTGTTGCTCGCATTTTTTTGTGCACCATCAAAAGATCTGATTTTTGCGCCCTTGCATCAAATGAATGAAAAAAAATGTATTCATTTAAAATTTATTATCCGAACGAATTACTTGATATACAAAGTACGAAAAATACGGAGCAAATTTAATGTTCACATGTTAAAGGTGCAAATGTAAATATTGAATTAATAGGTATTTTTAACGCAAAAATATTGGCTGTGAATGGATCGACGAGTCCGTGCGAATAAATGTTGAACATATAACAATCCATAAAATTGTCTTTTGTTTGAGAAACATTTTTGCATACAACTTTTTCACGACTGACTTTTGTGCGTTATTAAGACGATTTTTTGTTGTTGCATTTACCCACATGGTTCCGTGTAACGCTCATATTGGTTGTCGATGCTTTACTCGTCGTTTTGGTTGCTCACTGACTCGGCATTTCCTAAGTAATGTTGCAAACCATAAACACGAAAAAAACACAAACACGAAATACAACGAGAGCAAATACGAACAATATGTTCGTGGCTGGAACCACATTCGACGATTCCTCAGCATCGACATATTTTACATTATAATATTTTATTCAGTTGAAACCATAAATTTGGACCACATTGAATAAGAAAATTATTAATTGTGTATGAAAACAGCAAATTATTTAAACTCAAATGACAGTACAAGGACATGTTGAAGTCCTTATTTTTAACACAATAATATAAATCAATAAAATCGATTTGATTGTGATTTAGGGTGCCTTATGGTCCAGTTTGTCATTCCTTTTGTCCAGTTTCTCTCCGTCCAGTGCATCCATCTGACTCATGGACCATCTCTTAATTTCGAAAAAGTTATAAGCATACAAATACATCGTTCACGAGCCGATTATGGGTATCATTGTAATGCATGAACACTTTTCTGAAAATACGGCCTGATTTTTAGCGACTCGTTCATTAAATATAGAAGTTTTTTTTGTTTCGATTTGCATTACACAGAAAAGGTGACTATTGTGCATTTTAAATTAAATCAGCGAACGAGACCCATAAAAAAATGCGTCATCAACACAACGATCTCCAGCACACACACGCGCACACACACACGTACACTACAAGCGACATAAAGTATGAACCATAAGAGATCACATATCCTCTTTATTAGCTAGTGACCTTGCAAAACGAAAAAATTAGCCTGCGTTGTCAATACCACACGACAGCACTAGATTATGACCGCTGCTCTTTTGTTACCTGCATTGGTCAAAAGTCTTTTTCCGCTTTTTTCCTCGTACGCTTTATTTTTATTAGGTGTGTGCATTAATAGTGTCGCATTTTTTTTTCTCAAAAAATAAACCTTTATTTTGATAAAAAATGATTGAAAATTATTCATTTAAAGTATTATCTATCGCTAGCCTCTACTACCCTCGACATTTCTGACAATTAAAAGATTTCTCACTATTTGATCAAAGCCAAAAAAACGAAAACTCCCCAAATGCAAATGCTGCCTTTTTGTGCGGAATGTATATGTGTTGATATGAAGTTTGTAACGAATGCGACATTATTAACGCACACACCCAATAACTTAATTTTAATTTCGTTTTGCACTCAGTTATCGCATCTGGTATGATGTTTATTGTGCCAAATATATATACAAACACGCACTCACTCACATACACAAGATTATATGTTACACAAATATAGAAGCACATTGATAGGGCTGGATTGAACCTCAAGTATCTTATAAACTCTAAAGATCTATTCTAGTCATTTACTTACGCAAAACAGAAGCTCAGACATTTCATAAATTTATTCAAGTTTTTTTTCTCATTTCAAAATTGTTAATTTCATTCATTTGTATTTAAAACGACACTTGAGTAGTCACAGTGTAATAATGATGATATGAACTGATAATTGAAAAAGTAACATCACTTTCATGCCAAATCATCCCATTTCATTTCTACTCTCAATCTCAATTTATCGTAGTATACACGTTGCATATGCGCATTCAAGTTTCATTTTTGTCATTAGTTTTCATTGATTAAATTTTTTTTTCTTATTTCCAGTAATGGAATAAGAATTCTTTAAAATATACGAGGTGTAAAGCTATATTCGCCATAAGAAAATGATTTCACCTGAAGATTCACAGTTGAAAATAGAAACGAATAGGTAATACGATCATAATAGAAGTTCATTGAGCACTCTATTCACAGCACAGTGTTGTTGTATGTTTTGCTTAAATATGAACGATTTAAGTGATTTGCGCGATTTGCATGCATAGGTGCAGTTGCAAAGCTAATGAAAGTTCATAAATCAGATGGAAGGAAAATTAGAACAGGAGGCACGTCCAAGGGTTAGATTCTAGTTTCTCTCAAACCGAACGGCTGTTTCCATGGTTGATTCCACAATTCCATTCCGCTGTGGTGTTGCTCACGAATGGCAGTTCACGAACTGATTCTTGGAATTTGATTTGAACCATGAATACTCACATCATTAAACCACTTGAGTTGAAAGAAAATGTTATCAATTCAATTCATAGGACGATAAGGAGTTTTTTTTTCATACCCACTATAATGACTATATTGGGCTTATTTTCGTTTGTCTTGTGTAATTTATCATTTTGAAATGCACCATCACAAATTCCAAATAATAGAATAAGTTTCCAATACAAAAGAATTATTGAAATGATGAAACAAATTGAACAAAAATAGCAAAATAAATGGCTGAGTCTCGAACATTTTCAATTGCTTTTCAGTTTCAACAAAAACTCCCATTCCAAGTTAACATTAACTCTCTGTTATAAAGATAAGACTACTTTAATTTATACAATGTCATACAAAATGCATTAACTGGCCTACTCTTGTTGTTCGTATTTACAAAATATGCAAGATAATGAAAACTGCAACAAAAACTAGCTCAAAATATGCTACGAACTGAATTTCACTTTAAACTAACGAAAACATTCGACTTCTGTGAATGTTTTCGGCTGTCATTCCGTTTCAATGCAGCGACGACAGCATAACACACAAAGTATTCTTCTCAAATTTCAATGTATGAGTGCGTTCAAAAGTGAAGAAAGTATTCAAAAAAAAAAATTGTTGTGTTAAAATGGTATTGGTTAAATGTATCGTTGTGTTTTACTCTTACTGAAAATAAACAAAAAATCCCTTTAGAAAAGTGTGCTGAGTCAAAGTGCTGCTGTGTCAGCACAGTTTTCTAAAGGGATTTGTTGTTTATTTTCAGTTAGAGTAAAACACATCGATGATCTTGATTCACATTAAACCAATACTAACTTAACGCAACCATAAATGCTTGTATATTTTTTTTCACTTTTGGTGAGTGCATCACACATAGAAATTCGAAAAAAACCTTTGTGTGTTATATTTCTGATATTGTCGCTGTCGTTGCTTCATTTTGAAACGGTAACAACAACTGAAAAAATTCACACAAGACGATCGTTGTCATTATTTTAACGTATATCCTGTTTGTAGCATATTTTATGAAAAACAATTATGAATTCACGAAAAATGAATGATATAGGCTATTTTGGAATTTCGATCGATTGCATCACTTTAAACAAATCATCATGTTGTGTGGTGAAAGAGTTCATTATCAAGTGTGTTTGTTTGAGTCAGAACTCAATATATATGCACTAGCTTGAACATATGTGCTTCATCAAGTGAACAGTGCAATCGATGAACGTCGTTTCGATTTCTTTGAGCAGAACGGTGGCAAATTCGTTGAAAATTCTTTTTATGCTGTATTGGAAGGATATATTCATTCGGAATTCATGAACCAGCAATTCGTTCAACAATTTCGTGGTACGTGGCCGAACAATAATCGCATGGGCAATTGTTTTAGATATCTATTCGAACAATATGAGACGAATTTCATGAATACTATCCGTGTTCACCGAGAGAAAAACGTGAAAGAGTTCCTTCGTGTGAAGTCATACCAACACAACTCGCAAAGTGACAACCAAATTACGTCGAATGCGCACTGAAATTGGTATTTCGCGGAAAAGACACGGCCACAGACGATTTAACTCGAAACCACTTTTCACCAAGTTTAATTGGTTTCGGGCTGTGCCGATGCTGGCATATATGCAACGTGTCATCGAAGATTACAACCTCGAAAAGCAAGAGCTTGTCGAACAAGAAATTGATGTCTCTCGTGTGCCAAAAATTGAAACCTTCAGCATTGTACCGATAAGCGATTACCAGCGAAAGCACATCCGTATTGATCACGATGTATTGCTTCGTATATTGCAAGATGGAAACATTGACCCAAAAGTTCCCGGCAAAAGAAAGGGCATGAAAGTACAAATGAAGCCGGAAAAGTTCATACGCGAACGGGCTAAGCACTGGGGTAGTTTTTTCCATTTGCATAAAATCAGACGATTTGGCCGGCGAAAAAAATTCCATTATCAAATTGTGACTGATGGGGAGGCTGTGTCGATTTTGTACGTAAAACCAGAAAAACCAGAACGAATTGTAAGCTATGATGAGATCAAGCGCCGGATCGAGCACGGAAAAATAATTTATGAGGTGGGGCTAGACCCAGGCATGAACACATGGGCAGCTTTTACGCGTCGTACAATTGAAACGGGCAAAGAAGTAAGTAGGCAATTTTACACCTGTATTTTTTTCCTTTTTTAAAAATAAATGAACAATTTCCAACTGATTTTTTGTCGATTTCATTGGCAGTTGAACACCAAAGTCAGCAACAAACAATACCACTACAAGACCAAGCACTGGAAGCGCGAAAAAAGCGAAAACGTTTGACAGCCGAATTCCGTTTGTTCGAGTAGCTCGATTTGCGTTCATTTGGTTTACCAATACCATCACCAAAGGGTATCAATTGGCGAAATTTTGTACAGCATCGACTGAATGTGATGGAAAGAGGGATTGAAACATACACGACGAAAGAATACACACGCATCAGAATCGATATTATATTGAAAGCCAGCGTATTGTGGATAAAACGGCCGGCCAATTAGTAAACTATCAGCCAGTCGTGTTTATTGGTGCAGCGCAGTTTTCACCGAATTCACCGATAAAAATTAAGAAACATGTTCGCTGCCCAGGTACACGACGATTAGTTGCTGCTTTCAAAAAGCGAGGGAATTGCTACGTCATATTCGTCGATGAGTTCATGACATCGCAGCACTGTGGTCGATGCCACAAGCGCTTTCCATTGGCGACACGAAGTCACCGTTTCAAAAGGTGTATCAATTGTAAGCCGAAAGCCGAAGCTCGTCCAGCACCATTGATTGTCACAACTTTGGGTCATCGAACCGTTCGTCAAAGACATGCCGATATGCGAGAACACCATCAAGACGAAGTGGAAGCAGCAGCTCGAGCCAAACACCATATGCTGTCAAAGGTGGTACGTTATCGCAAAGACTGGCAAACCGACGAAAACGGACAAATACTGGAGCCTGAAGATCCACTCACGACAGTATTGCAACGCGATATAGTTGCATCTAAGCTAATTTTGGAGTGTGGTGAGTGTTTAGCAAATCAAAACAATCGAAATGTGATATCATTTTCATATTTTTTTTCTCTTCATTTCAGGTCATGCTGTTTTATACAACTTGGAACGGCCACGTGCACTTCAGAGACCAGTGCGTAATGGCAACAACAATCAACAGCAATAGCCAAGGAATAGTTTTTAAGCTTTTAAAATAAATGATGTAACTAAATGTTACGAAATGCTTAGGCCTGTTTTAGTGACTAAGTACTTACGACTGGAAATTATGATCGTTTCCGGAGTAGTTTTCTTGCTCTTATGAGATGGAAAAGTAGTCCGATGGCGGTTATAATTTTACACAGTGTACTAGCAGTCTGCCCTCGCGATAAAGTTTAACATCGAATAATTAATACATTTTCCACTAATAAAATTGTTCTACTGAACTCCAAATATACATTATTTGCAATCCAGAATCATTTGTGTATCAATTTATCTATTAGTGGAATTTAGTTCAACTTAAATCAATTTATTGAATGTTAAAGTGGGTGCTTTATGATAATACTTGGTTTTTTTTAAATGCACATCAAGAAAAACAATGAAGGTATTTCCAGCTTCATTCTCCAGAGAATCCGCATAGAAAAGAGAGAATAACAAATAAATACATTGCAATTTATTGGATTACTTGTAGGTATTTTTGGGTGAATATTTCAATACCACAACTTATAATGCAAATAAAGCGTTTTTGGGATATATTTTAAATTGCGTACTTGGGAAGTTTGCGTAAGATTGAAGTCGTCGACATCAAGACCACGTGCGGCCAAAACCAACATGGTTCGGTACATTTGTAGGCCTGAAAACTCCAATGGATCTATTGACATATCTCAAGGTAATTTGGCGTTACCGTTTATTATCCAAACACAATTTATAAATTGAGCCCCGCAACCATATACAGTTCAATTGAGGTAATGGTTAATGGTAATCTAATACCGGATAGATTGATTGTCGATCTCTGTTAACTTAATTAAGAATGCTCGAAAAAAAATTGTAATTAATCTATCTATATAAAAACGTGAAATATTCATTTTTTTGATCATGACCTTAATGAATAGAGCAAATAGCGGGCAACTTAAAATACCGCAATAGATAAATATAATAAATGAAATCAGCTCACTGGTATTTGAGCTGGTTCGAATCAATGAAATTCAGTGCGATCGGAAATAATTTCCAAATCACGCGTCTGACACTGAAAATTTCCGCCATTGAAATGTGTTTGCATCTCTGTCGGTCCATTTCATCGCCAAACTGGATTCAAGTATGCACTTTAATGTTCATATTGAAATGTACGCGACTGAATTTGTGCGCTTGTGCACGCATGTGAGTTTGTTTTTCTTTTTTTTTTTGTCGAATTTAATAACCCAGGAACCGAATATTTTGGCTGGTGTTGCAAGCCACTTCGCCTTCACATAATAAATTTGCTTGTCTACTCAGTGTTAGCATTCAATTTAATTATCACAATAACAATTATTTTCGTTGTTTCACTTTGGATTTTTATTTTGTTGGTATCGCTTGAATGCACGGCTATGAACTTGCCCGTTCATTATCACTCTCTCGCTCACTCTTTTTCTTTCTTGTATTTTTTTATTCTTTTCTCGTTTAAATTCGATTTTCGGTCAACATTCCAGTGAAATTAAAAGCAATATTTTTGTTTTGTTTTTTTCTTCGTTTATCGCATTTTATTGGTGTCTTTTGTCGGAAAACTTTTTCAGATACAGGGTGCGTATAGAGTAATTTAAATGCATTGCATCACCACGACGCGAGTCAAATGATCTCAATTCAAGTGGTCGACTTTTGTGTGTGTGTGTGTTTTGAATCGATCTATTTGTAACATCCCATTGCGAAACCGCATTTTTGCATTAACATTTACTATGATCAGCGTCTCGATAATGGATTTTTTTTATCATTCATTGATGGTTTATATGTTTTATCTTCTTCGTTAAAATACAATTTCCTTATGCTGTGACACAATAAAAGGTGAATACAAAACAGTCCCATGAATGAAGGAATGAATGAAAGCTAAATTCATCTAAAGTCTATAGTTATTACATTCCATTGTTAAAAATTCCATCAAGAACTCATTCGCATCTACTGCTACAAATTATTGTATAAAATTCAGTAAAACGCCTTGAATAATTAATGTTGGCAGATCTCTAAACCTCTTATTTCAGTGCACCTGACGCCACAGCCCGCTGTCCCCATCAAAAGTGTCATGAAGAAGTCTACGATAACAATTTCATCACATATTCATGAACGAAAAAAAAACGAAGCTAAACATGCTGCAATTTACGTTTCACATTCATAATATGAATTTCAAACATCTTTGCGGCGCTCACAAAAAAAAACACATAGCACAGAATAAAAGACAGCGGTAAAACAATGCATGTGACTATTTTCCGTATGTCTTTTGCACTAGTTTAGTTTTTTTTTATTGTCGATCAAATGACTTAATCGCATGTAAAAGATTTGAGCTGGCGGCCGCTATTGGCGGAATTTCCTTTCACTTCGTTACTTTGCATTTCTAGTTCAGTTGTCGCCATTAGGCTCACAACCAACGTGTGTATACCAACCACTTGTATATGCGACACACTCTACAAATGTTATGGCTTTAATTAATCAATTAATTTGGAGAACGAAGGCTTCAGCTGATTCTTTGCATCAGATACATTACACATTATATTGCAATTTTATAAAATCGGTGACGAGATGATTATAATATCGGCAGGTCAGATTGAAAAAAAAATAATAATAGCATAGACCAATTTTCATGTAGTCAGTTTAATATGCATTGAAGTACGACTCAACTGAAATTAAATCAAAAAATAAATTAGTTCAATTATATTATTCATAGCTTTCGCTTACTGCTTTCTTTCAATCTTCAAACAAAATTAGAAGAATGATTCATTTAGTTTTCATTTAGTCTTAATATTCTATCCATATCCGGCACAGAAAAAAATCATATCAAAGTATCGAAATCCGTTCCATTTTTTTCCATACAAATGATAAAAAAATGTATAATCTGGTTTATTTTTGGGGAATAAATCTGAACTAAAATATATCCATTCTGCGTGTAAATTAGAAATGTGTTCATGGTTGCATACAGTTTTTATTCAAATGCGGTCTCAATTACCTCGGTGGAGCATAAATATGTTGTTACCAGTGTTCTCAATCGGACCCAAAATTGAGTCCGAAGTCCGACAGAACTTTTCTAGAATTCGCCAGATCCGAGTCCAAATAGAAATAAAAAAATCGCCCGAAATCCGACCGAACATTGTTTGGGTCGGGCAGTCTCGGATCGCACTTCGGATTTGAACTCCTGTAAACGATATGGTTCGAAGACTTCAAAACATAAATGAACCAAACATCAACGAAAATTCAAATGTTCACACCAATAATTCGAATTCAATCTTCATTCAAATCGAAGATTCTACTCAAACAAACGCATGTTAGTTCAATTGATACTGAAATCGATCATTAGATTAACTGTGCAACTGTCAAACTGACAAGTTGACAATATTTTAATTTTGGGGGTAACCGATTAAAGTTTGTATCCAAAACTACAAATATTTGATGTCTTTTGGTGTTATTTCCGCTGCTTGGTGTGGTGCAGTTAAAATATTTTTCAGTCCATGCCCTGAACACACACAAAATTCTCTTGGATGGTCCGGGTGCGACTCAAAAACTATACCCGAGTCCGAAACTTGATTTCGGGTCGGTCGCATTTGGGTCCGATTGAGAACACTGGTTGTGGCAATAATTGTTCTAACACAATGTGACCACCAACAAGTGTTGAAACACCTAGCTGACAATTGTAATATATTATAAACATAGTAAAATTGGAACAATGATCTGTGGTTTGTGGACTGTTGACAGCTTGGCTTTTGGCCAATGAATCGAGAAAAACAGTGCAGAAATATTGATTAATGCACAATTCACCTGCAATACACTTCGTTCAATGGAAATAATGAAACTCATTGGATACTTGGAGCTATTTATTGATAATTTACTGGCAGTTCGGTGGAATCATTTCAAAATTTTATATCGATGGGTTTCACGAAGAGACTATTTTATTTCATTTCGTTTGCTTTGTTTTTTCAGTTGCTTACCGCTAGCATTTAAAACCACAATGTAGGCAAAATAAAACGAAATGATTATTTTATGCACATGATTCATCGTGATATTCAGTCCTTGGTCATGGAAAATCACATCAACGTTTCGCGTGATACAATAGTGGAATGTCATTTGCCTTTTTTTCAATCGGATATTGAATTTATGTTCCACTTCACCAATGCAGAAGCAATTTTAAAAATTACACTACGTCTGAACTTTTTCGGAACAACATGCGGTTTAAGTGCTTCTTCAGTCGGCTATGACATTTCATTATCGAAAGAAATGACGATTAGTGTTCAATGCATGGCGTAACACACAATGCAACCCATAAGTTGAATGACATTCAAAGTGTTTCGTAATTTGGTTTTGATCGATTCAAAAAAACAAAAACAAAAAACCAAAAAACAATCACGATTCTCTTGATTAAATTTGAACTTGAATTCGTATATATTTGGGCAAATTATCAAGCTGAATTTGTCACAAGTAATCCCATACGATGTAGTGATTCACACGAGTATCATCATCAAATCCTCATGACACACTTTGGAAAATGGGATGTGGTAACGATGACGTTGATATTGGCTATGATACTGGCAGAACATACTAATCGGTTTTTTTCTCTCCACAATTCTGTTATTCATACAGTCTGTGCTCCCCAACATTTTTCCAATCAATTTTATAATCTTTATGACTTTAATGGCATGAACGCATTCAATTTATTAGAATCGATTCAAGATGTTCTGGGCGATGTTAAATGATCAAAGACATGAATAGATGCAATGCTGCAATGCAGACGTGCGAGACAGTTAACGTGACCATGAATGTGGATTGTTGCATTTATGATGGCAATTAGGCGTCGAATAAAACGTAAATTGTTCATATAATGGCGACGATGCTGTGTGAAATGCGGAGTGGTGTGCGTTGTAATATAGCCTATTTAACAGTGTTCAACACTCCAAACAGAGTACAGTGCACAGCACTGAAGGCGTATGCATTAATTGCGGAACAGCAGGTCATTTGGTCAAATGTTTCAGGCGCCCATTGAAAATTGCTTTTCAACTGAGCACAGAGCTACCGACCTTGTCCACAATTCCAACCATTTCAATAGAAGCATTGTTAACCTGGCATCAATAGATGTAAACCATTTCACAAAGGATTCAATGTGCACGAACATTGAACAGGTACACATCATTTTCACACTTTAAAGTCAAGCTATTCTGCACTCTTTGAATATAAGAGAGTTTGGTCTGTTTTGGTTTTAATTGAAAGCTTTTTATGGCCTTCAATAGAATCAGACATGCCAATAAAACAATTATTTTCATACTTTTGTGTATAAGTGCAACTTACGTTAGTGTGATTTGACTCTGATAATTATCAGATATTGAAAGATTGTTGCATTCATCGCAGTTTTATTACCACAAAATCAGGAAAAGGGCGTTTTTTTACCCAGGGAAATCAAATTGGCCAGCAGAAATGATGTGATATACTTTTTTGTGGCACTTTCATACAAGAGTAGAATTTCTAGAGCAAAAAAAACCTACATTCACTCGTGGACTTGGTGTGCCGAAACGCCAGTTTCAATATCGCTCAAAATTTCATAGAATCTAAGTTAGTATAGATAACTTTGCACATCTCACGGTGTGCGGCAAATTAAAATGGAATTCATTGAGAGGCACCCAGCCGGCGCTCGAAACATATGAGCGCCAGTGTATGAACGACAGCAACTGTCTCTTTGAAAGTGAAATGAATTGTGATCGGCCAGGCTTCCAGACACAAAAAAATGTGTCTCCATGCGCCATTATCACCATTGCTGTCCTTTTTATGCAATGAAATAGGCGCTATTAAGCAACCTTCGAATTTTATTCCTGAAAGAAATTGTATGAAGTGTTATTTAATGTTTTATTTGTATCCGCTTTCTCAAGGTATTCACAGCCGTTATCCATTGCATACGTGATCTGGCTAAATGTAATTTCGTGTGAAACACTGAATCATTTTATGAACGATCACAACATCCGCATTTTTTCAGCCACTTGGGAAGCGTTCACAGATATTCCACAAAAAATGACAATATTCCGAACTGGCTCGTGCGCTGATCTCCCAAAAAACCACCAACTCCAAACCAAGCAACAATATGCGAATAGGTTCCAAAATGGCATTATACTTTTTATATGTTTTCGATGAGGTGCAAAGTGTAAAGTGAGGCAAACAATAAAGTTTATATTTTCGAACATGAATTTTTTTGACGATTTTGCTGCAATGTCGCACTTCATATAGTAAAATTCATAAATGATGTTGTAATTACAATTACAATGAACAAAGAAAAAAAAATGCCCATAAAAAAAATCATATTTATTTATCATTTTAATTGGGCGCGCTCCGATACCTCAAATAAGCATTGAAACTATTCAGAGAAATAACTTTATTCATGTGATGATTTCCATCCAAAACGTATATGTGGATCATTGCACTGTGGCTAATAAATCTGAGTTCCGTGCTGAGTGAATTGAATCATATACTATTCTTTGTATGAAATTCTACAGCACCTGGTTCACAGATTAATTCTCGCAAGTAAAAAATCTTGTTTTTATTTTATATTTTCAATTCATCGTTTTATAATTCCGAAAGGACTGGTTTTCATAATTTTTTTTGCCTCTATTATTATTTCATTAAAATTACTTCTGCGATTGTGTCAGTCTGTTTTTTTTTTATTTTTTAAGTAATTGTTTGTCGGCCATTCGTGATATGATTCGATTAGTCTGGCGCTAACCGTAATGACAACTTAAATAAATGCACCTAATGAGTGAACCGCTGTTTTGCGATTTTTCGAAATTGCCGCAAAACGAGTAGTTTATAGTTTCAGAGAGTTCATAGTTCAATTCATGGTCAAAAAGAAACAAATAAAACAAAATAAAATAAAATAATTGTTTCGCTTATCACCACATCAAATCGAATTGTAGTACTGGTGGTCATTTTTAAGGAATTCCACTCAATCGGCTCTGCTTCGTATCTTAATGTTGGACATTTCATTGCGTATCAAAGTAGTTTCATTACACCGGATTGTTGTTTTCAGTGTAAATCGTATTGCCCTCTTTAACTATAACTAATTTTTTTTAAATATATTTTCATTTAATTTTTGAACATAAAATATGGTTTTAAATTTAATTATATCAAGTATATAGAACCGAATAAAATAAATAATAAAGATAATAAAGATAATAATAAATTGAATGGTACACAAGAATGTCGCTTCGTGGTCGTTAGGACCGGTGGCTTGGTAGCTCGGGGGTCTGTTTTTCAAAGCATTTGAGATGAACAGTTCACACAATGTATTTTAAATGGTGTTTTGCAACTGCAAAAATATTCATGAATAGTGAACTTTTCATAAGAATTTGATGTAAGTAAAACGGACGTCTAATGTTGCAAATGTTCGAAATGAATTGAACTCCCATTCAAAATACACTGTGTGTACTGTTCATCTCAAATGCTTCAAAAAACAGGCCCCTGGTCAGGATTTTTTTTATTTCATTGAAGAATTGTATGAAAAATTATGCAGTCTGTTAAATGATGACTCCCCGTTTCCTCGTCAAAAACGCTGGCAAATTCAAAAAATTTCGATAGTTTAAAAATCGGTGCAATAAATCTAGATAAATCCGCGGTATTTTCATATTATTACTTCACCAATAAAAATTGGACATTCTTTCAATTCGCATAGAAAACTTAGTTTTCAGCAGTCTCAATTGAACCTCTTCGGAAGTAGATGTTAAATTGGACAAATTTCAAAATGTTGATGAAGAAAACAAAAACTGTAACGCAACGCAATATATGAATAACGTTTAACAAACACAAACACTCCATTAATTTGCAATTAACTTCCTGTCTGCATGTGTGCGCACTTAAATATTGCACTATTACTAATGTTTCGATTTAACTCGCTTGGCCTTGAATCGCTGTTTCAGCATTCATTTCTATTTAAATGTTGAGTGTTATATATTTATTGAGCAATTGTAGCGCGTTGGATTTAAAATTCCAACATGGGTGCTTATTTCCAAATTATTTTGGATTTCATTTTATGTGAATGCATTTACAATGTTTGAATCAAATAGAGAGAGAAAGAGAGAGCAATAATTAACATTTATTAGCACGATGTCGTCTATATGAATATTTAATCCAGTCTCAAATGTTGCGTACCAAGAAAAATTCAATGATTTATTTGAATAGAAATCGACTGAAATGAAATTCTATTCAAATGGCTGGATGCCGGGCGTTAACGTTGAGCCACGCCAATTCGCATATGAATGAAAAAATAGACAGAAAACTGTTTGTCCGATCGGGGCGCATATGATGGAAACAGTGCGGCAAAACGACGTATCGTGTGCAAAATAATCATAAATTTAGCACGGTACGTGGTCGATTAAAGTAACAATGTTTCAAGAAAATATGCAGAGAATAGCATAAATACGAACAACGACACTGGGGCATTGAACAATACAGAAAAAAAACACCACCAATAACACAACCGAATACGCGCCTGAAGAAAACTTTAAAACGTCCGCTTGAAATGGCCATTGGCTATGGCATAGAATCTAGCTGCTTAGTCTCTAGCGCTACAAATCACAACAATGGTTTCAATTCTATATAAGTACCATTGCTCCATTTGCAAGTACAATGGCAATGGCTTTCTTGGCACGAAAAATTGTGAATTTTAAAGAAATTTATCTTCGAGGTAAATGTTCCGGAGATTGTATGAAATTTTAACTCAAATTACTATGACTGCATTGTCAAAATTCAATAGAACACTCGCTGTGGCACAGGAGCAAATGACGTGCAAACCAGAAAATCGGACTAAAAAAACATCACATGGTTGGGTGTGGGTGTGAGCACAACGATTAATTATTCGATATAAATTTATTGTGCACTATGAACAGATTGAAGCTAAACGAACTCACGAGAAAATGCAAAACGAAAGTTAATAATTAAGTAATAATAATATAATAAATATAAATAGATAAATAAACAAACTGTTCAACTGGCAGAGCTGCACAATCAAATCCTCATTTGTATTAAGTTTATTTGCTCAATTTTCATTTATGAATACAAGATACGCTTTCATTTAACATTTCTGTTGAGTTTTCTGCTTTTCAATAAATGATGCATACACACCATATATTTGTTTCTTCCCTGTCAATAGCTGTGTTCGTTAATCTCTTTTCAATAAAAAAAAAACAAATCGTTTGCTTTGATAGTTTGTGTTTTATTGCATCGTTTTTCGACATTTTCGGAAACAATTTGTAAAGTTAAATTATATTTATTGCCTCTAAATTTACATCAACTTCAACTATCAAACCGATGAATATTCGCTAGCTAAATGAAAGTCTGAAATTGCATGAACTATGATATCATTTGGACTCTCTTTGAATTTAATTTGCAATGATGGGAGGTTCATCTGTGAGACCGCATAAAAAACTCTTTCAATATTTTTTTGTTGTTGCTATAGCGCTAAAATTGAACAGCACAGATTTAGCAGATAGACAATGACTTACAGATCAAACTGTCTTTGCATGTTTTAAACCATTCAAAAAGGAAATGTTCATCATTTCCAATTGATTCGAAATGGTAAAACGAGTTCCGAAAACAAAAAACACACTGCAGAATAGTTTTAACAAAAAATTTCAGTTAAATTAAGAATTGTTGCTTCGATGCATTAAAATTGTCTGCAGGCACATTTTTAAGTGGATTTGACGAATATTTTGGTTTCGGTTTTTCCGTTTCGAATATCTTACGCTGCATGCATTTTGGTTTGATTGACACATTTTAACATATTGCACGGATCTATGATGCATCGGTACGCATTTAAATATGAAATGATGAACTCTCTGAACGGAATGAATAACGTGTAGATGGGAAAACATTTCATGAAAAATAAATAAAATGGTTACGCGGTATGTTTCGCTCTATGAGCATATCACCAGACTCAACCGTGAAATGATTGATTGACTGAAAATATTTGAAAATGCATTCATTTTATTTTGTTTCCTTTTTGGTAGGTTGCTCATGCAGGGACAACGCGGCGGCCTATGAAACATCAGAAATATCAAGTTCAAGGTTTTTTTTCCGTGGTCGCTTGATTTCTAGTTCCAGAGCTTCAGTTGTTGATGTGTCCAGACAACTAGCGAATATATGAACTAAGGCAATGAAATTATAAGGCTAGCCATTTCGTTCATAACTAATTAAATACTAGATATTAATAATAGTTGATTTCGATCAGGGCTTTTCATTATCACACCGGCGTCCATACGTTTAAATATCATGACATTTGGCGACCGAACAGCTAAGTGTAAAACCGTATTTTATTATCGACACATGTCTTGACTATCAAAAATAGGTGACATACTAAGAAACCGGCAACGAGAACTGTTTTTAAATGCATTTACCAAACCGCATTCTAATCAATATTGTCCTTATTGGCGATAAAGTAATGTGCGGCCAGTTTGTGAAGTGTCCATTCAAATCGGCGCCAGGCCTTTGAGCAAATAACTAGATCTTCATTATTATCGTCAAACACAATCGAATTCAGATTGAACCTAGCCTACGGCGTAGTTTGAACTTAGCCTTTGATAAAATTGAACATGAATTACACATATATTAATTTTCAGTGAATTTTGCCTCTTGCAATAGAAAAGCATGGAAGTCAATGCCATCTGTTGAAATGCATCAACATTCGATTCATTTTCATTTTAGAAAAAAAAACATCATCAATTTTTACTAAAAATGGTAATTTCTTGGTTCTTTTCCATTTATTAAATTATTAATTAAACAGCTATTACTTCTCATTGGAAGGTTGACAATTTTAAAAGTTCATAAAATACTGCAAAATGATAGCATTCATAAATCTATTGATCTATTCTAACAGATTCAAATTAAACTCGATCAAGTACTGCAGAATGTCTAAAGTACCGACATTTACTTAACAAATAGTTACGGAGATTGCCACCAGTTGACAGCCAACTTTTGGCAGTTAAATTTTTTTTGAATTTTCCGTCAAAAAGACGTAACATTGCTCACATCTGTTCTACACTGCATTGCAATAAAAATAATTTAGTTGTTCAAAAAACCACGAAAAATTCGAGCAAATAAAAAAAGTGGTTGAGCTTTACGGAAAAGAAACGAGTGAACAAATGTCAAAGGTGCAATTTTTGTCTATAAATATTTAAAAAATAAAAATAAAAAATAAAAAAATAAGTTACAGTGCATTTGATGGTTTGAGTGGATGTTGCAGTGTCGTGATTCCGACACAAGGTCTTACGCATACATAAGCACATCAACCGAAGTTTGTAGTGACGTTTTTATGGTGTCGTTGATATAAGCGACAAATATAAGCGCAAACTCAAGCCCACACACAACAATACGCACCCACACACACACATAAACAACAGTGCACACAGTCAAGCGAGTCAACCCAAACGTTGACATCCAATATACGTACGATATAGATATATGTGTATCGCTGGTTATAGTTTTGGCCGCGCAAAGTAAAAGAGAACTCAAAACAACATCGAAATGAATATTGCGACAGTATTCAAGCAATCAACAACAACATCGGCACGAATGTCGACCAATATTCATTGTACCGAATTGTCAGCGTTGAGTAGCATCCAAATTGATCATTTGAATAGAAAAAAAATCAGCGGTCAACCACATCAATCAGCAATAAGTAAACAAATCAAATCAACTGTTCTTATGGAATCAAGTTCGGTATTAAATATCGTTCAAGAGCCAGACAATGAACGACGTCGCCGTCACAGTTTGAGCTTACGAGATGAACGATTGCTAAAAATCTTATCAGCACCACCGGACGAACCGCTCTATATCAATAGCACGGCAAATAATAAGGCGATACTGAATGGCGATAACAACACTTCGGGTGACAATTTACTGATGCAATATGAGGTGGCTACGTCATCGATTACTGCGGTGGCTGATTACGAAAACGAAAATCTGCCGCCAACCGATAAAAATGCCGTGGCCAACACTGAAGGTTATTTATTAATTTCTTGTATTTGTGACGCATATACACATATTTCACATTGATTCAAATTGATTCACCTATTTTGATTGAGCCCAGGCCAACTCTATATCGCTTATA
This sequence comes from Aphidoletes aphidimyza, assembly GCA_030463065.1. NCBI lineage: Eukaryota > Metazoa > Arthropoda > Insecta > Diptera > Cecidomyiidae > Aphidoletes > Aphidoletes aphidimyza. The sequence continues at coordinate 15,923,824 of CM059997.1, read as the reverse complement.
CACCATACAATTTGCTCTGCATAAATTTCGGTTTGTTTAATGTTGTGTTGTTGCGAATGTCAAGTTTTTTTTCTCACTACGACGAAATTGCAACAATTTACGTGTTTACTCATTTTATTCGCGAAAGAAAAAATTTTTCAATGTGTTGAATATGTTGCTTCATTTACTTTGTTTGTTTATTTATTTATTGTTTTTGTTCCTCTCGTTTAGCCATTTTCTGTTTCATGCACATTTCCTTGTTAGTGAATTGAAGCAAATTTTGGCTGTAGTCGAGATAACAACGGAAAATCGATTATACTTGAACCTATTGATGATTGGCAAATGCCGATCGATACACAAACGAATACCGATTGTTACGGTATTTTGTTCATTTGGCCAATATTCTTGCAATGAAAGACATTAGACAGCGTTTCGTTTCGTGTCGTTTCGTTTTGCTTCGTTTCATTTCATTTCGCATCACTCACAAACTGTCAAGCTGAAATTTGTGTTCAAGGAGTTCATTATCAATTCTGTCATCGAGCAAGCAGGTTTCATAAATGATTTTTAAAAAAGAACGAGCAATATGATTGTTGTTACGGTTTTCATATAAATGTCAAGTGTTTACCATAAAATCTAATAAACAAATGTTTCTTTTGTTAGATGGAATACTGGAAACAATGTCTTCAACCCCACAGAGAGGTTTCAGTGCAGCCGCTTGGAGCAAATTGCAACGGGATCTGGCGGATAGCCCGTCAGCTTCATGTCGAATGCGTGCGATTCGTGCAATCAAGTAAGCTGTTAACTCACCATATTTATCAATACACAATTGTACAGTTTTATCAATCGTTTTGTTCATTTCATTTCATTTGAATAGTAGTCCAGCCAATGGCAACTACTACAGTCGTTTTGATGTCACAAATGATGAAAACAGCAACGATGAAGTCGAATGTTCAATTGAACAACCCCGAACAATTGAGGAAGTGATGAAAAATGTCATTGTTTATGTTGAATATCGATCGGACACGGAAAATCGAACAATTGGCATTAAACATGCAATTGCTAATCTGGGTGCCAAAGTCAATGACAGACTGTTACGGTAAATTGTGGTTGAATTGATTTCAAATGCGCTCTCATCAAATCCAACACCAACCAATCTGTGTGTTTTCTTTGCAGGAATACGACACACGTTGTGTTCAAAGATGGTTTGCAATCGACATATAACAAAGCTAAAAGCTGGAACATTCCGATTGTGTCAATTCTTTGGATTGAAGCTTGCAAAAAGCATTTAATTCTCATGAATCCGAGTGCATATCCAATACCAAATATTGAAAAATATGAGAATCCTTTTCTCTACGAAAAAACGAAGGTAATTCACGACTATGCTCCATGTGGCGCATATCAATCTAACATCCAGATGTCTAATAATTTCGATTCTTTTGTATATTCATATGAATTGTAGCGTCACAAATATATTCAGCCCGATACGCTAATGAAGAATTTGCATCGACCAATACCAAAGTCGAAAATTTTGGCGGAACTGAAAAAAACCAATGACAGCAGCACAATATTATCATCATCCATCAACAAAACAGTCAATTGTTCACCAAATGTGTCACAGCGTCCATTGTCACGAAAAACCACAGTTTCTGGTTCAGCCAAAACGAATCCAACACGAAAATCGGTGGCCAAAAAATTGGATGAAAAACCAACAAATACGATTAGTTCGATGTTCAAAAAGCAGCTGGAGAAGAGCCGAATTGACAACAGTCAACTGAATGGTACAATTGGCGATCCAGAAGCTTCTGAAAAGACAAACAGTGGCGAAGAAAAGAAGGCAAATACTGAACAAACAAGTGATATTACTTTATGTATTGGATCATCGCATAAGCGTCTCACACGCCGTAGCTCAATGACAATGACTATGCAAACGCCGAAAAAATCTGTTACCAAATCGGCCGAAGTAGCAGTATCAACACCGAGCAGTACAAGAAAACGTCATTGTACCATGCTTACAGCATCTATAAAACCATCGATTGAGGAAGAACAAGACTCTAACATTGAGGAAAATTCGATTGTCGGCACTGACATAGCCGCTGCCAATAAAACGCTCCACAAATCAATTGCGATGGATGTGTGTAATGAGTCGAAGAGCAATGCTGCAATCAAGTGCAATACCAAGGTACGGCAATTGCTTAACAATGAACTGTCAACCGCCCCGCGTCCCAACGAACTAAATGGAAGTGAAACATTTGTGCCACCAAAGACGAGATTGACCCGACGCACTACGTATGCATCTCAGCCGATGGACGAAACCACAGTACAAAATAGCTCAAGCACTCCAGCATCGTTAAAACGACGACTCACAATGAATATAAATGCCGGTATAACACCACGTTCAACTAAAGTCAATCCACCCGAATTGGTTGAAACGAAATCATGCGATGCAATACTCACACCGACCGTTAAGACCAAAGGTAAAGTCTATTTTGATTGACCCATGCAATTTTTCGGATTTTTAAATCATTTCAATTCACTCTCCAGAGTCGAACGCATTTTCTACAACGCCGTTGATCCAGTCTTTGTCGAAAACTCACTTGGATCACATACGAAGCAGTACAAAAAAAAGTTTGCTGGACGAATACAACAACACATTCAGCTCGAAGAAGACACCGATGACCAGCGACAAACGCAAGACCATTGCAAACATAACGATGGACATAATTAAGCAGCGTATCGAAAATATCAATCGAAATGCTTCGTTCAATCGTTCGACGAATGATTTATTTGAGGATTCATTGCACAATGATGTCAAAGCAACTCCACCACAGATCGATTGTATCGGGAAAGCAACACCGTCGATAACATCAACACCAGCCAATGACACTCCTGGCAATGGAATTCAGTTGAAACCACTCAAACGGAAATTATTTGCGCCGCCATCGCTATTCCCCGAAAATAGCCCGATTTTAACAGCAACACCAGAAAAGACTGATAAAAAGACTGTGAAACAAAAGCGAAAACGAGACGATTTAATGACTCGTGATAAATTGACGAAGAGTGATGAAAAAAAGACACTGGTCCAGAAAGTGCGCCCAAATCGAAAGACCACACACTCACGCCGCAGCACAATGTTATTTGAGACGCCAGTGCGAAAGGCCAATTCTGATACAAATGCAAATGCAGCCAAAATGTCCGCAAGTGCCTCGTCAACAGTCACATCAACCGCCATCAATTGTGCGGCTACACCTGGTTTGGTGTTCACAAGTATGCATCAGCCTCAAATCGAATTCATCACTGAGGTACGTCACGGTTAAAAAACACGTAGCTGCATTTTACCGAATTAATGTAATCGTAGAGTTTTTTTTCTAATTTCTATTTGGTCGAAGCCGCAGTAAAATGACAGCTATGTTGAAAGCTGATTTAAATCAAATGCCATAAAATGTACTGCTGAATATAGAATTAAGTCAAACATTAACAAATCTTTGTTGTTGATTCAAAATCGTAAAGAATTTCAATAGATTTAGTCAAGGAGTGGAAATTAGTGGAGATTATCAGGAACAATGACTACTGGTTGGTCGATACAAACGTTAAACATGAATTTCAATTCACTATAAATGTCATTGAAAAACAGTCTATTTGAACCTAGCAGGCATTAGGTTGAGCGCACAAATACATACGCGTACGTCTTTCTACCCAAATAAATACTGGAAAGGTGCCCGCGCTTCTCTGAAGCAAGGATGCGGTGAATCTGTTGCGTGGGTTGTTAGAGTCGCTGCTTTGCGCAGTGTGCGTGTAGCGATGTATTAGTGCTTACATCGATGCGACAAACTCATTACACCTTTGCTGTATGAAGTGCGTGCGGCAAAATATTTCTCAATACTTACTTGGGTAGAAATACATACGCGTATGTATTTGTACGCTCAACCCAATGCCTGGAACCTAGCAAAAGTTATTCCAACGTCAATTTTATTATCAACACAAAAAAAAACAATTTTATTCCCAATAAAAAAAGAAACAACAACAGGAACAAAAAAAAAACAAAAAACAAAACAAAACTAGCCCCGGAATTTGGACGGAAAAATAAATATTTTGACTCGTTGTAAAAGAAATAGTCATCTAAGTACATCGTACTGATTTCGTTTACTGAATTGCTATCGTTTTTTTCATTTTGAAATATACTTTGTGCCTATTCGTTCGAACAATGTAAACAATGAAACGTGTAATAACAAACATAAAAAAAATTAATGTAAACATTGTGGTTTTATTTATCCATAAAAGCGATTCACTCTATAAAAAAGTGGTAAAATTTAGTATTTTTGTTATTAACTTTTAAGTTAATATCTGAGCAGTGGCTAAAAATGAAATGTTGAAATTAACGAATATTATTATGTTTTCCATTCTTTTAGGCTGTTAAAAAGTTAGGTAAATTCAAATTAGAGGATAAAGTTGGAGCTCACACAACACATTTGGTGGCATTAGATGGCCGTCGAACGGTTAATATATTGCGTGGTCTTATTAGAGGCGTTTGGATTCTGCAATATGATTGGATTTTGAAATCTGTTGAAGCCAATCGGTGGCAATCTGAACTCGAGTATGAAATGCGCCACTTTTCAAAAGCAGTCGAGGTAAATTCAACTACGCTTTATTTACATTGTGAACACAATTCTAAAAACAAAACAAAAAACCTTTTGACAGATAAACCGAATTGAGCGCCAAGCTTTTGGTCCTAAATATAAAATGGATATATTTCGAAACGTTGATACAGTTTATTTGTCACCAAAATGCACGTGCAAAAGTCTTAAGGAGTTAGTTGGACTTTGTTACGGAAAAGTGACAACAAACCATCTACAGGCCCGCTATATCATAACGGAAAACTATCGAGCAAACTTCGGTAGCGAGAATTCCATACAGATGCATCCAAACTGGATTTTAGATAGCATAAGCACTGGAAATGTTGCAAACATTACAAAATATGTATTAAAACCGAATATATAAAGCTTTAAAGAATATAATAAAAATCATAGCTTATGCAATTAATCGAAAGATTTTCAGTTGATGAATACTAATAATTTCTGAGCACCATATTCTTATGCTGCTTGAGTTGATGTGGAAATATCTTTACATTTGCTACTTTTATTAGGTGAAATCAAAATGAATACATACTCATAAATGGGAAGAGTTTTTTCTTTCAGAAAATATTAATGCGCATCTTTTGTGTATTTCAATAATAATAATAATAATAATAATAATAATTATAATTATAATAATAATATGTTTATTTATTATTTTAAACATTTGATATATCACTTAAAAAACAGATACTCTGCCATATTATACAATATACATAATATTTACAGTTTCCATTTGGAAGTTTTTTGTGTGTAGTTTATTATTTTTATAGAGATTAAATGAATCAAAGTTATTGAACTTGTTGAATTGTCTTTTGAATTTGTGATGGATGAGACACTTACAATAGAACTTTAATAAAAGTCGTTTTACATATCAGACCTAAAAAAGAATGAATTATCTAGGCAACTTCGGTTCAAAATCAATTTGATCTGCTTGGAAAATTACAGCTTCAATTCATTGAAAATGTCTTCAAAACTACGATCTTATCGAGCTATATCATATCAGATACAACACCGTTTGTTCCTACCTGTTTTCTACTTGAAAAGTGTGTCTTCTCGCAACGCATCAAAGATTGTCGCATCAAATTGTGTGATTGCAGGTCTAAATATAACATTTGTGAAATTTATGCAGCAATCAATCAAAAATGCGGTAGACACACTTTTCCAGCAAACAGTTCAGATATCACAGTAATCCAAAGTGCAAGCACAAACATAATATAAGAAAATCCAACTTGATGAGAGTTTGGTAGCTGATATGGTTGTCCGCCAATCTCATCAATATGAAAACCAAGTGGAAATATTACTGCCGCTAAACAGAACAGCACCACTGAAATGAATTGAACGGAAAATTGTAAAATTATAATCTATAACGGAACTCAATTCTATATTCGATGGATGGAGTGTGCTAATGGATGGGACTTACTTGCTGTAAAACCAACCCATCGCGCATAAGGAATGACATCACGATCCCAATTACTAGATGCTAGCAAAATGATCGCAGTTGTTATGCAAATGCATCCAACGAAAATGCATATTAGTGCCAATAACCATTCGGGCTGGAGTTCAGGTGTAAAACACACTTGTGGTCGATTATAAAGTGTCATGCACGTCCACATTAAGCCTAATCGCGTTTCGCCTGGAATGCATAGAAAATTATTTCACTTTTTACTGATTCTTCAAATGTTAATTCACAATTTTCATACCTCCGACGTCCGTAACAATCCAATCTGGAGTTGCCAGACTTATAATTGCAAATATATCAGCTGCCATAAAAAATGACGCACTTATCGTTGTTAATCTATCCATTATATTTCGTCCTTGTTTTTATTTTACTTATTATTATTCAATTTTGAGCAATTTTATGGTCAGTTTACTCATTTCCGTATTTATATTATTAGAAATAGCAGCTTTTGCTTTAAAATGGCTCACTTTATTTCAATTTGGAGTGGATGTTAATAATATTTCTTGTGTTTATACCATCAAATTCTTCTGTGTGTTTTTTTTTGTATTTTTAATTATGAATATTTTGATTGCTGAAAATGTCAAAACTATTATTGGTGTTCCATCAAAATCGATAAAACAGATTGTAAAAAGTCTTTCAATTATTTCCTGAATTCGCCATGTGAAATGAACATCTGTTCATCCAGCTAGCTTAGAAATGTCGACGCAAACGTGAAATGGCGCTGCTTTCTGTTCGAAAAAATAAACGCTTGTGACGACTCGTCACTGACGAGTAGCGGACAAAACAAATCGTAATACGTAATCATCGGAGACAATTTCGTAGAACGAAATCGAATTCAAACCATTTTTTAATGTTTTTTTTTATTTAATCGAGATGACGTGAAACTGAGCTATAAAACTATAACAAATGGATTTCAATTCAAATGCAAATGTACTAATTTGCAATGTACTAAAGTGTCGATTTAATTAAATCGAATGGAAAAATTGTCGCATTTTTAAAGTGAAGATACGTCAACACAATATCGATTCAGAACCGATAATAATAAAGAAAAATAAATTTCTAACACAAAATATCTTTTTTATTTAAATTTAGTAAATAAACTTCTTATTTATATCACAAAATATCTTATGTTTTTTTCGAAGAACGCGCCAATCGGTTGGTGCGCAAAATGACATCCGTGCATTGCTCAAACATTCCGTGTACAGCGGTGTACAGTGTACACATTGGGTGCAAATGTGAAGGTGTGAATGTGTGAATGTGCCGTGTATATGTTATGCTGGTAGTTTGCAACGGACATCTCACAGTGAACGACAGTTGTGAGCATCAGTTTTCATTGTAAACAGTAAACTACGCCACCGAACAAAAAAAATCAACTACACTGAATTAACAAACGAACAAGCATAACCCATAACGAAAGACAGAGAAAGCCAATCGATGTGACAGCAAGTGCAAAATAAATGGCTGAGTTCTTTCAATTCTTTCACATGTTCATTTGTTTTCTTTTTTCATTTGTGTTAGAAATTTTGCTCTTTGATTTTTTTCCATCGGTCCGTCAGTGTTTCGTTTGTGGTTTTATTTTCACAATTTTGAAAATCTTTTAATTTCAACGTGAATGCATACATCGCTTATGTTGTTGGATGAGTTTGTATTTGGATGCAAAACGACGTCGTATTCTATCAACGACGAATAAAATTGGTCTGTGCATTGATTTCATCAACAGTTGTTAAAATATCTGTATAGAAAGGAAAATCAAGTGAAAAAAATATGTGAGATTTAAAATAAACTCCATAGTAGCTTTGATGCTGTTCAATTTGATTGCAATTACTCAATTAACATTGAGTTCATAATTTGTGAGTTTCGTTATATTTTTTAAAATAAATAAAAGTGACCAACGAGATGTGTGGATAGAAAAAAAATATCCGAAGCGGAACATTCCGATCAAATTTTGTATTCCCAATAAATGAAAAATCAACCATTTCATTTGAATTGCCGCATTTACGACAGTTATAAATGAATAAAAGAAAAAACAGCAATCATGAAAATGAACGAATTAAACATTTAATTTGAAACATCATTTTGGTGAGTTGTTTTTATTGTTGTTTAAATTAGAGTGGGGATGTTTGTCAATGTTCTGAGCTTAGTTCAATAGTTTTGACCGCCAATCAGTTGAAAAAAAAAAAACAAACAAACGCAATCGAAATGACTGCATTGTTGAAAATGACATAATTTCATTTGACAAAAAAAAATTTGCATAAAGCTATTGAAGAAACTGTACATTGAATATTGACATCGAAATCAAAACATATACGAAAAACAAAAAACAAAAAACAAATCTTTATCACATTCTTTAATTCCACCTAAAACGCTTCTGAGACAGACAACTATGTGGAAAAAAACAGAAAAACAAACAAAAAAAATTCTGTTTTTTTGTTTTAAACAAAATGAGTATTGCGAATGACCAGTGACCACAGTGAAGAAGCGATACGAATCTTTTATCGGATGTTTGTATGTACAACGTACAACACAAATATATAATATGCTCTCTTAAAACAAAATGCACCTGCCAAGTTTATTGTATGTATACAATGTACAGTACACAGTTGCTTCAACACATAGTTTGTAATGTAACTTTTTGCAAGAATCGAACCAACACAAAGATATCATTTTAATAAATGAGACCTAATGCGAGAATTTACGTCAACCTTTAAAATGGAGAGTCTCTTGTCAACGGAGAATGTGGGAAGAAACCGATTCTTTCATGCGACACATACATTTTGGAATCCAGGCTGAATGCCAATGAATATATTGTATCGATCACGCAACAAGATTACGTTTTGACCGAAATGATATTGTTTGTTGCACTTGTGACAAGTACTTAATTTCATTTGAACCTAGACTCATCGTTAGTATACAGTCAAGTATGTTTGGTGTTTTGAATGTCAAGAGCTCAAATATTGTTTCAATTTCATCATTTTGATTATAAACCCAACCAAAAAAAGTGAATTTATTTTTTTTACAAATTCAAAATTGAACCTACAGTACAGCTTAGATGTTATTAAACGAGTGAACACGCTCAACATCCGCATTGTATTAGAGATAATTTTTTCAATGCATGACATTTTTGAAATTCAAATTCCACAACGAGATCAGTGATTTGCTCTGGTCTTGATAAACGAGTCGGCCCATACTCGTTTTCGAAGAATTTTCGGAGAATTCATAACACTTTCAATATAAAAGAAAGGCAATTGATTACGAACTGAATTCGTATAGAATATATTTCCATATATAATTCTAAAAAAATTTATTACTCGTGCACCAGCACATCATTCCAAAGGCAACGTCATTTCATAGCCGCTACATTGGAAAAAGTAGATTAAAAAAGTGAGTGATAAAAGCGAATGAAAAGAAAGTTCAGTTAGCTTAATGAAACAAATATGTGTTGGAATACGCGTTTATTAGACTCCGATTCATTGGAGCTGTGAAATCAATTGTTTTGATTCCATTGCCATAAAAATTATCGTCTAACGATCGTACGTAATATTAATTGTTTGATAGCGATCGTCAGTAGATATATTGTATGACAAATATATCAAAGATAATAATGGATTTCAATGGTCTTGACCATTCTTCAAGCATATACAAAAAATAATTCGTACAATTCAAACTCAACAGAGCTGATGCACATGAACAAATTCAACTTGCTAGAAACACAGCCTCAGAATTGAAAAATGGGATGGATTCAATTTTTTCCGATTTTTTTATTTTCAATTTAAACAGTGTTATTTAATAAAATATTATGACTGATTCTAATGAATCTATTAATGTCAAGGTCGTTAGAGCGCACAGAATAACTTGGATAACTTCATTTTTATTGTGTTACTTGTTTTAAGAGCTCACATCAATTTAATACAACTATACTCAACTACACTGCTCAGCATTTAATGCATATTTAACAAATAATTGTTCTATGTTTCTTTCCATTCCGTCTTCTGTGCAGATTAAATCGAAAGCGAAACGACCGAACATCGATTAGAGTGAATGTAAATGCTTAAGCGAACACAACACATAGCACGAGACACAACGAGTTAATTGTAAATCTCGGCAACAATTCCATTGAATGAAAACAATGGAGAGCGATGAGAGTGAGTGGCTTGCTGAATTGCTGCGTGACGTACAATTAGAACAGTTTTATCAGCGTGTTCAGGATGAGTTGCAGGTCACTCGCTTGGCGCACTTTGATTATGTGCATTCAGACGATTTGGAAAAAATTGGTTTAGGAAAACCGGCAATTCGTCGGCTTATGGAAGCGGTTAAAAAGCGAAAAGCTCAACAATGGCGACGAAATATTCTATCGAAATTGATTGGCGGCGGTAAACAGCAACCAATCAAAAAGTCAAGCACAACGGAAACCAGTGGACAACAAACATCACACTTGTCATGCTTGATACATGAAAGAGACCTAACGCTTGGCATTAAATTAGGCGACGGGTCATTTGGTGTGGTCAGACGTGGCGAATGGACGAATCCATCGAATGTCATTCAATCAGTTGCTGTAAAGGTATTAAAGGCCGACAATTTATCGCAGCCGGGCATAATTGAAGACTTTTTTCGTGAGGTTCAAGCCATGCATGCACTAGATCATCCGAACTTAGTGCGATTGCATGGTGTTGTTTTAACGCAACCAATGATGATGATCACCGAATTAGCTGAACGTGGTTCTCTACTCGATACACTTCGTAAGCAATGCAAACATACACCAATATCCGTATTGTGGGAGTGGGCATGCCAAATATCGACCGGCATGGCATATCTGGAACAAAAACGATTTATCCATCGTGATTTGGCTTGCCGTAACGTTCTATTGACATCAACAAACCGAGTGAAGATTGGTGATTTTGGTTTGATGAGGGCGCTACCACAACAAGATGACTGCTATGTCATGACCGAGCACAAAAAAGTTCCGTTCCCATGGTGCGCCCCAGAGTCATTGAGACACCGTAAATTCAGTCATTCTTCGGATTCATGGATGTTTGCTGTAACTCTTTGGGAAATGTACACATTCGGCGAAGATCCGGTAAGCATTCAAATAATTTCGATTTGGCCACGAGTTTCTCTTATCCTAACTCATGTTTATTGACGTTTAACATTTCATTAAAGTGGGTTGGCTTGAATGGATCGCAAATTTTACGGAAAATTGATCGTGAAGGTGAACGATTACATCATCCAGATTCATGTCCACCTGATGTCTACCAGCTAATGCTGCAATGTTGGGACAAAAACCCAAGTGAACGGCCAACATTTGCCGCAATCAAGTGAGCCCATTATTCTTTTTATAAATGCAATATAAATAAAAATCATAATTATACCATCTCTAATTCTATAATCTTTTTTCTAAATCAAATAGAGAATTCATGCACTGCATTGCACCTCCAATGGTTCGAGCAAGATCAGCGTATATGGCTGATGGTCGACTTACAATTGATCATGGTGATATAATAGCGCTAATCGATGAGAGACCCGATTTACGATTTATCAAAGGTCAAAATCAAAGAACTTTTGACATTGGAACATTTCCAAGGTGAATTATGAGTTTTCTTATTTTATAGAATGTTAATATAAAAATGTATGCAAAAATGTTTCATTTTAAATAGAAACATCGTTGAGCAACTGAAAGGAAAGGGAGTTGCGGATATTAGCCGACCAATAAATGACTCATTTCGACATACTGGACATGGATCTGTGCTTGGAAATTCCTGGGGCAATCCTTCATTTCTCGACCCAATGTATTTGGGAGATGATAAAAATAATGTTCAGCTTCGAGGTAATTACCTCTTAAGATATCTATCTGATATCATATTATGTTGATTGGGCCAATTGTTCCTTAACGAAATGTACTTTCTATATTCTAGCATCATCGTCAGCTAAGGATCGCAAGCACAAATGCGCATCCGAACAGTATGTTCGAGAGCGAAAAAGCAATGCACAGAAACAATTTGCGTACAATAAGCTGAAAAATGAAAAATACATTACATCAAAGCAAGAACAATATAAATCAATTCCAGCACCAAAACGTCCACCTCAACCGAAGCACATCAATATTGAGAAGAAGGAAAAGGAGGGAATGCTCATAGACTTAACGTCACCGCAGCAACAAGAAAGCATAACACCGTCACTGATGCCAAATGGTGCATTTGACAGTGGCTACATACCAAAAATGAATGGCATGAGCATTCTAGATGCACCAATTGATGTGCCAACTCAAGGGTATCCAGAAACAGTTGACTTTCTGGACAGTGAAATCAGTAAACCGGAGCCGCCACCGTATCAATCACCGCCCACCTACATGAACACATATGGAATAACTAAGCATACACCAAATTATGCTAGTACTATTTCAATGGCACACAGTCTGTATGGTAACTTGGATCCTTTCGATACTTCGCATATTGCCACTTCGCAAATAAAAGGCACACCAATGCCATCATACTCATATTTGACGGAGGCAAATCAAGTGAATCGAAATCAAATTCAGGCTGCAAGTTGCATGGATTTGGTGCCCGTGAATCGACCCAAGTCAAGTGCAGCCATTGAACTTGACGATATTGTTCAAAGTAAAATGGCATCGCTAAGCCCCAAACGAAGCCCAACACCATTGAGTGCGCTAGCTACCACATCTGGGACGAGTGATTCAATCAAACAACTCAATAAATCTGCTGAAGATTCATTGAAAGCGCCGGGAAATTCCACATTAAGCGATTCGTTACGTGTTAATTTAAGCTCATTAACATTAAATGACACCGACGATTTTGAATCGTTGACACAATCAATGCCCTCAACATCGTCTGAACAAAATCCAAAGCTTGATCGAGCCTTTTTAGCGGAACTGGAAAAAGAAATGTATAAAAATGATATTTCGGTTTCAAATGTAAACATGAACAATACGCAATCAAATGAATGTTCAATTGCAAATGATAAAGAGAATACGGTAAGCGCAATAAGCACATTCAATTGGTTGAAAAATGATTTTGCGACAAGCGGTGACATGGCCGCACAAATCTATCAGCCGAAAAATGCAGCTACGACACAAAGTCCGGCAAAAACCCATAACAATGAACAAATAAAAATGACAAATTTTGAGAGCTCATCGGCGAATTTGACATTGAGTAAAAAACTCTACAATAATGAAGTAAATAGTGCGGATCCAAAATTATATGCACTGCCCACCAAGCAAATGGGCGCAGGTAATGCATTCGCATCGACAGTGAATGACTGTAACACAGCAATTTACAGTAATTATGGTATGACTGGTACACTTAGCAATAATGGCACATCGGCTGAGTCTCATGATTCAAAATTCAATTACGCATCGAATGTCAACGCCGGAAACAGCAACAGGAACAGTTATTCCATTGCTAGTGACATTTATGGCAGCATAGCTGGTAGTAATGTGTACGATGTGGTGGCATCAAGCAACTCAAGCGATTATTATCAAGCGATCCAACCAAATGACTCTCAAACTGTGATATATGATGAAGTGGCTGGAGATGATTTACGACCACATCGTCCAGCTCCGGTGCCACCAGTTCTGTCAGCACAGCAAATTCAACGGCGAATCGAGCGTGCCCAAAAAGAACAAGTGTATGACAATTTGGGCTCAAATTATGCCAATGGATTTGCTGGCTCATCACAAAATCAATACATTTACGAAGAAATTAATCTAAAAGGTAACGCGATGAGCATGAATGACGGCATCGAGCCAGATTCCAAAGAAACAATAAATGCAGCGTGCAGTGGCACAATGAAAAATATGAAAATCGAGCAACTTTTACGGTGAGGACGAAATAAATGATATTTTAGACAAGTATTTTTTGTTTTGTTTTGTTTTGTTTAGTTTAGTTACAACTAACAAGCAGTACATAATAACAATGCTCTATATTAAATAGCAAGTCGACTAGTATAAAAAAGCCGCGAAGTGAATTGAAACTACTCACGCATGCATGTTACTGCTCGTGTTTGAAATGAATCACAATTGATTTTAATTTAATGATAAAAAAAAACTTCTACACGCTTTTGCTGAGTTTCCAAATATCTTACGAAATTCATGGCTAGCGGTGGTAAGCGATGGCAGACGGTGGCAACACATCAACACAAACATCAATTAAACTTTGTAATTTTGAATGAATGTGAAAAATTGCATCTGCCTGGTATTGCAAGTGAAGTGAAGTGAGCATGTGTGCATGTGAGCAAGGTTATTAACATCGACGATCTTTCGTATGCACATTTTTCCCATGAGCGTGCTATGTTACGGAGCGCTTCTTGCTATTCAATTCAAACCATCATAATAAACCAAAAAATGCATAAATTCATTAATCAAGTTCATTTTCATTTGTTTCACCAACAGTTTGGGTCTGGCACCACGTTTCAAGTGCGAAGAGGCGTTGATTAAAACTGGTTGGTCCATCGAATTGGCTGCGTCAACTTTATTAGAAAATACCTAAATTACATAAACTGACACATCATGATACTCTCATTCCGCACCCTTTAACGTGTCATTTGCATAGAGAGGTATTTGAATTTGAATTTCAAATTGAGATACAAAATCGTATTGATTAAAAATTCACAAATGTAAACTATCGACAAGCCAATTTCCATTCAAAAATGTATATAATTTAGTCAACATTAAACATTTCATTGAACGTATATTTTCCTAAGAGACTAATTTCAAAATAGGTTTTCAAACCTGATAATAGAGTCAACAAAAAATGTTTTAAATCATAGCGAAATCACAATATATAGAATTTAATATGTTCGATGGAGAAAAAAAAATGATATTGTCATTACACGGAATTTTACAGACATTGTTTAATATCTGTCCGTCTAATCAATGTATAGGAATGAGATAGGTCTAATGAAGAGGCTTTAAAAAAAAATATGACAAAATGGAATCTAATAAATTTATTTTTAACGAACAGTATTCAAATGTGTTATCTATTTCTTATGACATTCAAATTGAATAAATGTTTTTTTACAGTAAAAGGTAAGACATTGTCTGAGGTGGCTATCGACTATTAAAGATGATTATAAGAAAAAGCAAGCGGTAAGATCGTTCATATTCTGTAATTTCTTATCCTAGAGACTATGATCGACTCACTGTTCTGTTAAAGTAACGCCTCTGGTAATCCACTGACTGTACCTAAACGACCATAAACTGTAAACGGATCCAAAACGACCATTGTGTGATTTCTACTGATTTTTATTTCGTTTGGATCAAAATGGCCATAATATGAAGATGTTTTGATGTGTGTCACTCGGTCAAAATTGCCGCTATTGAATGAAAACTACGGCTATCAGATAAAATGTTGCTTGTTTACTCACAAAAATTCCAATTAAATACATATCATGTTCATTTGATTTTCTGTTAATTGAAGTGAGTGAATGAATGCGCTGAACAGCGGAACATAAACCAGTTAGAAGCGACATTTTCTATAATAAATACTTATAAATGACTCGGAAATATAGCCATAATTTTCGACAGAAACCTGTTCCGCACTTTATTTCCTTACGTTGATCGAAATTGACTTCGGCATTTGCTAATCCAGCGTTCACCATCGTACGAAAAAAGAAACAAAATTGAAACGCAACGCACATGAAATGCAATCTGCATCGATTAATATGGCAAAAATACAGTGCGTACATTGTGCATGCGGAATAGAAGGTGCGTGAGCATGCAAAAAGATCGATTGAGTTAATTGCAACAACAAAATGCAATGTTATGGCTACAGTTTCACAGTGCACATTGCATTTGTTTTTTTTTTTCTATTGAATAATTTATCAATGGATCGCAAAAAAAATTGTTGGTAAACAATATTAAACGCTGGAACTATCGCTACAATACATATTTCTTTGGTACGTTCGCTTTCGGAAATTCGAAAATTGGTGATGTTTATCGACGCGTTTGTTTTTAAATTTGAATTTTGTTTCTCTGACCTTACGTTCGTGTGAAGTTTTTCACTTCTTCCATTGGATGAGTGGTATTCTATAGAAACACATGCCCAAGTACAGGTTTATAAATGAGTTTTTTTGCCACAATTTCGGTTGCGTTTTTTGTCTCATATTAAATTAGAATTAATCTTAAAACGGCTTTTATTAAGTTTGTACCGTAAATTGAATGTACCGTTTTCACGCCCAGTCATCAAATCACAATTCTCCATTTCACAGTGATTAAGAAGAATTAAAATTTGTTTCAATGTGCAAAAATGCGTTGCGTAACAAGGGACAACCACGACGTCCAATGTTGAATTGATGATAGTTCGGGAATTTTCAAAATAAGCAAACAATTTAAAAAAAAACTCAAATTGAGTCATACTTCAGTTCGGTATGGCAATGCCAATAGAATGTAAAAAGCCGATTTAAATTCTGGACATGGCATGACTTCACTTTACCGTGCGCATGCGATTGAGTAATTGAAAAAGTATTCAATGGATCATATTGGTCATTTGACTGCTTGCACCACGTTGATGAATGTGAGCTGAATTCCGTATTAGATAGATTGTGTTCGTGTGGTAATTATGCGTAAGCATTGAAACACGGTAGTCGAACACTTAGCGGCTTTGCATACATCATAAACCAGCAAATTTCATGATCGATCAGGGAACATTATACATTCAAAACTGTTAAGGTTTTCGTATTTCTTCTCCATATCGTTTTGTTTTGATTTGCATCAATTTTAATTGCGAAAGAATACAGAATTCAAACATTCAAATTTGTCAACAACTCACCTCCACTGTCTTCAACTCACTCTAAATTATGGTTTAACCATCCAAAAATTGAATAACATTAAATCAGGTGCAAGCAGACGTGTCTACTTCGTAAAGTTGCATTCTCTTTCAGACTCTTTGACTGCCATTCCACTGCTGTGAAACGCAACACAGCTCACACACCATAGCGCCGTAGTGGCGTGATGCCGTGTTGTTGTGGTAGGCAGTGAGTTGATATCATCTTGCGCGTTTGATGTATGCCTCGTGCACTTAATCGCTCAGTATGTTTTGAACGCTTCAACTCATTCCACGAGAAATCGCGACGGGCTCGATTCGATAAATGCTTAAAGATTTGCAACCGCACAGTAATTCAACGATTATTTTGTGGAAGTGCATTCATATTTATCCGTTAAACGTTAAACTCGCCGTTCAGTGAAACAGAGTTTGCTATTAAAATTGTCTGATTTGCTCGGTATTTACAAACAAATAAATTCTTTAGTTCCAAGTCTTTTATATTTACTCGTAAATTTAGCTACATGTTTTAAATTAGTTGTTCATAACGAGTTTAGAAAGGATTTTATCACTCCAATTCCTTTCAAATTTGTTTGCATTTACATTTTATTTAGTTTATACCTGCATTTGTTATTAAAATAAATTTTAATTTTCATCTCAATCGAAAGATCTGCATAAACATTTGTGGTATATTCAAAATATAGCGACTCAAAATCACATCACCAATGCGTTAAAACTGTTGTTGGGTACAGTGTTGTTAAGATTTCACGTGCATAGCCCAATGAAAACAATAGTAAAATAAAAGCCGATATTCAAGCTGCTTTCATTTCTCCAAAGCCAACAACCGATTAAAAGAAGAAAGCAAAAATAAAAACATTTATCTATTTTGGTTGAAATACTTTTGTGTGTGCAATAAATCAAAAAGTATTTTCAACAAAATCTCTCTCACTTTGACGACGCTGGTTTAGCAGTTCGGGCAGTGCGAATCTGTAAATGTGACAAGTTTAACACTGTTTATGTGTGCCTAATTATTTTGAATGTAAATTATTGCGAATTACAATTGATGAGTAAAATTCAATGAAAAGTATAACATTCTCTGGGCTGTTCAATGCATTTTTTCGACAGTTCACATTATATATAGATTATGGAATTTCACCAGTTCCACTGCCCATTTTTTTTTTAATTCGGATTATATGTTTCACTTCTGATATTAAGCAATATTTCAAATAGATATAATCTCGGAGATTCAATTAAAACCAGTTATCACGAACAATAAACATTGTTCCGTTAATTGGAATATTTTATTGTATATGTTTCAGCGATCTATTTTTTTTTAACGTGAATTCATTCCATCATAAAAATATAATTTATTGTTTAATTTATCTGAATAAAGTGTGCAAAAATCATAATTTCACGCAACAACCAAAGAGGCAGAGAGCTATCGCAAGTACAGCAATTAATACAATAACTACACGTCTACTTTCATTTGATATGAGAAAGAATAAAACAAAGTTCCACAATTATTGAGAAATGTGTTTTTCCAGCACAAGTTTAGAATGATGTTACTTCTATTTAATGAAAACTATGCTCGAATGGTTGTATTTGTTCCTCCAAATTAAATAAGCTTATGTAGTTTAGTCGGTCGCAAATGAAGTGCACTGTATTCGGTTGAAAGGAGTTGTGAGTCTTGAACATTTCGAATTTAAAGATTTAGCTTGTTTTCAAAATGTAAAAGAAAAGAACGAAGCACTGCATCGAGTGTAAAGTAAATTTACTAGATGTTTCGTTCAACGTAAACTAGCTACTGATTAGTATACGTTGAAGAATAACGATTTGTCTTTCCACACTGATGCAAGAACTCTGTTATTTTGTTGCTGCATGAAAAACATCGGATTCTAAGATTAATTTTCGAACGCAATCCATCAGAGGAATAACCAATTTCAGCCATCGTTCAGTTATAGCACCAAATGCATGATTTTTGATTCGCACGCTATGATGTCCGATGAAAATCAATTGAAGTGAGTTGTGGTTGAGACTAACATATGTTATATAGTAGTTGCTCGCGTCACTCGTGTTAACTACCGTCTACACTGATAATGTAATGATAAAAGAGCATAAAGTTTTTAAAGATTTTTTTGAGCGGCATTCAAATTCAGAGTAAATAAAAACCAACATAAAAACTATAGTGATTTCGATGCAGGAAACTCAACAATGCAAACAATATATAATTTGCATGAAATCTCACCGAAAAAGTGATAAATTATTATGGATAAGTTGAGTTTCCATCGATTTAAATAATAAAACAATATTCATTAATTGACTGTGCTCTAATACAAAAGCTGCAATCAACATCACCATGAACGCATATGCATAGGCATAAGCAAAAATCAACTTCATTTCACTATGGGAAGCATAACACTCAAATCGAAAATGCAATTGAACTAAAGACAATGAAAAATGGAAAATCAAAATCGAAAGGAAATTAAGAGGCACGAAAAACAACCGAAATACACACAATCACTTGATTGCAAACCAAATTTAAGGGAAATACTGAGAGTACGAAATATTGATGAAGAGTGCGAGCGACTTGTGCGAACGGCTTGTGCGAGCCAACAGAATGCAATGGTGCGAAAAAATTAAAACAAATAACCTTAGCTGCGCACTGCCTCAGCAACATAATAAATTAAACATGAACGCGATTGAAATAGCACACATAACATAAAATAGTCTATTTAATTAATGTTTTTGTTTTGTTCCACCTTTCTCTTGTGCGCTTGAAATGGGCATGATATTTTTCATAGCGCTGCATAACATTTGGATGATTTCTCTCGCGTTTGTCTGTCGCATGAATTGTAATTGGACATAAATTTGAGCCAATAAAAGATATGTTAGTCGTCTGCCTCTTTTATGTCTATTCCAGTGGGTGAAATGTCGGTGTTCCTACGCAACTACTGTGTTCCTGGTCTTGGTCCTCTTCAGAGCAATATTACTCATACATCAAACATCAAACATCATACAAAACAATCTGCAATAGTTAAAAATTTAATATTTCACGTAAAAATATTTGCCGTTTTCATCAATCCTCCATATAATGCGCAACTTTAATGTAGCAAATTAATAAAAACGCGCGAAAAGTAATTTGTATTCACTGAAACAAAGCCGCTTTTTTCATTTGTTCGCAGTTAAATTGCAAACAATTTTTACTAAACATTTTGATCTAATCGAAACGATGCTCAATATGAGTGTACAAACTGTTTGAGCACTTCACAGTTGAAAGAAAGCAATAAAATGACATAGCAAGTGAATTTCACACAGATAAAAGCGAAACTTCTTTTGTTGGTTACTACTGAAAACAAGATTTTTCTCATTTGTTTTTTTCTACACAAAAATACTCGCATGATTTCTTTTCACCGCCTGATAGATTTACTCAAACTATTATTTTCGACTTTAAATTAAATGGCTGAGCACACATGAACGCATGTTATGTTTTACATCAGTGAAACTCTTTTAACTACCATAAGTAGACTCGGCATTTCAAACTTAAATTTCGTTCGATGAACAGAAATATTGGTTAATACAATTTAGAGTGCACTGTGCACAATGCCAATAGTTGAATAGGCATATGAGAAGTGTATATAACGTTCGATGGATAAGGACAAACTATTATTAATAATATTAAGTGGGTATCGATTGAAATTACGTAAAGTGTTTGGAAAGTGTTTTGAATTGTTAGGAAAAACAAATTCACAAAATAAATTTTTTTATCAGTGTAATTTCAGTATTAAAGAAATGAGCTACCAATCACGTTCATCACGTATTAAATCTCTGGCCCGAAATGATGACATCTATTGGTCCACAGTCGATTCATTCTCAAATGTAACGAATGTTACACGATCGTCGAGCCGCCAATCCACCAGAGCACACTCACGCAATTATATTGATCCATGGGATTTGGAAAACTACGTCTACATTCAAAGGTGAATTCAGTGCTATATTTTGCATGAATCTACAATAGGGGTTGCCATTCGGGATTGTGATCGAAGAGGACTAATTTCGTATATCGATTTGTATCACGTTCCCTTCATTGGTAAATTTAGTAGAGGGAATAGAAAATTGTAACAGTGCACCGGAAATTCAAACATTAAGTCCTTGTCAGCTAGAATTGATTCATTCAGCATGCTCAACGATCCAGAACTATGTTGTTTTTTGTTGAATGTACAATTCAAAACATCGGCAAGCAAGCAACTGTTGTATATGCATGCATTCAAGTTACTCTATTTACTTGTAGTAAACGAATTTATTGAGTATTTGTTTTTTTGGATTCCTTAAATTCTATTGCTTCTTGTACATTTGCTTTCAAATTCTATTTGATTGGTTTTTAATAGCCTTGATATTTTCACAAAGATGCAATTGAAAACCATGCATTTGAATACACAAATCAATTGCATGATTGTTTCATATTTTCATGTCAAGTTGTGTACCATTCCAATGGGATGATGATATTCACTGATATTTACCAACACAGTCTAACAAGTAAGGGGAAAAGGAACGATACGCAACTAAACCAATAAGTTCAGTAGCTATGCACTTACTTCTCAAAAATGTTCACAGAACTCGAATATAAATCTTGAAAAACCACCCACAAATTAAAATACTCATCGAAACAGAAGGCCAGAAGGTATCTTCTTGTGGAAATATATTATAACGTAGCCATGTACATCTGATATTAAATAGGGTTGTGTGTTGTTGCTGTTCGTTCTTTTTTCTTTTTCTTCGACGCTGTTCGATTCACAGTGGAACAATGACAATAACTAAATAGTCAATGCTCTCTCTCTCTCTCTTTTGATTTGTTTGTGTGTGTGTGTGTGTGTGTTTGTAATTGAGAGTGTTGAACAACGTTGTTTATTTAGGTCACGTTCTTTGCTCAGTGCTCACACAACGAACGAATCATTTGTGATTTTGTGTCACTTATGATTCGCTAAGCAACGGATTTCCTTTTTTTTAGTATATAACATTTCCAAAACTGAGCGTTGGAGGCCTTTAGCTCCTGGTGCTTGCTCGAGAGCACTTGTGCACGTTGGAGCATGATGAGTCGAGTGAGCACATGGCTCGATGTGTTCGCACAATGTCATTTGTATGATAAACGATTTTTTTTTTCAGAAGTATGGAATCCGATGTGTCCAACCGCACACCTAACTCAGCTCACGATGACCCTCCTTATTATATAGAAAGTTAGTAAGCTTTTTTTGGTAAATTTTCTTTGTATTTGAACACAGTAGATCAGTTTGATTTTCAAAATAGAACTGAAAGATCAGCACTGTAAACAGAGAATTGTTATTTTAATTGTATCTTTCTAGGCGGTAAAATTGAAGAGTGTCCATGTTATGCCGGACTCGATGAGCAGCTCTTTTATAACGCAAAATATGAAATGATTGCGGAGCCATTCACGGGTAAACATCTGAAATTGAACATAAATTCGGTTATCGTCAATACGCACACAATCTTTTCATTTTGCTTGTTCTTCATATTTTTTTCCCTCCAGATGTAGATGAAATTTCCTCAAACTCTTGTAGTGGCAGTACGGTGTCAACAATACAGTATAGATCAATGCCGCACATCAGCTTTCCACCACCTCCAATGCAATCGTCGTCAGCGTACGAGTGTTATGCAAATGTTATTATACCAAAAAGGCATATGCCATTCGACGGTGTGGCACCAACACCATTGCATGTATTTCCAAATGCTCTAAATGAAACAATGCAAGACTCATATCCGATTGAATATCCACAAACCGAGTACTATTATGATCAATACACGGACCCATATGTAGATGGGCGCCGGCAAAGCGTTAGCCTGCCATGTTATGAGTGCATTGAAATGCAAAATATGCCTGAGCATTATTTACGCGACAGCATTGATTTATACGATCAACGAAGATTCGGATTGAGTAAGAAGGGACTCCTACAAATTGACTACTCCCTCAGTTGGATGAACCTACAGCGGATCATTTCGAGCAAATGAATCATTTGCTGCTTTCAACTTGAATTTACTGTACGCCTTTGTATCTTGACGCTTTACGACCAAGCCTACTCTTCGATTTAATTTTTTGTTTTCGTTTTTGTTTTTCTTTGTTTATATGCTTGTTGGTCATTAACACCAAACAATGTCGCATATCCGTTTGTATAATAATATGTAATGATTTTAATTTTCAAACCTCTGGTTGTTTGTTATTTTATTGATGAGTATTCAACTCCATAAACGGTAAGACTTGAAATGTGATACATTGCACTCAATGTTCCATTACACTAATACACAAATTTGAATTTTTTTTGGGACTGCAAATTTTGGGTCATGTCAATGGCAAGAGCGATGGTGTGATTAATGTCGTTTTGATTGTACTGAACAGCTGGATTTTGGCCATTAAGAATTCGAGCATGTAATTTACAAAAATGTCCGAACACGTTTTTTTGCGTGTGTTGTTAAATTTATTTTTACATTGGTCGCGTATTCAAAACGGCCGTAGCCAGGACCGTAAACTCGGGGGAGCTCGGCATTTGAAAAAAATGCTGCAGAGATGTAAAGCTTAAACCTCTAATGCATGCATTTTTCTCAGTGTTTTGAAGTATCTAAAGGATAATTTTGGCCTGAAAACACTTCAAAAAATAGTTAAAATCCCTAAAACCGGATATTTTACTTGGAAAATGAAATCCATTGCTTAAAAATGTCAAATTTTTAGAATCCGTATTCTTTTGTAAATTTTTTAATTTATTACGTTCATACCTATAGTAGAATCATAAGATTTGCAGCAAATGAAAGCCTCAATATCTCCAAATGTTTTTTATTTCATTGTTTAACGTTTACATTGTTTGCCACGTACATGGTCGCGATACAAAGCGTACAATAATTGTAAAACAAGTACCGCCAACATTCCGTAGACAGCATTCACGCCATTATGAAGGACCTCAATATGATCCCTCAACACGACATTATTATTAATTTGTTCATTTTGATTGGCATCTTTTGAGTCCCTGTTTCCCATTTTTTTCACTTTCTTTGATATTTTCAACTTGTGAATTTAGTCTTTCTCTGAGTAGCGCTCACTTATGAATGCTTGTTCAGTCATTCATGAATATTCTCATTCTTATCCAAATTACTTGAATTGCCAACTAGAGGATTTCATACGAGTCATTGCATCAACACTAATAGCGATAAATAACAATGGTGCTTAACATTCCTATCTCGGTAATGTAAACGATGTGGTAGTCTCGAAAGACCACGCCATCTCGTTTTGCCATGATCAAATTAAACATCAATGTTTGTATTTTTGCATGTTATCTCTACACAGTTCGCCACCAGGGTGGACGCAATAGCTAAGTCGAATGCTCTCTTACACAAGTAAATAACATAACAATATAGATGAATATAGATGGCGTGAATTCTATTTTCGACTAATTTATTCGAACCGTTAGGCACCATTGATAAATAATAATCAAATTAAATTGCGTTTTCAGCATTTGTTTGGAAATGACTTTCATTCTTTGTATATAGTTAAAAAATCTCGGTTGCAAGCATAAATTATGCCATAATATAATAAACAAAATTTTTGTGATTGATTACAAATTTTGGGGGAGCTCAGAATTTTTGGGGGGGAGGGGGGGCTCAGCTCGGGTTTTCCGGGCCCAATTGGTATTTAAAGTCTCTTCATGGATGCCATCCCACCCCTGATTGTACTTCTCTTTGCAAAAGTCGCACCATGGGCGGAATTTATGTCGAATGGTGTCTATGACCAGCTTGGTCATAGCTTGCTATTATCATATATTGGCATAAATTTAGACTTGATAACAAATAAATAAATATTCTTTCATTGAATTCTGGTGTTATATCCTTGAATATCAACATGATCTTTGTTGATTGCTTACATTGCTTTATCTCATATTAATCTAGATATATTTCAATTAATTTGTATAATAGTGTTTAGATTGATCTAATCAAATAAACTGAATATATTCTTTCTCGTCCGCATTTTATGATTCGCAAAAGTTTACTGAACTTTCATACTTTCCACAAAAGTTCCAGACTCTGTCTGAGTATATGAAAGAATAATTTCATATGTTTTTAAATGAAATAATCAAGTTTGCATGAATACTACAACAAAACGGCGAACTTCACGATATTTTTTTTATTTCCATAGTAAATACTAGTGTTCGCGGCTGAAGGGTTTTGTTTGGTGTTTTTCGAAATTCCTCAGAACGGCATGAAATTTTGGATAGTTTTGGACTAGTAAATACAGTAAAAATCGCAATTCTGTGTTTCCAAAATTCTGTTATTTTTATCAAATTTTGATTGCACTTTGGTGAAAAGAGAACAACAAATTTCAGTCTCATGTATCGGGAGAATTAAAGAAAGTGTAACGTTTGTACAATGTACAGTGTACACTGATGGTACACTTTTTAAAGGTGTTGTTTGTGCCTTAGCTAAGCAAAATCATTGAAATTTTGCTCCTTCTTTGGGATTTTAGCTAAATTGAACACATGCATCCAGCATACGCATGTAATTGAAACATTGTCACATTTACCGTGATACCTCAATAATGAGTTACATACACATCATATCGATGTTGTGCGACCAAATGTTCACACAATATTTGAAAACGCGGCAATTTTCTCTGTACAACGTTGCGTCTAACAAACAGTCGATAAAACAGATTGGTTTCGTACAAATAATATACGTTACGATTAATTTAAGGCGTGAGGCGAAAATATAGTATACAGACTGCCATTCGAGATTATTTGAAATACAACACATTTGTCTACAGGTGATATCAAATAATACGAAATTGGTGTGTTCATGCATGAATTGGAATATCTATTGCATTTCCATTTAAAATAATCGGACATTCTGAAAGCTACAGAACAAATCATCGCATTAGTAAAGCTGGCAAAAACCAGCAGAACATAGCTGTCCATCGATTTAATACATTATAGTTATTTTACCATTTTCATCAACGCATTGAACTGAGATATATAAACCGGAATGATTAATATTGCGTAAATAACATCATCAATGAGAATGATCAAATAAAATTGTGTTTTTGTTCTTATTCAATTAAAATTAATAACAAAAATGAACTAGAAAAACTAGCAAAATCTGGCGAAACTAATAGCATCCTGCTCAAGAGCACAAATGGTTTAAAGAAAAAAAAATTATCTTGATACATTCCAACAATATTTATCAATCGACGGTCGATTAATGAAACAAAATGATTCATTAAAAACGTATAAATTCTACCTCTGTGAAATATGTTTAAATTTATTATAATTTTTCCCAACATAAATTTATCGCAATATATTGAATATTCAACAGTTTCTTTAAATACATATTGAGTATTCGATGCCAAGTGTCGATAATGCAGATTCGCCGCAGAAAGGAAAAAAACACGAGATTTACGAATATTTTGTGTCATTTAAAGACGCGGCGAAACGAAACAACGTACAAGAATATGGCAGCTGCCATATACGAAACGGAAACATACGAATTCATCCGAAGTCAAGTCACATTAAATAATAAGAAAATATGGTATATTCATCGGTGGATAAGCAAAAAATAATTCCGAAAAAATAGTCAAAAGTGTTCTTTTTGATTCGGTTGTTCACATCAAAAACATTTAATGAACAACAAATCAAATCCATTGGACGTATTTGTTGGTGATTTTATCGGATTGGTCTATGTGAAAAAACAAAATTGTGCTTCAAGTTTTTCGTCGACATAAAGCATGAAAAAAAGGCTGGCGAGAGAAAAAAAAATCGAAGCGAAACAAGTACGGCAAGATCAGGAAGAGTAGTCAAACGATGCAAGTGTGAGCAAGACAAATAAATCCCAGTGAATTTGTGTGTGTCTCATACTCGCTGTGTGTATTGTCTCGAAATATTGCTAACACAGTCTACGGAAACAAGAAAAAGAAGCAGCAATCGCAATAGCAGCATTTATATTCTAAGTACCACAATCAAAAGCACCAAGAAGAAAAAAGAACGAATTATGTGGACAATTATTGTTCACTTCGATGCGATAAATTGTTGTGTATGTTTATTTGATAATTTAATTCTAAATCGAATAAAGCAATGAAAATCTTGTGTGATATTTCAATTCGGAATGAATGAAGGCGGGAAACAAAAAATAAAACACACAAAACAAAGTGAATCAAGTCGGAATAACAACCACATGAGTCGATACATCAAACAAAGGAGGCTTTTTTTATCCGCAATGTGTTGAATATTCAAAATAATACAAATTATTGAATTGCGTTGCAAATTTCATCAAATTCATCCGATAAACTAAGTGCTGATGTTCAAATAATCTTCGATTTGATTGGAATCATAAAATGAAGTCGCTTCCATTTTCGTTTTGTTGTTTGCATTATTCAAGCCAAACATTTCCAACAAATAACAATCATTTGCCAAACAGAGAAATTCAATTCAATAAATTTGTTTCTGCTTCATTGTGAGCTCATTCAACAAAGTCCCGCTCCACATATACGTATTTTTGTTTTTCAATATTGTTGAGCTGATGTGGTTTTGCACGTGCTATCTTTGAATTGATTTTTATTTGTGATTTGTCGTCTTTATCCACATATATGTGTTTCGGTGTGTGAATGGAAAGAAAAATGTTTTGAATAACAATCGTTTGCGCAAAGCCATTCGTGAGAAATTTTACAAATGATTAAATTTTTAAATTGCAGACGATGTGCTGTTAATTGTTTTAGTTTTTTGAATCCTAAATAACTCAGTTAGATCAGAGTGAAGTTGATTTGAAAATGCATAGATTTGCTTTTTAACGTGTTTTGTATCGAACTGAGCGAAAACAAACGAAACAAAAGTGACACATAAACAGCAATTTTCGTGAAATCAGAAAATCAAATGTTCGACTGATATTTTTGTGTTGTCCTATAATAAATTAAGGTGGTTCAAATAGCAAAAAAAACACCTAAGCATTTTGCTCCTTCTTCATTGGCACGTTGAAGCACCATAGTAATTTTCTTATACATGTGCGTTCCGCTTGCTTCTCTCATACTAGCTTCGAGTGTATACACACACAAACAAAACAATGGAATGTTAAGACGCAATATTTTTTGTAGAAAAAAAAATACACACACTCATCAATACCTAAGCATACGCAAACGAAAATATTACGTATTGTGATGAAATTGTATTTGATTTTTGTAAAAATATTTTTGGCAGAAATTATCAGCTTCGTATGCTTAAAAGTTTGTGCGTGTTTGTATAAGTGTGTTATTTTGGCTTCACATTGAACGTGGTTTGTTTTACTCATCATCATTTTTGTTTTTGGGCGCGAAATTGACAAACCGAATTATTTCGTTTAGGCGATACTTTTATTTCGATGGATTTCAAATGATTTTTTCTCATTGAATGAACGACCCTATTGAGAAACAAATAAAAATAAGTCACACACGCACACAATTTCAATGTTTTTGTTGAATTTGGCGCAGCAAATGAATATGCTGTAAATTTTATACAATGAATATTAACAATGCGAATGTTTGCCCTGGAACATCAGCAGAATGGTGTTCTTTTAAATCAGAACACGCTCGAAAAAAAACTGCAAAACACATTTTTGCATTGCGACTGACATTTGCATGGTTTGAATGTTGTGTTATGTGTTATGATACGCTATTTTGTATTCCATGTCAGTTATGCAGTAAGAGATGCAAATGTTAGTTTTGTTTATATCAGAGAATTTTATAATTGAAGCTAAAGTTTTGAACAAGATACGAATGTGCAGTATTTTAGGCGTTATCGATATTATTTTGGAGAGATGGTTTTGGACAAGCAACCCCTTTCCATAACTATAGCACACATGCATCTAAAAAAATATGACAGGAATATTTTGTGGCAAATTCACGCACATTGAATACGAATACAACTGATTTAGAGTGATTGTTGTTGCTTTTTGCGATAGGAAAACATTTCCCTTGCTTCCGATGACTGTCTATTACTGAAGTTTTGCATTTTGCGTTTTGCCAAATTTAATTCAATTTCATTTTCACTACTTTCAGATCTAAATTATCATACACTGAAACGAACAACAATATTACTTTAAGACAAATCAAATGGGATATGATATTAACGAAAAGTGAACGCTGAATGAAATAATTCTAAAGAAAGGTACATAATCATCAAATA
This sequence comes from Aphidoletes aphidimyza, assembly GCA_030463065.1. Lineage (NCBI taxonomy): Eukaryota > Metazoa > Arthropoda > Insecta > Diptera > Cecidomyiidae > Aphidoletes > Aphidoletes aphidimyza. The sequence continues at coordinate 15,894,789 of CM059997.1, read as the reverse complement.
TTCAGTGAACTGTGAATGTTTTTTTTTTGTTTTGGATTTATATCCGCGGTCAGAAGGAATGTGTGCAATTCCAAATGATCATCGACGATAGAACGTCATTTACGTCTTGGTTTGATCGTCGGTTAAATACATTTACTTAAAAAAACACAAGACTCTATAAATAATTGTCAGTTTTATCGAAAAGAGAGACTGAATAACGATAGAAGAATCTACGGCAATCTCATTTTGCAACGATTTGCGTAAGTAAATCAATTATGTTTTAAAAAATAAATTATATTCATAATTTACTAAATTGGTGATAATAACATGGATCGATATGCACAATGACTTTGGTGTAAAGACTTCAATACGAACAAAACATTTAACGATTTGCCACCTGGAAAGAAATATAATTATCATTTGAAATGTTATTATTGTCACAAATGAGTCGAGACTGAAGCAATTTTTTTTTCAATTTTAAATAATTTCAATTCAATCAACTGAGCGTCACTCTTTTTGTCTAAATCTCTTTTATCTACTTTAGTTTATGTCCTGACTGAATATCGTTGGAGTCTTGCAAACTCAATACTGACAAATTGTCTTACTTTGCACATTTAATGAGAAATGGAGCGAAGCGAAAATTTAACGCCAGAACCAATTTGCAATGAAAATACCAGCGAATTTGCAAAAATGACAGAAGAAACTGAAACGGATACGGTGACAGATGAACTTGACAGAGATACAATATCAACGGCAATGCTCACCCCACCGCCAACAGGTGAACCGGTGTTAAATGGCTCATCACGAAGCAGCACCAGCGGAAATGATCTGCAACAATTTTCAGCCGATGAAATATTGCAGTCACCGGTTTTATCACCGCAAGCAGATGACGGGAATTCAAATCAAAGTGCGAATAGTGATTCAGCTGATTCAAAATTAATCATCAATGAAGGATCAATCGATTCGAATGATATAATTAATGTGGATCGAAACACTAATCAAACGGCCTCTGAATGCTTTCAAAAGGAAAATGATGAATTCAGTAGGTCATCGCTGGACAATGAGCCAGATACAAATCAAAAAGATAAAACGCTTTGTGAAATGCAAACATGCAACAATGTGGCAGATCAAGTGATAAGTAATGAAGTGATACCAGTGTCTGGCAACGAAGCGAGGGATGAACTTGAACATGAACATGAACATGAAAAGTCTCCGGCGCCGACACCATCGGAAGTGAACCAACCACTTGACAGCGCAGATGCAAGTAGCCAAAATGTGCCATTGCAAACAATAAATGGCGTACAGTCAGAACTTGAGCATGAAGATCGTCTAACGAATGAATCACACACAGAACATAGAAAATTGAAGCGAAAATATTCCGATAGCAATTCGGATCCGTACGAAAATCTCCAAAAACACACAAAATTCCACCATCAAACAACAAATAGTATAGGTTCCATCGATGCAGCTGATTCAATGGCCAAACACGTTATTAATCACAATCAACTGTCCGACAAATGTGATACTTTAACTAGTTTCGATATTCAGAATGTGCAAGAATTACCGCCAATTCTTTCAAAATCACAAAATAATGCCGATGAAAACTTCGAAAGTGAGCCGGCTTTTAACGAATTGTTACCGGGAACCAAAGAGAAACACATCGACGATGGTGAACACAAGCACATGAATGGCCATACGAGTAGCAAAACAGAAACAGAAACAGAAACAGAAACAGAAACAGAAACAAAAACAGAAACAGAAACAGCAAACGAAATCGAAACACCTAATCAAACAGAAGCATCGCTGGAGTACAAGCACCAAGTGAACTTCGATTTAGCCAATGAAATAAATGACGAAGCTCAATCGGAAAGCCCGAAATCAAAGATAAAACATCAGCATGTGTCGCCGAATCAAAACGATAATACATTTGAAAGCGATACGATCGAAAATATTTCAGACGTATCTGCAGACAGAATAGACGCCAATTTGTTGGCGGGTCGTTTGAGAGGCGAATCACATCAATTGGAACCGTTTGACCCATCAAAAAATTCTCCAACAAATGTAAATCCTGTAAATAGTAGTTATAGCATCAGTTCAATGGATGCAATGACAAAAAGCATGAGTAGCAATGATAGTAGTACATATTTTGCCACCACAACCAACTCCAGCGAGAATAAATCCATGGATTCGGCCAATGCAACAACAAAACAGTCCGATTCGACAATAATGCCATACCAACAGCACGATAACAAACGAATAAATACACAAATTCGTATCCGACGGCAGGTGTTTTTGTGTTCGGCGTGTGGCACCTATTTCGAAAAATGGAATCTCTTTTATCACATACGAGAGGTTCACAACAAATTCATTTGCCTGTTTGAAAATTGTCTGGGCATTTTTCCGAACGCCGAACGATTGGTCATTCATTTAGAATCAAAGCATGTTCGAAAGCCATATGTGTACGAGCATCGGGAGGATCTGTTGCGTTCGCTACGAAATCAATGTTTCCTCATGTGCTGTGATTGCGAACACATTTTCACGGAAAATGATGACGTTACCGCTCATTCATGCGATGCGTTCAAAAAACCATGCATGTCTTGCGGTTTGAAATCTCATAAAAGCAATTGTAGTGCGTTGCTGTCGAATAAATCATCGAAACATAAACAGAAACGGGCTATAGCACCAACAAATCTAACGCAACCGGCAATATCACATCCGACCACTGGTCACTGTGCAAATAATGTTACTCAACAAACATTCCTCAGGAATGCGCTGTTGGGTCAAGAGCCACGACTGAACCACTTCAGTCAACCTAGCATTGCACAAGCTCCTATCTATGATCACAGACTGAACAGCTTGCAGCCACCGCCACCACCAACACCACAATCTCAGCCCATACCTCAACATCAAACACAACCACACACACAACCACAATCACTATCACAACTTCAAACTCAGTCTCAGCCTCAGTCTCATGATCAGCATCGGCATCAACATCAGCATCAACATCAGCTTCATCCTCAGCCTCCGCCTCAGCCTCAGTCTCAGCCTCAACTTCAACCGCCTATAGCACCTTTACCAATGGCTCCAATGAATGGAGACATTGCTCAACCTCTGGTAAGACTAAGCCAAGTAAAACGAACATTCAAACAGTTAAATTAACACAATTTTACTAATAATTAAAGGTTTCGAAATTCTTCATGAACACCGAACCATCCACAAACTTTTATAATTCGAGCGCGTTACAAAATAACAATGCAAACATGTACCACATGTTCAATGCACCGTATCAAAACTTGCCAAATGGTCAATGTACACAGGATCAATTTGAGCCAAGATTTTCAGCCACACATCAACCTGCACTCAATAGAAGTCCAGATGTAGTAAAGCCAACGTTTAATACAGAAATTGCCAACAAGTCAGGAGATGAGAATAACAGCAATAGTGGAAGTAGTTCAGACAGTGATGAATCTAACAACAATAGCGATTCGAGTAGCAATGAATCTGATGTGGAAAAAGACGATAAGGAAAATAACTCAAAAATGGTTATTAAACCGTTCCGACTTAATTTGAACAACACCAAGGTGAGAAAGAGTTCACTATCTCTGGAAATGATTTATTTTAGAGGGAAAAAAACGCCAAACTTATCAAATAATCTTTAATTCATTAAGAATAATATTGGACAGGAGTCGTCTTATGTCGAAGAACAAAACGATAGCGCAAATGAGGATGATGTAATTGACAATGACGCCAGTACACCGAACATTATGAGTGATAGCAAGAGCCAACAAAATATGTCCGATATAACAAATATACAGATGCAATTAGATAACATTAAGGTATGCGTAAAAGAAAAGTGACATTTCATCGTCTCAGATGCAGTAAAACCACTAATCTCTTTCTAAATCTGCTTACAGCAACAAATGAATGCAATGCAAAAAATATCGATGCCACAGCATAAGGATGAGGCGCAAACATCGTTGCTTAAAGTACCAAAATTAAAACTGAAGCTATCGATGCCATTTCAAAAGCCCATGGATTCGGAACAATCGTCATCAGAAAGTGATAGCGATAGCGAACATGAGCATGAAGATGAAGATATTGTGCCACAAGAGCACAATGACGATCTGCACCTGCAAACCTTATCACAGGCATCAGCAGCACCGCAACAGCATTCATATGATGCAAATGACAGTTTATTAGGAACGAGCAATAATAACAATAACTATGATCAAAACGTGAATGAAAGTGGATCATCAACAAAAAATACATCAATCGATTCTGACGATAAATCTGTATGCATCGACGATGATAAGCTTCCAATAGTGGACACGTTATTAGCACAACAACAGGACGAATTTAGTAGCCAATCGCAGGCATTACCACAAACTCAATCAATTCCAGAACCAAATACAGATATCGGGCAAACCGATTTTGGTCAGAACGTCAACAGCGTCAATACTACTGTAAGTTTTTTTCTTTATTGTTCGACGTCAATAACGTTTTATTTGATTTCCCAATTACAAATCTAGAGATGAACGGACATCATCACGATGTTTTTCACCGTGACGGTGCGGCAAACAACAGCGACGCATACACACCGCACAAGCATAGAACGTTCGAGTCTGTGCAAGTGGCTACTAGATTGCTGCTTATGTGTACACTTGAGTGTATGCATCGCTGTTGTTCGCCGCATCGTCACGATGTTTTTCATCTCTGTTCATTGTAGATTTGCAATTAGGTTGATACAAAATATTGAGTTGGTGTTTTATTTGGATTTTTTTCTAGGAAAACTATTATTCAGCAACAGAACATCATGAAAATGTAACCGCTCCACCCGAAAGCATTTTGGACAGTCAAACTGAAATGACAAATGAACATCAGTCAGACGCCATTTTGGCAAATGCACCCGAAACAGTAGATCAATATCAAGATCAGGCAGCTGTTGATGTGGATATTCCCGAAGTGATTGAAGATAAGCGTCCCATCACCGAGTTCATTTTGGATCAACCACTGGACAAAATTCCAATTATCAGTTTCATTCGAAAATGCTTACAGTTTACATATCCGAACTGTTTGTACTGTAACCATGCTCGTTCGATTGCTGTGAACGGAGTCAGTTTGGCCGAGCATTTAGTCAGTGATCATCGGTTCAGTGCAACTGTCGACAGTATAACGGCCGAAGAACTGCTACCTGAAACGATTGAGCACAAGATAACAGCCGGATTGGAAGAATTGCAGGACACATATTTCAATATGTGCACATACGACAATAAAAACGTGGATCCTGATTATCAATATGTGAAATATTTCGAGTGCTTCCAATGCCGCTTCTATAGTCCCATTTACAAAGATCTGTATTTACATAATCGGAAAATGCATTTGAGATTGGCACTGATTTGCTTGATGTGTCGATCCAATTTTTATAGTTATAGTGAGCTCGTGTGTCACATGTGCCCCGGTGCTCCAAGTAAATTAATTCCGATTGATTTGAAATTTCGATGCGTTCTGTGCAATCTCGATCATATTCCGTCGGCGTTTCGGCTAATGGTGCATTTGCGTAAAAAACACTCGGCCTGTGATGTTTGCCTCGAGGAATGTAGCGATCAAAGTAAACTGTCGTGCCACGTGTGGAAACATAAGCTACATCATCTCTGCTATAGATGCAACATTACCTATCGGAATAAAGTCGACATAACACGGCATTTGTTTTGGAAACATGGAACCGAAAGTGTGATGTGCAAACGTTGTTTAGAGAAAAAGTGGCCGCACGTCTATCACTTTTGCGTTCCGCCAGCAACATTCAAATGCGAAATATGTAGCCAAACGTTTTCAAAAGCGCTCACCTTAAAAGTTCATAAACGGATCCACGATCCGGAGGCGGTTGCCTTTCCATGCACTTTGGATTTCTGCGATCAAAAGTTTATATCGAAAAAACTGATGATTAAACATGTTTCGCTTCATTATATGCCAGAGCTTCCACCACCAAGTTTTGAAGAAAAAGCGATGCTACAAGAAGTAGCTGAACATGATTTACAACCAGGTAAGGGCATCTCCATAAAAATTAAAAAACTATTTAACACTGTCAACGAACCAATTTTGAGTGAACTAAATCTGTTCATGTGGATGAATATTTGTATTTTCTTCTTCTTCTTCTTCTTCTTCTTCTTCTTCTTCTTCTTCTTTTTCTTATTTAGATCAACATGCGAGTGCTTTGCAAGCCGGCTCACCAAGGCAATTATCAAATTCACCCAAAGTGATCGAACAAGAAGCTCCGATTGATGCTGTCATTAGTGTTATTGAACATGACGCACGAGAACGTGAAGAACGAGAAAAGTTGCTGAAAAAGGGGTCCAGCGGTCGAATTGAATCGTCGGGTGACCAAAATGCAAAGAATAAACCAAGAAAATTGAAGAAAAATCGATCCGATTTTAGCGATTTACTTGATTTACCATCATTAAATTTGTCTGAAAGTGACAGCAGTGAAGATTCTGATGTGGATAGTAATGATCCTTCAGCAGAAAATTCGAGACATTCTATATCAATGATACCAGTTTCCTGTGAAGCGGTGGCCAAGCCCAAGAACAGCCAAACGCATATCGACGATGACGACGAGAGTAAAGCCGTACAGCTTGAAGCTGACATATGGGAAAATTTCAAAACGTATCAAGCTAATCAACTGCAAGACAAAGCACAAGAGGACGTTGAAGAGGATCGATTGGTTGCTGAAAGTTTACCGATTCTGTTGCATGTCAGTCAGTCCGATCACGATTATCCAATGATGTACAAGCCGGTTGGAAAGAAGCCCAAACCAACAAATATCGAGCATCTGTCGTCAGTTGCACCAATTATTGAGCAAAATGAGCAAGGCGAAATAAAAATTACCTTAGTGGAACCAGCTGAACCGGTAACTGCTAACTTAGATCCGCAATCTCCGGCACCGTTACCATCCTCAACTGTTACAATTACCGATGAAGATTCATCAAAACCAGAAAGTGAGAAGAAGTCTTCAATGGAATCCGAACAAAAGATCGAATCAGTTAAGAAAAAATCGACCGCTGACAGCGAATCATCATCAGATTCAACTGACTCAGACTCGAGCTGTTCATGCGGTTCAAATTGCAGTTGCAGTTCATCCAGCAGCTCTTCCAGTAGCTCTAGCTCAGATTCAGGGAGCGATAGCTCGAGCTCGGAAGGTAAACGTAAGCAAAGACAGAAGGTGTTGACCAAGACCCGAAAAACACCCGAACGTACAACACCAGAAAGAAAACTGTCGATTGGTGAAGCGGAAGCTCCCAAACAAAATTTAGTCGAGTCACCAAAACATGAAACGGCTGAAATTGCAGTGACCAACTTGAAAACAGAAGCTGATGAAACAGAAGCAATGCGAGATGAATCGGGAATGGTCGATGTTGGAAAGCCGTCTGATCTCGAAGTGGTTGATGTTGTTACAACCGACAAGAAAGCAATTCAACCAGATGTATATTCAATTGCTGTTGAGTCAGATCTTGAAACAACTGATTCGGAAACCGACGAAGAGTTCTATGATGAGCATCCACAAAAGCTTGCGATTCAAATGTTACTTGAAAAACGACAGCAGCTGAGGTTGCAAACATTAAACCCAGTAAATGGTATGCCGTATATGAGCACAAGCCGACCATCAACGCCAACACTACCTGAGGAACCGGTTCGAGTACCAAAAGGTAAAACTAAGAAACGTCGTCGAACACATAAAAATTCGCGATCACCTCAAAAGCAGCGGCCCAATTCATATGGGCCACACCAAATGCCAACTGAATTTCCACTACCCATGCTACAAACAATAGAACCAGCTCCGTCATTAGAGAATGTTCAACAAACGGAGAACTTAGCAACAATGGAAGCGGCACCATATACAATGCAACCGTACATTGGATCGCACATTGATTTATCGCCGCAAGTAAATTTAAATACTCACTCAAACAATTCGATACCCGCAGTTGCTGCAATGCATCAACATCAGCATCAGCTTCAGCCAGCTTCTTCAAATTTCAATGCATTCTCTGACGAAAACTCAACAACCCAGCTCCCTCAACAACAATCAATACGCTTGAGCACCAGTAGCTGTTCGGACGTGGATAATTCCTTGAAACGTTCGAAACGCCGACGAATACCAAATAAATTTTATGGCTACACAAGCGATGATGAAAGCATGTCAGCGACAAGTGCACTCAACACAAGCTATCAAAATCCATTCAAACCAACGCCACCTCCGAATCTAACATGGAGTAAGGAAGATTTGCCGAAGCCGTCGAAAGGAAATCGAGCTGGAACAGTGAAAAAAATTATGCGAATACCGAAGCCTGGCAAAGTGCCAAAACAACGCAAGTTACCGTTAAAAGGAACATTAAAAGGAACTGGAATGAAGAATCGTACGCTGTCAAAGATCAAGGAAAAGATGCGTATGGCGACAATGCCAACCGTGCCGAAAATTATTATTCGTGGTATTCCAAGACCACCGCCACCAAAGGGACAACAAATGGCCCCCGATTTGAGCAACTCGTCACGTGTTCCAAATGCTCCAGTTCATCATATGTCACCGCCCAAATTCAGCGATGAACAATCCGATTCGGATAGTGAATCGGACAGCAATCTTCAAATCAGTCAACCGTTGCGTTCAAAATTCGGATCAATTTCAAATGTGGAACCAAACAAAGATCGAAGCGTTCAATTGCAAAAACAACAGATGCCATTCATCCGGCCAGACCATACACTTTTACCGCCCAAAGAATATTCACTATCACCATCGCCGCCGCCGGCACCGTCATCAATATTCATGAATCAGCATCATACAGAGAATGCAAGTTTTTCATCAAATCTGTTGACATCAATGCAGCAACCCTTGTTCAATGGGTCACAATACCGAACCAAACATGAAACCGAGAAAAAGTTTTCGGGTGTCCAAGAAAATGTACGAAATGACAGCGGTAATAACATTTATTGTTATTGTCAACGACCCTACGATGAAATGTCCGAAATGATTGCCTGCGATGCTCAAGACTGTGACATCGAATGGTTTCATTTTGAATGCGTTGGCATCACAGTTGCGCCACAAGACAAATGGTATTGTCCACGATGTCGAACACGAAATATGCAAAACAACTATCCAATCGCAAATAAAGTCAGCAATACCAATTCAAATCCGATTGCACCAGCACCGCCGTTGGATTTGGCTTAAACCATTTGCCTCTCTTTTGATAACATCAGCTATGAAATAAGAAGCTACTACACTACTGGCTCTGTGATAATACATCGATTGATTGCATCGTAAACAATTTGCTGCAACTGTAACGTGAAAGGAATCATTGTTTCATTTTATTTTTTCTTAATTGTACGAATTACGAATACTATGCATTCGGACTTAAATTTTTGGCATTCATTTATATAACTCCAAATGAATAATGTTAAGTTCATCAGGCCAAAGCAAAACCAAACATCAAATCACACACAAATTTATGTGGGTTTTGCGCATTCAAAATCATTTTGATTGTAAATTCACTGTGAAGAAACCGGATTTTAGGCCGAATTAGACAAATAAGCGACCAGACATCAATCGGCATAGATATTTACATAAATATGAATGAGATTCATATTAAGAAGGAACATTAAAACTCAACATCTTTTATTTGAAAGTGAACAATTTTTGCAAGTAAAACTCAATTTCTGTAAAAAAAAACACTGTAATTTCTTTCAAATTTCATTCAATGTTTCTATATACTGAACGCTTTGAAGTCTAGAGCAATAGTTGTGAGTACAATTTTCCCATATATTTCGACATATTTATGAAGTGGAAAGTTGAATCAAATTAATTGTCTGTTATTGCTATACTCACAACTTGTTTGGTGTTCAATTCGAATTTCACAGGCAATTTCATAAATTCAAAATTGAATTGCCCACTTCCATTCATCTTTTTCATAATGCCTACTCAGGAAAAATTTCACAGTAATGCTTTTTTTCCTAAAAAAAAAAAAAAAAAAAAAAAAAACAAAACAAAACAAAACAAAAAACAAACCGAATGAAAAAACGAGCCAAGGCATATGTTTTTTTTTCTTTATGCACAAATCAAAACACAGTACATTCAAAACCCTACCAGGCAATTCAAATATCACATCGTACGACATTCAAAACCGAATATGACAGAACTATTAATTGAAAGAGCTATGTTCATATCGCCAAATTTGATGGAAGAATTCATTTTGAGACATTGATATCAAGCGATATATGTTTTAAAATATCTTTACAAATTGGACCGATGTTTTCTAATAATAGCTCATCTACGATCTCTTTCAGCTTGAAATAATCGCAAATGACTTTCAATAAAACAAAAAACAAAAACAGAAGCAACAACAACAAATTCGAATCGATTAAGCTCAATTGATTTTCATAAATCGGCAATTAGCATTCAGGGTTAAGTTTGCAACAAATAAGCAAAATCTTATCTTCATACAAAATATTATGTAAATACAACTACTTAGTGATACCTAAACATTTACCCTAAATATTTAAATAAAGAAGTTTTAATCTAAAACATTTCTAATGAGTCTTGTCATTTTAAGTTTTCCTCGATTTTATTCAATAATTTTAGCGATAATTCGTTGCACCACCAAGGTAAGATTCTTGTTAACAGCCTGTTGGAGTCGCGATCTTCCATAATTTCAAAATTTAACGAACTTGTTCAATGATTCCGCCAATGTCAAATTCTTTCTGTACTCGATTCGTGGCGATCTAATTCGAATTGCTTTGAATAATATATTTTCAATGAACACATTATTTCATCAAACGAATTTGAAACATTTTAAAAATAAAAGAATTCAAAATTTGCTTTTATTTAAATGATTCACAATTAAAAGAAACAATCCAAAATATGCATATTTTATATATGGCTCATGAGATCTCTTAGAACCCGCTGGTGCAGATGATAGTAGTTCCTCAGAATGCTCTTGTCTTTTTACAATGTGATGTTTAGTTATAACCATTTGAAATGGTTGCCGTTACAATTGATTTACATTGGTTTGTGTTGGTGTTTCTGTTTGTGTTTGTGTGTGTGTGATTTTGTCTATTGATAAAACTTCAAATATGGATAGAATGACGAGTTTGGTCAGCCGATGGAGAACCAAAACGAACGGCAGGCAAAGCGTGCAGTTGAAAACATAAAATCAATCGACATGCGGGGGCCGCTTGAATATGGAAACCGAAAAAAATAACGTACATATCCGATTAATGACTTTTCACAAACGACGCTTGTTACGCCGTTCCGTGCATGCAATGTTTAGTCCAACCATCAACTAGGAATGAGAACCACAAATTAGTCGAGCTCTATCGTTTGCATATACAAGACGCATATCGTAAAATTGGACATTCGATTTGCAGCGTATGTATAATAACAACGACAAAAAAAGGATTTATTTTTGTTTCGCGAGTAAACTGAAACGAAAATAAAACCAATCATCGTCAATGTTCATATCTTTGAATTTGAAAAGTGTACTTTTTATGTAAAATTGTAAAATTATTGCAATTACCAGTAAAGATAGTTACAGGAATGAATGTTTTTTCTTAAATCGTTTTTGGCGCGCAAATAAGTTCTGACTGGAAATCAATAAACGTAACGTGCATTCAATGGAATTGATTCAGTTTAAAACGAAATAAATTATAAATTGTTGTTTAAAAACAAAATTGAAAACTAAAACAAAAGTTGAAGTATTATTTCATCAGCAAAAGTGTTTAAAGAATAGTGGGAGTAGTTGAAACGATCAATGCGATAGGAGTTTTTCAAGAATTTACCCAATTTACCCATCCGCATGTCGTGTCATTCTTGCAGATTTAATGATTAATGGCTGTGTATTAGTGATTACATTTACTGCATTAATACGATTGCTTTGGATTTTCCAATGAGTCATTCAACTTATGCGAAACACAAAAAAATATTCAAATTATGTCCCAGCTAAAGTTTTTGTGAAAATTGTGAAATCAGATTCAAGTTATAGTTTTTTTTTCTTTCTTTTTGTTCGTTTTATCGCCGCACGAAAGGTGAACCGCCACTCAAATGATTACATTTGAACTTGACCGATTGTTCAAATTAATTCAAGTGCATTAAGTTTAACTTCATCAAATGCTCCAATACATAAGTTTACACTCACTTTTGTTCATTCCCTGTAAGCCATTAATGCCTTTGTAGTGTTGCGCTGCGTTACCAATCATTTATTTATGCAAACAACATTTTATCCACTTCGATTTGTTTGGTCGCACTTGTGTTCGGGGTGAGCGAGTGCTCGGGTAAACGGATGCATGTATTTTGTATTTTGGATGTTTCTTGTTTGTTTTGACTTTCTTTTTCAAATGAGGGGCTGAATTGGTTTCGATAAAGTTCTATTGGTTTTTCGGTAATTTAGTGAATTGGTACGTGGACTTGTGTTGCGTGCATTTAATTGAAGCGAAAGTGTTGCTGCACTTTGTGAATGTGGACATCAAGATATCAAAATTATTTGGTTGGATTTGTTATTGGACTTAGATCACCAATATAAATGCTCATTGAAATAGTTTTTTCAATTGTAAGCTCAGGAATGTGATACGATTATGTGTGTGTGTGTGTGTGTGTGTAGCTGAACAAGGTTTTGGAAAATTTTGAATCAGTTCTAGTTCGTGCGATTTCATGATGAAATGAGACTTTCGATATTTTTTGTGTAAATATTTAATTGTTGGTGGCATCGATTTGAAAAAAAAAACCTTAGCCGGCCAAACAAACCATTGGCATGTATTTCAATGTACGCGATCGCGTTTTGTCATTTGTTTACTTTTTCAAAATAAGTAGTAGGAGACCACCGTTATAATTGGTGTACAATATTTGTTGTACTCTGTACACTGTACACTGTACATTGGTACAAACCATCTATTTTGCACGCAATCTTCAATTAAAAGCAAATCATTAAGTTTTGTATTTGATTTTTTCCCCCCAGTCAAGCATAAAAAAACATTCAACGAAATTCTATTTTAATCAACAAAATAACCCTATGTCATCGTGATTTTTAAGACATTTGACCAAAAACTGAAAAGCTTCAATTTTGGAATTCGTGTAAATTTGTGAACTTATTGAATAATTAAAAATATATCCAGACGTGGTAGTTTGAAATGTTGAGTTTAGTGTGATATCTAGCGTTAAGTATTATGCTTTTGCGGTTTGAATCGAATCGAAAATATGGTCGTGCGGCCACCAAGTATTGAACTTGACGCACTAAAGAACATGCCAACCAAGTCGAATTCAATAGCAACTGGCCAACATATTGACAAACAGCGTCATTCAATGCCACGTAAATATGTATCAATGTCGCCAGCCCGCGGTGGAGTTTTACGTTCCAAAAGCATGAATGGATTGAATCGTGTCGATGCAAATAAAATCAATGAAAAGGGTCGCACATCAAATCATAGCATTGGGCGAACAATGTTTCGCCAACGTGAAATTAGTTCATCGGAAAATGGCAGTCCAAATATGAATACCGGACTATCAAATGGGTAAGTTTAAGTTCATTTGATTGATTTTATAGTGTGACATCAACTCCACCGACCAATACAATTCCATATTCTATTCAAATTATGCATAATAATTGGGGGACATTTCGTTTAAAATACACTTATACAACTTTTGACCGACTCGTGTGCGCCCGCATATGACAAATCCAAATCTAATTTCAATCAATAGTTCGTAAATGCTTATTTACGTTGTCTATTTAAATCAATATATTGATAAAATCGAAATATTTTCATTTATGGTGAGCCCACTTTGGGAATTTCCTCAAGGTTCAATCTAATTGAAAAAGCGAACACATGACATCAAAATGGTTATTGAAACAAGTGAGATAATCACGATGGAGAAATATCGAAACAAATACACATTAAAAACGTAAATATTTGTGAATACTGTAAATATGAGAGATATTTACAAGCATATTTGCAAATGACGTCATCTGAATATATCAGAATTTGTCATATTTAGTTTAAATAAAATAAATTTACGGTAAATAAAGTAAACTTTGTTACTTGCAAATATGAACTAAATATCGTAAATTCTGACCAAATTTTGGTAAATATTGTAAATATTTTGCAAATATCTTTTAAATATTCCAAATATTACAAATATTCCATATAATCAGGTAAATATTGTCGAAAAAACTTATTTGATTTTCGATCTTACCCCCTCGGATAATCATCAGTGAATAAAATTGTCAGATAATTTGCCATAAACATCTAATTCTATGGTTAGAGGTGAAAGAATCAGCAAATCACAATAAAAGAGCACGTAAGAGGAAATCGAACCCAACAACATTTTGAGTTTCTCGGAGTTTCCAGATAGAAAATCATTGGTTCGTACAGCTGGTGCATTAATTGAATTGGTATTAAGTGCAAACATTTTTTTTTTTGGTATTAACATAGAAATAGTACAGTAAATAGATATTAACATCGTATGTTAATAGTTGATTTCTTGGAAAATTCATGGCATTTCTTGGCATTTCTTGAAAGATAATAATCCAAGAATCGCCAAGACTTTTCCAGAAATCAACTAATAACATACGATGTTAATATCTATTAACTCTACTAAGGTGTATAACTTAGAGTGAAGCGCTCGGTGCATTTTATTTTTAGAAGCTCATACATTATATATATATCGTAATATGTCCTAAAACTAGACTAAATGAAATCAAAGAAAAATAATAGAATCAATAAATTTGGATATTGAATTACGTTAGATATTTCATTTTTTCGCACGAGGTGTCGGCAATTTTTGAGAAACCTTAAAAACATTATTGATCCTATGGAACACGAATCAATAGAAAAAAGAAGAATAATTATTGATTTGTAATCCGTTGCTTGCCGTATGCAAATTTGTAAATCCATCGAGTTTTTCAGATTTTTGAATGACATTATTACAGGATATGTTCAACATGAACTAAGTTTCTGAGACGTATAAAATTTTGTGCCAAATTGGACCACACTATCCAATCTTAGTAAAAAATAAATAAAAACATAAAACAGAGGAAAATTGTTTATTTCATGGTGACATTTGGATTCCTCGAAAAAAATTAATCGGATATTTTTCTGAATTTGTCGTATAATTTCAACACGTAGCCTATTGTTGGTAGACCATTAAATGTCTCAAATGTAAATGTGGGACATTTGCGGCAATTAGAAATTACTTTTTAGTAATGAAATGGTTTGAAAAAGTTTGGATTACGGACGTAATTAGTTTTATATATTAATTTAACCAGAGCATTAAGTACTTTCCTGCATTCACATTTCCTCCTTAAATTGAGCAATTAGTTCGTTAGTTTGCACATTTCGTGCAAATTCTTTGTTATGACCATAACTGCTTTAACTGTTTCAACCCGTGTAAATGGTTGTCTGTAATTATTTACAGTGGACAAATGATTCTGTATCGACACTGGCATTGAAATCGATTAGGTTTCAGCAAGATCATCAATCGAAATGCGTTCATATCGATAGAACCATCATTGGGGAGAGCCTCCAGTATGCGCGTCATATAGAACATATAGAACATATACAACATACATAATTATTCACATAGAAAGCGGACACGAAAATATTGTCTTTGGACACAATAAAAACTGTCTGCAAGACAAAATACTTGTTGGCATTCATTCAACATCACGTTACGTGAAATAAAAATATAGAACAATTTTCGAAGGCAAAGTTGCTCAAGTAACAATTCAAGTCTCCGATCCCAAACGAACCACATTTTAGATTCGTAAAACCAAAACGCCAATTTAGCTATTCGTCAAACAAATGGTGGTTGTTCTAGTAATCAGTAATATTTTATCGATTCATTTGATTGATGGTTGAATGTCTATCGACGAAAGTTTTTGTTTGTCGAATGAATAAAATTAGATGATTCGGAGAAAGAAAATAACAAACATAATAACATGATCTATTTTTTATCATCAAACTTTCCTCGTTTACGCTCACTGAATAAAATGCAAAAATTAATTATTTACAACCGATGGTTATTAACCGTAAAATCAATTTATTATGGAATCCCTGTGCATATCACATGCGTACTTGGACTGGATTTGGGGTTTTGAACAATTTTTTGTTTCGCGACTTGAAGATGGCAGAGCATTGTAAATTTGTTGAAAATAATGGTTGAAGAGTTGTGGCAGTATTGTTATTGGCATTGAAATTTAGTTGTGCTGAATAATCTATGTTTTTTGATTTCGGTGTGTTTAAAAAGTGGATGATTCAATCAGAAGTCGGTGAATTCAGTCATTTAGCTCAGTTATAGTTCAATTTCTTGAATTAGAATTCAATAGAACTCATCCAAATCATACTAAATCTACTGACTCATTTGTCAGAATATTTGCACATATGCGACAACATGTGGACAAACTTCATTGTCGTCAACGTGCAGAGATGATTATTGGAATTATTGGAATTATTATCATTCATTTCGCATAAAAGCGTTTTTGAATTAATTATATTTCATTGGTCGAAATTCTATTGAATAATAATTTGTCATTTGCTTCAACTGAATTTAAAATAAATGGAACACTTCTGGACATGAGTGATGACAATAATTCAAATGAATATGTCAACAATAAGCATTTTAATAGAAACCAACTGCTGGCTTTGGAATTCCCCTCATCTTTTAAATCAAACATTTATTTCGGACACCGCATTGAACTATTCTTATTATCAATCGTGTGGATGACAATAAATGAATGTCGAAATTTGTTTGACCGACCTTGGAAACTAGTCACGTGACCTACTCTAATTTGTCGAATTTCAAATATTTTAAGTTCAGTTGAAATATTATATTAATAATTCCTTTGTATTGATTGTTTGGTTTTAAAATAATTACATTTATAGCCGCAGTAGGGATACGGAATCGCTTGAGAACATTGCTTTGCGATCATCAGATAGTGCTCCATCAACACCCGAAGATAATATCAATGTTGTAGTCAGGTACACTTGGCCAATTAATATGCTTTTTCAAACTTTAACTTTAATCGATAATTTTTCAAATCTACAAATTACTATCATTAAAAAAAAAGAAAAATGTAATTTATTGAAATCACTAAGAGATAAAGGCATCTCTATTCTTGGGTATTTTCAAAAGTTGGCTAAGAGACGCCGCTTAATTCAGAAAAAAACAAATTCCACAGATAAAATATTAAGAAATTGTTATTCTATGTATTCAATGACAGAGTTCGACCTCTTAATGAAAAAGAACGAAGGGGACTTGATCCCAGTGTTGTATCGTTTCCAGGGAATGGTCAAATTTTGGTATGTGTTGACTAAACACTGTTGAGATTCTTCCTTCGTTTAAATTTTTAGAAACTTATATAATTATTATAACAGTGCGAAGGAATACCCGGTGGACCAGGCGGTGGACAGAAGCCCAAACTGTTTGGTATAAAACAAAATATTATTTGATAGAATTATGTATTTTCATACATTAAGTGCTCATCCATATATAGGTTATAATGTAGTGTTTGAACCCGGTGCAACACAATCAGATGTCTTAGAATATTCTGGTATCAAACGAATTATTGAAATGGCAATTGAAGGCTTTAGCTGCACAGCATTTTGTTATGGACAAACCGGAAGTGGTAAAACTCACACGCTTACAGGACCACCAGACTTGGTATAGTGCTTGATGCCAATTCAAATAACGTTGTTTTCGTAATTTCTATCGCAAAATATAATTACAGTTCATTGGAAAACCAGATACAACGGATGGCCGACATGGTTTAATTTTTCGGGCTTTTTTATATCTGTTTCAATTACTTCAAGAACGAAAAGACACCAATTTTGTACTGAAAGCATCATTTTTGGAAATATACAATGAAAAAGTGAGTTAATTGATCAATATTCAAATAAATCCAGAATTAAGATTCATTTCTGTTATTTAAAGCAATTATTTCCGTACAATTATTTCGCACTATATTGATCCTATGACTAAAAAAAACTGAATAATTATCACATTTCGAACTTGAAACCAAGGATTTAGATAGCTTACTGTCTCCAAGAGCGTTGATAAAATGTGCCCTTCCTTGTAAATTCTAAACCAAGACTCTGATAACATGTGCAATACTGTTCATTTTTGCAGTTAGATCATAATTAAAGTTAAAGCATCTTACCCTTATTAACAAAAATATAATCTTAAATAACTCTTGCATCATCTAAGGTAATTTTTTATTTCTTTTCATAATGATCAAGGTTATAGATCTATTGAACCCCGGGTCAGCACGAAAGCCATTAGCCGTACGATGGTCGAAAAAGTCCCGTGGTTTTTTTGTTGAAAATTTATTTACCGTGGACTGTGAGGAGCTAGATGATCTGCTTGCCGTTCTTGAAGAAGGTAGAAATTACCTAAGACAACTGAAGTATACTTTTGTAGAAGTAAAATTTGGGGACAATAATTCGTTTATTCACTGTAAACAATAAAGTAACATTTGATTCATTTTTGCTTTTGAGCGACTGTGACAGTGAATTAATGTGTTGATCAAAGTGCACACATACACACTATCCATACTATAATCTTTTTTGCTTGTTAATCTTACGTCAAGCAGTCCAGAACGAAACACGTGATGCGGCTATTAATGGGCAATTGAATAATAGTATGGTTTTATTAAATAATATTTGCAATTCGTTGCAAAAACCTAAGCCCATTTCCGCGTGAGTGGAACACTGCTAGCTATTGCATTTGAAGCGCAAATGTCAAAACCAAACAAAACAAATAATCTTAGATGAAAATAGCAAACGATTTTTGTTTGTTCCGCTGCATCTCGATGCTAATTTTAATTTTTGCTGGTTTAATTATTATTCCGTTTTAAATATTGTGTCACTTTCCCACACTAATGCAAATACCGACTTTGATCATCAAAAATGAAGTAATTTTTATTGAAAAGAAAAGAAAACCATTTACATTACATTTCCTATTTCTGTGAGCAGAAAAGTAGACAAAATATATTAAAATTGAAGAGTTAACAAGAGTATAATTAAAACCAGGGATGCGAAATCGTTCAGTTGGATCACACAGGATGAACGATTATTCATCACGAAGTCACACCATTTTAACTGTACACATAACGTCAGAGCTACAAGCCGAAGGAAGTGTATTTATATCAAAGCAAGGTAAAATTAACTTTGTTGATTTGGCCGGCAGCGAAATGACAAAAAAGACAAACAGCGAGGGAAAAACATTGGAAGAAGCCAACAATATCAACAAAAGTCTCATGGTGCTAGGTAAAATTCCACTTTTCATATATCCCGAAGAATACAAAAAAATGATTCAGAAATGTTCGTTATTTATTCAACCAAGCAGTTAATTCAATTCAATTTCGTAATCATTGACAGTGGTTCTGAGAAAATATCACAATTGTACGAATTAAATGGACATCCCAAAGTTCTTTGTGCTTGACATTTACTGTTTCCGTAATTCACATTTAAAATTGTTCTACGGTGCGCTTATTTTCAAGCATTAGTAATGTCTTCAAATTGTATGCACATGAAATTGTGGATAACTGTGACACTGACATTTCTTGCACATGTAGTATATTGGCATTTCAAGGATTTGCTCATTGAAAATTCACTAACTTGTCTTGTCATTCATGATGAGCAAACTTGATAACTAGTTTCAAATTAATTTTAAACGTTGCTTGCTTTTACTTGTGAATCATTCAATCGTTGCTTTAAATTAGAACGAATAATTTGCAATGCATTTGTTTTCCGGTCGTTGAATGGACATGAACAAACAAAAAAAAATTGCATTCACCGAGTCAATTATTTCCGAACCAAAGATTTTAAATCACGTATTTCCAGCTGGAATCTTTATCAGTTTCAAGCTGGTACTGGCTAAGCAAAGTGCATACTGTTAGTGCATTGAATTTCATAAATTTGGTGAAACCATTCGAGTTAAAATAATGAGGAACAATTATTGAACAGTTCAATATGAATATAATTCACATCTTTTCGAATGGAATCCATGGGGAAAGACACCAATAGAAAAATAGTATTTATGACAGAAAACTAGAGAAAAATAGCCAAATTAGCGATATTAACATTGCCATAAACAACGAAATATGCACTGAAACCTTCGCTTCTGTGTGTTGCATTCTCGAAATGTGCGCGTGCGCCTCATTCAGAAGGAGGCGCACGCGGACAAACAGCACGCACAGTATGCTTTGTGTGTATTTCTTATGGAGAGTTTGTGTGTATATTGCGAGACAACAACGACCAAAATAGCAATATTAGAGACATATTATTTACATTAGCGAAATTAGCAAAATTATCGAAAACAATAGCCAAACTAGCATAGAATAGGACCGTGTCTATCCCCATGATGGAATCAGTTTTTAAATTTTTCATTCATTATTGAATGTTGCATTATTGATTGAAATAATTTTGACATCTTTTCTTTATCGAAAATCTGTTTTAATCTTGTACCTGTACGATCAAACTAATATTTCTTTTCATCGTTTTTTTTTTGTTTCGTTAAAGGATATTGTATTGCATCATTGAGTGACATAAAAAAACGTTCCGGACACATTCCATATCGTGACAGTCAATTAACTAAATTGCTTGCAGATAGTTTGGCTGGAAATGGTGTTACGTTAATGGTAAATCAACAAATATTAACATTGAAAAAGCTTAGTGTCTCTCTCTGCGCAATTTTGCCTCGTTCGCACACCAACCTCATTTTTACCGCATCCACTAATTTGGTCGATTTTGTAGCATGCGTGATTGGTTGCAATTAGTCAACTCTTTTTTTCATATTTTACACTTTATTTTCTTTCCGTGTTGATTGATTCGAAAGGACAGCACTGCGGAATATACATTATGATCAAGTTATGTACTGTGTGCTGTGTATGGCAAACATCGCATTAGAGCAATTGTATATTTAATGCCGATGAATACTAATTTAAGTGGTTCGATTTTCAAATGTGTTTTTTTGTGTCTTTTCTGTCGGTGTTTGTCAAGAGCAAATACCTTGAGCGGTTATATATAATACTATAAAAAAGTGCCATGGCTACTTACTAATAATGAATCTTAAAATAGAATTAATCAAATATGAGACGTGAAGAAGCAGTTTATATTTTTATGTGCTTCAGGTTCACCGGTCATTTTCCACAAAAAGTTGACCCAAATGCTCAATCATATAAACACTTATGATTGAGTTGCTTGTCTTGAACTATTTGCATGTACTTGTCAGCTCCATGTTTGGCCTATTGCAGGTCACTGAGTTCACTGGATCGAAAAATTACATCGAGAAATTTAATATTCAAATTAGATGAAACAATTCGTAAAGAATGCACTACTTCATGCATTCGATGTTTGATTGAGGCAAAACATTGAGGCAAAACATTGACGTACAAAAATTATTCAAATATTCAATTAATTTTCAATTCAATTAGATTGCGTGCGTGTCACCGGCTCGATCGAACATATCAGAGACATTGAATACCTTGCGATACGCAGCACGAGCTAAGAAAATTCGAACAAAGCCCGTAGTCGTGATGGATCCACGAGAGGCTTTAATCCTAAGCTTAAAACGTGAAGTGAATGCTCTTAAAGCCGAAAATGAACATCTCAAGAGTGCGCTACATTTGCATTCGAATATTTTGGAAAATGCAGCCGCTGAGATAAATCACGAGCGACGAGAAATTCCATTGGCGCCGAAAATCGATTTGGAACGCATGACCGAATTGGAAGTCAACGAAATTATTGAACTGGTTAAGCTATACATTTTGGAAAACGAAGCACTACGCACAGAAAATGCCGAACTGTTCAACTCACGAGATATGATTCTGCGTGATCAGGAAGTTGTGTGCAGAGAAAATGAGCGACTTCTGAAAAAATTGGAAGATGTAAATTCGTATGTGTTTTAAAAATAGATTAATGTGCATTCGTGAAACGCACTCTTCATTTTATTTCCTTCGATACAATGGAAATGTTCACATTTTACACTGGCTTTTACTTGGTCTCTTTTGAATAGGGTGTGTTGTCGTTCGCCAATCATTCCTGCCCGACCAACCTTTTCTGCAGAAATGCTCAATATTACTACTGCAAATAATGAATCAGGCGATTCAAACATTTGGACAAATCCATTGACTGCAAACAATTACAGCGCAAGCTTAGACAATATTTCGCATCGAGTGAGTTAATCTCTTTATGTTTTTTTGTGTGGTAACAACAACACTTTATTTAATATTTGAAATAAAATGTAGGCCGCTGAGTCCTTGGATGGGCGCGTTTCATCAAGAGAAAATCGAATACCGGAATCGATACAGCGTGAGTTAGATAAGAGGCGTATTGGGGACAGGTACTGAAATCACTGACATTTATTTCATGTTCACAATTCACAAATAATAATGAAATTATTCAATGGAACAACAGCATACAAAATATCGCAAACACCTTACGAAGACATAATTCGTGGGACACCCAACCGACTAGTGCCGTTAAGCTAACACCAAAAGGATCCGCGGATAATGCCAAAAAGTTGGCTACACCAAAGCTCGTTGAGTAAGTTTGTGATGCCATGATCGCAAATCAATTGATTTAAAGGTCTATGGGTGACTTGCGTAGTAGAGTATGTGCACGTGCTTCCACATCAAACATGGAAAACATTTCTGAAAAATTTCTTATTTGGTGGATTAGTGAATCGTTTTAAAAAACATCAATTGAACACAGTTTCGTTGCGCTCTGGCGCAACCCTCGCAAATTATTCTTTCATACCATTCCAAGACCAATTGAGTCCTATACCTGAAAAGTGTGTGCACTCTCTGTTCAAGATGTGTGTGGACCTTCTGAAATGCATCACTCGTACCTAGAGAAATTTTACGCTACGTGAATTTATCCTAATCCCCACACGTGCTTTCATGTTGTAAACTAGACTGATGCATGAATAAATTTAGGAAAGTCTCCAAATAACGCAAATATGTCCGGTAGACATTCTCTACCTAACATTTCACCGCATTTCACCCATAGGGATATAGATCTAGTGTCTTTCAATTCAGTGATGATCGCAGTTCAAGTACAAGAATTTAACATACAAACGTCGATTTTCAAATGTTTTCAATTGCTTTTTGAATCTTTGAATCGTAGTAGCGGACAGCTTAAAGCAGTTGAACCAATCCCCCGTCAATCTTCTAATCAACAAACGAATGAAAGTGAGAAAAATGATTCCAAAGATCTCAATAAACAAATTACACAAGATCGGAAAGATCAAATTATGGAAAATGATCAACAGCGAACAGAGAACAGCGGTGAACAAAGTGCACAAAGCACTGAATTGCCGAATCCAGATGTGTTTGGCAGTTTAGTTTCGTTGAATGATTATGCCCAAAATGCGAACAGGGATTAAGTTTTCCCACCCACAAATGCTTATAAATCAGATATGGAAATGAGCAAATAATTCTCAGCAAAGTCGTTCAATTTGAACAAAAATGTATACGCACAAAATGGAATCATTGCTGGGGTAAATATGAGCACAAACTTTCTACAAGCATTTTGTTTGTAGATATTAGATGTGGTTTTTTGTGAGTCTGTGATTGTGTGCTTAGCAAAATATAACACAAAAAAGCATCGATGAAAGAGTTTTTGTACGACTCAGTTTTCTAGTCAAGTTGCTTTCTATTAAATGTGCTCAGTTGTCTATAATTCTAAGTAGTTTCATGTGCATTCATTTATGCTTATCGTTCAGTCGATTCAAATGTGATCATAGAAATAGTAAAAAAATCAGTTTGTTTTGTGCACCGCATCGGTATTCGATACCAAACTCATAGATTGTGGCATTGTTTACGTAAACTGATTCATTTATACCAATTGACAGAGTGATCGGTTCTTCACAAGTCTTGATAATTTATATATTCCAATATATTTAAAACATTTCCATTTCTTTCAGCATGATAAGATAGTTTACGAATACGGAGAGAACGGAAACCACGATGATCGAAAGAAACGTAATCAACTTCAGGGAATCAAATCGTTTTTTTATCCTAAAAAAAAATCAAGCTGGAAAGAAAAATACAACAGATTATATTTTTTAAAAGAAACAATTTAAGCATAGAATTTCTACATCGCAACAATAAAATAAGAGCCGTAAATGATATATAGGATGATGATAAAATAAATATTATTATTGTAAACATTATAATCATAGCGTGAATAAGACATGGCCGGAGTAATTGGAGGTGGTAGTCGAAACTACTCGTGAATTTGTAGAAGAGTCATTATACCGGCTATAGCTTTGAAAGATTTTGTTAATGTTGAAGTTTTAGAAAGTCTCAGAAAATAGGATGAGTTCGTATTGATTCACCAGATTCGTGGAGAATGATACCGATAGAAAATTAATCGTTTGAAGCAATGTATGAGCAAGAATTACGTCAAAACATTATTAGCAATGTATAGCAATGTTATTCTTACGGAAGTTTTTATACTATGCAGGGATTACTATGGGCTGAAAATAGCAGCCCATCTGAAAATAGCAGCTGAAAATAGCAGATATTTTCCAAATAAAACAATGGAATCCATTGATAGTTACACTGAATCTTTGAGATCGCACTGCGATCTCACTTGAGATCTCAAAGATTCAGTGTGACCATCAATGGATTCCATTGTATTATTTGGAAAACATCTGCTATTTTCAGTCGAAATTTTGCGATATCACCTATTTTCAGCTGCTATTTTCAGCCCATAGTAATCCTCAATACTATGTAAACTAGCAAAAATTAGATCCTTGTTATCGCCCAGAATAATCTATTTTCATAAGGTCCTTATGATAAGGACCATTTACATCTCTGGTGGTTTTTAGGGAGGCAAGGGACGAATCACCATTGAAACATTGAAAGAATTCAAAATATTGGAAAGTATTGAAAATCATTGAAAAAGTATTGAAAAACACTGATTTTTACTCTTCAGTATCTTCTGACAATTGATATTTGGCAGAATGATTGCGATTCCAGATTTGTTTCAATACTTTTCAATACTGTTCAATATTTTTCAATGGTTTTCAATGATGTTCAATAGTTTCAATGCGTGTAAATATCTTCATAGTTTTCCAAGTCGAATCGATTTATATGTAAAAGTTGAGTACTAGAAAATCCTGAAATCATTGAAAATATTGAAAATCATTGAAAATGAAATTTCAATGATAATTTACCCCTGTAAATGGCCCTATATATGAAATAATCCAAACGAATCTGAGGTAAGCGTGGCCCGTTGCCCTAGTAGTTGGCCCATAAGATTGATCACAAAATATTATTCTATTCTAAAATTAGCTATTAGAAATTAGATGTATAGCTGCTCTCATTTTCTAAAACTCTTCAAAGTAAATAAAAATTGGGGTGTATGTTATAGGTCCAATTGAAATAACTCCAATTTCTTTTTGGTAAATAAGTCCATTGGAGCTATTTCCGAAAATTCGGAACTAACTCCACAAAAAAAGCATGGAATTAAGTCCATAAATGAATTCATTAAAGCTGGAACCAAAAAAATGACATAGGCCCATTGGTTCTCATTAGGGGTCCGAGGGGTCCAATTACCCCCCCCCTTCCCTCCTGAGCGATCGTTACCCCTTGAAGATTTCGTTACCCCTAGATGAATTATGAATTTTGGAGCTGAGGACCTTTTTTTTAGGTCCTCAACTTTTTCTGAGACCCAGTAGATAGAATGGAGTTTGAAAAAATTCTTTCAATTTGCTAGGGTTTTTTGACGAGAATTGCACCAGACTGGGGTGTAAGTGGAGTGAGTCGACTCCACTCGTCAAGAGAATATCTTGGAGGTCAACTGCTGCTCGCGAGTCGACTCGGAAAAGTTGAGTGAAGTCGAGTGAAAACTCAACTCAACTCCACGCAAAGTTCATATATATGTCATTTCTGATAGAACTCAAGTTGAACTCACTCCGAGTCGATTTGAATTCGACTCCGCCTACACCCCTGATCGTTGCTTTATTAAAATCAAATCACCACACGAATGCACTATACCACTGCTACTCAAGACTTGCGTGACGATTTATATTAAATTTTCAAATTCCGTATATAGTTCATTTTTATAACATTCCAAGGGGCAGATCACTCAAAAGTAATTTCTAATTTCAACATAATTGCCATGTAATTTCTAGGTAATTTCCATGTAACAAAAATAATTTCTATGAAAAAAAAGTAATTTCCATATAAAAAAAAGTAATTTCTACAGAAAAAAAAGTAATTGCAACACCGGAACTGTCAAATATTATCATTTGTATACGGCACATGTTTATTTTGTACTCAATTGGTCAACCGAAGTCTATTGGATTTTACTGTTCATGAAAATTCTGTGATTTACCAAAATTTTGTAAATAGTGCTATTTTATAATTTGCGAGCGAAAATTATCCAAACGATGCCTTTTGACATTATTGTGAAAATAACTTGAATAAATTTGGTATATCACAGAATCTTCATGAACAGTAAAATCCAATAGACTTCGGTTGACCAATTAAGTACAAAATAAACATGTGCCGTAAACAAATGACAATATTTGACAGTTCCGGTGTTGCAATTACTTTTATATGGAAATTACTTTTTTTTGCATAGAAATTACTTTCTATGTTAAACTTATGATGTTTAACATACATCACTTTCGATTACTTCCCAAAAGCCATTTTATGTAAAATATTCATTATTTTAAAATTTAAATGTTGATATTAACGTGAGAAATTGAAATGAACAAAGTGAATTACATCATGAATGCACCAAATGTGTTGATGATTTGATCGTTTTGACATATAAACGTCATTATATTTTGAAATGTAATTTCCCATTGAAATTGTAATTTCCCATATAGAAAAGTAATTTCCAAGTAATTTCTCAATTTATAAAAGTAATTTCCAAGTAATTTCTGCCCCTTGTAACATTCTCATTTAATTATTTGTTGTTTGATTTTCAATCAAAATAATAAATCATAATAATCCACTTAATCTTTAAAAAAATGAGAAGATTCATGCTGTGCTATAGACAACTACTTAATGAACTGAAATCTTAAACCGAAAACATTTTACAGAGATTGAGTTGTGTTGTTGCTTTTGTAAAGCCAACGCATGTACGCGTGATGGAAAAACAACGAAATCAAACCGACAATACGACGATGATGTGCTGAATCCATTTTGTTTTCCAAGCACACAAAAAAAACAAAGTTCGCTAAGAAAACGACACTATCTGTATCGTTGTTGAAATAGTGTTTTGTTTAAAGTATCATCTATCAAACTAAAGCGAATGTATTCAATACTTGGCTTTGTATATAACAAAGAAAGAAGCAATAATAAAGAAATTCTTTCCACCGGAATTTCTCTCAAACCATTGAGTTCTTCCCATAAATTCAATATGTTTTTTTTCTTCAAAAAATTATATTTAAAGGATTTTAGTGGGAAATCAAAATCAATTAGCTTCAGACCAAAATGCAGCATAACACACGCAAATTATTTATCAGTGTGCAATTTACTAGAAACGGGCCGTTTTGAAGTGGAGTCGGGTCAATGACTCGGGTGGAGTCGAGTGGAGAATTCACTCCCTCTCTTGTGTGAGCGGTTCGGGAGTGAGCTGAAAGTCGACTCAACTCACTGGCAAAGGGTCGACTGCTCACTCAAGTCGACTCAAATTCGACTCCGCTTACACCCCTGCCACCAGTCATCAATTTCATTTTGGAGGAAACAAAAACCCCTTTTCAACTTCTTCGAAGCTTATGATCTTTTTTTTAGGTCCTCACTTTTTTCTCGGTTTACACTAGATAGAATTGACTTTTTTCGTTACCCCCCAAGAAATTTGTTCACTTACCCCCCACTGAAACCCACCTACTTGAGAACCTATGCATAGGCCCACTTTCTGTCGATATATTAATAAGTTAAATGAAATAATATACTGAACATTTCACCGTGTGTTAGACTTTGTCAGAAAGTGGGCTCATGCCTATCCCATGGAACCAAAAAATGTCACATTCCCACTTTCTGTCAATATTTTAGTAGAGCAATATACAGGAGAGTTCCTTGGCTCATGGGCATGTTAGTAGATTGTTAAACTAAGAGTGTTGATTGAAAATAAATTATTTTTAATATGCGTTCAATGTTCAGTATATTATTTCATTTAAATTAGTTTTTTGGTTCCAGCTTTAATGAATTCATTTATGGATTTACTTCAATTTTTGTGAATCGAACGGAATTAAATCCATACTTTTGTTTGGAAATAATTCCATGCTTTTTTGTGGAGTTAGTTCCGAATTTTCGGAAATAGCTCCAATGGACTTATTTCCCAAAAATAAATTGGAGTTATTTCAATTGGACCTATAACATACACCCAAAAATTGGTATTCGGACAGTTAAAATATCAACTCAGCTTGCCCACTCGAAATTCTTATCACGGCTAAAAAGTGCTCAAGTTTCACTTAGCAGTGACAGGCCAATGGCGGGTACTTTTGTTGTTCCTTTCAAAATCGTATAGCAAAATAACGGCAGTCAAAGTACACAAAGCTTTTCATAGTCGAAATTCTCATAGACAAATACAATTACACAAATGAGAAGAAATTTATTTTAAAAAAACAAGAGACTCTTGTAGAAAAAACTGATTCACAAAGAACACTCTTACCTTTAATAAAACATAAATGTGATCATTTGTGGAAGAATTGCAATTTTACAGATGTTATTTCTGCTGAATCGTTAATTGGAAATGCAGTACAAAATATGGTAGACACTCAGGAATTTTAACCTAAGGTCAATTTATTTTACGATTAAATTTGAAAAGACAGTTTTCAGGCGCTGTATGTAGGATGTAGGTATCAAAATAGTCTATCATTCGCTCCTTTCATTGCCATAGTTCAACACGAACTGAACAAGAAAGCGCCATTTTCGATGACAGAAGAGCGTTAAAAATTATTCTCGTTAGAGAGTAACCATACCTTTTTTAATCAGATATTAGGATTTTTGGATGTGTTAAAAGTTTTAAGTTGGTTAACTTAAAACCAAACTGAACTAAGAACGAATCTACACATAGAAAACATTGAAATAATTAATGTCTAATAGCCATTGTACAATCACTCATGGTTCCATAAGAGCAGTGCATGGTTTTGTATAGATTTATTATTATATATAAATCTGTAACATAAATCACCAAATAAAACAATGGATTCTGGAGTTCATAAAAACTTGGATCAATTTTTTTTTGGATTTATTTATATGTAATAATTAATTTATACAAAATCATCCCCTGCATAGTAAGACTGCGTCGCGTTTTGCGAACGTGCCACCATCTAAGCATAAATGGGAAACTACCTATATTTGCAATGCAGTGATTCTGTAGACAAACCGTGGTTGGTACATTAGATATTAAGCTTCATGTTAATTTACACAGCTGGTTTCCCGTGTATGCTGTGATGGTGGTGATCCAAAGGAATCTTCTAAGAAATAACAATGATTGGTAGCAAAAATTCACGAAATTTGGATATATACTATTTTATAACGCAACAAATGTCTTTATATTAAAAATGCTGGGCGTCTTCTGTATCATAAAATGTTCCTCAGAAATAAATGTTTTCGCTAACAACTTGTGTTTTTGTTTGTTTTTTTTTTTCAAAACAATTTATACGAATTTGGCTCTATCTGAAAAAATGTCGTTCTCGTTGTGCATTAAAAATTGAAATTTTATTTCAACTGTACCAGTTCTTATTGAGTTTGGATAAAGTAAAGAATGTCATTTATTCAATGAATAACTGAGTTGTTAAGAATTAATATTAAGAAGTTGCACTTTCTAAATTTTGAGTCGACATTTTGGCAATCATAAAGATTAAAAATACAATTTTTGTGGATTTCTTATAGTTTTATCATTTCAACGAATAAAATGTCATCCACAACCTTTAAAAGATAAATGAAAATTCAGTGCTGATTGGATATCTGAAAATCGATCAAATATATTTGTTTTCAAACAAAAATCTTAAATCGGATTAAAAAATCATTCTCATCACAAGAAAAAAGAGCGAAGTGATTTTTTTGCATTTTTATAAATAAACTGCATGAGGTATACACGCCTGCTTAGATGTGGTCCGCTCCTAGAAAAATGAATATGCTCTGCATATGTGATTTGACTATTTGATATTTGGCAATATTGTTAAATGGGAGTTGTTGAAACTCATTGGGTCCATCAATTGGATCAAGTAGCTCTCTCAACAATACTGCATAGATGCACATGATAACGCACACCACCAGAAGAAGAAGAAAACAATTTGTGATTTTATTTCAATTAATTTCGTGTTAAGTAAAAAAGTTATGAGCTGAAAAGTTTTGCACTGCAGATATGCTCGAGCCGCTGTATTATTTCCATCATTTGGTTGGCACTTAACAAAATTGGTTCCATTTTTCATCGAATAATTTAAACGGAGCCAAAAGAGTTAAAAGAAAACAAACATTTATTGTTAAACATAATATTTATTTACACTCAATTTCCAATATCCAATACATGATTTGATAATTTGAATGTTGGGAATTATAATGCTATTCATGTATAAACACAATGATTTCAATAAATTATGCTATGGATTTTTCCCACTATTCCATGTCAAGCCTATTTTTCGAGTCAATTTATCATAAACAAAAGCCCGTCGAACAGAGGTTTTTTTAAAATGATCTTATCAGATGTGATTGTAACAAATTTCGATGTAGTGAGGGGGAAAAATGCAATCGATCATTATCCAAGGTTATATATGTTTCGATGCTTTTTTCTCTTTTAAATTTCGGTATGTAGTTTCATATACCCTAAAAGTATATGCATTTTATCAACGGATTAAACAATGGTCAACGTAAACAGGTTGGTATATCAACTTTTGCTTGATAAATGAGATAATTGATCATATTCATTAGTAACTTTTTTCTCTGCAGTTTTTGCCCCACAAAAGTCACACCGCCGTTCAGCCCTTATTATCAACCATAGAATGGGATTTTATAGGAACTTATAGCTAAATGTAGTTGTTTATAATCGATAAACGTGTTCATTTTTTGCTATGCATGTAATTAATCTATTATACAATTATGGAATGAAATTGCATTGTTTTAATTTATATTTATGTTTATCGCTAATTGTTTGTTTTCGACTATTAATTCAGGCCTTTTTTCAATCAAATGCCACCAACGGTGAACTATTTGAACGTTAGTTGCATCCATGCAACAAACAAACAAAGAAAAAAAACGTTTACCAATAAAATAAGTGATTCAACTTGAAATGTTTAACATAACTGTATAATTTGTGTTTTAATTGAATGTGGGATTCGTGCGCGTTTATTTGTGGAGTGCCTACCTTTAACTGTGTTGTGGATTAATGTCATAAATTCCATTACTTATTGAGATTCTTTTTTGTTAAAGTTCCAATTCATTGCACTTACATACTAGAATTTACTTACGAGTTAAATCTTAAACAAAATACTTATGAATCGATTCTTGAGCTGTGAATTTTCACGTCAAGAGAAACAGAATGTGTATGTAATGTACAAGTCCAAAAGCAAATTTTTTTTTGCCACATCATAGCTAATGTACTTGTACATTGTCCATTTTTGTTTTATTTGTTGATTGAATAAAATCGATTTTTTTCATCTTAATGATATCTTATCATAATGATTATCCTTTTATTGTTATATTTCATTTTTTTAACGATGCTCATCAAATGGGAAAAGCAGCACCAACATTTTTAATTCTTACTGGAGTCAATATGGCATTTCAAAACCAAAAGCAACCGCTGCACTGACATTTCTCATTCGTTCGTACGAAATATTTTTTGGACAGCACCTGCATTTTAATGCAGTTTAATAGGCAACAGCCATTTTGTTCCATTTCACATTATGTTTTGACAGTTATGTCGAAATTAGTTATTTCCCCAAGAAACGATGGTAAAAATTCCGAAGAAATAAAATGATCTATCAAAAAATGATTGGCTGTAAATTCATAGAAACAGTTTGTAGGTCCTCATAAAAAATGACGATTTTCAAATAATTTCGACTTTGTAGAATTTGTAGTCTATTGAGATGATAATCATTTCATGCAGAATGTGTAAATGAACACTAGAATGCTCAATAATATATATTTAAAGATCGAAAATTTGTATTACAGAACTGCTTTTCCCTTGAATACATTCGGAGATTGTTTTTTTTTATTTTATTTTTCCTTAAGAAACTTCGATATTCTTTCAATACCGTCGAAATAATACATTGACAAAAAAAAATTGAATTTTATTTGAACAGAAACACTTTTCAACAATATTAATAATAAAACGTATTTCAATTCACAAAACTTTTTTCCATTCATATAATTGGTTTTAAATTCGATGTATAGTTTTCGGTTCTATTTTATACTGTGATTGGATTCATAGCAAAAATTGCATTAAATATAACACATACAAGTGCGAAGAAGTTTCGAAATTTGCTGCATTTAAAATTGAAGATTGTCATATTTTTTCGGCTACGCATGACGTTTTCATAAGTGTGTGTTTGAGTGAGTGTGTTTGTGAAATGTTAGGCAATGGGGCAATTCATTCGGAAATGACGCAGATCGGAAAATTCCAATGCGATATTCCATGGAATTAGAGCTGTCAACGGACGTCGTTCGTTCGTTCGTAGCATTTTTTTGTAATGTACGAACGAACGAACGAACAAAATAATTTTTACGAACGAACGAACATTGTTCGCAAAAAAAATTAATTTCAATTTTGTTCGTTCGTTCGTTCGCATGTTCGTTCGTTTGTTCGCAAAATAATAAAAAAATGAAATTATATGCATAAGGTGGCTCACGTCGATTGTTCCATGCAAAATGTTTGGGAACACCCCCCAGTTTTATTTTTTGGGTGAATTTTCAACATTTCAAATCGATACGAGGGCTCTAAACCGAATTTTCCGAATGTTGGGGAAATTGTCACATTTTTGTGTCTCCATGCGGTTTTTCTCGGTCAAAATGAGTTTTCTGAAGGGAATTTGGAAAGAATTTACTCCCTCTTCGTGTTTAACTAACTTAACCATTAAAAACAAATATTGTGTTTGTGCAATATTGAGACATTTGGATTTTATTGAAAATGTGAAAATTCATGAAAAATCATGTTTTCTTGATATAACAAATTATGAAGAATAACAAATTCCTGTTAGAAAACTAATTCAGACCGAGAAATACCGTCTGGAGACACAAAAATGTGACAAATTTCCCAAAATTCTGAATAATCGGTTTAGAGTCGTCGTATCGATCTATAATTTTGAACATATGTTTGGCTTGACCCAAAAAGTAAAGCTGGGGGTTGTTCTCAAACATTTTGCATGAAACAATTGACGTGAGCCACCTTATGCATATACCTTCATTTTTTTAATTATTTTGCGAACAAACGAACGAACATGCGAACGAACGAACATTGTTCGCAGAAAAAGTGCTACGAACGAACGAACATTTGTTCGCAGAAAAAATGCTACGAACGAACGAACGAACAAAATTAATGAATTTTTACGAACGAACGAACGAACGTTCGCAAAATTTCTTGTCCGTTGACAGCTCTACATGGAATGTTCTTCGTTATAGCGGTTGGGTTAATGTTCATGTTAATGCTTCTTAATATATTCTATTGAAATATATTATGTCGTCAGACATCATACAGATTCATGTAAAAGAGGTTTATTTCCGTTTCGAATCCAATGCTGAACTTGAATTGATGTTTGAAAATTGTCATAGACTTGGAGTTTTATGTCGAGTCTTTTATCATCTGTCTGCAATTACCTAAAATTATTATTTTTGTTTCATTTTTTTTTTCTATTATAGACATGAGCTATGTCTAAACAGAGGAATTTTTCTTATGAATAAGGAGAATGAACTGTATATTTTTATTTGAATTGTCAGTCTCCTGTGATCACTGTGCGATTAATATTCGGAATTTTTGCATACTAAATGATTAACATGATTTTTGTTCGGGTTGCATACAATTCATGGTTGCACATTTCAATTTTGATTCATCAAATTGAAAATATTCAATCGATTGCGGATGCGAAACTGAATAAAATGTATGAATTTAAGCCCAGGTATGTGAGCTTGGAATCAAATTATAGCATCTATTATAGTATTATAGTATTTCAATTAAAATTGAACGTTCTGTAAAATGTTAAGCTCGTGCACAAATTCAGTTTACAAAACATGTTCATCGTGGACTATTTAAGCCTTCATCAAAGAACCAATTGCGTATTATTATTTACACAATTTATGAAATTCATTTATTATGGGATCGCGTACTCATTGGAAATGAGTATATTGTGATATAACCAACAATTTGCGTTAGATGTGCCCGCCGTCTGCACTGTGCACAGTAAAAATAAGATATCTAAAAATATCTGAATTTCGCTCTTTTGTAGCATTTGGTACCATCTATATACATTCTGAGCCATAATTTCATCGAGCGGATGTTCATAATTTCGAAATATGGCAAAAAATATTCAATATTTTGATTTGGTATAGCTCGATAAGAAAAAAATGATTAGCAGACTCCGCCGGGTGGGGGCTTGGTAGGTATACTTCCAGGCGTCATATCGAACATTTCCAATGCCATAAATAGAGCGAAATTCGTAGGTTTTCAGAAATTCTATATTTACTATGTGTACATCGATTTACTTCAGCCGGTTCAATTCAGTTTGAGGATTTGCTTGATATACAAATCACTTTGCATTTTCCATCATTTGACGCAATGTGCTTACAAAGTGTTAGTACTGTCTAATTTTATGTTATGTGGTGTAGCAGTGATTGCTTCATGGTTCCATTTGAAGTTTCAATAATTTGTAAATTTATCTGTATTTATATGTATATTTTCAAGGCCCTGTTTGTTGGGCTGGTGTGCGAGAGATAAGAAGATTGATGCTCAAGCACATCAATCGATTTGAATTCAGTGCAACATTATAAACACCTTTATTGAAATAGCACACACACACACACACACACCGAGCATTAAACGCAAAATTTCTCTTTCATTGATCATGACTCGCTTTCGTTTCGCAATCGAAACGCCGACATAAACATGTAATTCAATATATCAGCTACATTCATTCAAATTAGGGATGATTTGTACTGCAATTGATTTATTTGAAACTAAAGGGGCTTCCAATAAAGATTATTAGAACTTTAACATTTAATAGAACATCAAACACACGAAATGTCTGGATACATGTATTTTGGTTTCTGTAGAAGCCTTTCTATTGTGCCACAAAAATGTTTATTCAAAAAAAAAAAAACCAAAAAGGATACATTGTAAATGGCAATAGTGTTGTCCTAATAGTCTTCAATTAGATCGTTAAATTATTAAATATTCTTCTTGGAAATGTTATTATCGATTCGTCTCTCTATTGAAAGACCCTTCAATTAACATAAAAATTATATTACTCAGACAACCAATCAGCCAGACCATTTACTCGGTTTTGCATCTATTTGAATCAAACGATACTAACATTAGCGTAAGTGCGCTAGCGTCTCCGCCTTCCATGTCGAATGTAGTGACTAAAATGTAAAATTGAAGCGAAAGTTATGCCAATTTTACCTTATCTACCATCAATGATTTATTTGAAGTACACGTCTGCATGTTATTCAGAATCATATTTGTCTTTATAGATCTGTTAATTTACATTACAGTTTTACCAGATAATTAAGCACATGTTCAATATATCGTGCCAAAACAAATCAGGTTCAGATATTCACAGAGTTGAAATAGATTTTTCACATTTTAGTGTGTGTTCAACTTCTTCAATAGACTTAAAGGGATGCTTCCTCAAGGCTAGTCTTGACTTATAATTTTCAAATAGATTTTTTAAAATCTGCATTGATTGGCAATGAAGAGAAATCCATGAGAAGAAGTTGGAACATGTGTCGGATATTATCAACATTGGAATATACTAGCTTTTTTGCCTGGAAAACTTGCAGAGAGCGAGTCGACACCACCAGATTTTTTTTTCTGTGGGGATATTTGAAATCTAAGGTTTATATCAACAAGCCAAGGACTCTAACTAAGCTCAAAGCCAACATCCGACGTGAAATAGCCACTATATTGGCCAATGTGATAGAAAACGCTGAAAAAAGCACATCGCAAAAGTAGTTGGTTGTAACAAATCTCTCTTTACCATAATAAAAGACAATTAAAAAATTATTTTTGAACGTTTTTTTTTCAGAAACACATCCTTCCATTTTAAATGCCCCACTGTTAAGTGTCCAAATTCCGGAAATCACTAAAACAAACTATTTAAAATATAGAAATTAATAATTGTTCGATTCAAATCGATATATTGTATTGTCATCGAATAATGCTATGGAAGTGTTGAGTTTTCAATTGAAAATAGTTTATTTTCGGAATTTAGACCGTATTCCGAAATATGAACGCTCAAGAACACTCTTAAATGAGCCAACTAAATTTTGATCATAGGTGTTTTCGGTGCTGAGCCTCCCTCATTTCCCTGGTAATTTATTTTGAAATTTCTGGAATTTCAGTTGCGCTACGTCGCTGCGTAAATAAATCAAATATTTATCGACCTGAAGTCTATATAGTTTTCTCTATTCTTAAGAGTGGGCATGCATTTTTCTGTTATAATCATACCAGAATTGGAACACAACACTTGTTTGAAACATTAATCGCAAAATCATATAGTTTTGTAACAATGCTGCCTGCGACTCAATGATGAATGATTGACGCCTGTAATTTCGAAAAAGTAACAAAACACCAAGTAGTTTGGTATGTAACCAATATTAATATGCTTCTAGCTAGCAAAAATCATGCTTTAATGATTTGGTATTGCAATTGTGTATGTAAATATTGTATACGCACAAAATTCAGTTCTAACATTTCCATACAAAGTTTTATTTGATCTTAAAAACGCCATAAACTTCACGAAAATGTCATTTTTGACGTTTCTACAAGTATTACCTTGGCAGCATGATAAGTTCAAGCGCTCGTTAAATAGCCATATTCATGTGAACATTAATGCCATCCTGGAGTAATGTGCCACATTACCATTCGTTCATATGAAAATAAGCAGTACTCAGTTGGTTAAAATGAATTCAGGGCAATACACTGTGTTTAGTGGTTCTATCGATTATTTCAATCATTTCATTATCTATACGCGTCATTAGTTTTGTGATTTCTCATTAGCAGTGGATGAGTTTGCAATTATTGCAACTAAACGTTTAATATCGATGTCGATTGACTTGAAGAATATATTGACAAATATTATTTGTAATGACCGGTTCTGACAAGAACTTTCAAAGGGTTCTTCCTATCCCTATAATCGTGAAATGCTTTCTGTATTTTGTAACTGAATTCTCGTTTTAACTTTGACAAACGCCCCTCTTCCGTGAACCGTACCGTGTACCCTATACTTATTTTAATTTTTTTTCTTGATTATTATTTATGGTTTACTCATTGACGCATTTCGCATGCGATGCCACAGCTGGTGTTCAAATGGCAAGTATACGATTTTCGTAATGAATTTCCCATATTTTTGAATGAAGTACACTACACCGCAAATGTTTGAACTCACTCAAATGTTCCCACTTGGAACAAATTTTACACAGTTGTATGGTGCGTTTTGTGTGACAAAAAATGACATATTTTATATGGATATATGCCGTGTTTTTTGTTGTTATTGAAAAGAACGATGACCAAACGTTTACCAATTTGACGTTTCCATTTGATTTACATTGAGACTTGAGCTGAAGTCTCAATGTAAATCAAATGAAAACGTCAAACTGGTTCTGTTTTACATGAACTGTCAAGCATGGTTCTTTTCGAATGCACAATTTGACATGAAAAATATATGAGTGAATCTAAACTTTTGCAGTTTAGTGTATTTATTTGAGAATAAGTTATTTCATAAATCAATAAGAAAAACGAAAGCATGCAAAGGAAAAAAAAGGTGGCGGACAAACATAGAGGAAAATAGATGGGGGAATAGCGTATTTTAAGCATGAACATCTGGTGATTTCTCTTTCTCTTTTGATTTGGCTTCGTGGTTGGGCCTCTTAAGTGATATTCACATTATTTACACCATATCGGTGAATAAATGAGGCCAAACCGCACAAGGGTGCCGTATTACGCTACCACTGTGATCTTAGCAAACGCAGAGGAATCGTTTTTGCTAATTGTATAACAAAATGTAATGCTCGCTTCTTTCTTTCTCTCTCTC
This sequence comes from Aphidoletes aphidimyza, assembly GCA_030463065.1. NCBI lineage: Eukaryota > Metazoa > Arthropoda > Insecta > Diptera > Cecidomyiidae > Aphidoletes > Aphidoletes aphidimyza. The sequence goes on along the minus strand of CM059997.1, from coordinate 15,856,574 downwards.
TCTCGCAACCACGTTCGTGAATTTTGATTCAGGTTTGTTTTGTTTACCAAAATCCAACCACAATGACTGCACCATATTTTCATTTTGATAATAACATTCGGATCACACAAATCAGTAAGTAATATTTTGAATGAATTAGCTAAGCCCAGGTGAACGGAGAAAATCTAAGAATATGTACAAATTGTTCTGCAAACATTTTGCGTTTAGCATATGCGATAGGAATGTCTTGTTCGGCTGTCTTTATTCTGATTTTAGGGGCTAAAAATTGAAAGTAGAACTTATGTCATTTATTTTGTGATGCCAATTATCAAGTGGTGGAGTTATTAGAAAATGTTAAAATCAATGGGTCTACTCGAACCCCAAGCAGGGACTGTTTTTTCTATTAGAACTAATCTGCGAATATCGAATCCATCAAGTATTAAAAAAACGCCATTTAAACAAATTTATGTATTCTTTAGCAGTTGAAGAACTGTGTTGTTGGTTGACTATGTTAGAATGATATTACTAATTCGCAACCATGAAATTTAAATGTGTATAAACATTCGAACCGGTAAAAGTCTCATTCTACTGTGTAAGTAACAAGCACACGGAATCTTCCTGTCTGGAATGCTACACACAGAGAAAAGTGGTATGGATTACATTACAAAATATAATTTTTTTTCTAAAAAAAAACCAAAGTTCGGATATCCATACCAATTTTGTTTCGAAAAAAAAAATATTTCCAAACAAATTATTATATGAAATATTTAACTGAAGCACTACCAATATATTTATTGCTTTAAGAAACACCAATCGCATTGAACGCATCAGGAACGGTCGATGCTGTCAAACCAAAGCGTACGACAGTTTACATAAACAACTGAACGAGTCTACATGGAACAGATTTTTATACTGAAATGAGATACACAACACAACGCAACGTACTCAAATATTGGAATCTAACTAATACACAGTCGCTAAAAAACAAAATAAAGCATTCCAGTGCGTCAAGTTGGCAACACAAAAGTAATAATAGCGTATTTGTATACACATAAACACAGTTCGCCACTAAAGGCTTATTGTGTTACAACAAGCGTGTGCGTTGTGGTATCAACAAACTAGCATCAACACCTCAGCGGCGAACATTTATGTGTTTATAAATACGCACACAGGTCGCTACTCAGCTCGTTGCAGTTGTGCTTCGTGCAGTTGTCTTCGTCTATGCTTCTTTGGATACAAACGAATTCGAACATCGCTATGTGTTGTTTTCAAACGCAGCACAGTGTTGCCAATAAAGATACTTTTATTGATAGCACTACATTTAAATATTTCAGATGATAATTTGTTTAGAAATATTTTTTTTTTCGAAAAATGTTTTTTGGTATGGAACTTTGGTTTTTTTTTTTTTAAATAATTACATTACAAAATATCCATACCACTTTTTTCTGTGTGTATAAACGGTAATGTCTGGCTTCATTTTATCATTAGTTAATCTCTGTATCGGCTAATATTATAGTTACTCCATTCATTTCAAATTAATGCTCTTGAAGTTTATGTAACCAGATGAAAGTTTACTATGAAATTTAAATAGAAATAGTTTAATAGGTTTTTGCGTGAGACATGAGACTAAAAGTAGTGTTCAAAATATTTTAACGAATAGTGTGAAGTTCGACCATTCCATACAAAAACCCATCAAATAACATTCACCGCACTTCTTTCCTTCCTTCTTCGTTTTCATCGAAACGATCCGATAGCCAAGGCTTGTGAAAATCCCATTTGTTTAGTTTTTTTTTTTTTTTTTTAATGTTTGTCGATTTTGCATGTAATGGTCAACCTTTGACACAAAAACAATTTGAATGTTCATTTTCTCAATGACAGTATTCTACGATACAGCAAGTTCAAAGCGTATGTAGTTTTTAGATGAAAATGCCTTTAGGCCAGCTGAACCGCTTAAATGATTTTGATGGAAATTATTCAGAGCACTGCAGTGCATGTGTGAAGGTACACGTTCAATTCTTCATGACCAAAATATTTCTATTATAAATTAAAAATTCATGAAAAACTTCTGTTTTATACATTATTTTACTTTGGAGACCATATTTTCCGTCAATTTCTCTCTCTTGATCTCGCTGTTTTAACAGCTGTTTCCCAAATAAATTGAACACACGCACTTCAGTATCCGCATTCCGCATCTATGCTCCAATTGATATGAAACAAAATGAATAAGCGACGCTGGCTCCATCTGAACGTCTACCGACTTAAGCGTATGTTTTATATAGAACAACTGTTGCCGATTTCTTTGTTTCACAACCATTAATTACGTTATGTTAATTGTGTAGATTAAATTCTTTAGGCATATCGATGGATGTGGCTTATACTAACAACGCACCTCAACGCACACTATAAACCTATTGATTTGAACATAAACCGTACATAACATCGACAACGCAGCGATCACTGAATTCGTCCTAATAAATACCGTTGATGAAAAAGTTGTGTGAACACAACCGCCCTTAGTAAACGTGCTGAGTGTTGATCACGACATATCTAAAGGCATCTTGTGTACATCAACTGTTAATTTGGATGATTGTTGATTTACACATCAATGGGTTTTTGCACCGTTATCATAGGCCGCATCTCTATGTAAAGAGTCGTCATTGAGATTATTTAGATACAGTGGATTCTGAAGTGTGGTAGAATAAAATAAAATAAATAGCCGTAGGATGTAGGAGGGATGATAATTAATTATCAAGGGAGAAACTAATTTTTGACATTGCAAATGTTTTGAGACAAGAGACAAGACACCTGTTAATCAATGTATCATTTTTATTTGAAAAAATATCGAATTTCCATTCGACAGCCAATATCTCACAAGTTCTCGGGCATTTAACGAAAACTCTCCCTCTTCTCAGTTGTTGTTTCATTTGGAAATGAAACGAGTATTCAGTTTACATTCAATTTGTTATGTATTGTAGCTCATCAATGATAGAGCACTTGAAGAATGACTAATATCGAAATGTGATAGTCGCATTTAGCACTGTTTAACCGAATCTCTGTGATTAGTTGAAACAATGTTTTGATATTGGGGGATGGACGATTGAACTAGAAAGCGCTTTATAATTACTACCTATTTCGATATTAAATCTTTGTCAGTGTATTAAAATCAAATGTATCGACTATATTCAATTAGCCTAGCGATTAAAATATTAATTAATTCGTTTATATTAAGAGTATAAAGTGCATATAATATAATCAATGAGAGTGTATTTGAATTTTTCTTTTCGAAATATACACCTGTTGCTATCTAAAATTAAACTTAGCTATAGGTTTTATGTGTTGATGTGAATTTGTCTGTATCGACTTGAGATTTGTATGTTCATTACATTTGAATGTGTTAAATATATATCTGCCATCGTTGTGTTTCAATGACATTGTTTGGACAACGACACTTCGTGTACAATTTCTATATTCATTGTTCATTGTTCAAGAAAAAGTTCGTTTTGTGTGATTCCCCCGGAATCTCTAAACCATTGTGCCATGGGTAAAGATGAAGCTAGAACTTAACGCCGTTAAGGGGAAGGAACGAAAATTGAATTGGATGCGGGTGTGTGAGTGCGTCATTGTCAATATCACCTACACATTGATACCAACCAGAATGATTAGATTTGTTTCACATTTTCCATAAATTCATCTCTGTTAACACCTATATTAATAATAAATTTTCACTTTTAATTTTCAATTTTTTTTCTTTTTATTATTTGGTTTTTTTGTTGTTAGTTTTTTTTTTGTTCGCCAATATTGATGTTCACATACATCTTATATCACAATTGATGAACTGTGGCAATCAAGAATGTGTCAAGTGTGACTCATTCCGTTTGCCATTTGCAAATTACAACAGTACATTTAAAAAAAGAAAAGATTCTTTTAACATGACAAAAAATCCCAAAATGAAATTTCCTATCGTTATAGCGCCCTGGCCATTGGCATTGCATTTTCACTATATTGCATAGAGGAAGTTTGAAGTTGATCATTTTTGTATTGCAAGAAAATGTTTTGATTTACACTTTCTCACTGTTTACGTAATTTTATTTGTTGTTGTTGTGATACTCGAATCACTCCTACTGTTTATCCATAATATTGATGGTTGTTTTTTTTATAAAAATAATTCATCAATAAATGTTTGAGAGATGTGAAAATAGATTTGGATAGTGCATGTAAAATGTGAATTGTTTTATTGGAATCGATAATAGTATATCGGGTGCTTGCTTAACGCATTGTCAGAGAGAATATGGTTACAAATTGATATCGTATGATTTAAGTATTTTGGTTTGTGTGTGTGCACTTCACTCCGTTGTGACGAAAGAGGAATGAAACTGTTTTAATTACGGTGAATTTACGGCATGAAAATGTCTTATGGAAACTACATTTACTTAGTTACAAATCGACAAAAGTTTCTTACAAGGCTACGTACTTAGTGTTTATAATGGATTGTGTGTTTTCTGTTAGAAACATTGTTTCTAGTTAGAACCTAACTAATTTTTCCCAACAAATACAACTAATAATTGCTAAACGAATTGGTTCATTTTTTTTGGTAAATTATTTTCATTTTTTTTCTTTACAAAACATGTTTTTTTTTTAAAATAAGAAAGTTAGATGCATTTTCGATTGTTGCAATCGATTGTCACTTTTGACGTTAAGCAACATTTGCAAATAACTAAATCAAATAAAATTACATTTTATGAATTCGAGTCTTACTTGATCAACTACACTGGCGTTACGATTTTTTGTCAACAAAAATTGTGGTTTGATTGAGCGTCTAAATAAAGTGGAGATAATGAAGCATGTGGATGCGATGAAGCCCGATGACTTCGATGTGAACGACTGTGATGATGGTGTCGATGAGACTGGAAATGTAAATGGATTGGGTTAAATCGCATATAAAGAAAAACGGATAGGTCTTTTGAAGCAATTGTTTATTTTTCTTATCAAATGCATCAATTTTAGGCATTCGTTTCACTCAATCTATCAACAGCCATCTCCGGCCGGATAAATAATTAGATTCTTGAAAAGTGAATAACCAAATTCGCTCCGAAAGGCCGAGTCAAATTGAAATCAGATAATCATTTTTAAATCAGATTTGAGTGAACTTTGTCAGTTGTGAATAAGAAAACTAATTTGTCTAGATGGCGTTAATAAGTAAGAGTTCACTTTCACCACTGTTTGCATAAATTTAAAAAAAAGTTGACTACGAAATAGTACACGAAAAATTAGTTTATTTGATGTCAAAAGTGGACATCAGTGTCATTACGATACCTGTTGGCTATGCGAAGACATGATATTGCTATTGTTAAAATTCGAGCCCATTGTCATGCTGTTTACATCATCGCGACTGTTATGGAAGTTACTTTGTTTTTCATTACGTCTACGTCGTGCGCACGCTGCTAGTCCAGCAATCAACGATAAAAGTATAGTAACAGCAGCAACTGCAACACCAACACGCAGTGGTGAAAGCGGTGGATTTGTCTCACAAACGCTTGGATCTTCATCTTGCCCGGATGGACAATGTACTTTACCATCACACCAAAGCTGTGGTGCAATGCACGCTTGTAATTCACTACATTTATGCAAACAGTCTGAATCTGGATAAATTTCCATCCATGAGATTTTATATTCCGTTGTATCGATTCCCGATCTCCACGGTACACGGAATTCGATCACAAGATTTTTCGATATTTCCACCGGATTGAATTGATGTACACTGTCCCATCCGTCCGAAAATGCAACGACATCTGGCCCCGAAGGACATAAATCTCGTGATGCTTTCGGATTATTTGTTGAATATACGGTAATTCGTGCGTCTGTCGGACATGGTGGCACTGAATGCAACAAGGGCGGCATCCAAAAACCTTTCAACATCAAAACCAGATAGCTGTTCTCCGTTTCGGGCTCCAATAGCCATGGTTGGATTATTGGCATTCCGTTGCACGATGACGGGCCCAAAAATGCTTCTCCACTAACGCCATGCAATCGACGGTCTTCCCAATTAATTTGACAATTATCTTTTACAAATTCATATCGTCCTTCGAAATAAAAGTCCCGATAATCTTGATCGATATTCATTTCGAATGCAGTAAAATGCGCTTCAACTGTATTAGCAACGATTGGTGCCAGAGCAAGTGATCCAGAAATATCATTACATATGCAATCTCTTGGCAACGGTGGAACATCCAACCAAGGCACCTCGCCAATTCGTAAATCAGATACTGGACCACCCATATAGTTGCAATGCCAACGTCCAGACCGGTTTTGTACATTTTTACACGTACGACCTCCGAAACGTGCTCGTGTTATCGTCAGTCTAGTAAAAAAGGACAGTGAAAAAAGGAATGTGTGAATGGTTAAAATAGCATTTAGAAACAGTGCACTTTCGTTTTGTTTGAAACGAACAGCAAACAAACATTATTGTATTGAAAAACATTCTTCCATTTGTACCAATATAATAAATATTGGAAGATTTTAACAACTGCTGTTGTTAAACAAAATTTGATGGGAGAAATGTTAGAAATGTTGAAAATGTTCTAATAATGCTTACCGTACGGTTTCATCAGCATTCCCTTCGAATCGGATGGTGCACGAAATGTTCGAAGAGCCACCACGACCAAACATAAAAACATTTGATGGTGAACGGAATATTCCCCGTGCGGCTGCATTTGATCTGAATATTCAAACAAAATGATTGCATACGTACTATAATCAACATAATATGAGCTATCTAAATCTTACCTGTATACGCGATTACAAGATTTCGACTGGATTTGGAGTAGTGCCGCCGGCTCGGGCATCGCTTTCGGTCCGGTTGCTTTTGGAAATGGTTCTAATGGTGCACCACCCAGCATTGTGTCCAAAAATTCATAACGCAGTTTGAATGCCGATGATGGCCCATATAAATGTGGTGTTCCAGTTGGATTTGGCATAAATTCGATAGTCATGTCTGGGCTAATGCTTAAGTAGCTCTCTGTTTATTCCATCAAATAATTGAAACATAAAATAGAACTTTGTTTAAAATTAGTTCAACGCTTATGGACATGTTTGTGTTAGTTACCGTGAGTCGAGCATGGTCGCGTTTCACGCGAAATTAATAAACGAGAGCAGAGCTTTGGGGCATCTTCACGGCACACTTCGGCCATCAGCGAAGCATTTCGAACATTTTCCTCTAAACCATCTGCATAAAATAGATGAATGTATAAACTTTTTGTACGCCATATAAATAACACAATTACATTGCCAAAGATTAAACACGAATTTGCGGCAAATGTAAAAACGTGCACCACAACAACAACTCACCGCTTTTACTGTTGGCACGTAACTTTCCGTCCCAAATACGAAGCTGTGGCAGGCATTCTGTAGGTGCCTCAAAAATTGATTGGTCAACAGCCGAATGATATTTTGTAAATGTTAACCAGACGATCTCGTGGCGCCGACCTTGGAAATGGTACCGACATACTGTGTTCGGTGGTAGCGTATGCTTCGGACTGTCCAGTTCGCCCGAAACACTTTCAAAAGCACTCAACGTAAATTCACATTGGTTTGGCTGACGCGTATACATTTGTGAGTTTGCATTCACAAACATTACCTAAAAAAAAATGGAATCAAATACGAAGAAGAAACGCGGTTTAATGGCCATAGCACTTTGATGAAAATGATCACAACATTAAAACATGACGTCATAGCAATTTGACTCACTTCGACTTGCAGTTCAAATCCAAGCAGATAGGAAACCGGTGTCGGATGAAATAGGCTATCATACGCTGATGTTTGAAAAACAATTAACATATCGGGACCGCTCGATATTATATCTGGCAATGAATCACCCCCACAAATTCGAGCCAATTCGGGAAAATCCGTACTCTTGCCATCGAAAATCGATAAATAGTCTTGCACCGATTCGCAATGATTCCACGCTCTAGAGAAAACGAAACAAATATGCATGAATTGTAAAAACTGCTTCTTGCATCAATTGATTCGCCGTGTATGATGCAACCCAGAGAGCTAATTTCTCCATTCACATTTGAAATTGAATTTTCTTTTTAAACTTATTTTTCATTTAACATAAATAATGAATATCGATTTAGCGACGAACTAAACTAATTACAATTAATGTGCTAAGCACACACGCTCGTTCTGCTTTGGTCGCTCGTGACCCAATAATTTCTTCTCAACGTTTTTTTTACATTACATGCACATTAATGGCACTATATGAAGTGTTCGTTTCGCTAAGGAGTAGCTATTTTTGACCGCTAGAAATTTAAAGAAAACTCTTTCAAGAGGTACTTGAAAGTATATATAAATATCATAAGATAATAAAGTTAAATGAAGTATATTGTTTTCTTTTACATTGCTTCTTATATATAGAACAGATGTGCTATTGGTTTGGAACGTTCGGAATTTGGATGTTATTCAAAAGTGCATCGAACCCGAATGAGCCATTTCATTGCATCACGCTTAGATGAAAATGAGTATTGCAGAGAGTCCGGTGAAAAATATTTATGGATTGGTAACTGAACTGAGTGTGTGTGTGTGTGTCTTTTGACAGAGGTAATGAAGGGAAAGAATAAGTGTCATTGTATGTGTTTGAGTTCTATTTTGAATAAAGGTGTAACTGTAATTGAACTTCAACCGATTCGAAACAAGACACTGCCATTTCCCATTTTAAGTTCCACACATTCGATAAACAAATAGAAACTGTGAGACCGCTGTGGGTAAATGTTGTAAGCAAAACTTGAAACTGGTCATTGTATACATCCAACCACTGAAACCATGAAATTTACTTCATTTGGAAAAACTATTTCGTTTATTTATTTAACAAACTTAAAATGCTGGTGCAATACACTCACAACCAAACCAAACCATGGCAAGCCAAGCCAAGTTAAGCGAAGCCAAACTGATTCAACAAAACACAAACCGCGAATGTTTCTTCGTGAGAAAGTTCTGTCATAATGTGTCTCTTCACATTTCGAATCTACGAACAAATTTATTTAACAATGAATAAATGGAATGAGACTGGGCAAAGAAGAAAGAACTGGGGAATAAGAACTGAAATGAGAATAATAGAGGCTGTGCCGAAATTGATTAAGTATACAACGTTTATTTATGTGAATATATACAGCTTGTTATTAATGTTTGGGACCACCATTTTTAATGGAACGCCGATTCAACCCACTTGGACTTATAGTGTTGGAAACTGGCTATTTTTTTTGGAAGAATTGTGCTTCAATTTTAAGCTTTCAAATATCCAAGTTTAGTTTTTATGTCTACTTTCACGACTCACTGGACAGCTAACTTTGAGCATCTGGATGATTACAATTTGTGCAATTACTTGAATGGTTAAAAAGAAAATCGGTTTCTTCAAAAAAATTTATTAAAATTGGACACTTATCTCTGCTCAGCAGAGTCTGCTGTTGGGCAAACCAAAATCAATCATGATAATAACATGCATAGGCACTAACCGTCACTATCCTCAAGAGAGCCCTTACCCTAGGGGCTGGACACCCATGAGTCCAAATACAATCTTACGAATTATTTGAATCCTATGAATTCTATGAATCCACATATCCCTCAATTTTTAGACATTAGGTTTGGCAAATCATACTTGACAAAAGTCGGTAATACAGTGTTACGTAGTTTGAATGAAAGCGAATGTCAGCTGTCATTTGATTATTCATTCATGTGAAATTATATTAAAACTACCCTCTTCAGTGAAGACGGAATGTTTATTTCACACTCTAATCAATTCGATGCCATTTTTAATAAAGATTTAATTTAATGTTCTAAAATTTCAAAAAAATCCTCGGAGATCAAATGTTGAATGTTTTAATTCTTTTATTTCTAGGCGTAACTTGAATTACAGATAAACAGTAAAAACTGAATTATAAATCTTTCACTTCCATTTTTGTTCCAACCCAAACGGTATCAAGGGCTATAGCTAACTATAGTTTCATTTTGAGCATTTAAAATAACAAAGATAATCAAGAATTTTGAACTATTCACGAACATCAGACTTCAGTTTTGTTTATGTCAAATTCTTATGAAAAGTTCACTATTCTTGAATATTTTTGTTGTTGTAAATGTTCAAAATGAATTGTACTCCCATTTGAAAAGCATTGCGTAAACTGTTAATATTAAATGATTTCAAAGAAAGGCCACAGTCCTAGCAAATCAGCTGTCAACTTACTGTTAAACAGAATGGTAAGATTCTTCTAGTGATTCTGTTTTACCGACAGCAGATTTATTGTTATTGGAGCGTGGAAAAAATGTTTGAGATCATTGAAATAAAAATCAAAATTCAAATAGTTTTATTTGTGCTGTGCAAAATTTGTAAAATTACGAACTATATTTTGGTGAGCGATAAATATCACAAGTCGGTACTAACAGATTATATTTTTAGACACTGCAGACAGTTTTGTCAAATACTTGCAACAGTCATATTGCGAATCGCTAGTAGAATCGTGAATTTTGTGCGTTTTGAATCCCACGAATTCTGTGATTTCTGTAAATCCTGTGAGTCTTAAGAGTTTGAATCCGAAGTGTCCAACCCCTTCACCTCTACCAATATGGTAGAATATACTAGCGGAAATTTTCAATCGCTAATCAATTGCAGCAATCGAGTTTAGCTTATAAATACGCCAATACATCAAACGCTTTCGATATGTACAATTGTACAACGTGTGCTTAGTGCTCATACAGTGTACACTGTACATATCTACATACTCGTACGTTATGTTGTCGAAATGAACAATGTTTGATTTTCTAAGAGCAATAACAATTGTTTTCATGGATCAGAGAACCGCCTTTGTTCGCAGCTTGTAGCTTTCAAGGAAAATGGAAAAAGAACAGCTTATACATTTGCACACATGCTGTCAAATTGTCTTACGTTAAAAATATAACCTCACGCTCTTATTACACAGACAAATGTTAACAGCTCAGAACGTTGACGAAGTACTAGAAATAAATATGTCATAAAATTACCGAGCAAATGCCTTTTCGTGCTCACGAAACAAGCACACGCAATGAAATAGAAAAAATCCAATCAATTGTGTTCCGGTTGCTCGATGCAACTAACGCTAATACACATTCACTAAATTAAAAATTAGCAAGAAGTATTGAGACATTGAATATTATATAGTTGCGTGTGCACATGCACAGTATATTCGTGTCAGCCAGCAAGTTATTGCTAACTTTTACCAACCCCAAAGTATACGGGGGGAAAATTTACGAGCTTTTTATATAACGTGTTGTTATATTGAGTTTTTATGTTATATGAAAATTTCAATGTAAGTGGAGACCTTTAAATCAAACACCTACGATCAATTGCATTCGTTTAATACATCGCAAGCCATAGTTGTGTCAAATGTTGTTATCCACACCATTCAAACGTTAAAATGTGATGCTCAAACAAATGCCAAAGAAATACTTTTAGAGCATTTCAGTCTTTCGAAATTTGGACAAAAGGTTGAGTAAAATTAATACATTGGGCTTTTATCTCTGTTCTCTGTTCTCTGTACATAAACCTATAACATTGTGCAATGTTGCATTGTTTACCTCTTGGTACCTTGTCCAAGATACAAAAACTGACTGTGATAGGTGGCAGGGTACCTTTGCGTTCATGTCAATACGTTTTAAGTCTTCTTCGTGCGTGCAAGTCATCAAAACACGATTTATCATTTGACGTTTGAGTCCAGTAAATGTGCGAATGTGACGAAATGAATGTGTTGTTCCCAATTTGATTTTTTAGAAAAGACATTCACATTACTTAATATATCGCATTACATATGGAACAGTTGTACGAATGTGTATGTGTCAAGTCCACTCAACACACTCGATTACGATAGGACACCGCATGTAATACATAAAATACCACGATATCTTTATATTCTCTTCATGTAAATCGAATATCGAATGTTAAGGCGAAAGTAATAGAGAATATTGTATATATATTTTGAATACAATTCGAGGAATCCACTGTTACAAACCGTATTTTAAATTCCAGCAATTTGCTAGATCCATTTAACCGTCTGGTGTTTTATTAGATATGGACCTAATTAGTTCGTTCTGGGTCTTATTTTGTTTTTATGTATTATTATCTAAGATACCAAGTATGAAATAGCATAATTACCTCAACGACCGACCATTTGATTCGTGATGCCGTTCTTGCTGTTGATCTTTCAAATACATTTTTTGTCCGATGGGTTGACGAACGACGAGCATTGCGTGAAGGCCAGATGGAGGCGGACGATGATGAATGCGATATTTGCATGTTAGATTACGTGGATACATGCCGGGGAAATTTGGCGACCTTATCCGACAGATTCTGTGCATGAAATAAACAATAAAAATATAACAGATATACATGTTTAACCGCTCCAAGGTACGCTTTTTGTCTGAACCGGAGAGAGTGATGATGACTTTTTTTGTGGCCCACTTAGCATATTTATCATTTCATTGATGATTTGATCGCTTAAAAATTGTACACGAACACAGATTTTGAGACAAATAACAAAAGGCGTTCTCCCCAATGCATTGAAATACTATATTTTATACACATAAAACGTAAATTGATATTTAAAATTAATCTGTACAACAAAATCTATCCAAATGTTTAATAGTTGGGCAATAAAAAAAAATCCAATTTATTTAGCTTATTTAAGTTTTGTTTAAGTCTCCCCATAAACTTACCTTCGATCACAATCATATACATTTTTATTGCAGTATGTGCCTTCTACATGATCTCCAGTCCAAATACCTTTTTCGTTTCTAAAATTTTGTATCGAAGAAAAATAATTTGATGGCCATTAAATTTATTACAATTTGTTATGTTTGAAACATTGATTTGTATGCCTTTAACATTCGACAAATAAACCAAAATGAAATAACACATTACCTGAGTTTAGCATCAATGCGTTTCAAAAACTTGTACGTCAAACGGAATGAAAAATTATTATTATTGGGCGTTAGGCTAAGTTGTGGTTGCTGCGCCAATTTGAATAATTTCAGCGTAACGTTAATGGAAGAACTTTCGCTGTAATATACATTGTAGCCCCAAGCATTGCCGCACCATTTACCGTCACCATTTTGACTAGGACCACCTTCAAGATTGCCATTGCTGAACACACTCGATGCTGCATCAAGCATTGAAAAGTTCTGTTCACTTATTGACATGTAACCATCTGGACAACCATCATTTGTGTGCGATGTAAAACGACCAACGTTAAATTTATCGATATTTATCTGCAATTATATAAAAAGGTGTATGTATTTATATCATTTGTCTGTCGCTCAGCTAGATGAGCTACGTATTTGAGAAAACACTGATTTTCATTATATTTTTTTAATTATTTGTCATGTTATCGTGGATAAAAAAGGAAAATCTATTATAGCAAATAAAAAAGCCTTTTTTTCTTCCTCAGCTGCTGTCACTAGCGCAGGACATTATTGATATCATATTAAAAAACCAATTTGTTTAATTGTTATTTTGTGTGTCTTCACAAAAATGTTTGTATTTAAGGTATATTTAGATTTGACTTTGTATGAAACACATTAGATGACACCAACGTACAACAGATGATGCTACAATATTTTAGGTTGCTGTTATTTCTCCCAATTGCTTTTGCTCCCGTTAAAGATTCTTTGATCACCACTAATGGTAGAGAATCACCGAAACAAAGATATCCTTTTGGTTTTCATAAAACAAGCAACGTATGATTACGAAAGTGAAATAACTTAGTACTAGTATACTTAGCTATGTGATTGCCACAACAAATTCTATGATTAGAGCTCTACCATTGTAGAAAACCGCTCCATTTTATTAAAAAAAAAACAATTGCATACTTACTTGTATAATATCGCCATGTGATCCACCTGGTGCTGTAAAATTTAGATGACATATAAATGGCAGTGCTTTTGGCTTGTCTATTTCCATTTCATAGGTTTTCCCCATATCACCGAACCACGTGCGGTTGCAAACTGTTACCAAAGCAGAATTTGTTCATGGAATTCAATCGTCCGCGAGAAGCATTCAGATGAAAACGGGAGAAAAAAGAAAAGAAAACAAGCAGAAACGTGAAATAAAACAATTTTATGTACGATTGAGATGAAAAATCTTATTACATTTATATCTTTGATGGAGTCACAAATAAACAAATAATTCAATAGATTTGGTTGTATTCGATGGAAAAACACTAAGGCGAATGAACAATATAACGGCTATAGATGGAACTATCGTTGAAATGGCGGGAAATTACTTGTGAAATATATTGTTTACATGAGCATTGTACAACAATCGTTGCTTTGAATTTGGTTCAACTGGCGCATTTTCCAACTTGTGCGGGGTGTGGGCATATTTATTGGAAAGAGAGGAAATCAAGGAATGCCAGCAAAAAAAAGTACAATCACATCAATGAACAGCTAAATAGAAAAATATCGTCAAAGGAGCAAAATATATTAGCTCTGTAATAAAATCAGAAACTTTACATGGATACAGATTCAAGTTCTCTCTCTTTTGCTCTCTTTTTCTCATGTCTTTAGTTCCACAACTTTTATTAAGTAATGTCATGCTGTTCTATTTCTACGAATACGTATTGAATGGCATGTAGCGCAATGGAATTGTGTTATTTAGTAAATTTTTTTTTCGCATTTCAATCTGTCGGAAGAACGATTCGAAATGAGCAACAAAATAACAACGAGGAGCTAGAGTAAAGCGACAAAAACTTTTCAAATGATGTATGCAACCACGCAACAAAGGTATAAGGTCTTGAGCTGCCAAACAGACTCAACTGTAGTATATTTTAGTGTTGTACACCTACCACAACTGTACAAACAACATACACACTATGCCAGCTCCCATTTACAAAGTAACTATATAAACGACTAAATCAAAAACCAGTGTTTTCATTCTCGATTTAATACATACAGCCTTCAATCATCCAGATATTTTATGCGAGAGTGTTTCTGTTCATTCGTTTCTTTACTCTGCGTCACACGCACACACATTTAAGTTATTGTAAAAAGTATCGGGATAAATGTTAGAATTTCGATATATCTAAACAAAAATGAAAACACCATCAAAAGATTAGCTTCCATAATTGGAATATTGAAGATGAGTTCAAGTTGTGACTGCCTAAGTTAAAAATGATATCGCATAGGAATGAATCAGCAATGAAAAATGGAAAATGAGATATTTGTACTGTCGTTTATCCAAGTTTGACTGAAATAGACATGTTGAAATTGACACTTGCAAATTCAAGATTATTGATAGTTCATTCATTCATTCATTTCAAAGATCTTCAACATAAGGTTATGAGCTTCGTCACCAACAATTATTCTAAGATAGGGTAGCGTCAAAATTAGTCTAGAGTTTCTCTTGGAGTTTCACTAATGCACTGAAAAATTGTTTGCAAAATTCAAATGACTTTTTTTTCTGCACAAATTTCATATCACAAATGTTGTGTTTTGTATTTGCTTTTGTCACTCGATTTTTACCTCGTTGAGAGGTTTTTTATTTGATATCATAGATTTTGGCAATGCATACAATTTCAATGTGCGCACACATTGAAATTATATTAAATGAGACCACAAACTGAATATTGACAATGAATGCCTTGCATTTCCGAATTTTTGCTATTATTTTGCATTGTACGAGTGAAAATTTATTGAAAATACTGATTACTTTGGATGAAAATTTAATTTGGCTCTCTTTAATTTGTTGTAAAAATCAAATTAAATATTGTTACAAGTATTTGTTCCCCGAAATTAGGGTGTATATGTGTGTTTCGATGTTTTTAGGGTGATTTTTGAATAATTATGCCAATATCTCGAAAAAACGAATTTTGTGGGATATATGCGATATGGCTTATTTTAGACCAGGGTTAGGGCCAATAACTCTGAAAATATGAATCAAAAGTCTCGGGCCATTTTCGAGCAAATGGTCAAAAAGTGCAGAAAAAATGGCAAAAAAATGGCGGTTTTTCAGTTTTTGGCCAAGAATGGCCTACCAAGTTGAAAATTTAAAATTCAAGTGGGTGTCATTTGGAAGCTTATCTCAATACCTTTCCAACGATATGCGTATGTCTGAGAAATATCAAGTGGTTCGGCAACAGTGGCTGTGGCCGTGGTCGTCACTTTTTGGCCTTTAGAGGCCGGTCACGGCCAAGATGGCGGCCAAATCAAAAACTTCCAGAACAAAAGTTGCTTAGTTTTTCATGTACTACAATTCCTGAAAGTTTGAAAAAAATCGGGAGATGGTACGAACATACATACATATATACATCACTGTGGACGGTAGTCCACGCGAGTGACGCAAGCAACTACTATGCATGCATATTAGTGCAAATGTCACAAGGCCAGGGATGTAAGCGGAGTCGAATTTGAGTCGACTTGAGTGAGCAGTCGACACATTGTCAGTGAGTTCAGTCGAGTCGACCTTCAGCTCACTCCGGAACCGCTCGCTCACTCCAAACTCAACTCAACTCGTGGACCACGATCATAATCGTTCACGATTATTTCGTAATCGTGGACGATTATTTTCAATCGTGGAAGATTATATTCAAATCGTTCGACGATTTCGTTGATTTGTACTGAAATATTTTGACTACAAATGAAATTTGAGTGGAGTTGAGTTGAGTTTTCACTCGACTCCACTTACTTTTTCCGAGTCGACTCGCGAGCAGCAGTCGACCTCCAAGAAATTCTCTTGACGAGTGGAGTCGACTCACTCCACTTACACCCCTGCACAAGCCTATAATATACACGCAGTTTCGAACTTTTAAACCATATTACCGATCAAAATGAGCTGAGTATCATTGGAAAGGTCTTGGAAAGTAGAGGTGTAAAAAGTATAAACATTCGAAATTTGACCTCCGATGACCCCTGATATGGAGGTTTGAAAAAGTGAGAAAAATTCCAGTTTTTCCCCCATAACGAATCGAAAACTCATCAAAATACCTTGTAATATGCTTCAGTTCGATTCTAATTTTGAATACGAATACAACGATTGATAGGATGGTAAAACTAAGAATTTTTTGTTCTACACTTTTTCGATTTGGGGACCCCTATGACCAGGGGGGGTCCTCGAACTTGAAAAACTGCCCCCCCCCCTCTGTTGCTGTTGCTGAAAAAATGCCTGTTGGATTCGTATTAACGCGTAGAATCATAAAATATCAGGTTCAATATTTAATCTATTTTTACCCGTGTTATGCCCGAAAAACTGAAAATTAGCCGGAATTTTCCCAACGCGATATCTCCACTTGTGGTTGGTAAAATTTCGAGTGTGTATACTTTTTTTGCGCTAATTTTCAAAGACCTTTCAGATGGTATATGACACAAATCGCTCGGACTCATAGATACAAAGTTCGAAACTTGCTGTATATATACTGAGTACACTTTTCGCACTAGAGGTGCTTTCGTCACACGTGTGGACTACCGTCCACTGTGATCACTTATCTGATTCTCTTGAAAACACTTGAAATATATGCAACATTTTACATAAAATTGAGATTGAGAAACCAACCCATATCTGCTGTTTGTCCAGATCCTACACAACTTTCTAGTTTATTCATTCATATGTGCACATTTTTTATCGATTTTTCAGCAGTTTATGCGGTATCGAAATAAAACTTTAATTTCTAATACCTCATTTGTTGATGCGTTACATCAACTTTCTAATCGGCTTTTGTTTGTTATTCTGCGCACATAACTTTTCAACCGCATGAATTGAGCTTGGTGAACAAAAATAGTTTTCTAAGAACTATAATGTTTGCAAGAGAGCATCTGTCGTGAAAGCTCACAAAATAGCTGAAATGTTGTATTCTCCACGAAATTTTATGAGCTCATAAGCGAGATGCAATGTATATAATAGAATAAAAGAAATATATGTGAACGAAGTTAATCATTGACAGTTGCGACGGCAGTAAGCTGCATAATTCGCATAGTCTATGTATTTTGGATTTAGATTCGATAAAACATTTGTATCCAGACTGCAGCCTGTCGCAGTTTTATTTAGACATTGGTCTAATTTTGGAGTTCAATTTAATATTTTCAGTATTCCTGCTGTTGATGAGTCTTACCTTTCTATTGTCATAAAACTAATTTGACTGTTATTTTAACACTGTTTAGGTTGAATGAAAGTGATAAATATCTCAACAGTTTTCAATGAAATAAATTGAATCGAATTCAGGCCAATGTATGGTTACGGTAAAGTTGCTCACTCATTCGAATGTGGTTCTGTTTAAAGCATTGTTAAGGACGTGCGGCGCCAATTGGGGATTCGAAAATCGAACCACATACTCATCATACGCCCTGGTATGACAAAACCAAACCACACATCTCAATTTAATACGTTCAGTGTATACGCATCATTATCTTAACTGTCATTTCGAGTTGCTTCAATTTGCATCACGCCGTTCAATCAATAATAGGGAATAATTGGCCATACATTTTAATTAAATTCAATTTAAATATTTGGCATGTCTATTTTCATGCACATGCAAGAGCTCTCTAATTTTGCCGATATCGAGAATATCTGGTTGTGTGAGGCAAACAATTGTTTTGGATATTGTAAAGTTTAAACTTGATTACACGGTAAATTATGGAATGATTGCATGACTGAATCAGAAAGCAAAGAGCTATTTTTATGTGTGTAAAACTGGGATTTGTTTTCAAAATCTTTGAGATAAGGATAATTTAGTAAACAAAATGTTGTGTTATTATAGCATGTATTGTTGCTATAAGAGCAAATTAGAACACGTATCATAAACAACTACATATACGTGAATCGTGAATCATGAATCGGTGTAACTTTGTACATAATACAACCGATGCATGAGAATATGTCTCTTATATGAAATTAATTAAAAAAATTTATTTATTTTTTTCACTGTGTACGCCAACAGTTCCTCTACCCGGTAGCATATGAATTATGTACATCATGGTGCAACCATCAAACGAGCAACACAGGCAGTAGCCACTTTGCTATGGATGATGCTTGAATCAATGATATAAGCCAATGCACAATTTATATTAATGCTGTAATATAAAACAAGGAATAGCCATACGATAATGATTTCACGGGAAGAAAAAAAAAGAAAATTTTTGATGAAATGAATTAAATTGTTTGATGAAATCCCGAGTCCGTGCTTAAGGTTGGTGATAGTTATGTTTATTTAACGATTTCACGTTCATCAAAGTAATTTCTCCACTCTACTGTACTCCAATCACCATTTTATGCAAACTGAAAATTCACAATGGAACTTTCCCCCGCGTCGACGCATATTTTATCTTTCAATAAGCAAACAATCAAGGCAATTGGATTGTCCCATATCATATTGTTTGTTTGATTTTTCGATACAATTTTCCGGAACCGACCGATTGAATCAATAAATGGTGAGTGGCTAGCAATCGCCATAACATTATGAAATCATAAGTCAATTATGGTTGAAATTTTATAGCTGTCTAATACCGTTGCCATTGATCCCATTAACACAATATTGATTTTTCCATTCGAAAAAGCACGAATACAATAATTGG
The DNA here is from genome assembly GCA_030463065.1 of Aphidoletes aphidimyza. Lineage (NCBI taxonomy): Eukaryota > Metazoa > Arthropoda > Insecta > Diptera > Cecidomyiidae > Aphidoletes > Aphidoletes aphidimyza. The sequence continues at coordinate 15,837,020 of CM059997.1, read as the reverse complement.
AAGCACCATCAACAGACCCATGAAAATTTAACATGACATGAATAACGACAGATACGGTAGACATGTCATCACACACACACACACACCCAGTACGATGCACGAAGTGTACTTCACTTGGCCCTTTTCCATTCCATTGTTATCGCATGATTATTAACTCAATGTGAACATTTCCAGCAATCTCTCATATACGCTTGAGGTTTTGAATTCACAACTTCCGTTTCCTTCGAATATTGTTCTGGCATGAGTATATTCAATGATGTTGAAATTCTTGGAAAGTTTCTTTAGATTTGTTTATCTTGTAAGCCGTTCGCCTTTGAATAGCACATTTTTTAGACTGTTCTTCCTTGTTTGTCGTATACGTAATATAATTTTGAATGCGAGAAAAAGATACTCAATACTTTTTACATGGTGAATTAAAATGTACCAACTTTAAAATAAAATCATATCGAGAGATTCTCTCAGAGATAAATAATATTTCATAAAATGTTGAGCTCAACGAAAATCAACTTAAAATCAATATATTCAGTTTTTCCATCTTCACTGTTCCACTAAACAAATTATCATTTGCATAATTGCATAACAAGTACTTTCAATAATAACGATAAATCGATCCAATAATAAATTGAAATCTAATACGGAAAATGGATTATTGAAGTAAATTTTGATGAAGTATAAAAGCTCTTAGTGTAATAGTCAATTATTCCATATTTGGCTATGGACATGAGATGAAATGAAATGAAATGAAACAAAGACTTATTTCAATTCAGCACAGATGTGCTCTTATTTTGGGCTCAATACGTATATGCGGGCTATTTTTTGTATTTTTTCCCCATTGTTCGAAATTTACATAGAGTATGATGTCATCAGTAGATGCTTGCCGCCATGTTTTTTTTGTTCATTCACGAGCTCACAAGTTTTTCATTCGCGCTCGCAACTCACATAGTTTTGCAATATTCTGTATACGTGCTCGAAATAGCTTACATTCATACAAATGCTTACGATATGTGTGCGCTGTTATTTATAGTTATTTGGTAGTTTTTTTTTAGTTTTGGTGTTTCTCTCTTTCTCTATCTCGATACATTACATAGAAATGTCGCTGCATGAGCCAATCTGCCATTGTCGCATTTATTCCAAACTGTTCTTCTGCCATTTATATGATTTATGGATATATAAAAAGCTACAAATGTTGAAATAGAATCGGCCAAGCAAGTAGGCAAACAGGCAAAACGGCATACGCTCACCCAACCCGGGGCATCTGTAATCTTACCTTACTCTCCCCATATGGCATAACATCGCGCCGCCGTCAGATTTCGTTCGAAATGAATTAAGCACATTTTAATGTTTTATTGTCTTTCTTTTGCGCTTGTCGTGTTGTTTTTCGTAATTATTGTTAGTTGCTTCGTTTGTTGTACAGTAAATGCCAAGATTCAGAACGTGAGTGTTTGCCTGTACTCCTATTTGATTTCCGTGCCTTTTTTTCACTCATGTTATAATTTCATGAGGATGCCTGAGTGTCGCAAACTTCAACACAAGTACTTGTGTTCCAGAATTATTTCTCTAATTTTGGGAATGAGATGTTCAGTTTCACTTTATTTCATGTATTTTGAATTCCTGCATATGGTTTACATTTGTTACATAGGATAGATAACGTTGAAAAGCGCCACAGTATTGCCTGCGTTGGTACTACCATAACGGCGAATGGAGTGGCGAAATATTCAATTTTGAAACAAATATTTTATCTCACAAATTATATGGTAAAGTACAGCATTCACTTGAAAGAATAGTTGATATTTCTTTTAAGCGTTATTTGCTTGATATTGCTCTAACTTTAAAACCTGACGTTGGCGCCAGCTTTTTGATAGCTCGTTATCATCGTTTGACTAGTGCTTCTTGCGAGATTGTTGACGTTTCGCGTGATATATACAGGGTGTTTCAGAATTAGTTACAAATAATTTTTTCACAGATTCTCGACATCAAGCCGAGAAATATTTCCTATGAAAACTGTATTATATACCGCCGTGGACAATTCTAATGTGTCTGTGAGTATGCTACTATTTGGTCATCTTCTGTTCTGAAATTAAAAATCGAAAAAGTTTCTTTTTCAACAAATGTTGCCAAAAGCTGGGCAGCTATAAACTTATACGTTTCCTTTGAAATGTTTTATTTTCTTCCCCTTTTCCATCACATTAATTGTAACAGAAAACTGTGATGTTCTTGTGAGTTAGCATTTAAAGAGTCATTCGAAGGAAAGCAAAGTTGGTAGTAAGTACTAGTAACTAATATCTGCTAATTTGATGCACGTGACTTTCTACGAATAGTGTGAAGAGAATAAGGTGTTGTCTTTCTACATGTAACGTTCAAAACAAATCGATTGGTATGGAAATTATCATTATAATCGTGAAAGATTGCATAAATTAACTCCACACACAGAGCAAAGTGGTATGTATATTTTGTAATGTAATTTTAATTCAACAAAGATACTTTTATTGATAGCGCTATAGCACTTCATTTGAATATTTCAGATGATTATTTGTTTGGAAATGTGTTTTTTTTTCTCGGATTGCCGTGTATTCAAGCTGTTGTTCGAAAAACTTTGACTTGAATTCAATTTCATGGCTAAAGAAGTTTGTATCTCAAAAGTAGAGTCGAAATGTTATTTACGTCAAATTCTCGACAATCGTACATTTTCTGAACAAGGCGGGAATTTTTAGTTTCGTTTTTGAGTGATGATTTGGACTATTTAATTATAATGAAACCTAAATTGAGTAAGAAATTCAATGAAAACTCTTTGTTTAAAAGACGATCTAAATTAGTACTGTAAAGTCCATAAAATAAAAGAATCTAATCTGAAATTTGCCACCATTTTGACTTTACTTATTTTTATTCTACTATTTGGCAACAAAATGTGCAAGTAGAGAGAGGAATTTGAAAACACCTTGTCATTTTGTATTTTCTTCAAAGAATAAAATACATAGCGTAAATTGGCACATCGATAGTTCGAGCTGCAATGAATTTAAAAAGAACTCTAGATGTGATATGTTTTAACAACATGACAAAATTGTACAGTGTTTACCAAACATTACCGCACAAATCGTATGAGTTGTATATTGGTTGTGGGAGTACACAAAAGTTTTAAGCCTGCCACTTTGGAACGACAACAATAGAATCTGTAAATTTTCAATGAAATATGAATATTTTCTAAGAAATCTGTAAAATGTTCAATATACGAAGACTCAATAAGATTCAAAAGAGCCCTCTTACTCTAACGGACTGCATTCTTTGAACGTAACGGAGGTGAATCGAGTCGTGCGCGTAATTCTAGCCATGTTTGCATGCATGTTTCTACTATAATTCAATGGGGTTTTTGTTTTGTAATTTGACAATTCTACTTGATTTGTTAAAACTTGCGAAAAATTTCAAGTGTATCTCTAAAGTTGACAACATCAAATACTTGAATTGTTATGGATCAATAACCTGATATAAGGCTCACTGACATCACCATTAATTTGACTTTGTAGTGCAAAGTTTGCACAGGTATCAAAGATTCTGGCCCAGCTTAAATGGACGAACGACAACAAAAAGAATCTGATCTATTGTAATCGGTGTGCGTACAGCACAAATTACCAATATTCCAATATATTGTAACGACGTTAGTTTCGAGATTAGTAAATCTCGCAGAGAAAAACAGTTTTCCAACAGAGGTAGTGCGAATGGTTTTATGCCCCGTTTTCGGTACGGTCGAGGGGAAAAGATCGAACATCAAATAAGTTTATTCGACTATATTTAGCTGATTATGTGGTATATTTGTAATATTTGGAATATTTAAAAGATATTTGCAAAATATTTGCAAATTTGTCATTCGATATATCGAATAATAAAACAAGAGTAAGTTTTTCATTCGGTGGTGATCTCCCCAATTCGTCCATTTTGTGCAAAGTTTTTTCAAAATGAAGTCTTGCTATAGCATAATATATACATTATACATATATGCTATTGAATTGAACCGTGAGAAAATGCGAGCTATTCGACCTATGTTAGAATATATGATGTCAATTTCTATAACCCAAAGGGGATTTCAATATCTTTCATATGACACAAACATGGGGGTGAAGCCAATGTATGGGGGCCACCTCATGTGCACTTCATATGCTTCTGAGTATATGTATAGTATACATTCCTCTAAAACGGCTACACAGAATAGGAAACATCGCATGATGAACTTGAAAAAAATTGCTGTTCAAAGCATAGTATATCAGATTCGAAACTCCATTCTAGAGGTATCGTGTTAACGCACATATAACTACGACGGCCATCACAAAATTTTACTCTAGAGGTACCAGAACCAAATATCCAAATTAAAAAGTGCCATGGCAACGACAAGTTATTTTCCACTGAGAAATGGAAATCATCCAAATTTGAACCTAATCAGAGTTACACAAGCTGCGTTCTTGATGTACTGGGCCAGAATATGTGGCAGGAGCGCCGTGTACTTACGGTGGTGAGAAAAGACTTTACATGTATTCTATAGAATACATTGGTATTTGCTAATCTTATTGTTTAGATAAAAACTAATAAATTCTTCAAATTTGTTGTTTCAATTCTCTTCATCGCGATGAGATGCGTTTAAATGTTTTATTTATTGTTATTCATTCAATTTTTTTCAATCTCAAAACATCGCTATAGCGAAAATATATTTTATACAAATTCAATTGGTGTCGAATACGGCACGTTTGTCTGAGATGTGCAGAGATATGTGTCAAATTCGACCAAAGATTTCCATGGGCGTACGCAGGGGGTAGCACAGGGGGCCCCTACCTTAGTCTAAAAGTCGGAAATGTTTTCGTTTTTTGTCTTCGGTGAGACATTTTTTTAAAAATAGCCACGTCGAAAAACGAGGACATTTTTTAGAGGATTCATGAGTTGTTTCTGCACATTTAAGCAAAAACTTTGAAAAACGAGGACATTTTTAGAGGTTTAAAGAGTTTTTCTGAAAATTTACCAAATAACTTGAAAAACGAGGACATTTTGAGAGACTTCGTTAGTTTTTTCTGTGCATTTAAGCAAAAAACTTGACAAAGGAGGACATTTTGAGAGGATTCATAAGTTTTTTATTTCGAATTTGATATTAATTCATTTAATATTTTTTTTTATTTTTGCTTGAACAATATCGTATTAACTTAAATTCACAATTGATTGCTCAAAAGCTAGAAATTATTAGTAATATTGCGTCCAAGTTTGGGAAAGATGTTTTGTTTTTGTCAGGTTTATTTTACACTGTCGACTGTAGGTTATGTAGCCACGAGAAAAGTGTCTTTCAATTACACTCGGCAGCAACAAAATCTATATTCATCATATGTATCTTATTGCAAAACGACTTTTTGAACGACAGACCCACCGTTCTAAACCAGGTTCTAACCAATCATTCGAAAACTTTTCTGATTATTGGAAAAACTCGCTGATTATTCCATACTAAGACTCGATGTCTCATTTGTTAGAAGATCGATTCTCCGACAGTAATTTGCCAGCTTTTGCTTTACTCTCGCTTCATTTATGTGACATGCTGAAAGCCAGCGTATCAACGACGTTTCAATTTCAATTTTCACAATTTAGATCTGGAGAGTGAATGTATGTTGAGCGTTCAACGAGAAATGGTAAATCAAAACAAAACAAAAATCTACGGGAAAAAGTATTGAATAGATTTTCTGTGGATCCAAGAACATTAGTTTCTTGAAATAATATACAATAAAGACTTATGTCCGCGAATTTCACAGAAAACGTCCTCGTTTTTCATAGCAAAATGTCCTCGTTTTTTCATTAAATTCGTTCTCGCCTCCCCCCCTTAGAAAATTTCTGCGTACGCCCATGAAGATTTCAGTATTGCAAATTCTCACTACTACGAAGTATTATCCCTGTCAATAATATCTTTCTGTCTTTATTTCACTCTAATTTAGCTCAAATTCGATGCATCTGTCTCGTTTATACTATCTTTATTGAGAAGACAACACAAAACACAGTTGGAAGGCAAAAGAAATATCGAACCAATACATTGAAAGAAACATGGTTTTTTTTCAATGAATACTAACAGAAGTTTCAGCCATTTCAGCGATTGATTCCAAACTATGATGACCTTCACGTCTTAATGTAACGATTCTTGCCTTTTGAATATCTGTGAGTTTTTTCGTTTTATCGATTCTTGCGAAACAATCCATAATGAAGTGAAATGAAATGTTAAGAAAATGAAAAAAAAAATTGTTGTATGTCTAGATTCGAACCCGGTTACAGATTTGTTTTAGTCTCCTCAGCTAATGGTTGTAATAATTTCGGAGAGATTAGATTTTGGTAAATATTGAATGGGGTATATAAAATCAAACGCTATTTAATGTAAATCGAACGCGCACAATGTAAGTATCTCTCTCTCTCTCTTTTTCTTCCTCTCTCCCTCTCTCTCTCACTCTGACTTGCATAAACAAAGAATAATAAGAAAGGAAATGCAAAGCAAACTAACAAACTCACGATGTTCGTTGTCTCTCGCTACAAGCGAGCGTGCATTTGTGGGGATAGGAATATACAATCAAATGAAATGTTTCTTTCAATGTATTGGTTCGATATTTCTTTTGCTTTCCAACTGTGTTTTGCGTTGTCTTCTCAATAAAGATAGTATAAACGAGACAGATGCATTGAATTTGAGGTAAATTAGAGTGAAATAAAGACAGAAAGGTATTATTGTCAGCCACTGTACATGACGCATATTAAACGTCATACTTTTGTTAGGAGCCTGGAGTTACAGAGATTTCCTCATACACGTGGCGTTGAGTTTTCGAGCCAAAACCAAAGTAGGGGAAATTATTTCCATAAGTGTAAAAGTGAAATATATAATTCAACATAATAAAATGAAACAAACAAACAAACAAACATGTTCGTGTACGAAGCAGAAAATTATAGAACTTCTGAATTTGGAAAATTGAAGTAGAACTTTTTATATTACAAACATCACCCATCTAACTTATATACTTATCCATAGACCAAATGTGTCTGTTACAAAATTTGCATATCAATTATTTTGCGAGCCTCATTGGCATCGACCTTGTGGACTGATTCGACAATGTGCAAACACTCATTTTAGAAAGGAATGGCAAAGTGAGGCTAAAACTTTAGAAAAATATTTGCAAATAGCATCTTCTGCCATATATTATTCAATAGATTCAGACTTGAAGAAATAAAATATTTACAAATAAATTTCTACGGGCCATGAATTGTGGTCACAATGTCCAAATTGAATTGATCACAGTTCATTTTACTTTTCCGCACATGAAATGTGCTCAGGAAAAGTATTGGTTTTGCCTCGAAAATTCAACTCCACCGCGCTTAAGTAAATGATTACTGATCGGGCTAAAATTTTGACCAGAGTCTCAGTTCACCATGGGAACAAATCTGTCTTAGCACTTTGTGATTTTGGATGCTCGGTTCTGGTACCTCCAGTGCAAAATGGCGTCGTCGTTGTCGTTGTATGTATTATCCCTGTGTCTCGCTAATCTAAATGTTTCTGTCTCGCTTCTACGTTCTACATTGAGAAAGAGACACCAAGAGTCACCAAACGCACGCTGTCTATCGCTGCAAGCGAACCTGCGTTTCAATGTATTGATGAAACATTTCTATTCTCTTCGTACTGTGTTTGGTGCTATTTTTTCAATATTGAACGTTCTCCTGGCCGTATTTTTCAATGAAAATTCATGCAGTTTGCGTCATTTGAAAGGTATTCATTCACGTTTTACATATTCAAACAATGCACAAAATGTATCTTCATGCCGAAAAATCATGGAATGTGAATTATGTGTTTATTGTGAAAATAAACGAAATTCTCACTGAAGTGCACATACCGTAAATACAATACATCTAGTGGGTAATGATATTCATTTTATTCATAAATATCCACACATATTCACGGAATCTATTAAAAATCCAATGAAAACGTTCCAATTCACTCATATTCACAAAAAATCATCATAATTGTTGATGGTGAATTCAGTATAAATTCACCAGAATTCAACGGAATTCACGATTATGCACGCGTATTCATTCAAATCATGTCAAATCCAGGCCGAGGAAGAAACGGCGAATAGTGAGAAACCACCATACACCGATTCAATGAGCTACATGTAGAGAAAAAAACCTAATTTGATCGTCAGCTGTCGAAAAACATTTCACATTGACATTTCATATTCACATTTCAACATGGCGTCATTTCATTATTGGCGGCATTCACGTAGTTCCTAGAATCGGTGTTTGATGACGCATTTGTGAAACAAGTAACATCGAATTGACATAATTTGTATGGAGATTTGACATTTCTTCCTAGTCCTGGTCAAATCCACATGTATTATTATTATTCTTCAAGATCCAATCGAAAATGTCTCGTTATTACCCCCTAGCATTACATTGTATGAAAAATGAACATTTTCCCCGTTTTCATGACAGAACCAATACTTTCTCTCTTGACTGGTCGATGAATGAAATTGTTCAAGAGAAAAATCAAATTCCATATCAATGCGGAAAAGTCAAGATTACGAATGTAATTCAATTTATTTTGTTATTTAAAAATACAAGATCGTTGATAGCCTTCAGACCAGAGTTATGCCAGATTCAAATTGTACATTGTTTTTTAATTCAATTTGAATTGTACACTGACGAATTCCACATAAAATGTTCAATATATATAAAAGCCAAACCAAGATGTATACGTCACTCATTTTATGTCAAGTAATGTTGTATGTAAGAGTGTTGCGTATTTTTTGTCCCAGTATTTTATCGAATCAGTACTGAGTACTCATTACTGACTCTGTATGCATGCATAGATGAGCACAAGGGGAGGATTCTGGGTTCCCCCGTTTCCCTGGAGAACAGGTCTCCCGGATGTCCCCGGGTCTGGAAATCCATGAAATTTGGATCACACACCAATGGAATTCGGGATTTCCCATTTCACATACCTATTCCAGGCAAGGACCTTTTTTGTCGTTCTATATTCCAGGCCATAATTTTTTTTTGCTGTTCTCATTTACCTACACATACCTCCCTCCCCCCGGACACATACCATTTAACCCCCCCTGCGACAACGAAGTCTGCGCATCAATGGTATGTATGAGCCTAGGACCTCTTTTAAGTGGCAATGGGCACGATTCCAAAATCGTTTCACATTCTCTTTGTTCTCGTTTGATTCTCTTGTGTGTTCAGTCAATTGCGCAACGGTTAAGGCCTAAATCATGGTTTTAATTGTTTTTGATCAATGTTCCATTAGCCATGACAAGCAACGAGAGTATGAAAAATATAAATTGGAGCGTTTTCCTTGTTGTTCCTTTCTGTCGCCTAGTTTGACAGTTTTGTTTATTCATAAATATATAAGTACCGAAAGAAGAGAGAAAAAAACACACACAGCATTAGAGTGACATTTATTGAATTCGACGCAATAAAAAAAAGTGTCAAAGAATGAAAAAGTATGGAGAGATTGATAAAAGACAATTCTGAACAATGTTTTCCACTGCGACACAAAATGACGACAATACAATTCATGGATATTTTTTCGAGGCTATACGTTCACATGATTTTAGCGTCATACATAAGGCAAACATAAGACGAAAGAAGACAAGGGATTGGCAACGACAGTACAAAACCATGTTTTTAGTAACGTAATAATCATGCGTGACATTTCATTCGTTTTTCTTGTTTCATTTTTGTCATTGTAGATTAAGACACTTTATTCATTTCGATTACATGTAATGTGTGAGTGTTTTTGCTTGATTTCAGTTTCAAAAGCTCAACACAAAACACATCTTATGCTTGCCGTTTTCTCGCTTAAATCAACGCAAATGGAGGTTTTGGAAGGTTTTAAATATATATAGCTGTTGTTTTGCAAGTACTTGTTTCATTTACTGCCAAAGAAAATGGAACTGTGTTGCGCACCGAAATTCATTCTCCATTAATTGATGCATGTCAATCAAATCGTATAATCTTTTGGCTTTTTGAAAGAGAATTGAGACCAGTGCTACTTTTTGATATTCACGTTACGTTCGTGAATCACGTAGAAACTGCCGACACTGTCATTCCAATTTTTTCTGTGCTCCTCCACTTCAGGTTATTATGCTCATCATTCAAGCGATGAAGGCGACTATATCCAAAAACAGTATTTGCATAACCAAAAAGATCATTTCTGCAATTGGTGTATGTGTAAAATTTTGAAGAGACATAAAAGACGTGACCGATTTCCTCTAATGAAACATATTCATCATCAGAAAGATTGCATATTATTAAATCTCAACTACTTTTCGGCAATGCGGTATAATGTCTAATTACCAAAACTATAGCACACTAACTGTTGGTTCGATTATTGTTAGATCGTCGACTTTACTATATGTAATTTAAAATTTAGGAACCAGATGGACGCAAGACAGGAATTAGGTAAGACTGTGCAGGTGTGTACCATTAGTTCGCCGTTGTTGAATCGTATCATTAACATACAGCCACTCATAGCATCTATAAATAGTATACTATGCTTATTTTAAGCATTACAAAATATCACCTTGCATTTAAGCAGAAATCCAGTGAAAATCAAATAACATAATGATATTTCAGACGAGTGTCAAAAACTGAATGCTCAAGCATTTGACGTTGTTGGATTCAGTGGAGCAAAATGTAAAATATACATGTAAAGAAACCAGACTTTAAAATTTAACAAATAAATTTACATTGAATTACAAAATTGAGTTGATTTATCCCCCAATTTTCATCATTTCGCTAATAACAGAAAATCAGTCGAATGGACATGAGATCCAGAAACATTTAAATTCCCACAAAGAAAAAAATAAAGCAAAAAAACCACATTAAAGTTAATTTTTTGCCCAAAATTGGTTACATAATCATTGGATGTTTTCGTGTCAGTTGCAATGAAACCATTCTAAAACGTATTTAAAAATAACGCTTCTTCTTCATTATCATCATGTTTCACAATGGCCTGACCAGTCATCCTTGATCGTTGTGAAATAAACACGGTTGAAATGAATGCCGAAAATCTGATTAATCTCACTTTTTACCATTGCGATATCATTGTATGTGTCTGTCAAGTCGGTCAAGTCAAATAGATTCACAAACTATGCTGGAGATTTCAAACCGTTGTGCCAGAATGTGATTTTAAATCCTATGCGCGCCTATCAAAGCTTATGATCAACAAATAAAAGTAAAAAAAAAATTTAAACTCAAAGTTTCTAACCCATAAAATATATCACATTAAAATTGTTCATGGCAACGTTGCACAACCAAATTGAATCACTGCGGCCAGGACAAACATTTGATGCATTTGAATCAACGGAATTGCTGAAAGCAATCCAGTTTTTCGTTGTACTTTGGGATTTTTGCATGATGTTTGATATTTTTTTTTTGTTATTAAACTCATAACTACTGATGCAGCTCGATGAGAAATTGCATGCTCTGTATAAGTTTTTAGTAGTTTTTGGCGGCACTGAGTGGCTTTGTGAATTTGGCATATAAACAAAATTATTATCAGATCCGTTTTTGTGCAAGAGCTGAACCGAAACCTAGTTTGGCATTAGTTGAGCATTTTTACATGGTTTTTGTAATTTAAAACTCTTTAAACGTAAAAATTTGAATTTCGTATTTCGAACGTTGTCCAATTTAATGGATAATAGTCCAAATTGAAAACTGTGGTTTTCTATAAAGTTTCGTTTTCATTGCTTGCCCCATCGGTTTTATGCCGAAATGAATAAAAAAATAAATCATTCGCATAAATCGAATTCTGCAATTCGAGGCACTGTGACTTTTGGAACTCGAGCGATACAGCCAAATTGAAGTGTTTCTCTTAAAATATCACAATCTGGTTTTTCTTAGATGGTACATTGTGTTTCTATATTCTCCATTCTGCATTCTGCAATGATTGCATGCGCTGCAAGATACCTGTAGATGTGTTGTTCGTCGAAATCAGTGAACTATCTCTATCCCTCACTCTCTCTCCCTCTCTCTTTCTCTCGCTCTCTATCTCTTTCTTGATAAAACATATATTCGAGCACAAAGTTCATGAAACTTTTGATGTGTCACTCCGAGAGATGCTCTCGAGTTGCTGGAAAAATTGCAACTACAGATGCTTGATACGTGCATACGAAACGCATATTAGAGAAGACATAAGTTTACATTATATACGACACATCTGTTTTATTTGATTGCCATTTCAAACGAAACAAAAACACATTTGTGATTCTTTGTTCTGTTTCATACACTGCAACTTCGAAATGTTCCCGTCGATGTGAATTCTGTGCAGTTTCGCGCATTCACATGATTTTTATCTACACAAATGCATTCATTCTACAATTGGAGTTGAAATGAAATTCGAATGCGAGCTGCATAAAATATTGCTGCCGCATTCATTACAGCTTCAACAAAGACAAAGAGCAGCACTTTTGTTTATTTATTAAAATTGTGCTTTTTGCGATTTTACATTGAGCTGATCTCCGTGTTCATGTTGTTTTTGTTTCGATTTTCATGTCATTGCAAAAATAAAACAGACATCAATGTACAGTTGCACGTTGTACAATGTTCAATCTTTTTGTTGGATTACATTTTTATGCTTTATTGATTCATCATCATGGCTCGAGGCCTCTTCTTGTAGCAAAGCCATTCATACGTATTTTCCACCCGAGAGAAAAACGTATTGAAATATTCGAAAACGAACAAATTATCATTTTTACATGACATTTCTGTCGATAATTCATTTGAGGCGATTAAAGAACTTGTGGTAAATGTCATGTGATACCCCATGTGAAAGAAAGTGATACATACTCCAATTTCTACAATCCTTCCCGAAATTCCATATTATTGTAATGCCTGTTTCAACCGTAAGTAAGCTAATAGTAGAATATTCAGTTGAAATTTCGAGAATAATTTGGCCGAACAATTTAACTTCAATTATGCAACACACAGTACGAGTACTCGTTGTGATCTTGTAATTAATACCGATGGTCGGTAACATCGTCAACATTTTTTACACTAGTTCCAAATGAAAACATTAAATTGAGTTGATTCTGCCTATTGAAATGAGGATGCTCTTGTGTGTACAATTATAAAATCGCCGTCTTTTGGTTAATACGTATTCATATTCGATTTAATTCAAATTTAGAATTGTTCATTTGACACTTGGAATTGAAGTAAACAAGAGATGGTGCGATTAACAGGTGGAAACAGCTAAATGCGCAATCTTTATCCTAGTGCTTAAAATTGTTACAAACTAACACTTTTGATACATTTTTTTTTTTCAAGTAGAAATCTTATAAATGTTGCTGTTGTTAAAGTACTTTCACGTGTGTACCATCTAGTTTAACAATTCTATTTGTTCAAACTTTTGGCATGCATTTAATAACACACAGTTGTTGTTCTTCAGCTACTTGTATATACTTGTATATACTGTGTAGTATGTACAATGCACAAACAATGAATAAGTTGCATAAATGCCCAATAAACAAGTACAAGACTTGAACAGCTAACGATTTGCCAAAATAATGTCAGAAATATCTATATAAATCATCTTAAGACGTAACTGCAAGCTTAAATTTAACACACAAAAAGTTCAATGTTGTTATCAGTTTGAATTAAAGCGCAAAAGTTTGATGATCAACAGTGTGCTAATCAGTGGACAAATGATGTTAGTCAAACATTTCAAGTCACTGTAGTGATAAATGAAAATGCAATAAGAAGTAATAACAGTAATTGTATTGGTGCCCTCGTTGTCATCGTCGTTGAAACACCATTAGTCTATGCGACATCCATGTTCGAGAATGCAATTGAATATCCAAATGTATCAAAGAGGAGAGAAGTTCAAAAAGTTTCTAATCGAAATGCAATTTGCTGTTGATAGTATAACAAAGAACTGTGGCAAAAACAATGTTTAGTTGTAGTGAACCAATGTTTAGAATGTAATGCATTGTAAGCAGTGTGGTGCACATGGAGGATATAAGCTCGGAAGACCCCCTCCTTGAGTTATTTTTAACAACTCCCCCTGTATACTAATGAATTTGTTTCATTTTTTCAATATAATTTCGATTTTGAAGACTAAATTTATTTAAGCCCACCCCCTTCATCCATTCGATTTAACTCCCTCAAATAGACTCCCGTACACCACACTGATAATAATGTACTGAAATCACTCATCACTTCTAGTGATGGATTCAACGACGACGAATTCAATATAAACGATTTTGTGGTGAAAAATTATGCTAAAAAGTGTCAACTGAAAAAACGATAAAAGTTCGGCATGATTGAATAAACGAATGATCGAGCGACAAGTAGTCTAACGGACATATATACAGGCAAAAAGGTAGACGAAAATGTTGAAGAAAACTGAAGGGAGAAATGTACTTGCACACAGTACACAGCACACAGCACACGCTTCACAAATGCGATACAATAACTTTCTGTGCTGTTGAAAAGAAGACACTTTGATTTGATTAAATGAAAACTTTTGATTATCATCTTCTCCTCTACTCAAAGTTTTTCCTTCAGTTTTGAACTGTAAGAATTATAAAACAAAGTACCAATCAACTTACGAAGCTAACAAAACAGCTATGTGTCCATTAACTTGTGTACAGACATTTCAACATGTTATAATAATAGAACCATTTTAGACGACGCCAATGACTACTTGTGCAATGGAAAACAATTTAAGTTTGACAGTAACGTTTTCAGATTTTTACGATTTCTTGCGAACTCATTTTTTTTTCTTTCTCCTATAGAAATTAAAATATCTAAATAGCATTTAATATATTTTTACCGTTCTATAAAATCAAGTAATTTCGTGAGCTTCGAAAGTTCTAAACATGAAATAAATGTTTTGCTTGCTTTTTATTTGGGTTATGTAACATAAAAGTCTATGCATGGCAGTGGCATCCTTCAAAATTAATTAAAACAATTTGGCGTTGGCTGTAATGTGTCTAATCAGCGAACGAATATCATTGGCTGCTGAAGCAAGCTTGTTGAAATTTACAACAAAATCCATTGTTTCATCAGGACTCATTCTTCAATCATAACTTCCAACATTGTTAGGCTGTCGTTGAAGTGAACAATAGGTGGGATTCACCAAAATCGTGATTGAGATGGCAAGTGTGCTGTGTGCTCGTTGATTGTTAACCGAGTTGAAGTTCTACTCAGACTATTTGTGTTTTTCAAATTCAAATAACATGTGTCCCAAGTTAACCGTAAGTATCGACTCGATGGGATGGAGTTTAAGATGTTCCGGGCAATGGAATAGCGCAGACACACACCCACACCCACACCCACGCACAAGATGAAAAGAAAAAGTGGAACGGGGAAAAAAAGCCTAATGTTTTGGAAAATCAATTCTTCTGCCTCAATGAATCTCGATATCAAGCGTCTTTCTATCAATGCATCTACGTCACTCGGTTTGAAAATCGGGGTATGCTTATAAATGAATTTTCCTTTAAACTTCGGCTCTCTTCAGTCATATTCGGTTTTTAACGATGACAATAAGTACACATCAAATATGTCTGGCCTGTAGTTGTGTGTTCAACTTCGAAGTACTTAGCGTCAACTCGAAGTAAATCATTCTCACACATTAAGTTTGTTAAAGAAACAGGAAATCAAAGTAAATTTGTCTCAATGTGTTGAACGGTTTTTATAATTTAAAATGTATTTCGCTCATGAGCCCAAACCTTAAACATATCAGTATTTCCATTTGAGACCTGGAAGCGTTGATGCTTTGTTTGAAGAAACATTGAGTGGCTGGGATTATGACGGATGGCATGGAACCGAACGCCGCAACAATGCAATATGAAAACAATTTCGTAAAATCACAGCATGTTTTTGTGTAAACTTTTTTCATGCTGAGCTTTCCATATAGTAAAAATCGATTTCCATATTTAATTGCTTTTTGTTTTACTTAGTCACACATTTCAACTAAGAAATAAGAACTTTGCTGTTTTATCGTTATTTCTAGTAAATCAGTAAAATGTCTCAATCTTTTCGGCAATGCTATAGAAAAGTACACGTGGCTATTGTTCAACGTGGCTATTTTTCAAAAAAAGCGGACGTTTCTGGCCTTTAAACTAAGATGGGGGCCACCTTTGAAAATGATGAAGTAATATCAGAAATAATTGATTTGTCAGATTTAACATAAAAAAGAAAGCTATTAAAATATTCCAATTTCAAGAGATATTTCACTTTGATTTGATGTAATACATCAAGCAATAAAAGATCTTCTTAAGATGATTTATACTCACTACTACATTCGGCTGGCTCGTCACTTTTGTCCATGCAGTCCGGAACTCCATTGCAATATTTTGATAGAGGTATGCAGACGCCATTCCCACACTTCAATTCAGACACTTTACACGTTTGCTTCGATTTGGAAACTTGTATACTATTGCTATTTGCACTGTGGCCAACACTATTATTACTGGGTCTGCTTTTGTTGTCATTATTTGTTTGTTTTTCGCTATGCTGCTGGTCACCGACGATTGGCGTGGCCGCTGATAGTGAATCTGGTTGTGATGACGTCAATGATGACGATGGCAACGATAGAGCATACAGCAACATTGGTTTCGAAACAAACGTATCGAAACCAATCAGTGCGTACAGCAGCGTTGATACAAAACTATGACCGTCCATTCGAAACTGATCATTTAAAAGAAAAACAGATAAAGAGAAATCATTTTAGAATAAAGAATATACATTAAATATAAAGCACATGATTGTATACCGTGCTATAACATTAAGAGAAACATAATGTATTTCAATTATTTCTACAAGAAACACAGTATTCTGTCTTGTTATTATATAACGTAATTATCCGGCTATCAAATGTTAACTTATTGGTGTGTAATTATCAAACATTACATACGAAAACATATTACATACTGAATGTAGAGCATCCGCAACAGTTTGTTTTATTTTCGGTTCACGCCCAATACAATAGCGTCATTTATGTGTTGAAAGAAAATTGTTTCGATTGAAGACACCATTTGGTAAATTATGTAGAATAGAATAGAATTTGATTTGCTCCTTTTAGAACATTTTCATTATTTTCCAATATTCGGTTCTTTTTTTTGAAACGTGATTCATCGACTCATCGATTAATCGATATACTTCAATCTAATCGCTTAGAGAATTTCTAGTCAGTTTATCGTTATTTTTTCGTGCACCAATGGACCATTTTAACACCTGTCCAAAGTGCCACATTCACTGATAATAAAGGACAACGAGCTTGCTAACGTTTCAAGCATCGATGTGTCCACAATATTCTCTAGTATTCTTTATATCAATGGCCTGCGTTTTAACGGTATTGCCACTCTGTGCGCATTGATTTTGTTGTTGTTATTGTGTAGATTTCAAGCGTAAAATGAATTGAACGGATGGTACTCACAATAGTGCAGGCCATGTACACTGCACAGTGTACATGTACATTGTGCGAATGTACATCTAGTGATGCTTTTTCAATAATAGAAAATAGACAAAGCGAAATTTTTCATACTATTCAATTTGAACGATAAACGAAAATGAGAAAACCGGAAAAACGAGACAAATAAAAACAAGAAAATCGCTTTTACGTTGGACTAAATTTCCGTTTCAGTTTTTTTTTCTCCCTCAAACCAGTTGGAAATTCATATATTCTTGAAAAGTAATAACAATAATAATAATCTAATAAAAAGCCGTGTCTATATTATTCCCTCTTTTGTTTTAGATTCTCACTTGTTCTCGGCAACCGATCATTGTTCACTGTTCAATGTTAACTGTTTACCCGAACAATGTTTCTCTTGTGCCCTTTATGTTGGGTGTTTTCTTTTTAACCGATTTTTGTTTGGTCGTGTTCGAGAATTCAATATTGTATATATGTAGATTTTGTATTTCCAACCATTTTTGTATTGTGCATTACAAATCTCAATTTCGCTACCATTTTGTTCACTATACTCTTGGCGAAAAAAAAACTGTGCGCGAGTTTCGTTTCCGAACTTTGTAGTTTTCTTCTCGTTAAAAATAGAGAGATACTATGGCACCTTGTCGACGTTTTAGCAACGTTGTGCGGTTTTTTGTGCCAAAATAAAATGGAAATTGGAAAATTAAGTGCAACTTTCGTCTGTACAGAATCAGCATCGATTGGATGGTTTTGAAAACCACACATTCGACAAAGCCCACAACTCTAGGGGACATACACATTGACACTCGAGATTGCAATCAACTTTTGAAGCGTTTTTGAGGCAGTATATGTGTAGAAGACCCACGTTTGAAATGGATTCACAAATAAAGATTGTATTCTTCTTTTTGTAAGACACAGCATAGTAGACAGTTTTGTCTACCAAATTGTATAAAATAGAAGTGAATAAATTAAACCACATACGATGAGCTCGAGTAAACTCCTTTCATTGTCATGAATGCAACAACATAATTAAATAAATGAATAAGTGGACCTCTCAGCACAAGTGAAGAGAGGGAAAGGCAGTGGCAATAAAGTTTCATCCCATCATGTAATGCGAATCTACCTTCTAATTATGATCTAACCGCAAAAATGAACCTTATCGCATATGCTATTACAGTCTTGTTTGATTTAATAAAAAGAAATGAATAACAGTTTAGAACCACCAAAAGTTGGAAGATCGAATATGGAAGTTTACCCTTAGCTGTAAAAGTGTATAATTCATTCTCGTGTATGTGCTATTTCATTCGTGTGTATTTTGTGTTAAATCAAAATGATACCCCTTAGCCACAACTACTGATTGCAAACGAAGAACACTCAACAGCAAACCGGAAATAGGAAATAGTGTACACGGAAATGACAAAAAGTCAATAATTGGAAAATCGATCAAATATTCGATTGGAAACCATATGACGAAACAAACCACTGGTATAATAGCCAAATAGTATGAATGAAAGGGTAGATGACATAGGTCCCGAAGAATTTTTTAGTTCCGTTCCGCGGAAGTTCCGTGCGTATCCATAGAAAATTTCACGGTACGGATTGTTTTTTTTTCCGTTCCACGGAAAATCCGTGTATATAAAAGTGATGGTAATGGTTCTTGACTGGTGTCACGAATCCGCGGAACGGAACCGCACGGAACGGAACGGAACGGAACCTAGGGGGTAGACACGAATCAAAAACTAGCAGAAAAGCTGCGTGATACATCTTCCATAAGAATAACATTACCAATGTATTTCTTATGGACAATTCAATCCATAAGAATTGCATTGCCAATACATTTCTTATGGAGTTTGTTTACAAAAAGTCCCGTAATCCTTCCATAAAGAATGCATTGGCAATGTAATTCTTATTGAAGAAATTGGCCATGAGAAACACATTGGCAATACAATGCTTAGGGAATGAGTTACTAGGAATATTAGAAAAACTAGACGAAACTAAAAGAAACCAGAGGCATATTAAATGAAACTAGCCCTACTAAAATTCGTGTCTACCCCCTAGAATGGAACCGCACGGAACCGCACGGAACGGAACGGAACAAAACTACACGGAACCTCATTGTAATACGAATATTTGGTTAATGATATGTATTTCCAAATCCGCGGAACAGGTTTTCATTCCGTGCGGTTCCACTTCGTAACTTATATTCAAAATCTAGGGGGCTCACGCGAACACTTGAGACGGCGAATTTCGTTAATAACTATAACTGTCGCACAAACAGAGCATTTTTTCAGTTTTTGTGTGAATACATGCGAATATTTAGTATATATGCATAAATATGACAAGCTCCGCAAGCTCACTGAATTGAGATATGACAAGCCCGGATGACCCCCCCTCTTAAATTATTTTTGAGGACCCCCCACCCTAGTCATTGAGAAAAAATTAACACTAGATAGAATACATTTTTTGGGTGGGGACCTTCGAGGTTGAATTTACACTAGATAGAATGGACTTTTTTAGAAAAATTCTTTCAATTTGCTAGGATTTTTCGTCGAGAATTCACTCCAGCCGATATTGTCACGGATGATGATATAACAATTACATCAGACGTTTTATTGCCCTACAATCGTTCGCAACAAAGCATTGCGGACGACCCTGTTGAAATGGAAGAGAGCTTGCCGTTGAGCACATCAACACCCCGAGGATCAGAGCAGGAACTTACCAATGTGTTACAAACGCTAAAGCTATTTCCACAGACTCCACCACGCATAGGAGGTGCACGGCGTGTTCGAAAACCGAGGAAAATAACCATTTTGACTGTGGACAAATCATTTGAAGAGGTGCAAGCCGAACATGAGGCACGCGGTGCTGAAATAGCGGCCGTTGCAGCGAAGAAGTTGGCCACTGCAATTAAGAAAGCAACAAAATGAATCGGCGCCAAAACAAATCATCCAGCGTCGTAAAACAGTTACGGCTGTGAGCTACGTGGATCAAGAATCAGAGTATGAACAAGAATGAGTTTTTGCAGGACTAGAAAGAAATGTCAAATCTCCATACAAATTATGTCAATTCGATGTTACTCGTTTCACAAATGCGCCATCAAACACCGATTCTAGAAACTACGTGAATGCCGCCAATAATGAAATGACGCCATGTTGAAATGTGAATATGAAATGTCAATGTGAAATGTTTTTCGACAGCTGACGATCAAATTAGGTTTTTTTCTCTACATGTAGCTCATTGAATCGGTGTATGGTGGTTTCTCACTATTCGCCGTTTCTTCTTCGGCTTGAGTTTTTGATAATGTATTACTTTTTTTCATTTTTTTACCAATTTTCATAATTTTCTAATAACATTTTCATGTCATTTTAAATAAGAAAAAACACAGTTAAAACAAAGTAAAATATATTTGGTTGCACATTTTGGTGATGATTGACTTGAGTCGCAGTGAAAAAGGGGGTCAAAATTCAATCTGAGTCGGAAAATATTTGGAAAAACAGAAAAGCGTTCCGGTTTGCCCCGTCCGCCCCTAATAGATAGTGTTCCGCGGAAGGATGCAGTTCCGTGCGATGCAGGGACAATTTCTCAAATATTTCTTGACTCGATTATTGTGAAATTTCAATATACTTTGGAAGATTTACAGACAAACGGTTCATCCAAATCTACATTTAAATTTAAATTAACACTAAGTCGTACAGTTTACATTCACCACCATATTTTTTTCTGTGTACTACGATTGCGGAAATCAACAATGTGACAAAAACGGAACCGCACGGCACGGAAACTTATTCGGTCGATCATGCCGAAATATACAGTATTTTGAGCAGATGGAAGAACAGCAAAAGACGAGCTGCCGATACACAGTGTTGTTCCTCCTTGATTCTGTCGTTTTCCAAATGAAGATAAGATTATTATCTAAATAAATTGAATTACATTCGTAATCCTGACTTTTCCGCATTGAAATGGAATTTGGTTTTTATATTTAACAATTCAATTCGTTGACCAGTCAAGAGAAAGTATTGGTTCTTCCATGAAAACGGGCAAAATATTCTTTTTACATACAATGAACTGTGTTTGGACAAGGTATGTGCACTTTAGTGCACGTCGCTATGAAATGACTACTGCAATATGGCTAATTTTCAACACAACACTTTCTGTTACATTCGATTTTCTAAGAATTTCTTACATTTTCACTAGTTTTCACATTCCATGATTTTTTAGCATAAAGATACATTTTGTGCTTTATTCGGATATAAAAAACATCAAGAGGACTTCAATATCTTTCAAATGACGCCAGCAGCATGAATTTTCATCGGAAAATACGGCCAGGAGAGTCATCGGAAAATGTGAAAATCAATTTTTGTGTAAAAATGTACTGAAAACCCGACTCACGTGCAATTGAATGCCGCTCCGAAACGGCTATACCAATGTGGCTCAAATTCAATAGGTAACATCCGGTGATGATTCTGAACAAATTTGCTTTTGTCACTTTGGAATTTGAGACTCCGTTCGAGAGTTATCGTGCTAACCTAAAGACTACAACGACGACGACGCCAAATCAAAAAATTGCTAGGACAGATTTGTTCCCATGGTGAACTGACAAACTCTGGTTCAAATTTGAGCCCAATCGGTAATCATTTACTCAAGCGCGGTGTTGTATTTTCGAGACAGAACCAATACTTTTCCTAAGCACATTTCATATGCGGAAAAGTAACATTGAAAAGTATCTAGATACATTTTATTTTTCTAATCTTTTTTTCATTTTAGATAATCTTTTCTGACTTATCTTGTTCAGATAAAAAAGGTAACACAACTCTATGAAATAAAGAATAAAATCAATACTGTTCAATAAAAAATTAGTAAAAAATCGTATATAATATTTAATTCCAGCACATTTATTAATCCAAATATTGTTGGGTTTACACGACGGCAAGTAAAATACCCATCA
This sequence comes from Aphidoletes aphidimyza, assembly GCA_030463065.1. Classification (NCBI taxonomy): domain Eukaryota; kingdom Metazoa; phylum Arthropoda; class Insecta; order Diptera; family Cecidomyiidae; genus Aphidoletes; species Aphidoletes aphidimyza. Next base: position 15,814,656 of record CM059997.1, on the reverse strand, counting down.
TATTCAAATATTTCTTCGATCTCATTGAACAAGAATATTTTCAATCGTTTCTTGAAGTTGTAAAATAGGATATGAGAATGGTAAATGTCTATCTCTTTAAGCTCGTTCGAATCTGAAATAGCGCGTTCAAATAAAATAGCTCGTTCGAATTGCTCGTTCAAATGAAAGCAAAAAATGCTGGATCTGGTGCTACTAACGAACTGATTTATTATGTGAATTGGTTCTCTATCTATACTTTTATTTTAGCCTGATTAGCATATTTGAAATAATATTGAACAATAGGTTAATTTTGTGTAAACAAAATCGTAAAACTATGGTCGTAAAAATATGACCGATATGCATTCAATATATGTAAATGACCAAAAAACCTGAACATACGTTTAACGATGGTCTTGAATTCTTACATTTCTCAACACTTAAGAAGATATTTTTTCATTGTGGATATTTCATTGATTTGAATGAATTCAGCGTGATTATGTGATCACAAAAACTGATTTAAAAATTGAAACGACTCGGAATATTTACAGACAAACGGTTCATCCAAATCTACATTTAAATTTAAATTAACTCTAAGTCATTTACATTTACCACCATATTTTTTCTGTGTACTACGATTGCGGAAATTGACAATGTGACAAAAAGCGGAACCGCACGGCACGGAAACTTATTCGGTCGATCATGCCGAAATATACAGTATTTTGAGCAGATGGAAGAATAGTAAACGACGAGCCGCCGATAAACTGAAAGCAAATATTGTTGAATTAAAAGACCAAATGAAAAGGCTTTCAGCTTGCGGGGCGTGCGTTTGATGCTGTCACTCAGTTCAGTGAGCTTGCGGAGCTTGTCATATTTATGCATATATACTAAATATTCGCATGTATTCACACAAAAACTGAAAAAATGCTCTGTTTGTGCGACAGTTATAGTTATTAACGAAATTCGCCGTCTCAAGTGTTCGCGTGAGCCCCCTAGATTTTGAATATAAGTTACGAAGTGGAACCGCACGGAATGAAAACCTGTTCCGCGGATTTGGAAATACATATCATTAACCAAATATTCGTATTACAATGAGGTTCCGTGTAGTTTTGTTCCGTTCCGTTCCGTGCGGTTCCGTGCGGTTCCATTCTAGGGGGTAGACACGAATTTTAGTAGGGCTAGTTTCATTTAATATGCCTCTGGTTTCTTTTAGTTTCGTCTAGTTTTTCTAATATTCCTAGTAACTCATTCCCTAAGCATTGTATTGCCAATGTGTTTCTCATGGCCAATTTCTTCAATAAGAATTACATTGCCAATGCATTCTTTATGGAAGGATTACGGGACTTTTTGTAAACAAACTCCATAAGAAATGTATTGGCAATGCAATTCTTATGGATTGAATTGTCCATAAGAAATACATTGGTAATGTTATTCTTATGGAAGATGTATCACGCAGCTTTTCTGCTAGTTTTTGATTCGTGTCTACCCCCTAGGTTCCGTTCCGTTCCGTTCCGTGCGGTTCCGTTCCGCGGATTCGTGACACCAGTCAAGAACCATTACCATCACTTTTATATACACGGATTTTCCGTGGAACGGAAAAAAAAACAATCCGTACCGTGAAATTTTCTATGGATACGCACGGAACTTCCGCGGAACGGAACTAAAAAATTCTTCGGGATCTATGTCATCTACCCTGAATGAAATAACAATAACTTTCGAAAAAGCTGATTAATAACTTCATTAATATAATTGTAGTCTTTGGAATACCACCTGTAAACTTCATTATGATATATACATGATTAAGATGCACCGTTCGCTTATAAAAAAATTAAAATCCTTGTTCACACTCAATCACACAAAAATTAAAATCCTATGATTAAGGGGTTGACCCCAAAAACTCTATTTTCAGAAGTGAAATATGATCTCAAAAATGAAGCTTTTGCTATATAATATTATTCATAGAATTTTGAAATCAAAATTTCTTAATGTTTTTCAGCGGGTAATGTGATTTCTTTTCATAAGTTTGTGTGTCTGATAATGAGTTTAATACACTTGAATTTCAAACTTCATGATATATCTGAATTTTTTTGAATCATTTATTTTTCTTTGTCCTGGACTATGTAACTTAAACTTTACCACACAAATCTTATGTAAAAGAAAATAAATGGCTCGCTGAGCACAATTGCTTCGTAGACATAAAGAAAATAGAACAACGGGTGTTTTATTATAGGGCAGTGCCAAGGGAATAGTTGATTCGATTTCTCTCGATTATGCGCAAGAATTCTGCACTGTGTAATACGCTACATGTATTTGGAGTTTAATTTTTTGGGCCAATAAACGATTCGTTTGTCTGTATATTTTATACAACAAGGAGGTTTACTTGCTTGGTTCAGCTGTTCTTAAGAGCAAAAACGAAAATCAAACAATGGTGCCTAACGGTTCGAATAAATTAGTTGAAAATAGAATTCACGCCATCTATATTCATCTATATTGCTATGTTATTTACTTGTGTAAGAGAGCATTCGACTTCGCTATTGCGTCCACACTGGTGGCGAACTGAGTAGATATAACATGCAAAAATACAAACATTAATGTTTAATTTGATCATGGCAAAACGAGATAGCGTGGTCTTGCGAGACTACCACATCGTTTACATTACCGAGATAGGAATGTTAAGCACCATTGAAATCAAAATCAACCCCTCAGTATTTGACATATAAAACTGAAAATATGATGAACATGTTCAAATGCATTCATGAAGTCACTCATCGTGAGGACACAAGTGTACCACATGCTGCTTCTTCTTTTTCGAAACTGCTCCATACATTTTGTACCGAATGCCGGCGCCATGTTGAAAAATGTCAATAAGAAACTATAGTGAACATTTAGTTCATTAGTTGTGGCGCTGTCTGTCACTGACTATCTATCATCACTGTATATTTGTATGGGAATGTCCTAACGATGAAGTCACTAGATTTGAAGTGAGAATTCCTTCTCGTGTGTGTTAGGAAGAACAACGGTTCGTATCATTGTTGACATGGAGCAAACTACTACTGGTGATTTTGGGCGATTCTTTTCGAAAATATTGAACTGGTATACTAATAGTATAATACTATACTTGGATGGGTTAACTGTGACTCCATTAAAGTCCTCTTCCTCTTTGCATTTTCAAATTGTTATGGTATTGGATTCACACAGCTGCCAATTGTCTATTTTGCATTTATAATGGAGGAAATAGCACCATCAACAGCAATAACAAATCTCTTCTATCTCAATTTAACTGGGAATAAACAGCCGGTAGGAGACAACCTAGGAGACAACATTCCATGCATTCATTTTACTTTTCGATTTCAATATATTTATTGGCCACACAAACTTGCACCGACTACATTTTGTTGTGTTTCATTTTATAAAATGCCCATTTGATTTTGTAGTGTGTGCTGTGCACATAGCGGTTCAAATTAGCCTTATTTTTGTTCATTGTAAATTACTAGGCTTACGCACATTTAATGTATGCTGGGTCTGTCTTGATCAGAGCCTATTTTACACACAAACAAATGCATGTATAACTCAACTCAACTCCAACTGTCACAGAATATTGGTGTATTAGTTGCGCTTACACTTATAATCGATGCAGCGACACCAGTTTGAGTGCTCATTTACACATTTTCTCACAACAACATCCACAGAGTATATGTACGCAACTTAACTGACTTGACTGTCTTTTGAAAGTCGTAAAATATATAACGCATAAGTAAAAATCGGTAGCAAATGTTTCATTCACACTCAAACTGGTGTCACCGCATCGATTATGAGTGTAGACGCGCCTAATACACCAATATTGAGTGACAGTTGGAGTTGCGTTACACATGTATTTGTTTATGTGTACCCGTTAGCAAGTTCACATTAAAATATTTGATTAAGAAAAATAAACCATTTTAGAACAAACAGAACATTTCTTTTGAAAATGGATTTGAATGAAGGAGGTATTGATTGTTGGAACTATTTTGGATTTGGCCATATTCGATCTATGGTCCAGTCCAAACGTTTCATTTTTTCCAAGATTTTTTCTCAGATTTAATCTTATCAAACCACTTCCTTTCTTGTACGAAATCCCATCTGTTGAATCTTTCACTAGCCATCAATAGCTATGGCGCTGAATTTTATTGTTTGATTCATTACTTATTGCACACCAATGTGCTTTACAAACCAGCAACGCTTTCTCGTGAATGCAATAATAGTCAGACTTTACAGAGCTTTTCATATGCACGCGCATAAAATTGGATTATCTGATTTAAGCTAAATTAAGTTCAATCGAAACGAAATATTTCACAATTTTGTGTATTTACAGTATTCAATTACAAGAATATTGTAGGAGATTGTTGAATGCACCTAACAGTGAATGTGTTTTACTGACGAATTAGTCTCTGGTCAGCGTTAGAATCTGACCGTTACTATTTGAAGCAACGATCGACGCTCTAGTGTGATGCGGCAGAGAACCACAGCAGTTAAATCTGAACAGTGTACAGCGACCGCTGTAGAGTGTAGATGTGACTGTGTGAGCATACACATCTCTTATTACACGCCGAAGAAAAATTCCAAACACATAACATTTTGAAAATGTATCCTTTGGCACAGTCGAATGTGTGAAAAATTGAGTGTATTTCATTGTATAATTCTTGCTGTTGTTCCATTAGGCCCTAACCAGCAACCTAACCCAGTTGATAACCGTGAAATTTCATCACGGTCGAACTGAAGTATTTAATCGCGAAAATTGTTTAAGCCATTGTACACAAAGTACTGCATTTCACCTTTTTCGAACGATTACGATCACTTTATCAGACGTTTTATGTCTGTCGGAAATTCTATTTTGGCTTATTAGTTTGGGCTATCTTGAACTGAATGCCAAATGATATCATTTCTATCTTACATTTACAGCGAATATCCGAACAGAAATGTTACTCATTCAGATTGTTTCAAAGAATTGAAATACATTCACGCACAGTGTGTATCGCATTTTCAGGGGCGTCATTATTTTCAATGTATTTGGAAAATGTTACGAATTATCAACATTTACGCTTCTTTGGGTTCGTTGTCGCATCGATAATTCTTGCATTCCTAGCCAAAACTGGTGTTACCATAGATACGAAAGTTTAAAATTCGAAAGAGTCGAAAGCAAAAAAAAAACGTAGAAAGAAAAGTTTTGTTTTTCCATAAAAAATTGTGATTTTTATCACAACCAAAACAAAAACAAAAGAAAAGGTAACATTTGGATTTAGAGCTGAACAAAATTTGTTTTGCTGCCATCATTATCGTTATCATCATCATCATCAATCGCGACATTTCTGAATGTTGAAATAATTTGCTTAACCCAAGACTTTCGGTTGAGTATTTTCATAAATCATATGCATATCACACTGCACAGACACACACGTGCACAGACACACAATTAATCATCGGACACATTTCGGTGAATCTAAATAGTTTAGTGAAATCTCTTTATGGCGAAAACCACACACAAATCTTTCATTTCACTTGCACAAGTTTTATAAACGCCTCGAACATTTCCTTCACATGTTAAATTTAAGCAAAATAACTCATGCAATAAATTAATAAGGAGTAAGTCACACCATAACTGGGCGCAACTTCAATTGAATGCTTCCTTTTAACCATCCCATGTCAAATTCGTAATAACATGGAATATTTACAATAACAACACCGAAAACCCATTCCGAAGTATTGTTCTTTAAACTTTTTTCACTGTTTTTATTGTTGTCGATCGAGAAAATCGATTTGTCCACACATAGCAAAGATATCAAACTAAAATGCTACACAAAATTAGATTTTTTTTTTTCAAAACCAAACAAAATGAAACGGAAAAGAGTAAATATTTGGGAAAAATAATTGATTCCAATGAATTAATTGACGGACGAATGAAAGATATCATGGAAGGTGAAATTGTGAAACACAAATATTCGTGCTCTCCTTTTCACGCACGTTCGAGATTATTGAAATGAAAAAAATTGAATTGTTATTCAAATAGTTTTCATCTGTGCTGTGTGCGAAAAATCTGAAGCACATGTAAAATTGGTAAAATTATGAATTAGATTTTGGTGAGCGATAAATACCACAGATTATATTTTTAGACACTGCAGACAGTTTTGTCAAATACTGGCAACAGTCATATTGCGAATCGCTAGTAGAATTGTGAATTTTGTGCGTTTTGAATCCCAAAAATTCAGTGAATTCTGTGTTTAGAGTTCGAATCCACTTGTCCTGGACCGATTTTGTACCGAAAATTTGCTACTCTTTCTAATTCAATTCGTTTATGACTTTTGTTTAAAGCAGGACAAAAACATAATATTATTCTCACTATAAAATTTATGAAATGACAATAATATGTTAATTTAACGGACTGATATTTTGTGCTAAATGTTGTCACTGCAAAATTGATAAGAGAAAGAAGGATATTGAATTGTGGCCAACAAAAATTAATGATCCCCAAATCGACAAAAATTCTTGCAAAGTTTGTTTTAGAAATCTTGCCAACAATGTTTGCTTTATATTTTGTAAATTTGTTCGAATAAGTTACTTTCTATTATTTTGTGGAACTTGTGGAAATCACTGAGTTAGTTTCTTTTCATGCAGTACATTTAAACACATGCACAAGTGCAGCAATAACATAACCACAAACAAAATTGATGCCTTGACGATCCGATATTAAGATGTTATCAAAATTTTCTCAAATGACGAATAACTTCCATTTATTTTAATTTATATAGTTTATCATATATACCCTTGCCACACATCCATGATTTAAATAGCTCAATATTAGACTGTATCAGACAAACGCTAATCACATGGACCAACAACAACAAAAAAATCCCATCCCACAAACTTATCATTCCATCCTTTCTATAACAATTCGTACAATTGTTGGCAACAAAATAATCGCTCCTGTCAACAATTCACTTATTATAAGGTATTTTATGATGAAAATGCGCCTTGGATATGGAATGACACAAATGGACAGACGAAACATCAAACAGCAATCTTTTGCTTCTTTGTTTCATGTTTGTTTCATTTTTATTTTGTCTATTTGTTTTTCCTACATCTTTCGGTTCGTTTTTCTTCTCCATTTTCTTGACTCGAACTTTTCATCGTTTTTCGTCATTATTCAAATGGTAAATGACGGCACGTACATAATATATGTTGAGATGAAGTATAGCATTTGTTGATTTTGACTCGTTAACTGGATTGGAAAAAGTAATTCTTTTATTTATATTGGACTTTACCACACGTTGCTTGTTACTTGCTTAAAGCTCTTATTCAAAAAATTCATGATTTGTTGCTCTTTTAAGCTTTTTAAGCAGCCAAAATGGAGATAAAGTGTAATAGTTGAACTAAACGCGAATAATTTTTACTTCGAAAGCAAATTTCGATGTGAACAAACAAACAAAAATCAATAAACAATATAAGCCAAAAGCATTTGCATGCAATGAAATGAAATGGAATCAATTATTTATTCTCAGTTTTTACAACAACGAAGTCTTGATGAGTGTGAAAAATCCACACAAAAATCTATGGACTGAGTACATGAAAATTGAAAAATATTTTGCCACGGGAGTTGTGTTGAATATGAACGCGACTTCCTCAAATGCTTGGTGATATTACTTGTGTCGCTTTCTCATCAAATCACTCGGCGAAGGAAACAAAATACCAGATATAAAATGTATAATATAAATGATATGAGAAGCGAAGACGATATGAATGAGGGATGAGAATGTGGATGAAGAATAAGGAGTAGTAAGTCATGTGGCATGATGCTTCTATACATTTAATAAATACGAAAAACAGAGAACGAGAAATGTGAAAATCCTTATGAAAAAGAGCATGACAATTGCCAACGGCTTCAAAAGCAATGTGCGAGCTTACAGTGAAATTGTGGGAATGGGCAAGCAACAGCGAACGTACAAACACACTGAAGTGGATTACTTGGCGTAATAACAATAATAACAATCATAATAATAAAATATATAATAATGATAATATTTAATGAGGAAATTTGTTTGGTGACATTTTGGCACTTTTGAAGCTGAAATGATGTACAAACAGAAAAACCATTCACATGGCACAAGCACAAGACATCCAAACAGATTCTGGGGTACACTGTTGATGTTGATACATCCATCTAATTTTAAATAAAAGACACAATTCCATTATTTTGACATCGCTGATGTATTTTGGTTCACAGTTCTCGATTTGAAATGAATCGAAAATGTGTGGAAAGTGTGCCTAATGCTGGGCCAAAATACGAACGAGGGGCTCATCATAACATGTTTAGATGGCTGTTGATTTTCGGTATTTTATAAGAGGTGTCATCAAAGTCAGCTGTTGAACTTCGACTGTAATCGAGGCATTTACTATACAGCCCATCACTTTATGTGTATCTTCTATGTCTCAGCGTGTTGAACAATTTCCAGAATGGTTTTCCATTTATTTTTATTCATGTATCATCTGAATTCAGGTAACCTGAATGAAAATTTATCATTAAATCACTGCGACTTTTCAAGCTGGACATCGAAAAAGCACTTCACAAAACTTTTCATCATCAAGATTTTGTATCGCAAACGCGTTTCTTCAACGTAAATAACACCAAACTTTAAACACCAAAAGAAAGTTATGAAACTCTCTAAAGAACAACTGACGACGCCGACAACACAAAATCGCACAGAATGTTATTACGTTGGGTTTTTTTTCGCTTCCATCTTTCATTTTGTAAATAATTGCAGCCGGTTTAAACAATGCGTTAGGTTTGCGTGTTATGATATTCGTTGCCGTCTTCGTCGAGCGTTGAACGATAAAAGATATCATTAATTGTGGAAAAAATCCGCAGTCTGGCGTTCAACAATGAATTAAATGAAAAGTAAGTCAATTTTTTATTTTATGTGCATCGGCAAGACAAGACAATTCAAGACTAAGCAAATCGTTGACATTCTTAAATTCCAACTCCTGCGGTGTGTATGTATTTGGGAAACCGTGGATGCACTGAATGAATGTTAATACATTTGTTGTCCTTTCTGTCATTTATCTCGATTAATTTAATGTGTGCCGGCTGTATTGTTTTGCGAAAAGGCAACAGTGAAATGCGGTCGGTCGGTCGGTCGGTCGGTCTCTCTCTCTCTCTCTCTCTCTCTCTCTCTCTCTCTCTCTCCGGGTGTGTGTGTATGTGTGTCTGTGTCTGTGCCAAGCAAGAATATTATTGTAAAATGAAAACGTAACAGAAAAACAAAAACAAACAAAAACAAACAAAAAAAAAGCAAACTGTCTGAAGAGCTGAAGAGAATTGAGTAATTTTATTTACATTAACAATTTTTCCCAACTGAGCAAACTTTGTTTGTCACTTCTGCGAAATATTTGCTTCGCTCATTTTCGCGTTGACTGTGAAAATTTATTGGTTATGTGTGTGCAATGACGGTGATAAATTAGTTCGTTTTTCTTGCTTTTGGTCATATTTATATCACCCAAAACACAAATCCATTGTCCATGCAACAATGTGTGACGTCAATGGTGTGTGTCTAATATACAATGCATTTCGCTAGAGATAAGCGCACAAGGAAAAAAAACGAAACAATATCACAAAACGGTAGTGAAGCGAAGATGAGAAAAAAAACATTTGAACAAGAGTTTTCTGCCGCACTTCATCTTTCATCCATGTTGCATCTTTCATTCTTAGTCACGTTCAGATCTAGGCATTTTTGGGCATCTCAATGCTAGCTTTTTTTTTCTCAAAGTATGGCACAAATGAGAAACATTCACGCGCGTAGCACCATTTTCTTCCGATTTATTGTCAGCTCCTTTTAAATTGTCAAGAGAATATTAATGGATGCAAAACACAAACGGCAAGATTTGTTGGGAAAAGTGAAATGTGTATAAGCGTATGGGAGGAGGGAGCCCAAGAAATAATTGCTTCTTAATCCGAACACATAATATCCAAATTTTTACTTATTTTTCTGTTGCTACAGTTCATGTTTTTCGAATGGTGTATTGTGTTCTCGGTGTACGGTATTTGGATAAAAGCATTTGTTACAAATGGAAATTTTCTGGTTTGTTACGTAGTCGTTATTCGCACACACTCACATACACTCATGAATAATTTCCTATCGTGAGAACAAAATGAATGCGAATGCCTGAGTAGGAAAAAAATAGAGCAAAATAAAGAAAGCATTCAATGTGCAAAGTCAAGACACAACGAAAACTAAAAGGGTGATGTAATCTGAAAATGCGCATTGAAATCGGGTGCTCACGCATTCTTGAATGAGAGGCCGTTTTCGGCTAAAGCGAAAAGACATGACTAAATTGGAAGAAAATCCATTGAATTAAGGGTGATTAAGTAACACATATACATTTTGCCTAAGCCGACTGGATTTCCGAAAGAATCTATTTATCGTATTCCTCCTGTTCTTCATGTACCGAAAGTTCGACGATAGAGCCAACAAAATAAGCACACAAAAATGCCACAATTCAATTTGTCAAAAGTGTTTTCTCTTCTTATACAAAGTCCTTAATTTAATTTGGCAGTGCCTTCAATCCGCACATTCTTGCGATTGTTATCACGAATTTAACGACTTAACACTTAAATTGACCTATACCACTAATTGGAAAATAATCCAAACAGTCTCACTAAATTCATGGATAAATTAATATTTTTGGATGAAGGGAACAAAACCAAAAAAAAAAAAAAAAAAATTGGCGAAGATGTTTCACACGTAATCTATAACAACCATAAACTAACTGGTTGCTAGTCTCTAGCCGCAGCCATCCCAAACCAGATGCCCATGGATTTATTTGACAGTCTCAGAAATAGAAATATAATGTGAATCAAACGTCTGTATGAGATCCGACAAATAATAATAATGCGACGTAAATGAAACTTTCTTAGAGCATTAATGAAATGAGCAGACACCAAGCAATAATAAGAGGCGAAACAATGGCTTTTGCTTCGTTAACGCACCGCACCACATCGTACAAGTTGCATTGTATTTTTGGTATTTCGGTATTTCATTTTTCGATTAATTGGAACCCCCCTAATTGACTACGTTCGTGAATATCGTCGACCTACAAACTAAAGTAGCAGATTAACTGAGTAGCTTAAATAGCCTCAACATAGTATCAACATTAAAATGAGTCCATTTTACGTATGATTTCGTTTTGAATCTGAGGCTGTCACTCTGCTCCATCAATTGTTGATCCCCAAATATTTTGTCTGCTAATTTTTTTTTTCAAACTCTCGCCAACAATTTTCTTGACGAAAATCAAAGTTATGCATTGTTTTACCCCCCTCCCAACCCAGACTTGCCGTTCATTGAATTGATTGAAACCACCAACTGATTCAATTTGATAATCAAATCCAGCGTAGTTGAGTTCGTTATGCAGTCACAGCACAGAAATGTTCCGTTTTATTGTTCTTTTCTCCGTCTTTTCCCTCTTTCTTTTTTTTGTTCTCCGCCGCCCCAATGTGATACTTATGTTCATTGCTTTGCTCACTTTCGCCCAAGTTTGTCAGCACGATTGCGGTCGCGGGACTCGTTTGGTTGGGTGAAACGAATTAGATTAAACTTTGCGACTGATTTAACTATGAGTACAGAATAACAAGGAAAGATAAAGGCAGCATATTCTTTTTTTCGGAAAACCTCGGAATTTTTTTTGTCATACTGAAGAAATGAACCAATAAAAAAAATATCGATTCATATTTTGAATCGCCGAGAATAATAAACAAATGCGGTATACGGCTTAAGAGCATGCATTTGTGTACATGAGATTAGGGAGGGTGCGTGAAAATTACACAGTATCAGCAATTGAAGTGGCTGTACAAGTGTTGATATCCCTAATCTTTTGAGGCCCATCAAATACGTTGGCTACCAATTTGAACTAAAAATGAAGGCCACAATTTTCTCTTATGCCACAATTTCAGACGATCAAGATATTCTTTTTTTTTTGCTTTTCATTCTGATTTGTGTTCTATATTATTGTTTTAATATGCAAAATTCTACACACGGACGAAATTGCGTTGGCAGAAAAAAGAAACAAAATGAATAAAAGTTGAAGAAACATTTCATGCATTCGCGGCAAAAATGTGACTTTTTTGTGTTCGGTCCCTCCTTTCTTTTATGAGATGAACGCATGAAACCTCCTACAGAGATTACTTGCGCTCCAAACCATCGTCGACTGTGTGATTATAATAAAAATTCCTTCGGTCGTTTATCACACGATATGATTTGATATTTTTTATTTGTTTTCATGTGTTAGTTTCATTTATTTTCACTTTTTTCTTGTTTTTCCTTTGTTTTATTTTTTGTAATGTATGCCATGACACACGTTATTCCATTCTAATGCATACAGAGTCGTTTCGTTTCTTTGTCAAATGTTTGATTAACTACCGAATATCTACAATTGATACATGTCACACTCACAATTCAGTGGCTAAGTGTAAAAACGAGCTTAGCAACACAATTTTTTTTTTATTATTTTAAAAGTGAAACATAAATTTTCATTCTCAGCCACTCAATTCCAATAGGCAAAATAGACAAAATTGAATATCAAAGGTCTGTAGTTGAATTCTTTCGAAATTATAAATCAAATTTTAAAATTCGATTTATTCGACAGCAAATTTATTAAGTTTTGTGTGTGTTTTTGTATGTTTGTATGTTTTGGCACTGTTTATTCAACTTCGCAACCCGCCACACATGGATTTCAAAAGAATTTTTTTCGTACTGTGAGCTCGGCTCATTTTCACAATTGAAAAGTAAACACATGATAAAATGATAGTAAACATCGAACTTTTTCAACGCATTTGCCCAACCACGTACTGCGCCAATACTTTACATACGATGTATTTTTTTTTATTATTTTATTCTTGTTCTCATTCAATATATATAGTCTACAAAAGTTGTGCGTTTGCAATGCATACATTTGTGTTATCTCAATTCGAGTAACTTAAAATTGAGTGAAAAATGTTCAGTTGTTGAGTCGGTCGGAGAAATCTTGAATAAAAACCAATATCAATTTTAGCATTGGGATTGCTTTGCCAAGAACCGCCAACCTATCTATAGATTGAATATAAAATCGAGATATCGATAAATTTCTGCCTGCTCTTTTTGTATTATCAACTATCAAAACTCAGTGCTATAGCATGAAGAGTTTTTTTTTCTGTTGTGCAAACGAAGTTTCAGACATGTTGGAAAGTGATAATAAAAACTTACTGTTACCCTTGTTCTGATATGAGCCACTTATTCTAATGCCCTCGCAATAGATGCTATTTAGTTGGTGTCTCCGATTATTTATGTTCCATTTTCGTCGCCCTCAAATTTTCTGAATTGAAAAATACACCATGAAATCGGTCGCTGTTTTGCTTTTTTTTTGTTGCCGAAAGGAGCAAAATATAATCAACCGAAATAAATTGTTTGAAAAAAATGGATGAAAATGAATATTTTCCCCATAGCAAAAACTCAACAATACATCTATCATTTTGCGAAATGGAAACCCTTATCAATATCAATGTTGCATTGTGCAGTAGTTTTTGCGTGATTGAAATCGATTATATTGATATTGATATTGATTTTATCATCGAGAATTCTACTTTTCCAGACCTCATAATTATATTACTGGCCATTTTCGGTTAGTTTTATGTTTGCTATAGAAAATTCCAAACATTTTTTTCACCTCTTAAATTTGAGCACTAATGATTGTTGGATACCGAGATAGGTTTCAAAGTTTCATATTACTTTCAGTTATCGTTTTAGCTATCTATGATATTTGTTTTCTACTGCTTCCAGTAATTGCTGTACAAAACTGCAAAAAAATGTAGGCGAATGCAAAAAGCATATTCAATTTGAATTTTCTTGGAAATGTAAATTTCCATGTCAAACGGTATTTCGTTTAAAAAATCAAAAACTAGTCAAAACTAATGTCAAAACTAATGTGAAAACCAATGTGTTCGTTAAGTCGCGGTAGAATTCCATAAAAAAATGTAGAAAACAAAAATGTGAAAATATCCGTTTAAAAACACACGATCGCTTACTCTAATTCGTTTCTTATATTGGGAAAAAGAACATGCCAATAATTTGCGATCAGCATTATCAAAATACCTCCAACTTCATTTTATATCATTTTCTTATTTATTTCTCTTGTCATATGCACTTAATATGTTTCAGGTGCATTTAATGTGATCTAATCAGTCCGAAGCTCCCAAGTATTTCATTTTGAATGCATTTGTTCCAGTAATGTATGTAATGAATGTGATGTATGCGTATATTGTTCACTTATCGAATAACTGAAGAAGCAAAAAAAAACCGGAGACAACCTGAATGACTCCAAAGGTAAGTCCTCCAACAATTTTGTAATCGTACACGCATAATCTAAATCGCAGCATGAATACAGCCACTCAATACATCTTTGCTGCTTGTGATATGTTCGCAAGTCATATTGTGATTTCAACAACAATTTTCCGTTCGGTATTTCAAGGAGTATTTTGGTGAAAAATATACAAGGACAAGCTGAAATACAATTCCCATTGAATTGAGCCATTTGAATAAAATTGATGCAAACAATGAATGCATGTCTCAATTTCACGTGAAATCCAATCCACTCTTCCATTGTCATGGGTCTCATAATAAGTCTGATATCCAAATCATTGGGATAAAGACAACAACAACAACACAATCGGTGTGCATTGTGCAATCATGTGGATGGAGATGCAAAAGAGATACATTTCTTGTTTCTTTGTTATCATCCCATCAGTGATGAAACAAAAACACAATGTCACCCAAATGTACACACTATACAAATTCAATTATAAGCACCTCACGATGATTATGATTCACAGCACAAAGACAATTAATCAGAGAGCAAACTTGACCAAAAATTTCAAATAATCATTGTCATAGCGAAAATTGTAATCTAAAACTTCTATGTACTCGGTTTTGCTTTTCTTATGTCTTGAATAAAATTACTTTTCTAATCAGCATAGCTCCACAATGATTTCACACGATTTACTCCAATCAAAATTGGAATGGAAAAAAAAATTGAAAAAAGCTGAAACTAACGTAAACAAGCCGTAATCATACGTGCGTGTATGCGTGTGCATGCGTTCTGCTATGCAGTGCTCAAATAATTTGTATCATGAACATTCTAAGGCATTCAGAATATGATTGTTGGAAATGGCAAACAATTTCTCTCTGCGATATAATATAGCAGGCATTTCTAACCACATATCGCTTGTTATTTTATCACCTAAATATACGCATATATATGATATGTTTCATCGTTCAACCAGCAAATTGGAGTGGAAAAATGGTGAAAAAGAAAAGTGTATATTCTATATCACATCATTGTGTGGTGTATGGTAGACGACCATAAATAGATGGATAAGAAGAAGAAAAAAAAGAACAAACGTTGAAAAGCATCGTCGCACAAAGCGCGCACATAACATGTATATTTACTTATCATGATATTTCTGAACATTACGCAGCAAATACAAGATGAGCATTTGGTGTTCTTTTTTTCTTCTCTCGCCGTACTTTGTCACTTTGGCCTCCGTTTCTTTTCTCCTTGATGCCACACCATATTTAGCAGAGCCTTTGATATCAGCCTGCTTTTCTGAACCTCATTTTATTAGGTTTGGCTTCGTGTGTGCGTGTGTGTTTACATATAAACGCAACTTGATATTGACTATTGCAGCTTATTTTCCCTATTGTTTGTTACTCTTAATACTACCAATATGCTATACTATTTATTCCATGTTAACTAATCGCATTTTCGCAAGAAAAAAAGGCAGATACGCAGCAAGTGTTACTGAATGCATTACCAATAGTTGTCAGCATTAATGTTACGCAATTGGTACTTTTGCGTGTTTTCACGTTTCCACAGCATACCATCGTTCGGTACAAATCAATATGTATCAATGCTTTCCAAATGATTTCTTCCACAAAACGACAAAAATCATTAGAAAACTAAATCGACTTTTAATCAGAACATGCGGCAACACAATATTTTACGGTCTCACGCATGAAAAAACCAAAGTGTGTTCACAAATCAAGCTGATTGGATTTAGCAGCAGTTATTTATATTGATGATGTGTGCACATTAGGGTGATTAAAAAAACAGACTTTTTCGAATTTTGACAGTCTCCATGTATTTTCATAGAAGTTTAGGTAAAAAAATGAGCCTCCCAACATTTCAGCAGGCGCGTATTTAGGGGGGGGGTCGGGGGATAACCCCCCCCCCCTGAAATGATTTCAAATCCATAGAAAAACACTGGATTTCAATGTTTCACCATGCATTTGATGTATTTTTTTCAAAAATTTCGGCTCGCTCCGCTCGTCAGAGTTCTATTTCAACAGTCCTATTGGCCGAAAATTTTACATACAAAAATTTCATTTTACCGCAAAGAACCATGCTTGACAGATCATGTAAAACAGAACCAGTTTGACGTTTCCATTTGATTTACATTGAGACTTGAGCTGAAGTCTCAACGTAAATCAAATGAAAACGTCAAATTGGTAAACGTTTGGTCATCGTTCTTTTGCGATCATCATTGCTATTGATCGCAAATTAATGCCCGCAAGTGAGCCATTTTGACGCAAAACCTTCTCAACTATCCGTGTTACACGGTTTACACAGCTTTTACACGCTTTTTACACGGCACTGTGTACTGAATATTACACACAGAGTTGACAACGCATACATGTATGTGGACGTATGTATGCGCAGAGGTGGGCCAACGTCTAAGCGTTGTACTATGCTGTACACAGTACCGTGTAAAAAGCGTGTAAAAACCGTGTAAACCGCGTATCACAGACAGTTGAGTTGATTTGCAAAATTTGCGGTCAAATGAAATTTTTGCATGTAAAGATTGCGGTCGACCACAATATCCAGACCGCGGTCAAAAATTGCGATCATGACGATTGGTAAAATAGAGCCTGTCCTAACTATGCATACATTTTCTTGTAAATTTAATACTGATTCCACATTTTGAACCAATCCAAAAATTTAAACCCCCTTCGAAGGCCGCTGAGCTGTCACTTAGAGTGGACCGGAACTGGCTGAAATTTTGGGAGGCTAATTTTTGTTTACCCAACCTCCTATCAAAATACATCGAGACTGTCAAAATTCGAAAAGGTCTGTTTTTTGAATCACCTTAGCATAACATCTTTATAGCATAGGCAATTCACCAGTTCTCTGCATCGAGCTATTTTCAGCTTCCATATGATTTTAGAATTAAAATCTTTAGATTGGAAAGTTTGCGTATTTAAACTCTTGTTATTTCATTTTAATTATAAACTCCACAGTTTTCATATATGGTTAACCCTCTAATGCAGGCATGGGCGGCGAATTACTCTCACAGCATTCTTTTCTTCCTTGACTCAAATCTTTTTTCTCCAGATCATATCTTTTTTCCTTAGATCACACTGTCATCACAGTATCCGACACTAGTATTCGGTTTGTTGTCCACTAAATACTCAATATTGGACACTGTGAACACTTTGCTTTTCAAAGAATGTGTTCCAAAGGAAAAAAAATATGCAGTCAGAGCAATTCGCCGCCCATCCTTGCTCTAATGGATATTTTTTGACCGAGCTAAAAATAACACCGTGCAAGGAATTTGCAAATTTTCTCTCACACATGAGAAATTCCAAATGGGCGTTTTTCTGGGGGTCGAATATGGCCCGGCGGTACCATTGGTTTAGATTTACCACGTCGGATTTTTTTTTGCTTTCACAATTAGTGTACAATTCGGAAAATTTGAAAAAAAAACTTGTTTCTGGAGCTTCTGAACTATATGAGTCCCAGTGAAAAAATGTTTCCCGGTAAAAATGTGTGCGATTTGATGTAAAAAACATCAAAATTGTTTGGGAAATAAGAGAGATACAATTTCCTCCTGGGACTCATATACTTAAGATGCCCAAAAAACGTTTTTTTTTTTATTTTCCAAAGTGAAAACTCTGTGGAAGCAAAAAAAAATCCGACGTGGTAGATCTAAACCAAAGGTACCGTCGGGTCATATTCGAACCTCAGAAGAACGTCCATTCGGAATTTTTCATGTGTCAGAGTATGTGTTGCTCGGTATATTAGTTCTTGGTTAATTTTAGTGTGAAAATCAAGGGGCGATAGCGCTATGTTTGCATTTATGTGCTTCTTCTTCAAAAAATGACACACGCATACAAACGCAAGTGCCGTACGCAGCTCATTAGCAAAACACACACTTTGATATTTCTTGTTTGACATCTATGTATATAAGATAAGAAGAAGAGCATAAAACACGGCTTTGACAGCAATGTTAATTTATGTCGCTATAACCGGGTGGTGAAAATGATTAACAAAATTGTCATATTTGTTTATCAAATCCATGTTTTTACGCACGTTCTTGTTTGTCACTAATTGTGTCAATTGAAATGACCACTTAACTCCGCATAAAACGTCAATATAAAATTGATTTGATTTTTTACCATGTCTTTTGTAAAATTTTGAAGTCATAATAGCCTTATCAATTTAAAAGATAGGAAATCAATGAAATTGCGTGCTTTCATTAGTTTCTAAACTGTTATCCATTATAACCAAATTCTTATTACAATCATGTTCAAACATAGAATTGAAATTAATGAGTTAAATTTTCCTGTTAATTAAATGTTTCTGTTCGATACATTCCATCAACTCTCGGTTGATACTCACAGCGCGGCCTATTATACATCCATTGAAACTATTCGTTTATAGTACGAATGTAATGAGCTGAGCCTCAAATGTGTGTTCACAGACAGATGATCCTAACAACGTGTTTCAAATACATGGTATACCAGTACTGTTTTCAATGAAAATATGTGGAAACTTGTACAATTTGTGCGTGAGGAAATTTTTAAACCATTTTCATAATGAAAGCACGACAGCACGACAGCAAGAGATAAGAAGGCTATGAACTGGGCAGGGCAACACAGTGCAAAATGTATAAATGCGTGAATGAGTGAAGCGTGCAACATTTAATAGCAAAAAAGTAATGTGGTAATCACTGAACATAAGAAATGAATTTCATGATTTGATACGCACAATGATTCATAGTCTATGACAATTTGCGACATCAAACAGTGATTCAGAGAAAGAATGTATACTTTTAGCTATTTAGCTATATTTGACATTGCAACCATGGCGTTCCAAGTAATCATAGCAATGCGAATAGAATATTTGAATGGTGAAATGCTTGGAAATAGCACATTTGAATTATGAAAATAGCACCAATTTTCAAACGAGACAAAATATAAACAAACTCAACCAAAAATGATTTATTCCAACACACACACATACACACAACCAAAAAAAATAAGACAAACAAACAAACAAATAAACATACAAACAAAACAAAACATAGCATAACGAAATGAATAATATTTATTTGCTGAATGTTTTTGGATGTTTAATTTTAATCGTTTAATATTGTATACGCTTTGTACTATTTACAGTGAGATGTATCACCGAACAACGAGTACGGTTGCAGTTTCATAAATACATGCGCCCATTTCGCATCTAATCTTGGTAGTACACATACACATACGGTATGCCTACACGGTATGTGCTCTGTGCTCTGTGTAGCATAGACTTTTAAATAGCGTTTCTCTCAAGCATTTTGAATTATAATTCACAATGTGTGACATCGCACTGCCACACATTTGCACAATAAATTATTAACGCGGCTAAAAAAAAGCAACAGCGTTTTTCTAATTCACCGAGTGTGCCAAAGAGAGACGACAATTGCAGAACCAAATGCGGAACGTCATCAACATACATATCTAAAATATAAAACAAAACAGTAGCGACGAAATTGGATCGACAATGCAAACGTTCGAGATGAAATATATGCTCGTCGAAAATTATGTTTATGTGTTATTATGGGGTTACAATGGAAGCCACGTCATTGTTATTTGTTTTTTCTCCAGTTTTTACTGATAAACAAAAATGAATATACAAACTGACAAATATCGTTCTGATGTTATTATAATGTTTCAACTGTCTAAATGTTTTACGGTCTCTTTCTTATAGTTTTACCATTTCTTGGCAATGTTTTTGAGTAACAGTAAAAAACAATTATAAAAAGCAAATAGATGACAAATTTTCTCTCTACTATCTCATGTGTTACGATCTCTAAATATTGAAAATGGTATTTTAACACACACTGTGTGTGTGTGTTACACACACAAAATCCGTATAAAAAGCAATGAGAAAAGTGTCAGGCACAGTATGATGGGCGCTGACCATCCATGGTAGTATTCTGTGTCACATCGTATAAATGATTAAGTAAACACATCAAAACCGATCTCAATAAATATTGACGGATGTCAACGACAGATGCCACCAATGCAAACTGGGTGTCGATGTGAGAGTTGTGGCGAATGAGTATGAGAATGTGAAAATGATAAGGATGTGAAAATTCAAAAGAACGATTAACGTTCGGCATTGATTTCAAAGTGAGTGAGTATTTTGAAGTTCTGTGAAAAGTGCAATCAGACTATTAAATTGGAATTTTTCTATTCATTCATATTGAAGCCTTATTGAAATGAAATTAGAATTTGAACATTTGACAACAAGGAAATGACTCCAGAGCTCAGCTTAAAAAATAAAAAATGGTGAAAATCTAGATTCATTGGACCGAAATATGGAAGTATATCAAATGATCGTCGTCGGAGCCGTCTTATCTATAAAAAATGATATGGTTTCATGGCTGCGATAATTTCCCTTTTCACTTCAATGAAGTGTCCGAAATTTGTGTCTTTGAATTTATTCAAGTCACCGTTAACATTCATTACATGAATGACGTACTCTGTTTTCCAGTCCCTTTTTTTACTGTCAATTAGTTTGGCGTTTTTTCCACAATCCATTTTAAATCATGTTTCTTATCATTGTATCCCGTCGGTATTATTGAATATAAAACATCCATTCGCAGTTTGCATAGAATGGTTTATAAAAAGTTCGGATTCGGAGCACATGATTACGTTTGATTTGCAATCACTCAAATTATCAACCTCAACGGAGCAGATGATAGAACATTGTTAGCCCATAACAGTACATTTTATCAATATACAATACAATCAACGCATCAGATCGTTGTGGGTTTGTCTTTTCTGGTTGGTTTATCCTGAAATTGAATATTCATCCACGAAATCTTTGTGTTGTTAATAAGCAAACAGTACAACTATTGGCATTCATATTATCATGGTAATTATCTTTTGGTCACAGCCGGCTGCAGCATTGTTAATGAAATGCTTGCGATCAATATCCATCCAAATATTACAATATATTTCCTTTATCTTTCCGTTTATATAATAATACGCATCGTATATCAATCTAGACATGATTTCGATCAATTTTGGCTTACATCAGCTTTGACATCCACAATATTAATTACATTCGCTGAGGCAAAATTATTTCACACTCATCAAATATTCATTTTATTTATATTACTGTGAACTGGATCCATTTGTAGTACATTCTATACTCTGAAAATATTTGTTGAAATATTTTCATTTTTTGTTCACTCCTGAATTCACCATTATAAAAATAGCTGATATGCTACGGATCCCTTGTGCAATTATTCTGAATTTGTGCGTTGTAATTTTTGCGCTAAAATATCATACTCTGACAAATGAAGTGGCTATGTAATCAGCGAAAGTACAAGAACTCATCAACTCAACTAAAATAATCGTGTGGACATAATCAAAATTAACTGCTTAATTCGATGTTGATATTCATGAAAAATGAAAACAGCCGATTGAATTCACAGTCAATTTTTTTTCATAAATGTTCACGGTATAAAAATTGTTTAAAAGCACCGTAAAATCACTAGGTCTTTTATTATACAACAAATGTATTGAAAATATGAAATTAAAATTTTCGTTAAAACTTTGTCGTTCAGCTCAATCAAATGGTTTTTCAAACGTTTTAAATAAATATTGCATTCAATATTATCATGATATCGATGGATATCCGTGGTTATTTGTACTCACACAAAACACGAATAGCGATTTTCTAACGGAGTGGTGGTGATTTGACAGATTACCACCATGCAAACATTCCAATTTTTGAGTCAATGTTTTTCGTTGAGTTAAAATTCTGTCCAACAACGTTGATAGTGTTGGGGGCACTACTTTCTACGCAACGAGTGCCAAGTTACCCATTGATTGCGAAAAAAACGACCTGTATGTGTATATGAAAAATGTATACTTTGGGATGAATATTTCGTTATAAGGTGGGCTGCGTTTCGAAATAAAGCATGACTCTTCGTTCAGATAGATCAAGAGATGTTTTTCTGAATGAATAAAAATAAAAACAAAAGCGTGATTTTTGTTTTAAACGAACTTATTGTGTTAATTTGATTGTCTGGACTGCGGAGCAAGTCCAATGTTGGCATGACATCAGTAACTTTATTTCGCACTTAAATGTCCACACATAAAATGCGATAGATTATTATCAGACAATATTTTTCTTTTTTTTCAATTTTGACGCATAACATTTTCGCTTTGCAAATGATGAAATTGTTTCGATTGCTACAAAAATTGGATTTGAGCGTGCGAAAATAAAAATAGAGCATTTAATGTGGATATAGAATCATAAAAAAGGAGGAAATTCAAATATCATAACAAAAATCATTCTCCGCAGAAATTGAGTGAAGAATGTATGAACCAAATTTGACGAAAATGGCAGCATCGATGGAAATACTAGAAGACAATATTGATTGATAATCGATGACGAACAGGGAAAGAAATAAGAATGAAATCAAATTAGCAGCATATCGGAGCCGAAGACTCGACAATTTCATTTCCGCAACCCCGACTACATGGATGTAAATGAGTTGAATAAAAATGTTTTGTATTGAGATTTTTCTTTCGTCAGCGTTGACCCATTCTATTTTGTCTATGCAATTTACTCATTCGAATTCACTCTCTTGTATTGTCAAGACGAATTAGAGTCGTTTCGGTAGAGGAGAAAAAAAAATATGGATGCAGGCTTTTACCCAGTACAATTGTATAAGCAGAACAAGGCATCAAAAGCATGAGAATAAAATAAATGTGATAAGAAAGTGGCACCATAAGTCTGGGCGTCGCTTTAGCGCTGCACACTACAAAACGCAATCAATGGAAAGAATCTGTTTGGCGCTCGCCAATTTTATTTTCGCCCCGTATGTATTTTCAATCTCGTTTTTACACATTTATTTATTCCACATCGAGATTTTCCTCCCCATATTCGAGTTTACAGACTTTTGCACTCTATTCCATACAAATCCATTTGTCTATCTCTTTCGCTCTCTCGCTCTTTCTCCCCCTTTTTTTATTTAATTTTCGCCAAAACGAGATACCATAAAGCAAATCAAATCACGAATCCAATATCAGGGCAGAAAAGCTCATAGAAAAAAGTCACTCAGCAATTCGCATATCAACAATATCACAAATGAAATTCGAATAAGGTAGAGAGGGGTGAATCTGATGAAATCTGACGACCAGCAACCAATTTACATTTGGTGGATTTGATTAACATCAATGGCTATTTCAAAGCTTATAATCTTTAAAGATGCTTGCAAGGGCCAAAGTGTAATGCTTTCATAATTCTTACAGGAGAAACTATTTCAAAGTTCGCTGCAAATTTCAACCACATGAAACCTCAGACATGCGAAATAGGGCGATACAATTTGTGATGTTATACATTTTAAATTGATGCCATCGAATTAAATTCGATTGATACTGGAGTTTTCCGAGATTTCTGCTGAATCTTTAGTTAATATTCGGAGATTTAAACCAAAACCCATTTCGTAGCTAACTTTTATTGAAGAGCTTTTTTCAGCTTTACTGTTTATGGAATACTGGAAATTGAAACAAAAAAATGCTCAATCCTATTAATAGACTGAACAAATGTTTCTATTAGCTGGTGACAGCTTCGTTTATAGATTTTCATCTATCCATGAAACAAGGACACACGAATCTGTTCAAATTTCTTGCTGATTTGAGTCATAATTGTACTATAACGCGCAATTGGAGCCAATAGGCAGTATTAAACAGTTCCAGCTTTGGTGCGAATCCAAATATCGCGAGATCAAAATTTTTACTTTAAACAAGATAAATGTTCTTTTCAAATATTTGCCATTTGAATCCATACCTTTTTCAGAAGTTATGAAGATTTGGACACATGTCTGGGCTTTGAGATAGATACAAATTTCAAATATTGTATAAACTATAGTTGGTTCCACGTCCCATGCTAAAAAATAGCATGCTAATATTTTTCAAACCTATTTTTTTTCATTATAGTGAAGTTTTATTTTATTATTATAATTATAGAAAAGGTGTACATTATATTTTACCATACAGCCCATTGGGCCAATTACAAAATATATTTTGGTTCGCTTTCGATTCATTGATAAAATGTCTAGTGTGATTGTATAAATTATATGTTTGTGGTTGAGAGGAAATTGTATTGTAAAACTGGGGATTGGACTTTATGGTTTTCTTTATGGATTATTTACAATACAGTTACTTCACTAGTAAAGCATCATTCGAAATTTGTGTTTCATTATTCATATGGTTTTTATTTCTTCTCATATAAAAATTTTATAGTTCTGGGGCCTATTGTTCAAATTGAAAATATTTTCATTAGACAACTTTTCATTTCACCAGAAAATGACAGGATTACCATAAGATTTATAAGCCATTATTGTTCGAATATATTTTCAATTTGAACTTTTCATCAATTCTCTTATGATTTTCGATGTAAAATATGAACATTTCACGTTTTTTGAAATCTTTTCCACTGAAATATATGAATTTTTCAACAAATGTTGTGCGCATGTATAAACAAGCACATACAAGCATCAAGATTTGCTGAAAAGTTCACCATTTTTTAGTTGACAAAATTTCAAAACACGTGAAATTTTCATATTTTACATTGAGAATCATTAGAAAATTAGATGAAAAGTTCAATTTGAAAAGATGTTTGAACAATAGGTCCCTGAACTACAATTGAAGACCAAAAGAGTCATGGGGAAAGACACCGATAGAAAAATAGTATTTATGACAGAAAACTAGAGAAAAATAGCCAAATTAGCGATATTAACATCGCCATAAACAACGAAATATGCACTGAAACCTTCGCTTCTGTGTGTTGCATTCTCGAAATGTGCGCGTGCGCCTCATTCAGAAGGAGGCGCACGCGCACAAACAGCACGCACAGTATGCTTTGTGTGTATTTCTTATGGAGGGTTTGTGTGTATATTGCGAGACAACAACGACCAAAATAGCAATATTAGAGACATATTATTTACATTAGCGAAATTAGCAAAATTATCGAAAACAATAGCCAAACTAGCATAGAATAGGACCGTGTCTATCCCCATGAAAAGAGTACTGCCATGTAAACGCCGTAGAACTGGCCAAACATGATTGTAATATAGAAATAAACTAAACTAAAAATAAATTTCCTGTGGGTTTATTGATTTGTTGATTAATCTGAGATTTTCTCTTTGAAATGTTGACAATCATTGCAAAGACAATACAGCATATTATGGTGACGTGCTATTGCAGTCATTTACAATAAAATAAAGGAAGAGCAACCGAAAACATTCATGGATCGTCAAATGCTGGGGTTTGAGTCCAATCGGTCGGTTTGTTAATCTAACAAAAGCCAGTATTACAATGCCAGCAAAATTGTGCTCATGCCGCAATTGCATGCCCGAATTAAATGTTCGTGTGATTTGCTTCGTGCTCCAATTATGATTTCTGTATTTGCTGTTGCCTGAAAATCGAAAAATTGTCTTCATTTCATCCATTGCGACAAGACATTGCATTTTATCACAGGCCAGCAAAATCAGCAAAAGTGTCAGGCCAGCAAAATCGAAATGGCATGTTGTTCAGTGCTGTGAAATGGGCTGCGCAACATTTCAACATTATTTGTAACGAAATATTGAGACAACGCTAATGAAAAACCTACAATTTCGAAATTCACAACAACAAAAAAAAAACAAAAGAAATGTTTTAATAATTCCGGCACAAGCTTTGACACAATAGAGTCTCGGCGTCGGTACATCTGTAAATGTCAATTTGAGAATAGCAATCGGCACTTTGCAATCGTCCTAACAACGAAAATTTATTGAAAAGACTTCTTTTCAGACGCATCATCTTTCTCGACGAATCCAAAATAACAACTGGGCTGTCGTTATTCTCGTCGTTCTCTTTCGAATATCTCACGTTCTTGATGCAACATTTTTTCCTTTAATTTTTTTCGCCTGTATACTCCATACATTGTGAGCGTGGTCCTGCTCATTAATGGACTGTCTCTTCACTGTTTAAAAACAGACGTGAGTGTGTGTGTGTGTGTGTGTTTGCTCTCTGCTTCATTTGCTGTCCTTTTTTGGGGAACAAGTACACATTCCCTTGTCAATCTGTATCGAATGTCATATCCCATTCGACAGTTTGAGCGACATAAAGTGTGTTTGTGCCTGAATCTGGTCGACTTTTTTGCGTGCTTGCCTGTTCGCCTGTTCGACTGTTCGCTCACTCTTTCGTTCCGAATCTCTGCCATTTAACCGAAATTCTAAAGTATTCGCACTCTACACTCATTGTATGTGAATGGTGATGTTCATTTCGAATTATTTCGTTGTTCTTGTTGTGATTTTACTTTCCGCTGTTATTGTTATCATCCAGTGTGTGTGTGTGTTTGTGTGTGCTATATATATTTAAAAGGCAACGTCGGCGTTCAGTTCTTTGCTATTCTCTTGTCATTCGGTCTTTTCATTTGTTTTTCCTATTCATTTGTAGCAACGGATGTGTCATGCCAGCAACGGCTGGGGATTATGAAATAATTAAGCAAATCCAAAACGATTGACACCTTTGTTTAATCAGCAGCTTTGTTCATGTTCACGATGTGTTTTGTTTGTGCAAAGAGAGCAGAGAGTGTGTTTTGTATATTGGCAAAATAACAATGGATGGAATCACATCACAAATATGACCCATTCGCTAATACTAGCGCCATATAATCGGCAATTGTTCGAAATTGCTTAAACGATTTTAACATGAACAAAACGAATTTGACACTGGCTTAGGCACCGTATGCATTCAATTCACTAGACATTCGATTAGATGGCGTTGATTTTAGGGGACAGTTCTATACCCTTAGCGTAATATGTCGTACATGTACGTAGTAATGTCGAATGAACGAGTGATATATTTCATTGGTCTCTTTTTGTATCTTCTTCTTTCTGTTTAACTCGTTTCATCCTTTCTCCTTTTATTTTGCCATCCAAAATGATTCCCGAAAATGTATATGTAAAAACAAAACGTGATGCGTCAATCAACAACAAATTAGCTTGAGAGTTGATGTTTCGGTATGCGTATAGATGGACAGACACTCAATTTGGCCTGGGGTGGTGGGCACTACCAGTCCGGACCGAAATGTTTTCGACATCCTTTTTGTTTTTACGATTTTTTTAAAAAACCATTTCGTTGAAACATCGGTAGTGTTTTTATGCGTTATGTTTCATGTTTCGATTCAAAAATATTTACATTTCACTAAAGTTCTGTGTTGTTTTTTTGTCAGACATTTTATAGTTACAATAACTTTGTCCATGATTTCAATGTGTCAATTCGTAAATAAAAGGAACCTATTACTACTTTTGGTGTTGTTGTTGTTCAACAACTTCATAAACAACAATACGATAAACGAGAAAAATCACACAATGGCGTTCATTTTTCTCATCGAATAGTTGTTTTGTTGGGTGCGTTTTATATCACAGAAAATATCGGGCACATTTGTCGATGGCCGATAAACTATGCCATAACTTTGTGTTTATTTTATTTGTTGTTCAGCTCTGCATACATGTCAATCACATTGATCCTTGTAATCGGCAAACAGTAAAACACGCACTCGAATCTCATACCCGGAAATGTAATATTCTGTTTGTGATGCTTGCTTGAGATGTTTGCGATGTTTGCGATGTCTGCGATGTCTAGCCAAATCGTATGTGTTGCGAGACAAGAAGCATTTTACGATGATTAAATAGACATGGACAGTTTGTTTTCATCGCTCTGCAGTTGAATGACAATGTTGTGCTAGCGAAAACGAATAATTTAACGCAATGAGAGCAACAGCAACGCAAAGTGTATATCTGTGTTAATTTTTTATAGCATTAACAAGAAGTTTTGATAATTCTTTCTACTTATTATACTCATTGTCTTCTCCATAGAACTGTGATTTATTGGTCAATTTACATTGTATTTAAAGTTGAAGTTTTTTTTTAACTTGTTTTATTTACATGATTCGAATGCGATCTACGGGCTGAATTGTAAGATTTAGCCAGCAATTGCTTATTTTATAGTATAAACATTCTATATTGTTAAAGTGGAATGAAGAATTGGTGTTTAGCTTTCACTTGATTCGAAAATATTTATAGAGACTTAATGGTATGACCGGAAAAAGAGTATGATGATGATTCTAATGAATGTAAATTGTTGTTTTCGCGTCCATTTATGAGCGTTTCTATTGCAACATTTTATTTAATATTTATCACATAGAGTAAAAATGTTTACTTTTAAAATCACGGACGTTTTAAGCAGATTAAATTTTACGGTCTACTTATTTGATATTCTAGCAAGAAAAAATTTGCTCGTTTGTTTTTCTGCTCGTTTCAACATTGAACGGCTGATGAAGAGCATGAGAAGCTGCACATATTATTAGACTGAGTGAACCAAGTCTAAATACTTTATAATGACCGCACATCTGCGCTATCAAGAAATGAAAGCGTAAAAAAATGAAAATCGTACGGGAATTAGTCGCGTGGAATCACAGTGCGATGACAAGGCTCACTTTAAAGGGTTTTTTTTCTGGCAGAGAATGTTGGAGAGAGACGGATAGATACAGATGTATATTTCCATCTCTTTTCGTTCTGTGTTCACATCTAAAAAAAACCCTACAAAGTGAGCCTTGTCATCGCAGTGTGCGTGGAATGTTTAACTGTTTTTTTTTAATGATTCATTTGGCCAATATTTTTTTTACTTCGCGTATACGATTTTGTTGTTCATAAGATGGAAATAGTGGATTTCTCTTTGCATTGAATTTGGAAAGGGGAAAATTTGATGGGGGTGAGTTTCAAATCTCCTTAAAAAAAATTAATTTAAAACTAGCCCAAATATAAACAAATACAACATTCAATTCAGAACAACTCGTACGTTTGTGACCAGCATCACCACTAGGGGAGGTATAATTCAAATATTTGAATGTTGCATCAGCACAACCGTCTCATTAAGTGCTATTCTCTGTGCAGAATTTTTATGAATCTTCTGATTTAATTAGTTGGCATCGGGCCCACAATAATTGCTTTAGATGCCGTGAATAATTTATTATATAAAATGCCACACTGACCGAATCCCAGCAAACACTTGTTTAATGACATTGCTATGTAATCATGGGGTTATAGGTCACATTCAAGAAAATGTTCATTGCACGTTGCTACAGCGTCATATTGAATCGATGGACACATAAAAAAAATTAATCTTAAATTTACAAAAAGGATTATGATGAGAAAATTAAACAAATACAACAGTCAAGACTTCCATCTTGAGGAGTCGCCGGAAAATGTTTAAATGAATCAATGCGTTTCGTCATCTTAATAAAAAAAACTACTTCAAGGTCAATTGCTTTTTTCAAGATGCAAGTGGATTTGAGTATGAATCTAGTGCCAAAAGCCTGTATGTATCTTCAA
Source organism: Aphidoletes aphidimyza (assembly GCA_030463065.1). Taxonomy (NCBI): domain Eukaryota; kingdom Metazoa; phylum Arthropoda; class Insecta; order Diptera; family Cecidomyiidae; genus Aphidoletes; species Aphidoletes aphidimyza. Next base: position 15,784,901 of record CM059997.1, on the reverse strand, counting down.
TGAAGATTCTTCATACATACATCGTGAAAAGATTTCAACAAATGTACCGGTCTTTCATCGTTACATTGTACACAGAACAATCGCTGTATTAAGTACACATTAAATCGACCCACTGGAAAATGAGTTTTACTAGCAACGATTATGGATAAAGGCAACTATCACTATTGAGAAACCATTGAGTAAGTGTGAGAATACAACGAAATTCTGGCACATATTTTATCTTCAGTACGCCTATTACACGCTTATTTCACTATTATTCACTCCAGTACTGAAAGGTCATGCAAAAAGTGCAACGAAACACGAGAGAGGAATATATGGAAAAAGCCTTTTAAATAACATAATGGCTGCAATGAACAGTTTAAATCTCTGCTAATGAGAACTGATCCATGTTTTTTTCCCCTGTATGCCTTGTTCTTTGACGAACATTGACTTGGACAAATTTCCCTCTAAATTCATCATTTGATTTATATGCATTGTTAACGATATAATTTCATCTTATTTTATTATCGAACAAATGACCAAAAATTTTCTTGTATTTTTGATCGATTTTATTGTATTAATCAAATATTTTTCCACAAAACAGAAGAATGCGATGTATACATACTAATGCTTAGTAATGTTCGCACAGATGGAACTCATCAGTAGATTTTGATTTATTTCATATGCCACCATTTTGTTAAAGATTGATCTGTTTTATTTCATGATTTTTTGATCGGGTTTGTTTGCCAATCGTGTTGAAAATTGCCAAATGTAAAGCAAACCGGAAATCTGAAGTCAAAATATTGTGCGAAAAAAAATACCCAACTCGTTTACTTAATTGATACGCTCCATTGCCGATGCTAGCCTAGTCCAGTGATGCTAGAGCAATCGTCTACTGTGTGAAATTGTGGTAGACTCACAATTATCCTTCACATAATCAAAATGGAGCTTTAACTGCTGTGCATTTGCGCGTCGATTTGGCTCGAGTCGAATGTTTTTTTTTTTTTTTGGCCGGGGAACCATATTCAATTCATTTACAGACATTGTGTGCAAAAACAAGCGGGATCGAAGTACGCAGCCGTGTATAATATAAAATGGAAATGGATGGTGCATTCGATTTTCATTAAAAACTTCTTTGCTTTGTTTTTTTTTTGTGTGTGTGCCTTGTACTAATTTTCCGTTCGCCTTTCATTTGCGTTGGGATCGTTGCACATTTCATTTTTGCTATAAATGAATGAGCTCTATACGCTTCACCTCTCTTTCCCGGTCGTCGACTGTACCATGCTCGAACTATTTGTAAGTGTAAGTGTTTTACATTTGGTAAAGCTCTGTCAGATCAATTCCAATTTTTAGGGTACCAAAAAAATCATCATAAATCAAGATTCATTTGATTTGTCCGGTGGCGGTGGTTGTGTATTCAATTCAAATCAATTCAATTCAATTCAATGAACCTTTGCATTCTTCCATTGCATGTTCGGCATTCGATTTTTCACATAGTCATAGATTGATATTGACCTAAACGGACCTTTGTATGCAATTCGAATCACCAGTTTCGCTCTCTTACCTTCTATATTTATTCAGCAATGTTGAACTGTTACCTATATTTCACCAGTTCTATATTAAATGCCGTGGAACGTTAATAGCTTTGAGACTTTTGAGACTTGAGAGTACTCCGCCGAAAAATATGATTCCATTACTATATTGAAGGGTTGTGTTGGATACGGCGGATGGCGAATAGCGATACACACGAGCAGATCGAACTGATAGAAATAATGCTTTGCACCGTTATTCCGTCGAATAGACGACAATAAAATATTATTATTTTTGGTTGTGGGTCGTTTTTTTTTCTCAACACTTTTCAATTCGCTTCAACTTTTGTAGTGCTTTCAAGAGTTTGTAATCAACGGCGATGTTGTCAATAAATTGAACAATAGCGAATTTTGTGGTTTGTATTGGAACGCCAAATTAGAATTACTTTTGAGATGATAGAACTTTGTCCTGAATCAATATCTATAAAGAAGTAGAAAAAAGGCAAACGAGCTTCAAAAAGTGAACAGACAATACTTTCGAAAAACACAACAGTCCAGTAACAATAGAGCCCCATTTTTTACCACAGCTATTGACAAAAATCAGAGAAAAATGCTCGTACAACGGCGGCGCGCAAAAATACACACACACACAAACAACAAATTGCTCACAATGTAAAAGATTTATTTTATTTTTCAAATAAGCGATGGATATTAAACAAAATTTATGTAGAGATTAAAACTTTTTTTGTCGTCGAAGCAGACACAGCAGACGTAGCAACCAAACCATCCCCAAATCGGGCGAATCTAAGGCGATTGAGCGCTCAAAAAGTTCACATATCACATAAAAATTGAATATCTTGTTCATTTATTTGGTCGAATATCTCACCCCAATTCTGCTTACAAATAGAAGCGTTTTTCGCTCTTTATCGCATGTTTCCTTTCTGCTTAATTTTTCACATCTGAATTTGTTCGGAAAGAAACAAAAAAAAGCAAACAAACACACAACCGCACACTGTGTGTAGTGAACTAGTGTGTGTAGTAAATGTTGTGAATATACAAGAAAAGCATTGGATTTGTGCATAGAAAAAGTGGTGAGTCGTTAAAGTTTAACTCGTTTTAAAACCAAACCAGCTGAGCTGAGATCCTTCTCTGGGATTTCTACCGGGGCAAACTAAAAACCATGAATGTGCTTTACATTTCGTGATCAATAAATTTGTTGGTTGGAATTTGCGGATGGCAACGGTTGACTCGATGCACCAAAGTTTGGCTGTGAGTGCTACTCAGTGGTTAAGAGTCTCAACTTAAGCCTCAACTGGCATACCGGAAATTATTTATAGCAATGTACGAAATATATTGTTTACAGTACAAGTTCTTCTGCTAGCTCTTTTTCTGGTATCGATGCTTTCATTCATCTGTTTCCATTCGGTCTTGGTAATTTCAACTGCATTTGCTTGATTTTATTATGTTCTCCTTTTGTACTTCATTTGCGAAAAATGGTAACACATTTTTCGGAAAGGCATGAAATGTGTGTAAGTCGTTTTTTTTTTGCCATTCATAAAGAGCACTGTGAACTATTTTCATCGTCTATTTTGTGCATTTAATGTTGTGTGCGTTCATGCTGGTACCGGTGCCAATGCCCGTGCCCGTGCCCGGACTCTGTGTCGCTTACATCTCTTACCAAGTGGTGATGTGTGTTTGTGTGTTTGTGTGTGCTTCGAACATGTTTCGCACTGTGCGCATTGGCTGTAACTTAAAATTTAGCATTTTCATCGTCATCATTTTGTTAATATAAATAGCGGCAGTGTGTTTTAATAACAAGAAGAACTTATTTGCTTAAGTTGGACTGTTTCACATAATTTTTTCGCAGTACCTCTTTTTACCGCTCTCCATAAGTATTTTTGTTGATATCCCAGCCAAGTGTTGATATTATAAATTAACGCATTTTATTGCGAATGTCGCAATTGAATTTTGCTCTGCGTTCGTTGTTCAGGAAAGCATAAACAAAAATCCCGCACCGAATATTTAACGACGGTGTGTATGTGTGGCCATAAATAATATCGATGATACGAACACGTGAAAGGAGATAAAAGGAAGTAAAATTACCCAAATATTTTAAAATTTGCAGCGATTCATCCCATTTAGCAGGCAATTAAAAAGAATTAGTGGCACTCCGAACGCATTGAACTAATTTCATTTTTCGCTCTTACCGTTCCGTTCCGTCGGTAGGGGATATTTACAGTCATTGCACAATGTTTTTTGTATCTATTCAGAACGTTGAATGAGCCTCGTTTCATTTTTTACTGATTACAAACTGCGTAGTGTGAGACGGAAACGTAAACATTTTCTCTTCTTCGAGCTCATCTTCGTTTCTATAAAAGTGCCATCTTTTTAACTTATACACGGCTTTATAGGTAATATCAGCTACCAACCCAATCTATCTACGGATTTTGCTTACCAACGAAAAATGAAACATGTACATCGGTTTCATTTCTAATGTTACATAATTTTGACCACCACTGTACCTTTCTAAATGGCCGAATTTTACCCCGATTAAATGGGTATTTTTCATTCTCTTTTCTTCAATGTTTTATTAGCGGAGATTTTTAATAAGCACTGAAACCAGTCATAAACGAATTTCATTCGTTTTTGCTAGGGTCGTAGTATTTGTTGGTGATTCTGTCAAAACATGCACAAATTTAATAGTCATCTTTCTTTCTTTCTTTTTTTTTTCTTCCAAGCACATTGTGCTGATGATTTTGGTTTGTATGAAGCATTTTCAACTTGTAGATAAAATATTTTAGATTAAAAAAAAATATTAGAGAACCATTTGAAGCTAAAAAGGCGCAGACTTGTCTATGGTTTGAGTTTTTTTCTCTCTATTATTAAATTTTAACTCAAATGACGCTACGCATTTATCGTGGCTTTGCTGAATTATGTGGCAGGAGTGACTTATTCAAGACATGGGATCAGTTGAGTTAATAAGTTGAAATAACTTTGACCAATGCCAATCAATTCGATCTCAACCGTTCTGATTTATACAAAATGTTCTGATTTATATATGTATACAGCTGACTCAGTTGTTATTAATCTTCGCTTAAGCTGACGTTAAAAGATTTTTCTATTACGTGATATACATTTAAATTCCCGTTCCAATATGTCGGCGATGGGCGATTGAACCATTTATGTTGGAATCTAGATGACGTTAAATCACTGATGTTTACATAGATGTTCGTATTGTTGCCCAAACAACACAAGATCACATTTATACGGTCTAAATGCTTGTATACATACTTTTATGATAAGACATTTTGGTATTCAATTGATCTAACTCTTGTGTAAATAAAACGATTGAGCCAGTTAACGACTGCCAAACGATTAAATTGTGGCGAAAAACGACTAAAATTGACAGAAAACCGTTTGAAAATCGGCTAGTAAACAACTGGCCATCGATTGAAAATGAGTTTTGAAACAAAATGGAATTTAAATAATCCCAAAGTACAGTCAGTAAAAAAAGTATTCGGCCAACCGTTTTTTTGAACTAAAATTGATTTTTTGAGAAAACTATGACATGTAGCTCAAAAATTCCATCTCCATAGGAAAGATATTAGTTTATTCAACGAATTTCATAGGCGCAAATTATTTTTATTTCCAAAAAATAGGGTCAAAAAAGTATTCGGCCATCCATACAAAAGAAAAATCGACTTTCTATCAAAGAATTTATTATTTGAATAGTTTGTTGAGTTCCGAATTGAATCAAAACTACATGTCTTATTCAGAACATATCAAGCTACAGTCTACAATTTGATTTTTTGATCTAATATTGCTGATAACTGATTTTGTCGCCCCGCCATCAACCTCGAAAATGAAAATAACAATTTTGTATGGAAAAACCTTATTTTTTTTCTCGAGATTAGAAAATACCAATGTATTCTATAGGATAAATTCTGTATGTGAAGCCTATTCTCACCACCGTTGATACACGGCGCCCCTGTCACATAATCTAGGCTCAGTACACTAAGAATGCCCTTTGATTTATGTTTCTAATATAAATTGGGCTTTCATTACTGTGGTCATTTGGAGTAAAGAGAGAATGGTGCTGTTTACTGATATGCGCTTTACACAAATATTTTATTTTCAGGTGCTAATTCATCGGTTTTTCATTTTCTTTGCCGGGTTTTAAGCAGTATTCGGTGTTAATGGAATTGGATTTTATTTCGCATATTTTTATGACTTTCTAGGTGAAATAACATGCTGATTTCCATTTCCTCGAAAAAAAAAGGCTGAGGAAAACCAGAACTCACTCTAATGCAAATGGAATTTCTCCAGCTGTTCCGCAAGTTTATTTATTACATTCACTGAGCGCCCTACAAACGGAATAGAAAACAGAGTGAACATGCTTTCTCTAATGCCATGAGTCCTGCCGTTCGAATATTTATTTGTGTATGATTGATTTTAAAAGCGTTGCTTCCTACATACATATATTTTCGTTGGCATGTGTGACCCGCAAATGAAAATAAGGATTTTAAATGCAACATACATTTTGGTCACTCTGCCATTTTTATTTTTAGCCGCATAAATGTTTATTATGAACTATAAAACTTGTGTCCAAATGTGAGAATATTGTAGTAATGACATTAGGTGGTATTTATACTACATAATATAAAATTCCATACAAAAATGAAAAGCAACCTATTCGAGCACGAGAATTCACCTTTTGTTAAAAAAAAAGCACAGTTCCATAATTTGTTTATTGTATTATTTTCGTTTCGGTTTCACAAGCCAATAAAATATGCATGATGAATCAATCGATAACAGCTATGGGAGTTTTTTTTCCTCACTTGTGCTGTCTCAGCACATGAATGCCAGTTGTAGCTTTTGTGCCAATGAAAGCAATGTGTCCGTGTTTATTGAACACATTTGGGATATGTTTTGAAAACTCCAGTTGACATCATTTGTCTAGACATTTTTGGTTACAAAAAGAACCTTAAAAATGGCCTTCATTCGCGATTCGATTGCCTAAGAGCGAATTCATGGGATCGTGAATCTTTTATATTTCTACAATATGCTTCAAAATATGATTATAATTTTGAGTATTATTCTCCCACCTCACATTTATTGTCACGTGTACTGTACACCTTTCTACTTTTAAATTCAACTTATAGCTCATCATAGTACAAATGTACATTCTGTATTCTGTCATGTTTTTGTGAATTTACTTAACTAAATACACTTATTAATTGCATACAATCCATTTATCTAATCACCTTAGTGGTTCAAATGTTCAATGGGATGCATCGAAACCTTTGATAATGGTACAATAAGTACGAAATAAAACTGTAACAAAGTAACTTTATTTGAGCTAAGGTAAAATAGAGGAATTTCTGTAGGAAAGAAGATTTAGATACAATAATTGAAAACGGAAACCCGACCACCTGACGTTCATAGTTGAAGTCATAATATTAAAAGCACCTTAACGTGAACACTTGAGCACGTGCACGGAAAAAAGGAAATCGGTTCACTTGCCGATCCATTTAATAGAAATACTGGAGGAAATACCCAATGAACGAGTGAAAGAGCAAAATATGGAGTATAACAAGAAATGGTGCATACACATAAATTATCAAAACCGTTGGGTTGTATGGATTGGATGGGTCGTATTTGTTCAAGTTTTTCCATAGAAATCAGTTGAATTCAACGATTTTTAATGTCAATGAAGCAAGAAGCAAGGGAAAAAAATCAAGATGGACCAATTGAGCTAGCAATCCGTACAAATGAGATAGCAGCAAATATGAATCAAATATTTATTTCAGTCGGCAGAAATGCCGAGTACTGTTTAAGTGTGAGCAAGAGCAAGAGCAAGAGAAAGAGTAAGAGCAAGAGCAAGAGCAAGAACAAGGGAAAAAGTGATATGGCATTTCCAAGTTGTTTTAGTGTGACGCAGCGCAAATCAATGAAATGGATAAATTCTAGAGAAAATTGGCCAATATCAATCAAAATATGAAAACACTTAAACACATTTCGAAAATTGCCAATAAGTTAAATAATTTTGCTCCCACAACGCTCCTCAAACATACTCACTCAGTCTGCTCCAAATGGAGGCAAAGATGCTTACAAGTATTTGTCCCTTCGAATCATATTCATTTTGAGAAAAACAGCGTTTTTTTGCGTCCTCATAACACACGCTTCTATTTGTGGTATTGACTGCTTTTACCAATGCGTTTTCTGTTCACTTTATTAACACGTTTCCACCCCGTCCAAATGGAACGATTTCGCGTTCTTATCTGATGATAATCAATGGAAAATTTCCCTTCACGGGTAACGCCATTGCCAGAAAAAGGATCATATTTGTTGCCTTCAAGACATCCGCTGTGCAAAAATTTCAAAAGAAAATCAGTAAATGATTTCATTTCGATACTGTCGCTCGTACCATTCACGTTCGGATTCAACTGAACGGCTCTTTAGCCGGAGCCATTTACGACTGTTATCGCTTATACAGAGTATATCCGTGGAATAAATATTCATGAAAGAAGTGTAAAGAAGGGAGAAAGAAAAAGAGAGGAAGGGAGAAAGGGAGAAAGAAAAAAAAGGAAACAGAGCGCAACCTTTGTTTATGAAGAAGAAAATGTACTTTAAAGGCGGCGACAGAAATAACAAACAACTGGTAAACTTGACACAGGGTAAAATACACACGCACATGTTTAAAAAGCCGTAAACTTCATTCCACATCATAGCACACCATGTAATCATTTGATGAAATATTTCATTCGATGGACAATACGTACGAACGGCCGGACGGACGGTAACGGTTTGAAATTAATTATAATCCGTCAATATTTACAGAGATTTTCTTTTTTATTGATGACAGAAACTGAATGACGCGCTCCATCTATTTGATCTCGTTATAGTATGATTTCAATCGTACCAAGTTTTAAAACACTACACCGAATTTTTTATGACATAAATTGCTTTCATTTATTTATTCATTTCAGTCATTTCAACCAAGCGGATTTTGCTATTTATACTACCAGTATTTCACGGATGGCTAAGGAGTGAGATTGATAAACATTTTCAAATCACAAAAACTGCACCATTCAGCAACATTTATTGTTAGGTGTGCTAATGAACGATATACCGCATTTTCTTAAGGAACAGATGTTTATATTGTTTTGATTCGGTTGATTTCAATTTCAAAGCAATCATAAAACAACTTTCGAACCAAAGTTAATATTTGACTTTATACGACGGTATATTTACATAATTAACTTTTAATTCATATGGCAATTTATATTTGTTTTTTAAATCAATGAGGCAATGATCAAATTGTTTTCCTTTGACTTGACACAGCGGATACGACTCAAAATGTGTTCATTTCCTATATTCATCCAAGGAAAGGGTCATAACAATCGCTAACATTAAGACTGCCAAATGCTGTGCGCGTTTTCAATGCGAACTGTACATTGCAATGTGGTTTAATGAAATACTTTGATGCGCTTGTAAAACCGGTATACTTTCTATTTAAATGTTTAAAAAAATGTGTTGAACACAAACGTATGATTAATAATGCAAATATTTTCAGTAGAATTCGATTCAATTTGGATTCTATTCGAATTCAATCTGTATTCAAATTGTGTGCAACCGAAACGAAGCTTGTGTTTATGTGTTGTTTTTTTTTATTTTCCCAATACAACATCCATGATGTTGCAAATAATAAGCTCAATACCTCAAAACCTTTTTCCAGTTATTTAATTTTCACAAAACATAGCTGCAGTACAGTTAGTTAGCAATCATGATTGCTCTCTATCAATAGCGTCAACCACTAAATATTACTGTTTAGATTTTCTTTGCCAAGCGAAAAGCTCATGATCCGCAGTACATAACGTAGTGCAATGCAATTTGTATGAGTATTTTGATTTGGTTTATTGCAATTGTTTTATTTTTTTTTTTTTTGCATGGAGTAAAGCCAATTTGAAAATATCGATGATGTTCCATGGTAACCGAAAATATCAGTAAAATTGTTTTCAAATTGGAAATTCATATATTGAATGAGTTTTGAATGATTTGCAAACATTTAACTAAATTTTTGTGATTGCGGTTTAGAAGGAATCTACTAGTAATTTTTGATTCGAGGTATTGAAATTTGCAATGCTCGGAGTGAACACTGAACTTGTATGCAGATACACGGGTGTCATTTCGCCGAGTGATTTATTCATTGCAGAATCACATAGAGGGCTGGTAATTAACTAATCCCATCTGGCCTTCTCTATCTATATCTTTTATTGCATGGGCATCAGTGTGGAACGTTTGAGTTGCAACAAAAACTTGTTGCACATACTTGTGCGTACTCTATTTGTGTGCAAGAATTTTACATTAATTTTTTTGTTTTGACTTGATACATTCTGCTTGTTGAACATAGTTATGTTTTTTATATTTGTTACAATTTCAAAAACAAGGGAAACAATTGTCGGAAGTGATTTGCATGATTTTGTTTGGATTGGCCTCTAAGCGTTTTGGTAACCTCGCAAAAACCAAAAAACAATTCATCTGGTTGAAAATATTTGCGATTCTATTTATTTATCCGATTCTAATGCAATTTTATCATTGCGAATATGTATATCTCATCAAGAAAATTTGTCCCTGCACAAATACAATCACATCGTAGTGTCGAGGTTTTCGATTCACTGAAGAAATTCAGTTGAAAACAAAACGGAAGAAGAAATACGAGCGAAAGTAGAGAACAAGACGTATCGCTTCCATGTGCAATAAATATAAAATGACATTCGAATATAATTTATGTTTCTCCGAATTGAAACGATTGTACCAACGTGCATACGGAATACCAAACATGAAGGTTGTGAACGCAACGCTGAGTGGTTAGATTTCATTGATTGCATTCCATTGTTTTATACGTGTCATCTCTCTCGCTCTATCCCTCCCTTTCCCTGCACTGAACTCTGACTGTGCGAGATCGCAAAAGAATCTTGCGTGTAGATTATATCTTCTTTTTCTGCCTCAATTCGAAGTCTTTATTCTTTCTTCGTCTGTTTCTTGTATCTTTTTTCATCTATGTTTTTTTTCCCCGACTTTTTTTACGTGTAGTATAATTTGCTGACACAGCGAAATAACGAATACGAAAAATTGTTCCAGATGAAATGAATCTCGTAACATTTCGTATTGCAGAAATAAAAAAAAAATAAAAAAACAACAACACAACAAATCAAACGCATCGAAAGGAAAAGTATTTATTTTCATCTGTGATACCGACGACCACTCGCCGATCGAGACACAAAGATTAATCTATCGATGATTTCGATAAAATGTAAGGAAAAAGTATTGATTTTGGGGTTTGGATTTGGGTTTTCGGTCGAGCATACTAAATTCAAAAAGTTAGTTGGTACATCGTCGACTATTTCAAAATCACGATCTCCCGAATAAATAAGCTCGAAAGTCTGGTCTACCCGTCTTTTTATACAGCTATCCAATTTTAGTGTGTTTGTGCTAGTGTATATTAAAGTTCTTTAAACTTCTCGAAAAGACGAGCAGTTGAGTTCTCTTATGCACAAAAATGTGTTCTATATTTCTCTGTACTTTAAAGTGACTTTCAATTTATCAGGTTGAAATGATTTCTATTTTGCAGCTGAACCCACACACATTTGCATTTATCAATCAACAAACAAGTCAGGTCTGGGTAGCGAGAGGTTTTGGTTTCTGCACATGATGACTTTCAAATGTACCTTTCGAATGGAAACCATGAAATGTGTCACGTGTACATTTAATGGACCTGAAACGCTAGATTTTTCATGAAATTTCTTTTCGACAGAGTTTGAATAATAACTCCGACTCTTTAATAGTTTTTGACCAAAACGTACATTCATTCAATCATTAACGGTATGCAATCATTGCAAACATTGTGTAAAAATTTGCCATTTGAAATGTCACTCTAGGTGTTGGCATTGCAATTTACACCTTACAATCGATTTAGTCACAATTTATATTGGCACTTTGTGAGCAATCGTGTCAAATGGTGCCTGTACAAATGAAGTGGCGTGTCTGGTGCTACTTTTCTGCAAACACATGATGTGCGTAGAAGTGCTACAATCGGTCTAACATTTTGAAATCCAAAAATGATTTTACTGTACGTCAAGAGCTCAAAGAAATTTGATGGAACAATTTTCAACCATTTTCAAGGGGAGTCAATGACAGAACCTATGACCTTTCGCATTCATTGCACGTGTAATTTATTTCTGGTTTTGTTTTGACAATTTTTGAATTTTCTCATTTATTTCATATGTTCCACAGTAGAAATTGTGATGCGACAATGCACCGCAATGCTATAGAAACTCTTTGCAAAGTAAGAATTTCGACCATAGCACAGTTCTCTCATTTTTAGTTCGCTTTTAAATTCAGACTCTTTATTTCAGAATTATGGGATTACAATTCAAATCAAAATTGATTTCAATATTGATTATGGTTTTGATAGTGTTCAAATTTGTTTTGTGCCAAAATTTTGTGTTTTTGTTTCAGATGTGATTTGTGTAGCATTTATCTTTTAAGTCAACATTTATCATAGATAATCGGAAAGATTTGAAGAAGGGCCCCTCGATTTAGTGCCGTACAACGTACGAGTTACACGTTTACATTCTGTTGCAGCTATACCGATCAATTAGACGTATGTAATGTGCTGTGATATTGATGTACAGATTAGGGCTTATCGGTATAATTAATTGCTGAGAGGTGTATGCTGAAACAAAATGAGCGTCTATCGAATTGCATCTTATCCAAATACATATAAATTGCACAATAATTCATTAAACAACAAAGAGCAGCGACGCGACAATTATGTGCTAAAGAGCAGAGCTTATAAATTCTTAGATTTAATATGCATATCATGGGGACATTCATTCTATCTAGCCTTGCATAGCTTTTGCTAGCCTCGCTAGCCTGAAATTGTATTTAAAACTATACTCGTGAGTCTTATTATAATTTTTTTTGATGTTTTCAATTGGAATATTGATCAAATAGTTTTAAAGTAATTTTTAATTGATATTAGAGAAAAAATGTTCGAGATAAATACGGAGATGTGGTGTTTTTAACATGTCATCATTTCGATAGACTTTGCTAGCCTTTGATAGTTTCCGTTGGCTTTTATAGTATAAAATTCATCCGATAAATAGGGTAAAATAGAAGCGAAGAAGGAGTTGAATCGATTCAAAGGATGATGATTTTTTATGAGATTGGCCAAAATAGAAACGGTCGTGTTTTTATTCTCGTCGCATAAATAAATATATATTTCAGGATATTTTTAGTAGAGTGTTGTGTTGCTCGACAACCAGTGATGTTAAGTGTATGTGATGACAATTATCCAAATAATGCAAGTACACCTACAATAATATTGAACAGGTGGATGATGCCACTGTTTACTTGACCGAAGCATTCGAATCAAACAGATGATATGGTTCGGATTAAATGTTATGCATAAGGTCATATAGCATTCTCTATATCATATGCACATTGCACAGATCAGAACATCAGAACGTCAGTACATCAGAACAGGTGGGTAGTGAAAACAAAACAACAACAGCCATACCTGCCGGTATTGATGTTATTTGTGTACCGAAAGAAATATAAAATCGCAATGAAACGATAAAATACTGTTCACACACTAAAAGCTTTCACATCAGCACATTTGTTTGTTTGGCACTTTGTGTTTCGTCACCGCTCAATGTATTCCAAGGTTTGCGTTTGCGAATGTTTTGTGCCGTTTTTCCCTGCCAGACAGTCAGACAGACAGACAGATACCATTTAAAGTATACGTTTTCCTGCATACATGCAAATCTATTGTATATGCAATAGTCTTGTTTAATAAACATGGACTTGAACGATTGCTGCCTGCTTTGATGTGTTTTCAAACAGGGTACCGATGGAAACAATATGCAATGTGCAATGTATTATACAATGTACAATGTACAACGTGCACGATTCAATGCGATTCCGAGTGCTTGCTTTTTGCATACATTTAATTCAATGCTAGATTAGAAATCAACCACATCGACCGCACAGAGCACTGACGTCAACGTAAATATGATGCAAAAGGAAATATGCAAATATAATTAATGGTTTGGTTTGGTTTTAAGACTTAAAATTTTAATGTTTTAAATGCATTAACGTCGAAATACACATGAAAACTATATTAGAAGTGTGATCATGTTGGCACATCGATTTACATAAACAAATGTTGTGAATGCTCTCACACACGCACGCACATACACAAAGTTGTACGCACGCATCGAAAATCATTCAAAACAATACTGGAGTTGAGCATTCAACATTCAATGTTTGAAAATTTGGCGCTCCCAAATAACTATTGAGAATAAAAGCAAAGTTCGCTCAAACGTCATTTACAATGAACCGATCAATCGACAAATGTTATTGTAGTGCCAACTAGATTTAGCAATTGGAATTATTTATGGCAACTATTTGGCCACTAACGGCTTATACATGATTTATCTATCTGTCATCATCACTCAATGTACACTTTGATTAATCGCTTGAGTGATATCGTACTGCATCGATACCCTTAAAAGTAGACGATGGTTCGTCATCATAAAAAAATTCTATGCCCAATTAATAGACATTCATTTGAATACTTCTCACAAATATCGGTAATATTCGGAGAGCTTAAGTTTAATTGGATTGGTGTTGGATTTTAAATCGTACTTATTTGCACTGTTTAAATACCTTCGAAAATTCGCATTCAAATTAAAAAATTTGTGATAAAATTCAAAAATTCGTTAAATATTTGAAATTCATAAAAAAAACGAAAATTCGCAAACTAATTGACTAATTCGCACAAATTCGTACACAGTAAAAAAAAATTGAAATTTTGTAGTCAATATCTAAATCGAATAACTTCCTAATTAGCTGGTATTGCTATAGTAAATGTTGTAAACAAATGAATAGCATTTGACTGTGAGAGACTCCAATTTTGATTTCAAATTGACGAAACTATTTCCAATTGTTTAACGAATTTTTTTCCAATTGACGAATTTTTTTCAAATTGGGGAATTTTGCATGCAAATAAAAACATTGACATGATTCAAAATTCGCGAGAAATTTGTTTATTTGTATGTAAAATTCGTAGCAAATTCGTTTATTTTAGAAAAATTCGTGAATTCGAAAAGCAAATTGAAAATTCGCAAATCGAAATTTCCCCCTAGTTAAATACAAACTGGTTTTTGAACTCTTCTTGTCATTTGTATCGAATTCAGCGGGTGAAGGTCTAAAAGTGAAATAGCTGGAAACTAATTCACTCATTTCTTTATTCCGGTGGAATGCAATGACCATTGACCATCGTCCTTAAGGAACATTTTTCGTAATACATTCAAACAACTATTTTGGATCTGATTTGATGTAACAAAGATTATGACGAGCACGTTTATTATTGTGCATTGAACACACCAATCCAAAATATAAAATATCCTCGACTCAGTTCCTTCAATGATTGAAGCGTTCAGTGACGTTAACTTTGTTTACTTTTTCCTTCCTATGCATTTCTATGCGTTTCATCATTCTACATGGCACTACATGGTATTGAAAATCGTATATTTGTTATTAAACACGGTAAGATTATGATTACTCATTTCAAAATTGTAGTTTATGTGCTTTATAACTTGAAACAATATATTTTTATCACCACGAAATATGGAAAATACATTGAAAAGACTTGCTTGGGGGTACGCTTTAGTGTACCATACTGCATTCGTTCATATTCTCTATTATTTATTTTCAATACTAATTGTGGTTCAAACACATATTTCAATTGAGTCAATTTTTGTGTAGTATGAGATTGTGTTCATTTGAATCATACGCAATTATATGCACGTACACTCAAAATGTTTTTTAAATTACCATTTTTCCAACGCTAATGAGTACTTAGAAACGTATGAATTTAAATATAATTGTTCAAATTCGGAATCAATTATTATATCAGCTAACAGAAAGAATCATGAGGCAATGTTTAAAAAAAACAGACTTACGCGGTGGTTTCGAACATACTCCTTTAGCAAGTGAGTGGAGAACTCATTAACAACACATATTGCTAAGTTTTACCTAGGTTCAGACGCTTCGGGAGCATAGAAGCATGCAAAATTAACGCAAAATCAATGTTATTTAATAATTCAATTCGGAACTAAAAAACACGCCAATTTTGATTTTTGTTCATGTTTCCCTCCCTTGGTGCTGCTCCATTATGTCATTAGTTGCACATTTGTGTAGAAATAAGTACTTCTATGCATTTTTAAAATATTCTAATTTACTAGTTTC
This sequence comes from Aphidoletes aphidimyza, assembly GCA_030463065.1. Classification (NCBI taxonomy): domain Eukaryota; kingdom Metazoa; phylum Arthropoda; class Insecta; order Diptera; family Cecidomyiidae; genus Aphidoletes; species Aphidoletes aphidimyza. Next base: position 15,769,074 of record CM059997.1, on the reverse strand, counting down.
TAATAAAATTTGATCTTCTATTCAATTCAAATAGATTCGAAATGAGATATTGAATATTGTTCATATAAAATTAAATAAATAGCTAAATTAAACGAGGCAAATATTTCATTAGTTCAAAACAGGGCATACTATCCAATAAATTTATCAGCTTGAATATTTTTATCATATGAATTTATTAGATAAATTTGATGCGTCCACCGTATCGATGCAACGCTCCGAGTTAACATCCAAATTTGGATCGACATAGAACAATGGAATCCATTGTTTTTTATTGGAGCGTCGCATCGGTACGGTGGACGCATCAAATTTATCTAATAAATTTATATAATAAAAATATTCAAGCTGATAATTTTATTGGATAGTATGCCCTGGTTCAAAAGTTTATCGCCCTCTCGATTGGCCTTGGTTATTGGCGTAACTGAGCTTACATTCAAGTTACTCACAAATAATTCGATATTCATGAGAACTTTTGCACAAGCCGAAGCAAAAGATGAAGGATTTAAGCTCATAAATGACATTTCGAAAACTGTCAACCATTCGCCGTATATGCTCACGTTATGCGCATTTAGTTTATGTTATGCATTTGTGATTTGCGAAAATTATATGTCTGCCATTATTTCGTTCACATCAAATGTAATAATAATGATTAAAGGCATTTGTTGTATGCTTTTTTCCCTTTTGATTAGCATTGTTGGCAGTGCTTTTACACGCACGTTTTCCGGTCCTTCAATTGTATTTGTTGGGGAAACAAAGTAGAATAAAATGGAACTAAAATTGTGTTAGCATTTTCGAAGCCAATAGCTCTGTACATAAATTACTTTTTAGTGTCTATATTACGAATGCAGTCGCTTCCATCTTACCATTCATATAATTGCGGACATTCCTATCGACTAGATCTGAAGAATAATTGTCAAAAAGTTGTCGACTCTTTAATCAAGGGTTTTCAAGTAGACGACATTTTCGCTCTGTAATCGATGTTGGGATTTACGCCACAAATGAAAAAAACTTTTTCGATTTCATCGTCATTCCATTTGCCACTCAAAAGACAATCAACTGAATGGTGAAGGAGAGGGGGTCGAATCAAACATAGTACAATATAGCTGAGACACAGGAAAATTCAACATCGTTTTACATTTTCACAACAGGCTATTACGGGCTGTATGAATGATGGTTGTTGCACATTCTTTTTTCACGAAAGTTCGAATTTACCGTTGATTTACCCCACCAACGCCAACCCGGCTCAGCCCAGCCCAGCCTAGCCTGGCACAAATTTACCGTATTGCGGACACAAATTGTCGCTCATAAATACTTCACACGGAATATTGTAATCAATCATGTATTGTTGTTTTAGGTCGACGATGGAGCACGAAACTAAGACACGTCCCGAGGAAAAATGGTGCAAAAAAGACATTTTTTTGCCATATGAAATGTGAAGTTGAAAATTTTCTTTGATTTTTTTTCCGCTCTCGCGTATATTTCGAATTAAGTGTTTTCATATCTGGTTACGTGTTTCTTAGTACAGCGCTATGGTAAATCATTTTCTAAAATAAAGTCATGATAAAGGAACAGCGAGAGAGAAAAAAGTGCGTGTGTATACAGAAAGCCGATTTGATTTCATTACAGCGCAATAGGGATCAAACGATATATAGCAGGTCGCGAAGGTGAAGAATGACACAAAATGCGGCATACCGCCTAGACAAACTTTGATGATGATAAAGTATCATCGTGAATGGGATAAACAGATTATTACGATTAATATACATTATCGTATAGAAATTATAATTGCAAATAAAATTGTGCGGTTTTTCCCCAAATTCGACTAAGCCATTGCCAACGTCGTCAGTTGAAAACTGTTAAATATAATGAACTAGCTAATTCCCGGTGCGCTTCGCTACACCCATAAAAAAAATTAAGAAAACATAATGAAAACTCCTAGCAGTGGTGTTAAGAAATTTTAAGAAACTACCGCAAGTAATGCGGTACATCTGAATAGAGCAATGTTCCAAATACAGCCATATCACCGTCTTTGTTGACATACTTGCAGATGTATTTTATTGACTTTACTGAATTGCACATTTCGACGTTGAGTTGAGACTGAAATGTCAGCAATGGGTTGTATGGCACTACCTATTATCAATGGCAATATCTTGATTTTGCATTCTGATTGTTGCTGTATGGCGATTATCTTCTGGTGACCGACGTCGATACAACGGGTATACATCGTCGCCTGTGATTGTGTCAGAAGTCAATGCTCTTGGGTACCGCTTTGAACATTTTCCATCGATCATGCACGGTGAATTCATATTTTTCTTGACAATCTCAAATAAGTGTGGATCTGTGGCTTCATCTGGAATTTCAGCTGATATGATGTCATCAGTTTGATCCGGTGTAATTTTGCGCACCAGCCATATCAAAATGTGTGCGTGTGGCAACCCTCTTTTTTGCCATTCAATTGAATACATCCAGCAGCGCACATCTCCAAATATTTTCAATTTTACAATCATATCCCTCAATTCTTTGACTTTCTGACGAAATACAATTGGTGATGTCGTGTCGATCTGTTGACTTTTGTCCATCGTATAAGTTATTTGTGAAATCGGCCCACTATGGGTTACAAGTAAATGTCAGAAATAAGTCAGGTCTCCCATATTCCCACACATATGACATTGCATCTTGAGTGTATTCGTGCATGTGACGCGGACTGCCTACAGATGTTGATGGCAGTATCATTAAACGTCCAATGTCATTTACGTTGCCATCATTGACCACTGCGTCTCGCAAATGTATGTATTGTTCCAAACGCCATCTGGCCTGATTGAATCGAAGATAATTAGGACATTCTGCTTCAATTTTTGCACACATATCCACAGCGTATTGATGGAAAAGTCGGCCACATCTCAAAATGAAATTATCTTCTTGTGGACGAATCATAAATCTGTACAAATTATTATTCGTTATACTTCATTCCACTAACTTTTTTTGTTACATCACGGCCTGTTCGTGGACCTACCATTGGAATATTGATATGGTAGCCATCATCACCCGTCCAATGCAACACGCGGGTATTGTAATGCATCATAGCTACGGTGAAGGTCTTAAACACGTTGTAATTGCTCATTTCTTCGATGTAATACAATATCGCGTGGTAGAGACTGTTCACCGACAATTACAATGGCCACTTCATCGATCGTTGGTGCATTAAATCATGGGTCGTTGGCATGCTCTCCAAAAGGAGTTTTTCCGGCTCTTATTATGATTTTGTGATTGTCAGACGGCATACGATCAAGAACGGTTTTGAACAATCTAATTGTACAATGTCGATCCAATTCACGATTTGCATCTCCAATGAAATATATTTGCAAAAATGAATAATCGCGATGAGCAAATGGCAACAATGAGCCAGCTCGATGATAAATCTGACCCTGATTCTGTAATGTATGTGAAATGTAAGGAGACATTGGATCAGAATTATACCGCATGAAGTAATCACCTTGAATGTCGGCATAAAATTGTTTCTTACAATGTTCGATGTCATTTGAGATTAAAAAAAACGCTTCGACAGTGGTGATGTTCCCATAATCATTGAACGCAATAGATCGGGTGGAGATGGAGAAAAAATGAAGGAGAGAATAAAAGTACATGTATTCAGTTTAACAATCCAATTGAAAATACCACCGGCTATATAGATACAATAGATGTGACACTTGATTGTGTGTCAATGTTGCAATATTCAAAAAAGTCAACCACATCTGTGTATATATGTGTTTGTGCATTAGATCGGATCGATTTTTTGGCATACAAAATGGAGCTATATGGGGGATCTTTGATTAGCAGTTCTGGTCAATACTTGGGTCCACCAAAACCCACTTCCAGAATTTTTGTTTCTTACTTTCTCAACGTAGTTGAATGAATAACACAACAAAGAACATACGGTAAACAGAAGCGTTGTTTTGCATTCTCTCACCATGGCGCATGAAAAAACGCATGAAAACGCATTCTCTCACCCATGAAAACGCATGGCGTCCGTTGTACATCCAGTACAATGGTTTTCAATTTTTGACGTTTCTTCGCTCACGGTACCCACGATCAATTCTTCAAAAATATTATCTTGAAATATTTATGAGTGTAACATAATGCAGACAAATAAACAACTACAAACTCATTGCCATCAATCATTGCTTTGCATCAATTAATATTTTTAAGTTTTTTTAAATAAATTTTCCCAACCTCTTGACCCCCAATCATAAAACCTGTAGGTAAATGAAAAGATAAACCTTGTGTGATTTAATTTCAGTGATACATAAATTGATTTGAATTTATAGTTCACATTTTAGAGAGGATTTTATGAAGACCGCCACAGGGCGGAGGCTATGCACTTGAGGGTTAATCAATGCAATACTAAATATTTACAAAGAACTAACCATTGTTGAGTGAAAAAAGTGGAAAAATTAATTTTAAATTCAAGCGGTCAAATCAAAATAGTTTCAAGTGTTTTTGTTGAAAGAGTATAAGAATTCGACCAAACGCGCATTCACATTGAAGTGCAATTATCTGACTAGTGTTATTATAACATGAAAAACGTAAAAACGCTCAATTATTCATATTCAGATTGAATGCGCAAACAAAGTGGTGTGCTTTTTTATCATTGTTTCTGCGTCTATGAATGTACGAAGTATAGAAGATTCATATCATCGACACGTCTATTCTGATGATTCAGGATTCATATTCCAACACATTTGAATAAATTATTACCACTGTTATATTTCATGGTTTCCATCATTGTTTTGGCTACGGAATGGCTTTTTTGAACACTATATGAGCTCTTAAACATTCATAAGCTTTTACATCCATGCTCAAGGATGATAAAAAATACATTTTTCCACTCAAAAAGCTATCGAAAATCTCACTTTGTGATTATAAGCAATTATATAGCAGCTCAACGGAAAATTAAGGGTACATAACGAGAGTGATATTGTTTGGCTCATAATTTACGTATCTACACGCATATCGCATATTGCATATTTCAAATTCATTGGTTCAAGTTCAACATGCGCATTGTAGTTTGCATCAGCGTTTTTAATTTCTACTCGAATTCAATCTTTCAACAATTCATTACTGAAACTACACGAAGAAGTGAAAGACATGAATACAACGGTGACTCACATAGTATACACGTATAATTATAACAGGATAGGTCAAACTCGCCTCGTGAGTATTTCATATAATCTGCAACTACTTGAGATGTATCTAGCTTATGTTTGTTTCACGCTCAACAAGCTCAAACAAATTTCATTGCTTGAAATATTGATATTTGATACAAAAAAGCAAAACAAAAATAAATACGCTTAGTTTTTGTGACTTACCATTGAATTCGTTGCTTGTGAATAACTCAGCGTAGTTTATAAAGAAAATTGCATTTATGCAGAAGTTGAAACGTAATCCGTGTTGATCCAAATTTTCACAATATTTTGCACATTCGCTCTAATATATATTTTATTTTCTCTACGAATTATTGTTGAAATCTTTCGAGTAAGATGTCAGTTGTCTGCCACCGATTTCAATGCGGAGCTGAAATGGGAACGTACAAAAATACAATACATTAGTTTCCACTTGAATTTCTGTCGAAGACTTTCTATAAATTTGAAATACGAGAAAATTTCGGCGAATTGAATTGACTAAACCACCTTGAGAATCTTGTGAGATTACTGTGCTTGAATGTTCATAAAATGCACGGTGCCTTGCAGATTGGATTTTGCATGTCCTTCAAAAATTGAGGCCATGCTGTTGCTGCTATAGATTCCCGTGTATCAAAACATTTTTCTACCTATTTCGAAATGTTATAAGCTGTCATCGATGTGAGGCAGCCGTTGCTGTCCATAGACAGATGATATTGATTTTTCACTATTTCAGAGTAGGTACAAGGTACATATGTACGTGCATATCAATCATTACCACCATGATAGAGACGTGTAAATACACTGGCTGGTTGTGGAACAGCAATTTGGAAGCAACATAAGCGTTAAACTTCCGTCGTCATCAACTTCATGGCTGACCCACTTTTCGCGTTATACACAGCCATTAGGTAAAAAGCAAAACAAAAAAGAACAGAACGACCAACATCGAAACTGTTGATTAGTTTTTCACTTTATTCCCTTCTTCAGTTCGCTTTCGATTCATTTAGAAAGTAATTTCCTCGTTTCTTGAATCGGATTATGTAATAATTGCACATGGAAATAGTGTCACGAGAAAAAAAAATTAATGAAAGTTGTTCGCTTCAGATAAGAATTGATTTGATTTAATTGAGCTTTCACACCAAGCATAAAGACTTTTTTTTAAATACCTATTGACTTTAGTCACGGGTTTTGTTTCACAGCTTTAATTTACATTACCTTCCAATTTACCCGAAAATAGCTCACAATAAGAGGAGAGGGAGGAGGGAGTTGAAGTGGAGGTCACAAAAGCGGGAATGATAATTTAAAACATGAGATAATTAAACCAAATCCAATTTAAAACGAATAATTGTACCAATTATATCTTGTTAACTACAATGTCATTTTTTGTCTCGTCATGATGATATATTATGAATTCTTGTATGTGTCTGTTGTATATTGGTTGATGCACTGAAATAAACATTTCAAAGGTAATAAAATGTGTTTCGCAAATATTGGCATTTAATTAAAGAATTTTATTGAAGCCAAATAAACTTTAAATATCTCCATGCATCGAGCATAATTTGTGATTTTGAATCAACTTTGTAAAGTTTTTTTTTAAAAGGCTACAAAAATGCACATTGCATTCATTAAGTCTTTTAATTAAAATATATCTTCATTTCCCCGATTCAATATTAATGATATATGACTTTCAATAGTATGTCACTGACAAAGAATTTTTCACCAGCAGCATTAAATGTTCGCAAAAATACCTAGATGGATTGTTTTATAAATTTCATTTTCCCAATTCAATGTGATAAAAAACAACGCACATAAGTGTATATTATACACACATTCCATTTCATTTTATCAAATACATGAATTTTAATTTTTCTGTTAACTGTACGACAATATGAATCAGTACCTCGAATCCGATCGGAACAATTGCAATGAATTTTCGGATTTTGATTCATTTACTCCGAAACAGAATATCCGGTTCTTTTATAATATAATATATTTTTGTGGAGATTTTTTTATTTTCGTATGATAAGCCATAACTGTTGATACGAACGGTTTCGGTGACCCAAAATCCATTCACTGTCAACGATTTTAGTGTGGTGCGAGTCTGATCACTTGTCTGTTGATTCAATTGATTTAATTGATAATAAATTAAATAATTATATTTAATTGAAGTATTTTATGCACAGCTAAAAACAAATATTAATGGACTTTGCAACATTTTTATCAACAACAAAAATGAATTTTTACAAAATGAGAGAATTCAAGACAATATCTCAGCTACCTCGTGAGGTTTCTCTGGGCTACTACATGAAACTTGTGATTGAGACATTTTTTCGAAAAAAAATCTTCGTATAAAGCTTATTTGGCTACATATAAACTACTTTTATGCTACATAGATGAATACTTAGCCCAGAAGAGCAATCTCAAACTAATTCGTGTTTATCGAGCTGTCAATATTCTTGATAGTGGAATTCACTCAGCTTTCACAATTTCAACACCGGAAGTTTTATAATAGAAGCGTAAATAATTGATTCTCACTTGTACAGCAAAAAGTTCAGTTGCTAAAACTCAATACCACGATTTGGTTGAATTCGACATCAATTTTTCTCACATATCGATCGGATATTATGAAAACGATTGTGCTGAAAGTAGCGCAGCATAACTACATCAATGCTCGATTCAGATAAAAATTAGATAATATCTTCATATTTGCCGCAACAGCTTTTTTGTGCATATTGGAAGTTTCAAAACCAAAATCAAAAATGAAATCAACGACAAATCCTACCTGACAAATATTTGGTATGTTATGAGAATTACGATTTAAAAAAAAAAAAAAATAATTATATTTTATATTAAAAGGTGTAACATGCATACATGAACTGAAAGGTCTCTTCGAACGCAAAACTAATTACGATTGCTTCAGAGTAGTGTTTTCTGAGTGCCAACTCGACCCTAGCTAAACTTTTCTATACATATTTGGAATGGTATCAGTGTGCTAACTAGCTGTTCTGGGTCTGGGACAACAAAATACATTGGTTATGCAGAGTATATTCTGCTCTCATCTATTGACATAGCAAACATAAACATATTGCATTTATCTCACTTCGATTTATACAGTCATGAGCATTTGAACACCGAAACCATTCACGTACACACATACATAAATGTATGGAATGATGTGTTCATTCGATAACAGCTTTTGTTGATCAAATGCATGAAATCTGCCTAGGAAATACCATATTTCAATGAATTAGAGAGGCTGCACCACATTTCGTAGAATACGTTTCATCTTTACCATTCGAAAAGAAAATACTTCACGTATGAATGAATGATGAATCCCATTATAATCCACGCTATTGCATATTCAATTCATCACTTGGATATATCAATTATCAATCGAACGGCTTGCATTTATGTGTTGTTCACTTTCCACAGCATTAATTTTTTTGCTCACCAATCGAAAGGAAAATTGTGGTGTTATTAAACATGTGATGAAAAGCGAAAACAAAATGCATATTATTCAATTCCATTCGAAGTGAATTAACAAATGTCATTGACAGCGTCCCTCAACACCCGGAACATCAAATGACATTTATAACATTGGCGCCCTCTGTATGCGCCATAGCGTTCTCTTCAGCTCGTGGTTGGCTTTCAAGTTGAAATTCTATAAAAGTTACAGGGGTTACTGTTGCACTTGTCATTTCATATGAAATATGTTGTCGCACAAGTAATTACACAGGTTACTTATGTCATTGTCACGGAAAGGGTATTGCGCGTTATATTGAATTATAACATTCCAAAGTTGAAATGAAATATTGATAAGATGTCATTTTTTCAAATACATGTCAACTTGTTTCGCTGTACATTGAATTGAATCAATAGCTGTCGCAAGTTTCCTCGTCAACGTTGATGCAAGTGTTTGGAAATTTAATCTTCTCTCTTCAATGTTTTAAAATCAAGTTCAATTTCGTAATCTCTTTCGACATTTCAGTTTAGACTAAGATGACTCCTCCGGACCCAAAATCGGGATATAAAGCCATTTAATTTAAAAATCGGTGCGAATAGGTACATGAATGGTAAAATAAACATAAACATCAGATTTTTTTTTCTCTGAAATCGAGCCAAGTCGGTCACATGAGGTTGGCAACCATGCACCACTTTACCATGCACCACTTTTATCCAGTTGATTTTGTATCGTCGAGCTACCGAAATGTAAATGTGAGAAATATTTCAATAGATTTGGCTTCGAATTTAATTTACAATTCAACCGAATTGTACAATTCAGTTCGGTCTAAATATAGTTCATATTCAATAAGGTGGAAATGCATTTAGACAGACAGACAGATTTATTCGATTTCTCGCTTAATCTATTGTTTTTTGGAGTTTTTTTAATGTGTGTGGAGTCGAAGCAAAATGACAAATCGTCCTAAAATGCTTCTAAATTTAGAGGCTCTTACAAAGTATGAATGGGATAGTTTATCTATATTGATCGCCAATCGAATGTGAATTTGATTCATTCACGCGATATTCACATGAAATGTGTGTTCTTCGCATGCCCAGTTGATTACCACAAACGAAATACATGCAATTTCTTATCCATAAAATATTCGCATGAGAAGCATCCACTTCACATCGAAATCGACATCGACATCAACACCAACTCTGACACCATTACGATTGGCACTACGCTTCCAAAAGTGCATTGTCAGAAATGTCGGTGAGAACGGCTCTCAGGCTCTCACCATGATCTATCCTTATTAACATCGTCCTCCAAACAGCTTGCCGCTTATACGTTGAGGAAAGGCACACAAAAACTGTTATTAGCATACGATTCATTCGCACCCGTTCGCCGGAATATGCATATTCAAGTAAAAAGAATAGGGGCCATTTCACAGTTTTGAGTGTTCACTGTTCAGTTTGGCAGAATAATTGTGTATCTGCTCAGATTCTGTTGAATAAAAATTGAGTGTGTATGGAACACAAGTGAACTAAATGGACATACCGAGAGAGAGAGAGAGAGAGAGAGAGAGAGAGAGAGAGAGAGAGAGAGAGAGAGAGAGAGAGAGAGAGAGAGAGAGAGAGAGAGAGCGAAAGAGCTGCGTGGATGAACATCAATATGAAAAGCATAGAGCATCCATGCATTTTAACTACTCGACAAACTGACATGTAAATTTTCCGATGCGAGTCCGAGGAAATGAATAATTTATTGTATTTTCAATGCGAACGCTCGAGCTAGTGTCTAGTCTCACATCGGAAACACATTTGTAAGTGAATTGACAAATGGTTGGATACTAAATCCTTCCTTAGGAATTTTCTTAGCGTGAAAAAAAAACAAATTACGTACACTGAAACATTGGGAAGTGCATTTAAATTATCACTTCCTTTGTTCGATCCGCTTATTCAATCTGGATATTTATGCGACTTACATTTATTCCTATTTATCAATAATATGCATGACATGTTAAAGCTTAAGATCAAGACATATTCTTCATTGTTCATTAAATTGTTCGAAATCGATTATGCCAAAGTTAGTTTGAGCCAAAACCCAGCATTCAATCATATGATTCGAAATTAACCAAAAAATCATGCATCTGCAATCCGAAGTACAGTATCTTGAAGTTGCCATACAGATGTGTTTTGAAAATGCGAACAAAATGTTTCATTTTCATCACACTATTCTTAAGACTATATTTATACCTTGCTGTATATCCTAATTAATGTTTAAATGCTCAATTGATCGAAAAAAACAGTATTGACCCTATTTCTAGAATATAGTCGAAGTGAATCGTTTATTGAACATTAATACTGGCGATATATTTGTGAGACATGCACAAACCAATTTGAACGAGCGAGAACTTCACATTGAACAGTTATAATATTGAATTGAACAAATTTCCATTTACTTTATTTACTTGTAGTTAAATTTGTACATTTATTCTATTTATGTTCAAAATTAGCAGTTTTTGAACAAAAGAGGCCAGGATACAAAAAATATCAAATTTATTTTGACTCCACTCAAAGAATTATTTTGACATATTGAAAATATGTGTGCCGTAATGAAACATCACAAACGTTTTAAATTGATTGGGCTATTGGCGGATGGGAGTTTAAGGTGAATATTCCAAGCTTCATGCATTTAAACGTAATCTCTTGGAATGTACACGATTTCACATATGTATTATCATTATTGTATTGACACCGAAACATACTAGTGGGTATGAATTGAGATGCATGCTATGCATGGAGAGATGGTGTCAAATTGACAACCTCGATGAGCCAAATACCATCAAAGTGTTCGACACCGACTCAAATACACCTAATGGTATGAGCATCGAAGATTTGGCCGGAAAATTCCTGAAATCCAATGTTCCGAAAGAGATTTTAACATCATTTTGATATTGAAATTGTGGGTCTGTTTAGATTAAGTTTGACCTGTGTCAGAAATTTGTAATCACGTCACATTGTAAATTGTGAAATAAAAATGAAAAAAGCAATAGCTATCGATTGTCCGAATTATGAAAACCCACTTGTACGAAGAGTATTTAAATTCCCAAAGAAAATCTCAAAATGGACTCAAATAACTATAAAATTGTTTCAGAAAACTCATTGCAATCTGAGTCAATTGTGTGATTTGTCCAAGGGGTGAATTACCATTAAAATTTCATTTTCAATAATTTTCAATACCGTTCAGTGTTTTTCAATACTTTTCAATACTTTTCAATATTTTCAAAGCTTTTTAATATTTTCAATGATTCAGTATTTTCTAGTACACAATTTTGACATAAAATCTTTTCGACATGGAAAACTATGAATATATTTACGCGCATTGAAACTATTGAAAAGCATTCAAAACCATTGAAAAGCATTGACAAGTATTGAACAATATTTAAAACCATTGCAATCATTCTGCCAAACATAATTTGACAGAAAATACTGAAGAGTAAAATCAGTGTTTTTCAATACTTTTTCAATAATTTTCAGTACTTTTCAATGATTTTCAATTCTTTCAATGTTTCAATGGTGATTCGCCCCTTGGATTTGTCTGTGGGAATTTAATCAACTTTCACAAATTGGCTTTCAAAAAGTGACGTTCAGACCATCGACAGCCTTTGTTTACTCATTTCGATTTCACAATTCATAACGTGACTTATATACATGGGCAACAGGGGAGATATCTTGACATTTTCCATACGAATCGACATTTTTATTATTGAAATTTTTTGAAAAAAATTGCATCATTGGATTCCTTACCCCATTTATCGCCCCCTTCGCCTGGCCGCGACCATTTTTAACCGAATACGAACCAAGCAATGAATGCAAAACAATCCGAATCGAATCGAATCGAACACATGGACACATGGGGCTATTTACGGTTGCTAGTTTCACTAATTTTTCCTAGTTTTACAAGTGTGAATAACCCCATGCATAGACAGATTAACGAACGAACACGAACACAAACCCGATTTTCCCGTTCGTTTATATCTCTATAGAGAGTATCTGAAAATAGTCACAACTTGTTTATAGCGGTTTTGGTACCTCGCACATATATGTTGTGACTTGACTAGAGAATTCAAATCAATTCGTTGATTCATCTGGCCAGAAATTGCTTCAAAGTAGGTTCAATGTGCGAGCCCGAAGGTGCTCACTCAATTATACGCAGTGAGAAACCATACAAATGAAGAATATGTCAAAATATAGCAAAGGTTCTCTGCCCTTATCTCTGATCAAATTGACGGTTTTGTATTGGATAAAGTTCCAGGAGTAATGGTTATTACCAGGCTTCTTTAGATATGTTTTAATGCTTGATATCAAACATCATGTAATTCATTTCACGAGTATTGATGAATTGCAGGCTCCTTTTTGATATATGGCAATTTTCTACATATCAAAACGATCGATACAATTTTTTTTTCAGCCACACAAGGATTTTCTTATCAACACATTTATTTTGTTTCGTAGGAAAACAAGTTGTTTGGCCATAAAAATATGTGTGGGTGTTTTTGTTTTGAGCTCTGGAAAATGAATTTGATTTGTCTATGTGTGCTGATTTGTCGCCTACGCGTCTTCATATGGTCGCTAAAACAATAGATGTATGAGAAAAAGCTCCACTGCAAATTGCTGCAAAAACATGCACATCTATTGACACTTTGTCACGATTCGAAAAATGAGTATCGTCACAGCGAATGTACTGTGCAACTGTACAGTGTACAATATATGTTTGCATCGCGGTCGTCACTATATTCGCGTTGATTTCATCTTTTTGTTTCGTATTAATTCTAGAGATTTCAATGTGATGTTTCAATGCATCGAATGTCGATTGCTCGAATTAAACGTATCTATGTGTGTGTGTATATTATGCATTTACCAAACCATAGTCATGCTTGATTCTCAATAGCCCGTTGGTTCGTTGTTCGGATGGATATCTAAAGCTTTTGTATTGTATTGTTTTGTGATGTTGTGTTGTGTTGTGTTGTGTTGTGTTGTGTTGTGTTGTGTTGTGTTGTGTTGTGTTGTGTTGTGTTGTGTTGTGTTGTGTTGTGTTGTGTTGAGCTTTGTTTTGTTTTGTTTCGCTTTGGGTTGTGCTCCTTTATTCCATTGCCATTTCATTCGTTTTATGTTGCACATTGCACAATGCCCAATGTAAAATACTCACATTGCTGAAATGTATAAAATCCGTTTTGCATCTGCTTTAATGTGCTACCATTCCACTTTTTGTGGCTCCGGTCATTGTGTAAAAACAATTTTACACAATGTTTTGCTAATGCTTTAGTTTTCACATTGTACATTCTTCTTCTTCTTCATCATCATCTCAATACACATTCACGCTCTCGACCACTGTTTTCGTTCAATTAAGTGCACTTTTCGTTCTCATTTTTGCTGCAGTCGTCAGAAATGATTTTGTTACCAAAATACATGTGAACATGTCGATTTAGCTTCATACTCAGTTGTCTGTATCCACGAGATCCAAATATGCTCAAACATACCAATTGCAGTGCACAATGCCGTTGATAATAGGATTCATGTGAATGAATTGAACACCAACGTATTATCGTTCGAGAATTTACTGTGTGACGAAATTGTGAACATTTTTTCGCCCCCTTTCGAAAGAGCAGTTTTAATGCAAATACCGTTTTAATCGATTTTTCTGTGCATTTTTTCGGAGCTGCTGCTGTTGCTGTTGCTATTATTGCAGCTGTGCATTGCATTTCCAAATCAACTTTATTTTTGAGGAGTGAACACTTTGTAAAATGTGCTGTTGTTGTGGAGTTGGAATGAGGATGTGTGGGCTGGGGGCATGGGCTAGGATATGCATGTAAAGTAAGATTCAAATGGATTTAAAAGATATTCAAATTAGTGTTCGGCGCATTTACAGTATTTATCGTTATGTTTGCTGTTAATGTATGGTTTTCAAATGGGTGGCTCTATTCAGGCGGCAGTTACTCAATGGCAATGAAATATTCAAACGACATGCATAATTTTTTTACAGCGTGACACTGAACAGTCAGCACCTGAATTTTAAATGAAATAAAATATTTACTATTATTCAGCAAACATTGGACACCAACAGCAGCAGCAGCAGTGGCATCGAAAGCATCAGCCGTGTACCGTTCATAGAACGAAGTGCACACAAACACACGATGTCTATGCTAAATGAAATTAATATTCAACTTGAGCCTATCAATCATTTACAATGCTGCTATCAATTGTGATTATTTCTGATAGATAAAACCAAAAATATATACAAACATTTCTGGAAAAATAAACAGCAGATAAATGAAATTGCTAAAGAAAACATGAAAGGAATCGATTTCGATATTGATATGGATATGGATATGTTGCCATGGAGATTTTATTCTTTGAGGCTGGGTGGTTTCCCGCACTCAAAATATGCCATCAACATCTTCAATACACGTACATCAATTCATACCATTACCATCGTTCTATTGACGCATTACATATGCATATTGGTGGTTTTCTCCTGGATTTTCACATGCTGTGCAATTCACATCGTATGCAATACATTTATCAACAACAAAAAATCCGACAGGAAATAGGCTTCACATTAAGTTGTCGTAGTCAATCCCGCGACCCGATTATCGAAACCCACGCGTGTGTATATTCTTCTGAATGACTGTTCTCTCGCATAGGTGCGCAGAGGGGGGTTTCCGGATTTTTCCCTCCCTATGGAGAGCAAGTCTCTGGGATTTCCCCGGGTCTGGAAATCCGGTTTACCTCGGTCCGTACACCAATGGAATCCGGGATTTCCCATTTCACATATCAATTTCTGGCAAGATTTTTTTTTTGCGTCATCGAAGTCTACGTATCTACGGTTCTCTCAAATAATATTAAGATATCTATTAAGATGCCAACTGTACATGAAGTACAAGAGGTCATCGGTTAGCTTGGAGGCTATGTCAGAACCTATGTTTTGCGACTAGTCGTAAATGCCTTGTCGGAGAACTGCTATGGCATGCGATCCAATGAACTTATTAGCTTGATTATTTTTATGTGATAAATTTATGTAACAAATCCGAATAAAATAATGGAATCCATTGATAGTACATCTTCTTTGAGAACCTTCTTTCCAATCTGCTTCGCACATATTCAAAGTGACTATCAATGGAACCCATTATTTTATTTGGATTTATTTACATAATTTTTCGCTTAAAAATACTCAAGCTCATCAATTCATAGAAATTGCACAAATCTAAAGTTTGTTTTTCACCAGCATTTTTATGTGATTCATGATTTTGAATTCAATTGAATTATATTTTAATTTGTATTCGTATTCGCATTTTCCCGTACTTTTTTTCGGACCATAGCCAGGGGTTGGTTAAGCCATAATCATCTGTCTGATATCGCAATCCACATCGTATGATCTGTTTACACATTTGAACTGTTTGAATTTAATACCTTTTCCAAGGAGCATAATGTTCCTTTGGTTTATCGAAATTGATTTTATTGCCAACTCTATTTATCTGTGAGATACTTGCAAAATGTTCAGATGGTCGAAAGTAAACTGCATATAAATTGTTACGTGTTACAACACAGTAAACATGGAAAGGAGAACGATTACATTTCAGTTGGAATTAATCTGCAATTGAACAAAAAAAATTGAAATCGGAATGCTTAAGAGCAATTTAATGAAATGAAATCAAATTAAAGCCTGGATTGTATTCATCGAGAACATTTCCTATTTCCACTCGTTTAGTCGAATTTATTGGTTTAGATATGCTTTTTGTTGCTGATTTCCATCTCAAAGCAAACGGTTGGTTTATTTTTGCTAATTGAATTTTCGCCATTGCCATCCATTTCATTCAATTCGTTTCATTCAGAGGCAGAGGGACAGCGTCAGGGGCAGGAAGAGAGAAAAAGAGAGAGATTCACTTTTCACGAAATGACTATAAAAGAGCTTCAAATTTAAAGCTATCAGTTAAAATACTTAATACTTGCACGCTTGCAGTTCAGCGGATATGCGATGCAGAACGAGAAATGCAGTCGATGAATTCAATGATTTATAAAAAATGCATTGTTCTCATTACATTCCCCTCTTTTTAATTAAAATGTTCAAAACATACTTCAAAGTTCTAATTTCAATCCAATTATTCATTGGACTGTACGATGTTAAAAAAAAATTTGAACTTAAAAAAAAACGTCAAGAGAGTATTTTGCCGTTGAAATAATCGGTGCAGCTCGTTGATTTTAATTCGTAGATTAGATTTTGACGTTTTTAAAAATTTCCCAATTTCATTGTCACACAAAATCGTTTCTGATTATATACTAGAGCTCTGCATCGGCTATCCGCCGTTTTCGGATATCCGGTATCCGATCCGATAATTTATCCGTCCGATCCGAGATTTTCGGATATCGGATGGAACAAAATTCGTATTCTCACCTTCGGATGGATAGAATTTCACATCTTCGGATAAATTCATCCGAAAATATGCAAACATTGGATATAATATCCCCAAAATTGATATTCAATGCAGGGCGTTTTTTCGGATATCCGGTATCCGATCCGATCATTTATCCATCCGATCCGAGATTTTCGGATGTCGGATGGAAAACAATTCGTATTCTCAGCCTCGATCTGATTCGGATGGATATGATTTCCCCAAACTTGGAGTCCGGTCGGATTCGGATCTGATTTTGCTATCCGATGCAGTGCTTTATTATATACTAAAAAATAGTGATAGTTATTACGTGAAAAGTCTCCGCCACTGGGTAAGCAGCATTGCATTTGATTTAAATTAAATGCTTTATCGTTATTGTTTTCCATGTTTAATTGATTCTTTCCGATGGATGCTTAAAATTCGTTGCATTTTAGTGTGTTTGAAAGAATGATTTCATTTAGTTTTAATTTGATGTTAAACCTTTGAAATATGCCTTGATGTTGCCATTTCTACTAATTAAACGATTATATTGGAATCATGACTCCAATTTTCCTTTTCTTCCTTCTCTAAGGCGGGTAAGAGAAATTTTGTTTATTATCATTTCTATCTATGGACTTGAGGACACTTATAGTGCTAGCCATTCCATTATGGGCGCATTTATTTTGTGCTTCCAAAATATCCGTGAGAAATTTTGGTTTCAACACCATATGAGCTGCTAAGATAGAGTTGAAATTATGGCTGAGATTGCCATATGATGGTTGCCAATATGAAACCGGGTTCGATTTTAAGAGGAAAGTTTTCAGGTACACGATTCGGTCTTTATATAAACACACGCATTTTAATTTATCTCCGGGGAACTGAGCAAATTCGCACTCATACGTAGGCATCGCAAATCAGCCACATGTTTATAATCTGAAAAGGGTAATGATTTGGATATGTCCCCAATTCGCATTCGCTGGAAAAGCACATAACCGAAAACTAGATCAGTTTAATTTTGAAATATTCATGAGCCGCTTTAATGGCACGAATTTGTTGCTCTACAAATGTACACAATCAAATGTTCCAATGCTTTTACATTGTTGTGTAATTCTATTCGCCATAAATAAATGGGAGAAAGTTTTGGAGCATTTTGTGGTTTTGGGCAATGGTCCATTCCATGTACGATTACATACATTTGTAAAACACAACATATGAAAATCAATTTTTTTTTTGGGGTTTTCCACTTTGAAACAACAGTGACATACCATTGTCACAGTGTTTCATTTCGTTTTTTATCCACTATGGATTACGAGCAAACTCTTATTTCCTCATTTAATTTTCGATTTTAACGGATGTTATACATGGCTGAATTGGGTTCGGTTTATTTTTTTTTTTGTCTTCATTTTCAAATGGCCATTACAAGCTCAAACGATAGTGTTTTCACCACTTTTGAACGGGTACGCAAACAATTTTGTCATATATTTACTATATTTGAGACCCTGAAAGTGAACATGAGAATTTATTCGCACCCAGGTCGGCTGAACTAGTAAAACAAACAAGAATTCGAAATTGAACGTGAGTATGTGTCTAAGTTGGTTAATAAACCAAAAAGAAAATAACCAGGCAAAAAATTGCAATACACATTGTGGTTCCTGGTTGTTCAATGTGTGCTGTAAATGTGCCGAGGGAAAACTATATCTGTAAAGTATCTGTAAAGAGTGGCAAACGAGTGGAAAAGATGCGGTTGGTTTATTGTTTAAGCACAAGCGCCTAAATGGACACTATTCGTAGATTGACATGTCTACGCAAAGTAAAAGAAATAATAACAACACGTTTCGTTTGCTCGTGGTTTGTAACCAATTCGGTATTTGCAATGAATTTTACATTTTATGACTGACATAAACCCTTGGGCTGTACAATGTGAAATGTTTACTTCAAAGTGTCTTCTTACGCCTGCATATAAAATTTCGTCACATTCAACTACTCAACTAACGTGAGTCAACTTACAACCTTCAATCGAAATTGTCAATAAAAAGAATGAAACGATGATTGATGGAACGAAAGCTTGGTTACAGTGAAGATGGTGGAGTATGTATTATTTCACTAAGATTTACTACAAACAATCACCATTAAATTTAATTCCATTTTCATGTAATCGATAAACACAAAGAAACATACAATTACCTTTTGTGACTTTGACTTTGACTTTGACTAGGCAGCTACCGACGGTTTTAAAAGTTCGCTTTTGTCTGGAATGAAAAAAAAAACAATTGGAATAAAAAATTCAAATGTCAATCTTGACCATATATGCGCAAGGGAGGAGGGGAGTATTTTAAAGTCATTTTCGCAGACCACCTATGGTGTTTTGAAACATGAAATACATACACCACCTTAAAATTATTCAAAATTCCGTCTATTTTAGGCACAACTTGCTTATCCATCTAATATATTTACATTTTTACATTATTACATTACTACATTTAAATCTGCGGCCTTTGTGCTATTTTGTGAGTAAAATTCTTTTGACAAGTGGATATTTATTTTGAGAATCGGTCGAACAACTAATAATAATCAATGATAAAAAGATAAAATTGATCTACTTTGAGTATTTTCCATTCTTATCAATATATTATTGAAATATGCATATGAACAACATGTTGTCCTATTAAGGGCAAAGAAAAATCTTGAAAAATATTTTCCTCTTTTCAACACGGAATATCAATTTCTCCGATTGCGTGTTCGATTTGCAGAATTTGAGTTATCACCGTTTATTAGGACAAATTTGAGTCATGATTTTTGAAAAATTGCAAATTTTTCACTGGAGATACACTTTTCTCAGCATCTTCCAGTGAAACCAGTCAAAACAGTGACCGTCTACTAAAAAAAAACAGAAACTATTTTGCCAATTGCAATAAGCTGACAACACATGATGCGAAGTGTGTCAAGAAAAGCAGGCATCGGATATATGTTTAATGTTTAGTGTTAGTGCACAGCTAAATTGATTTTCTTGTTCACTAGAGATAAGAAGAAAATCAGAGTGTAAATTACTTCTTTAGCCTTTATTGTGTGACGCTATGGAACAGCTCCCTCTCTCTCTTTCAAACGTTCACACACACACACCAACAAACATCCCTTACATCAGTGAAATTACATTATTGAAGAGTAAATAGGTTTACACCATCGTCACGCATTGTTCATCTTCTGTGTAATTTGCTGGGAGTTTTGGACGGTAACTCAAACGAAAGCAAAAAAAAAAATCTTGGAAGAATCCCCCCAAAGTCTACAAAGAACAAATGTCAAATCAACGATCTTCACAATAAAAAAAGAACAAACAAACGCAGTACATACAGTAACCGATTGCATAGAACTGGTATGTAGTATGAAACTGGGTACTGAACTTCAATCCAGTTGTGCAACTGAAGCAAAAAAAAACCAATGAATGAGAACATTTGATTGAATTTATTTTATATTGATTCATGCACAAATTGTCCACATCATCATGATGTCGGTTGCTCGAACGAAAAACAGTTTATAAAAATATACTATCTAAATAATGAAAATAAACAGTTTAAATAAATTAATGAAATTCGAATATATGTTTCATATTTTTTGTCCACTCTGATCGCATTGGATGCTCTTAATTGCTTTATGAAACCAAAGTCTACCTTTTTTTTGCTATGGAATTCGTTTTTCATTTCGATTAACAGTCCATGGATACCACGACAAATGAACGATAGGATAGGTATCAAATGACACACTCAGCTTTATATTTTCATTTAAACATCGATTGATGAAATTAAAACGAGTGTTGACTGATGAAAATCAACAATTTTCCATATTTTTACAATTTATTAATTAAAAGAATGTTTCAATTTACTAATTCTCAGAAATACAGTACGTTTTAAACCGTACAGAATAAACTAAGGAGAAACCATATCCGCTGCAGTTGTGACTGTGTAACATAGCGTATATGGTTTCAGCATTTCATTTTTCACAAGACTTTATTTAGTCGGTTTCAGACATATCTTTCCGTTGAACAAACTTGAAAAGCATTGGGTTTATAAATCATCTTTGGCTTAAAAGTGTCAAGCGAGGGGGGAATAACAGCCTCGAATACTACAAATACGTTGCGAATAAAGCAAATGACGAAGTGTACATGTGCAAGCATTTACATCGAATCATTCGTTACACATTGTATTGACCAAACCAAAATGGACGCAGATACACAAAATGAACTGGAAAAATCGTTATTAAGATAGAACTATTACCATCTATTAAGATATATCGGCTAATAATTAATAGCGACTCTTCGGTTCATTAACTTAATAACACATTCAACCTAATAGAGAATATTGTTAATGAATGCGAATGCACTCAAGTGACAATTGTGAATAAGATGCAAATGATTCCAAATGCGTCGCATATTTTCCAATGGCCAAATAGTTATTTCCCCCTAGGTGTCAAGTGACCATAAAATCGAATCAAATGAAATCAAATGATTAAAATGTGTGAAATATGAAGTATAATAAAATGTGGTATGTATTGTACTGAACTGCACTGGATTGCTGTGAATGGAATGGAATGGACCGACATGTCTGAATCCGAATAAACAATCTACCGGCCATGATAAAGATGTAATGAAAATGTGCTCAACGGGGGTAATTTAATATGCTTGTGATTGGATGATGGCTAGCATGCAACAAGAATCATGTTCATTGTTCATGCAGTTGCACTTCAATTCGGCACTGTACTAGCTCAATGCAATGAGTTAAAACACGCTCAATATAAAACATCATATTTTAATGTTTCACCAGAGACACGCAAATATGAATTCGATTCCAGTGCGTCGTTCAACATACCCACCGCCAAATGATTATCTTCAAATTCATATTTCGAATCGATGCTGTGCGTGTGCGTGTGCGTGTGGATTGTGCTCCAGTGTGTACACTGTACACAGTACAGTGCAATGTGTAACGATGCATCACAAATGATATATTATTGTCGCGTCTGTAATTTCAACGGCTTGTCATCGACAACATGCAATTATACAATTCTCGTTGCTCGTATTTTTGGGCCCATTTTTTGCGTAAATTACTCCAGCTATCTGGCTATTAAATCCATGTCATTGCGCAGAGTGCGTTCATTTGTGTTTGTGCAATGAAAACGAGAGAAAGAGTAATAAAAAAAAACAACAACTTCACAGATACAACGGTACTTGCCCTTTTTTGTTCAGATTATTATGAAACACAATAACAATTTTGTTATACAATTTTTACGTAATTTCATATCTTCCAGCTTCAGTACCATTGTACCATTGTAGTTGTACAAACTTGTAATTTTATTATATTTTTATATATTTTGTAAATAAATGGACTACATGCACAACAAAAATGGTCACATGTTTGAAAAATGCGCTGAGAAAATTATTGAAATAAAATATAATTTCATTTCACTATTGAGTTTTAGAATCAACTTTATAAAAAAAAAACAAGTGTGCACAACAGGAGAATTGTGCGGAAATTACGAAATAAATGAAGTGTGTATTTTTTGTGATGTTTTCTTTTTGGTGATGGTTCGCATAGCGACTTTCGATCGGTTCATTGATGTTCAACACAGCGAGCAATTGTAATGGTATAGCCATAGCAACTGTTCAACGCCTGAATCAATCGATAAATTGTGACTATGAGCCATTCACACAGAGGTATTGGCTATTGATGTTCATTTTTTGTTGCTGTTGTTATTACAGTAGACAGAATAAAGTGGCAATAAGCATGATATTTTTCGGTGTGTATCATTGAATTCTTCGTATTGATTGGAATGGAACGCACCTCATGCTCCTCCAAAATATATTCCATTTCTTTACGTCTCAACAGTTATTATTCATTTTCCACCTTTTTTACACTGTAAATTGGCTAACATTCCGTAGGAATTTATTCTCTATTCTCATAAAATAAAGAGGCTACATTTTCTCAGAGAGAGAGAGAGAAAAATATGAACAAATTGCGTAGCTTCGGCCATGCCAAAATGGTCCCAGACTATTATGCTAGCTATTACGCTATGGATATAAATAAATTTGTTATGTGGGAAAATAAATCAGCGTCAACGAAATGAGACTTGCCATTCGACGCTTTCATTTATTTTCTCGTGTTCTTTTTTAAATATTATATCTGCTTGTTTTGTCTCCGATTACAGATCATTGGCATTTTAATTGTTGGCGTTTTTATATTAATGTTAATTATTCACTGAACACCAGAATTTCTCGCTTATTGCGATGCACGTAAAACATGCCTAAAATGACTTAATGGTAATGTTCAGTGCAACGGTCTTTCGTAAGCCATTTTTCATCAATTTAGCTATGAGTGCGGTCTGTGTTGCTTTCGTTACTCTTTTTTTATAAGCTTTGTCACGTCATTGCTGTTTTTAACTATAATTTTCGTATTCACCCTTCTGAATGATGACGCAAATCCCTTCGTGCTACTTATTTTCTACAATCTACTAGAACGGTTTATCGTGCAATAAAATTAGCTGAACAGTTGGACGACTGAAATTCAATTGAAACCGCCCTAATTCGGGTCAAATATAATTGAAATGTTCAATTACACACACTTCGTGGGAATTTTAACTTTTCCGTGCGTAAAATGGGCTTAGGAAATGTATTTTGAGAGCCAGAGTCACAGTTCTCCATGGGAAGTCATTTGTCTTTAACACTCTTGGAATTGGATAGTTACTTCTGGTACCTCCCGTGCAGAATGACGTCATCGTCGTCACCATCGCCGTTTAATTTGGTCACAATAGCAAAACGAATATCTTTTTCTCTTGATTTATTGATTGTTCAAAGGTAATTCAACTGTTTCATTTGTATTAGTTATTGGTTTATATTTCAGAAGGATATCACTTTTTGATAGTTTAGTGTTATACAGAGACATGAAAACATCACACTGATAAATTCGTGGCATCAAATTCAGATAGTTAGTTCAATGTTCAATCGTTTTTCCTTCGATGAAAATCAAAATTTTGTTAACGTATCAGTGAGAGATAAAATGAATGATATATCATCGCATAATGCGTAAAATGTTGCAAAATATTTGCATGTGGCTGCTCTTAAAATCCAATCAATGTAATTATCTTCTTTTTTTAGCATTGGAAGCATTAGCAAACAAAATGGAATTAAATAAATTCGAAACGTTCATCAAATAGAAATGTGAATGAATGGAAGCGAAAAGAAACTACAACACAACGAAGCCAATTATTTTGCCGTCACGCAAATATTTGCGTTTCACCATGGGAAATGTGCGCGCCCATAAACCAGAAATGGAATTGAAACCAATTTACATTCAACTGTTTCGATGTTGATTATATTGGAATTCGAAATGGCTCAATATTTATTTTCAATAACATTAAAGAGATTTCCTTTTGCAACGCACTTAAACACATAATATTACATCAGTTCAGCTCAATTATAGCCGAAAAACGGAACAAATATATAATGGTATTTTGATGGTGGTGAAAAATAAATTTATATTAATTCAATTCAAAGAAAATTCAGTTCACAATTGACCAAAAACGAATAAAAACAGTTAATTGCATTCGCTTTGTAAATCGGTTTCCATCTCTCTTATAATGAATAATTGTTTTATTTTGAAAAAATACAACAAAATGTGCTACCTATTAGTTTGTGATTGTTTATATATTGTCTTAACACTGAACGATCCAAAGACAGTGGAAATTGTCAAGTCTTGAAGCCTCGTCTAGTGTAATGTATAAAAAAAATATCTCTGTTCGTAACACTCTGAACTAACATAAAGTAAAATGCAAATAAATAAATAAATAAGTGAATAGAAAGTTTGCAAATCGGTAGAAAAATGAATTATTATTATTATTATTACTATTATTATTTATTTTTATTCGGTAAATGATTACGAACATGTCGTGTGCAATAATCAAATACATGCTGCCGAAAAGGCAAATTTGTTTACATGAATATCTTATAGCTAAATGTAATAACATATTTATTTTAATACTTATTGTTGGTGTTAGCTAATTAGAATGCATTCAAAGGACACTTGTGAGTCGTAAACAAATATTACATCTACAGTTTGTATTGGTATCTAGGAATCAAACCAGAGATGGTAACGTATAAACTACACTTCTGAATAAGAGTGGAACGTACTTTTACATTGCTACTACACCAACAATTGAATAAATCCAATGGGTAAACCACTAGATTTATATGAGGATCATAAACAAGTCTCCGATACGCCTCTAAGTGCAACACGTTTGATGGTTGATGGTTTTATTACGTAATATTTAAATATTTAAGCTCGAACATTTCACAGCTAAAACTTGATTTTACCCGGTGTTAGTTTTCCTTTGAGTAGAAGATGAAAGTGAAATTGCTTCGATTCTGTTATTTCGAAAAAAAATAAAGTAACTTTTGAGTTCGAGTTGTTTAGTTTCCTATTCGGTCCTGGCCACAGTTTCAATATACTGGCCACAGTTCAATTGTGCCCAAAGAGTTGATAAATATGCGTTATTTCGGGATGCGTCCCCCCCAAAAGATTGGAATATTTTTCTGTTTTATGTCAAGTCCAGACCCCTCATGACTACAGATGGCAGTCTTAAAATGAGTTAAAATATTAGGTGCCGAAAATGATTTTTAAATATTATCTAATTTTTTTAGTCATTCTTGATTGAACAAGTTCTGAGTTCCTTATCAATTGAATAAGAAAAGATATTCGTTCTCAATAAATTCCACATCTAAAACATTTGCCAACACACATTTTTGAAAAACTTTGTTTCTTGTTTGAAAAAAAGACCCTTTTTCCTATAATTCAACTTCTCTCACATTTTTTTAAGTGCTCCGTAGACACATTATATACAAAGGTCGTTGCTATTCCGCTTCCGTTTGCATCCATTTTGTGTGAACTTTTAAAATATCTTTTACATTATCCGATCTCAAAATCCGTAATGATGGCTATTCGTTGCTTGCAAGCTTCTGTAGCTCAGGTAACTATAAAAAAACGAATAACAGGGAACAGCTTATTTAATTCAAACTCTGACTGACTCTAGCAGCCGGAAAATATATAAGATGCAGGCAATATAAATGGTTGGAATAAACTCTTCCTCTTTTTTACTACAAAATTCTCTCCGATCAGGTCATAAAAAACAGAGAGAGAGAGAAAAAAAAAGAAGAAAAATTCAGGTCATGAAATTTTCGATTGTTGGAGCACCCAAGTAAGTAGTCTACCCACGGCGCTTTCATTCGCTTTTTTCGGTGGCAAACTTTCAAAAATAAACTCTCCCAATAACGTGGTCACCAGCAAAAATGGGCAACGATGCGAAATAAATAAAACGACAACGAAAAATAACCGTAATATTAATACTTTATGTTCGCAGAAAAAAAAAAACCGGATACGGTGAACCTTTGACGCTGTACACACAAAAGAAATCATATGGTACAATCATTCCAATCCTTTTCGTCGACAAATTCATGCACTGCAAACCAATTTTTTTTTCGTTCGCCTTCAGAAGAATGGAATCACATTTGACTGAATGTGTTTGGTGAAATATGTAGAAAAATTTTCACATTCAGCCGAAAAAAAGAGACAAATCGCGAACGTTGATCTTTTTTTATGTCTGTCATGCGACATAGAAAGTTTTAGTCTTGGTGATTGTGCTCTCTTACTTTAAAAGCTGGTTGAGTAAAGTTTTTAGTTAGTTTCAGTCGCATTGTTTTATTTTCTCCAAAAAAAAAGAAGAAGAGGAACCAACTTTGCAAACAATTAATTTGGAATACTATAACTAAGTCGTGAATAAGCGATTCAATTGACTGAAATGGCAATCAACATCGAGAAATCACTAGTTAAAGCTCTTGGTTTGCGTTAATCAGATGACCATTTCTCTATTCTTTATGCATTTCGCATGATATTGCTATTAAAATGAGCCAATTCCAGCGTGCTATTCAAGTTGCACACATTCACGCATGTGTGTAAAGAAACTCTATAGCGAAATGGCATTGTCTTCTCGGTTTGATTCAGATTGATGAAAGAAAGTTAAAAGAAAAATTACTTGGAATAACACTTTTAGCAAGTTGTGTGCTATTCGACAACCAAATGAAATAATTCTTGCAGAGACTTTGAGAGCTAAATAGAAAACATCGCATTTTTCATTTTGCAAGTCTTCGTTTGAATGGCTGAGAATAGCCATGAATCAAATTATTTGAACCGAAAGCGAACACAAACTTAAATGAATAAAGTGCTTAAAAATGTTGAAAAACACAATAGTCGTACAAATTATCAAATCTAAAAAATTCTTTTTTTTTTGTTTACATTTCGTGATTACACGGTAGGTTTTACTATGAATTAAATTAAAGCTTTAATGCATAATGATGACCTAGTGTCAGGGTCACCGGTCGTTATTTTAATGGAGGAAAGTGGGAGTTAGTGTCATAAAAACAGTTCCCATTTTCGTTCTCTGGTGTTCATATTTCATATTTCACACTTCACGCTATTCGCAGTGCAAATGGATTGGTTCGACCCTGGTGTTGCAGTGGGAGTGTGTGTGTTTGTGTTTGTGTAAATGTGCGCGCAACGCTCACACAGCTATAACAGTCACTACGAGACGCACGAATCAAGTGCAAAATACTTTCCAATTTAAACTCCTTTAGAGACCAACTAAATGAAAAAGTTTCTCGGTTTATTTAAATCGAAGTATGAAACTCGACGCCAAAAAACAAATTGTGCCTGAGAATGGAAAGAATGAAAGAATTCATCAAATGAGGGACTCGTAAGTCGTATATTGAATGTTGGTAAAGTAGACAAAATAGATGGAAAAGGTACACACAAAAAACGTAGAACCGTAACATGTAGTTTCTTGTTTAAATTACAATTCCACTTGTCTTTTCTGTTTGCCTCCCAAAAATATACGCTTGCACAGTCTGCCATGTACTTCTACCAAAAAAATCTATAACAATCACCGAATGGAACTTTGAGAGACTGACTCAGGAGGTACAAACACATATTCAGGCAAAAGAGACGATTGGGAACGAGACGAAACAATTCATTTTGGTCGAGAAGTATTATAATTAATAAGACACTCGTATTGCATTCAACCAATTGTTATTATTGTTATTCAACCAATAACAAACCCATACTCACCTATTAAAAAGTCTCCAGATAAAGAAGCTTTTACACGAAATCATTCCACGGTAATGATATTATTTCTGTGTAACAAAATCGCATTATATTCTATGTGAAATTTTATCGAATCGGCATCAGTCACATAAATATTATGAGCACAAAATGTTTAACGTCAAAGAAATGACGAAGAAAAAAGAAGAAGAAAAACATACGTAAAAGGAATGTGGTGTAGGCCCGGTCACATTCAAATGAACGACCTCATGAACGTTTTATACGACTTTTTGCTACATGCTATGATGCCATTGAATCAGACCCATACGCTTGAACCCATTTGTTGGAATGTATTACTAATTCTACTGCATTAAGAAGATTAATTTATGTGTGTGTAAATGTGGGGACACTTTGTGTAGAAACGATATTTTGACTTGAATACGCACAATGTGCGGAGTGAGTGTGCAGCACCTTCAACTGACTTCGACATTCAGTTTGAGTGTAAGACGGTGCATGTGGGCATGGGCACACAGCTTGCCAATCCAAATGTTTTATAATCACAGAACGACGACATTTTCACCATTGTGAAATAGAACTTAGCGCTCTTCGGCACACAATATGACATCATATCACATCACCATGATCATTGAATATGGTAGACATCTTACCAACGAGTGATTCTTCTCATTAATTGCGTGATTCATTTTTTAAGAAAATCAAGCTGAGTCTTCTAAACGAACCCATTTTGATCAAGCAAAGTAACACCTTTAATTTATTAAGAGTAAACGATTCTTGATTTCTCCACTTAAATGATTTTCACTCCATCTTAATGCGACATAAGTTTCAGCCATGCGTTTATTATTAAATATGATATTTTCATTTAACAAGTGGACACGCAAATGCGCTTTTCTTGTACAACGTAAATCAGTTTCGAAACTTTCGCGATTTTTATTTCATAAATGAAGGTAATAAATGAAGTCAACAATCCGGTCCCGTGATGGTATTCAAAGAAATAGTTGGATATGCGTTAATTATTTATTAACCAGAGTACGAAAACGTTACAAAAAAAAACATATGAGCATTTGAGCACTCAATCATTTTACTTGTAATTTAATTACATTATTTTATTGTATTTTTTTTTAGTGTTGCATTAAGTTGAGAGAGTGGAATATTGAGCAACAAATCAATATATATCGATGCATCACATCCATCAAAGGCAACTAACATTTTTATGGATTGAAGTTCTTAGGATACACTGTTGAGGCCAACAATTGTTTGTAACAATGCACATTGATGTGATTCCAATAGACTTAAAACCACGTCGAACTTTTATGTGTTTCAAATATCATGAATCGAAATCATATTCGACTGTTGTATTTCATTCAACCGGCAAATCCGCAGAATAAAAGCAAAAGAAACGGAAAAGAAAAGCTCAAACCTAACACGAATTGTTTGATGACAACAATAACAACAACAACAACCAAATACGTTTGCCACGAATTTTTTGCGCAAGTGGAACGGCAAGCGAAACGAAACTCGACGAATAAAGAATAGAGTTTTCTGTAGTAAAATATGAAAATAGCGACCTTTTCAAAATAATCAAAATCATTTGTTGAATATTGCATGAGATGTATGTATATTGTGTAGTTTATTTTCTTTATTCGAAGGGCTTTTTCGTGCCAAGCGATTTTCGTATTCCTTGGCAATATATTCAACAAAACGCATTGAGCAGTAGCAGCAGTGCTGCTTTCGCTTTAATGAGAATTTCTCTACAACAATGACAACCCAACTGACACTGTAGATGATTTCTGTTTGCTTACATCGATGTCACAGTCATCGTTGCTGCTTTTGTGTTTGTGTGACTTGTTTTTTTTTCGGCGTTGTCATCATTTGTAAGTTTTTGGCGTTACATGATTTTAACTAAATTGGATGTAGCATTGCGCACAGCTCTTTTCTGTGGATCGTCGTGCGTCAACTTGATAATAATAGTATAAAATGTTAAAATAGGAAAAAGGAACGACTCGTCGAGAAGTGCAAGTGACGCGTTCCTTCTCAATCGCTAACGAATGAATTTAAAGCAACCGTAAAAAAAGAGATAAGAAGTTTCTTTTCAACAAATAAAAAACCACACATAATGAGAGGGAGACATTGAGAGGGATGAGCACAGATCTAACAAATGCTGAAAAGAAGAAATGTTACAAATGTTACAAATGTTACAAATGTTACAAATGTTTACATTAAGTAATTTTGATCGATTTGATATCGACTCTACACATTTACAAAACACTCTACACTCGTTTCTATGGCTACATGTTCGACTGTAATTTCGAAAGTATTTCAATTGGAGTTTTTCACTTCAAAATAGCCACCATCTTCATTCATCGTAATACATTCGTAATGCTTATAAATAGCCATAATAAGTTATAGCATTGTTTTACACAACATAATACAACACTCACACACACAAATCTTTATCTCATCAGCCTTGATAATAATGATGTATTTCTGTTGAATTGTTTAACTTATGCGTTGATTGAGAAAAGAAGCTTTCGTCAATGCAATGGCAAACAAAATCCAGACAACAATGGTTTTTATCCGAAATACCAGCAGAGCGTTTGATAAATCGGAAGATTTCAAGACATTCAATAAAAAGGACTGTAGAGGCATTTCTTTTTTTGCATATTCAAACCGAATTATCAATGATACAGCAGATATGAGCAGAAATCAAAGAGCAATTTGTCAAAGTCAAGCATAATGGTTGATCGTGAGAAATTCCTGAAAAAAAAGCTTATTCAATCTGGGTCTACCTGAAGAGAGCAAGTGAAAGAAAAATAAGTCATCTAAAAAGGTCATCAAAGCCAACAAAAAAAGAGGTCGACGCCTCATAATATTAATGTTCGATCGTTTGAATAACACATTTTTGAATTGAATCCGAAATTATGTATGTGTGATGAATGTATGGGCCGTGGCCGTATGTGCGTTCCATTTCGCTATATCTTTCATATTCATTCATTTTGTTTCCTCATTCAATGTTTGCCAGTTCCGCATACTGCATACGGAATCATCATGTTTGCTGAAGACATCTTAAAAATAGCATTTTTATCGCTTATTTGTTTAGCAAGTATGAAACGATGGCGACAGTGGCTGTGACACATGGGCATATTTCTCAAGATCTGCAATAATCACATTAAATGTGTACAGTGTACACATTTGTTGACTATGAAAAAGTAACATTTTTCCCATTGTTTGCTCAAGTCATCGGTGGTATATGTGTTGTAAATATATGTGCCCATCGTTTGCTCTTTCATATTGTCTTCATTCTGATTTTGTGGTTGGATGTGCTTTCATGTGTGATTCTTTGGATAGTTGATTTAAGTGTGCCTCACGGGACGAAAGTAGTAACGTATTAGAGAATCCGCAGAAGAATTTCACGTCTAAATAGAGAGAAAAATAGAGATAGAGATGTAGATATAGAAAAAAAGACAGCAAGAGCAACGAGAGCGAGAGCGAGAGCGAACGCGAAAACGAAAGAGAAAGCACAGGGGGAAATGCGAAAATATAAATTTGGTTGACTACTATAAATTTGCTTTTATGGGACAATTATGTAGCCGCTGGCAGCTAGCTGAATATCCAAACGAGCGAACAAGATAGAGAGCACATTGAAATAAAGTAGATGAACAATAACATTTCTACTGAACGGTTTGAGCGTGAAGGCATAAAAACTAACATTCATTTTCTCAACAATTTGTATGGCTTGTTGTGGAAACGTGTCCGCGCGAGCACCGACGGCTCATCCAAAATTATGTGCGGAGGACTCGATGTGAAACGATTGCACGCGTGAACATGGCCAAGTAGCAGATCAGTTAATCGAAAATTATAAATATATATTTGCATGGAAACAACCAATAATAGAGCACGATTCATATAAATAGAGATGGAAATGGAAATGGAAATAGAAATGAGACTCCAAATAGGAAAAATTGTCCGCCATTCTAACGCATGAATGAATTGGCCTGAAATGGAATTGCAATTTTAATAAGTACACATTCCTGGCAATAGCACTAACTATTGGAAAATTGCTTTGCATACCAAATACAGGTGGGCTGTTTGGCGCTTATTAACACCTGCATTCGTATATTTTGAACAAGCGTTTGAAAAACTGTCAGAAATTACATCATTTCAGAATTATACTAATAAATCGTTAATAATAAGTAACTAATTAGTAACAAGCTGCCAACCTGTAACACGGAAGCATCATTCCGCAAAGCACTTGTATTCCAATTGGACTAAAGTAAACAGTTCGCCTCCCCATTATGTTTGAGAGTGTCGTGTTCGTTATGCCATCACTTGCCAACGTATCTCATTATGACCGATAGTATTAAACTAACTTCGCACTGGCCGCTAACACACGATATGAGCTCGAGCAATATATGACGGAAAAATCCACTGTCAAATTAATTGATACTGTAGATTTTCAGAATTATTATAACTATCAAGTCGCATACGGAAGTAGTATTGAGATCGAAAAATTATCGCATCGCCGGCCATCATCAAAATCAATAGATAGATGGTTTGATTCCAATTATATTCTGTATCACACATAATATTAAATTGGTTCTAACGTCGTCCCGGTCAGGTGCTTGCGACAGCTTAACCTATCAACAATAATCTAATATTTCTAATATTTCAGTTCAATTATTCTTCGATCCATTCTAATCATTATCTATTTTCAATTTTATTTACTTCAAGTCCACGAATTAATTATTTTGGGAATAGAATTCTGATTTATTTATTCCGAACGAAATATATAAATCTTTTAATGTGACCTTTTCGTTGATGTTTTGCCACTTGAGCAGAAGAATTTAATCACTTTAGTTCGTTTTTTTTCTCCATTAAACACAAAACGGAAGCACGAACGCTTGGAGAATAATACGTTAAAGTTTTAAAGTCTATTCAACGGCTAAAGTTGCTATCAACCCAACTGGGGCCAATTACATTTTGTTGACTGAATATCACGAAATAGTAACGAATGAGGGGTGGATAATATCCACTGGATACAGGCCTCGAAGCGGACCGAGTCGACTGCACTTCACAAGAGTGAAATTTTTCAGAGCTCGACTGCTGCTCGTCACTCACGTCGTGAGGCCTGAGTCGAGTCAGAAAAAACAAATGAGTGAACCGATTTGATTCGACTCACTTCACTCGACTCCACTCAATTTTCGGCTTAAGTTTTTGGCAGAGCATGATATAACATGGATTTATCATCAATAATGAATTTATCGTTTAGATTTATGGCATAAATTTGGGAAAACGGAATGGACCTCAGCAAATGTTCACAGCGAGGAAATTTGACATATGTGAGTACCAAATGTGAGTACCTGTTCCGTGACAATGATGAGATACACTTAGTTTCATTGATTTTGTAAATTCTGAATAGTTGCAAGTGGAGTGGAGTGATGAGTGAGTAAGCGAGATTGAAGCGGACTCGAGTGTAACTCACTTAACTCAAACCAAAAAATCAAAACTCGACTCGTCTCAAAATCGGCTTCGCTTCCAGGCCTGACTGGCTAACATTTAAAAAAAAAATGCAAAGTTGAGATTTTCAATAGAGAAAACCGAATCCATGAAACGATGCATGAAAAATAAAACACACAAAAAAGCAAAAATCGCAGCAAGTGGATTGTCGATTGCATAAATTAAGTAAAATTAATGCTTTAGTGGGCTCGTTAAATATGGCGTTGGATTAGTAAATTTCATTCAGTTTCGAAAGGCATTATTTTATTACTATAGCCTCATTAGACTGATTTCGAATGGTAGGCGAAATAACCTATTATCAAAATATAATGTAAATATGTTGTTTGTGTATCATGCCAAACACGCTTTATATTTATCATAAGCCAATTCGAATGGTGTGCATTCACATGCATGCCACTGATTTTGCTATATTGATATGAAAAATGAATTACATTAAAATTCTAGTTTTTGCTGCATTATCATTTTACGTGATAAAATGGTGCGTGTTTAAATGCACTTTATTGTATTGTATTGCAATACATGTATTGTGCAACATTCCATCGAAATTAATTGATGTCATTTCGAGCGTGTATTTTGCAATCTAGCTGATTTGATTGCGAATGTGATCGGTATTAGTATTAGTAAAATGGATACTCGAGAGCCATCGTAGGAAAAATAATTTGAATTCGAATCTTTTTACCACAGACGATCCGGATCGATCATCAAAGTTTGTGCGAAATACTTGAACATGAAACACGACATTTAATAATGCCGTAAACTTTTTTTTTAATTTTTTTCACAAATCTACTGCCAAAAATGTGCAAGTATCCAAAACGAAAAGTTCGACACATCCTTAAAAGTACATTTCAATCAACATGAAATTTTGTAGCTCAAATGGAATTCGCTTGAATGGAAATCCAACAACAACCATTTTTGCTGACTTCCGATTGAAACTGAAAGTTTATTCATTCTCAAATGCAAATTTAAACTTTGCGTACGCACATCCGCATACTGACTAATAATAATAGCTTCAATTTAATCTAAAGCATATTTGGTGACAATCGCAACAATATCTCCTTTAATTTGAACTTCATATTTATTAAAATCCGTCATATTCGAAGCGGGAAAATGTTGCAGTTGACATCGAAAGAGACGGCATTCAGACGATGACAAGTCATAACAAAATTGAATTGAATTCAATTAGATTTGTTTGTGTTTGATGAAAACGAATTCTAAACGATGTTTATATTAAAGATTAAACTTTTTCTATAAATCTGGATAATCTGCCGAATTCGTTCACACCACACAAAGACGTTGCATGTATTTGTTTGTTCGCCAATAAATGTGAAATTTGCTTCAGTTTGCAATTGATGTGCTGCAATATTGTTCGCATTTATTTTAAACAAATAAATTTGGTTAAAAGTAATTAAAAACAACATCTTTGTTCGCCAGTGGCTTTTTGCATACTTTTCGTGCACGGATGATGTGAAAGTTGTGATTCATACAAGGGGCCGATCACTTATGAGTAATTCATTTTTGGTCGGAAATTCTCCAGAAAACACCAGTAATTCCAGTAATTCACGTAATTCTGCCATGATTCAAAGTAATTTCTATAATCTGAAGTAATGCCATATTCACAACTGACGAAAACGTCAAGATTTGTCTCAGTTTTGGATATGGCATTACTTCACTTTATAGGAATTACTTTGAATCATGAGAGAATTACTGGAACTACTTCTGTTTCAGTAAACTTGCAGAGTTATTAATTTTATAATAAAATGACACTATTACTCAAATAGTGTAATTCCGAGTAATTCCATGGAATTCAATGTAATTCCTCTGTCCGAAAAAGTAGTTCCTTGAGTGATTTGCCTCTTGGATTCATAGCATAAATCCGATGCCATTCATTTAACTCGTTTTTGTTTTATTTTGACATATCTTACTGAATACTTGATGAATTCTTACTGACATTAATTACCACATCTTATAAGATTGTAATCGTTTGTACCATTTCCAATAATAGGAAAGGTGTTTAAGGTTTCAATAAGACCTTTAACCTCAAATATGTAATTCATTTTATAACAGATTTCTAATAGAATTCTAGCAATTATTGATTGTGCCACATGTGCATCAGATTCAAGCTTTCAAGATAACATTCGAAACAAAGCTTGAGAGGCATGAATATTCATTGATTACAATGATTTTACAAATTATACTGTTCGAATCTATCCTTCTGACAAGGTCACATAGGTCACAGATTAACCCCCCCCCCCTTGAGGCTCAAGAGCCTCGATTCAGCACTTACTCCCTAGATTTTTTGGATGAGATGACAGAATTTTCAGTGACCATATTCATATATTTACAAATATGAAGCGAATTTCCAGAATATCAAGGTTTTTATCGATAAATCATTAAATCATTGACTTATGATTGAAAACCTCTCTTTTTTATTTCTTTGGCTCCCCAAGAAGAGACGGAAGAACTACAATCATACGATTGAACACCTATATTTTTGATGTTTAAAATAACCCCGTAGGAATAGAATGTGAATGAGGTCACAGAATTATCCTCAAAAATCTCGGATTTCACGAAAATTATACTCCTAAGTTTCATTTTTTTTTTCAATTTACTAATTTCTAACAATAAGTGGTCCCAAAATTATTTCGGGTACTGTATAACAAAGCGCTGTTAGTCGTTAAGTGTGGTTAGCTTGATAATGATGATTCAAGAAGTAGTGAAGTATGGGCAAAAATTATTGGTTTGAAGTGATGTTCAAGTTGATGGCACAGAAGATACAAAAAGCTATTGTCCCGCCAAGAGAATTGATCAACGTATTCAAATGTATAACCGCAAGCCAAATTGACTTCTCTGAAACCATACGAACGAGGATTTCTAACAGCATACCAACAAACAAAATAAATATATCGAGATGAGCACAACAAGTTTCAAAGGATGAATGATGACAAGTGGGCTCGTTTCGATCCGTTTCTCTTACTCTTGAAGCTTCTCTTATATAAAACTTTTGTGATTTCTATATTGCTTGACGTGACGTGACGTAATATTAACGTAGTGAAAAGTGAGCTGGATCGAAGACTTTTCAACCTTTCCACCATTTTCATGAATGTTCATTAGGGTGGGTCGAACTATTTTGCACTGTTCCCTCTATCCTAGCGGGATTCTACGGACCAAAATAAGAAAATTTCACCAAGAGACCACAGCTCTATCTAAATTTTCGGCCCCGCAATTTTTTACATGTACGAATCCATTTATGACGTTTATTTGCATTTCTGACGGTCGCCAGAGGGCGCTCCCTTACAATTTTTGGATTTTTCGGTATTTGATGGTGCATGATTTTTACTTCATGATCCCTTTGAAATGGTAAGGAATTTTACTATGATGTCTGAAGAAGAGTTGTATATAAAAAATATTGCCAAAGGGCTCAACCCCAGAAAATTGTTCCTATAGGGTGAAAAATGATCCCAAATTTTACAATTTTTGTGAACATTTTTCCCCTGAAATAAGGGTTTTTTGGGGTCAAACCCTTAATCAAGATTTAACGCGTTGTCATGATCTACAAATTTGCTTCAGATATTATATTGAAATTCATCACCGTTTACGAGATAAAATGCCGGAAAAAATGCTAAATTTTCGGTTTTTTTTTCATATTTTAGTGAAAAAAAATGTTACTATCACTCTTATTGCCCCAAACTATTGAATTTCAATAGAAAATTTTCTGATTTTTTTTATGGGGCACTTAACCAAGAAAAATCGGATTTTGTCTTAAATTGTATGAAATCGATATAGATCGTGTATGATTACCCACACTCATTTTCAACCCTGAAAATTTTGGGCTATTTAAGATTTGGAATTGCAATATGGGAGTGAAAACTATATTTTAGTGAAAACCCCAAAAATTGTAGGGGAGCGCCCTCTGGCGACCGTCAGAAATAAAAATAAACGTCATAAATGGATTCGTAGACCCCGAAAATCCCCCATGTGAACAAAAAAAAATATTTTTTGGCTTTTTAATACTCTTTCTAGGCATAACAATAGATATCCCGACCCGTAGTAGAGAGATAGAACCATAGGACGCAGAGATTTCATTAATGAAAAGGGAACCATGTTTTAGTAAATAGGGACTTCAGAGGTTGCCCTTTGATTAATGAACTTTGATGATTCATCTTGAAGAATACATATATACACAAGAATGGATTGTAGACCTAAAATGGGCCAAAACTTTAGAAATTTAAATAATTTAGTGGAGTCATTACATAATACTCCCCCTGGAATTTTGGACCGCTCTCATCCATAGTTGAATGCTCAAAAGAGTACTGAAAAGGGGAAAACGGTTGAATCTGTTTATTTGTTGAAATTTTCAAAACTTTAAATGAATGTCAATAGAAAATGAAAGGGAAATTTGAGTGCAGGATCTCCAATTCGAAATACATATAGGAAATTGATATTTGTTGAGTACGAATATAGTCATTATATGCTCATAACAAGTACCTATTGTACTGGATATCACAACTTATGTTGGTATATTTCTTTCGGACACTTTCAAGTGATGAACTTGATCACTGTTCGATGGAAAATGTATTACTAAGCCACAGTTGCCGACGGAAAGCTGATAATTCAATCTGCAAATGATTTATGGTGAAAATAAAAAATGGCATCAGAGAAACGATAAAAATATGTTCACAATTATTGAGAGAGTGAGATGAATTGAAATGGTAAATTCATTAATATCATGCGTTGTCTTGAATCAGTGATATAACGT
Organism: Aphidoletes aphidimyza; assembly: GCA_030463065.1. Classification (NCBI taxonomy): domain Eukaryota; kingdom Metazoa; phylum Arthropoda; class Insecta; order Diptera; family Cecidomyiidae; genus Aphidoletes; species Aphidoletes aphidimyza. Next base: position 15,730,610 of record CM059997.1, on the reverse strand, counting down.
GATAGCGAAAATAAAGTTATAAAGCCGATTGAAAGTGACATAATCGAAGACGAAGATTAACGTATTTTTAATGATTGTGTGGATGATCTACTTACGAAAGAAAAGTTAAATATCCATCGAAAGTTTCGATTCGAAACAATGGAAATTTAACGAGTGCAATGGCACTACCATAACTTCTTTGAATAATATTATATGTATATTATACACACAAAAAATAGCTGTGCAGCGAATAGATTCTCTGCTCAACATTTGTATCACAAATTTGTATCGCAAATCTTCCCATCCATACACATTTTGAGCAGGAAATCATACTCTGCACCAATGCACTATGCTGAACTGCACACAGTACACATGCACGCATATATCCCGTATTGTGATCAACTATCAAGCTAACACCATATATCCATATTCTTGAAGTATTTTTTCCGTTCCTTCAGCGGCAATTTGCCAATTCGATTCAGATGATTACAGTAACGAAAAAAAAATTGAGCTAACATTCTCTGAAGATGAAATATTCGCTAAACTCCTTTTTCTGGGTTTGTATGTGTTTGTGTAAGTAAGGGTATGTCGCCCAAAGAATTGGTTATTGATTCGATAAACGCTTAAGTGCTTATATCTCAAGCCATATGCCGTCGTCCCTCATAATAACATTACAGACATTTACCACGATGTCATTGGGGCAGTGGAGTAGAATATGATACGGTAATTTTTTAAAATTTACGACGTATCATACTGTCATAAGTGGATATTATGGGACATAACATTTCTAGAATGTTGGTAAAAGTAGTGCATCTAGTGGCTTGGGATGGAGGGAAAATGCCAACGAAAATGAAAATGAACAAGTATCTTATATTTTCATTCATGTTACATTGAATTGAGTTGACTTAAGTTAAGTTGAGTTGAACGCAATGGGATGCGATGCGATCCATTGGGACACCGCCACCGATGCTCTATGTACTGAGACAATTCATTTTGTAAAGCCTTTATACATGTGTCATTATTAGACCATTACAAGAAAATGTCATGAACCACCTAAGCGCAATAGGTAATTTAAATGGCTTTTTTTCGCTACCATTTCGTGGAGGCTGTTCGCCCATCTTCCTCTGGCTTAATGCTAACCAAAATTGAACTGAGAGTGTTTGACGTAAAAGGTTTCGTCTCGTACGTGAGCCATAATGTTCAGCCAAAGTTTTATATGATTAACTTACTAAATGACAAAGATACGTTATAATACGCTAAGCGCTCTCTCCACACCAAACCATACATCGTTTACATCATATGTTGCTTGAGATATGAAGCAATGCTAAAGCGGCTGTCAATTATTTCAAGCTTTTAAGGCTAAAGTAACAAATCACAAAATAAAACTCGTTTCAACATCGAAACTTATTTAATTTATTTAGATTCAGACCCTTTCTGCAAACTTCGATTTCATGTTGGTATTTCAATCTAGGGGAAATACACTGAGTGACATTAAGCAATACACTCGAAACAGCATTAGTGCTTCAGTTAGTAAATGAAATCTAGATATACTGCAGTATTCCACATGTTGAATAATGGGATTTGGCCATTTTTTTTCTTGGTTTCTTCAAAAACTGGTGTAAACCGGGTTTGAATTTTCAGGTCTATAATATACACACAAATAAATTCAGCGAGAACTGCTATAGGGATTTCCTGTGGTATTCGCATTCACAGGAATTCACTGTAGTAATAGTCGAAATAAATAGAAAACCCTATAAAAATTGACACAGATCTGTCAAACTATTGAAACACCGCATGACAGCTGTGCGTGAATTTCTATAGGGTTTTCTCATGCGGTGTTTCAATAGTTTGACAGATATGTGTCAATTTCTATAGGGTTTTCTATTTATTTCGACTATTACTACAGTGAATCCCTGTGAATGCAAATACCACAGGAAATCCCTATAGCAGTTCTCGCTGAATTTATTTGTGTGTATACACTATTATTTGAATACTTTCAACCAGAGCAAGATAATCGAACTGAAATCACAACTGAAAGCAATATCATGTTTAAAATACATATCTCGTCCCCTGGATCTCATGTGTTGCTTTCCTATTTTTGTCAATCATTCAAAGTGCAATGAATCATTCCATTTCAAACATAGAATAGCCCCTGAAATGAACATAGAGACTACACCAGTTTAAAATGTATATTTTTACATCCATTTTCCAAAAAACAAAAAAATCCATGCGCAACGTTCACATTTTCACATTTAAATGGATGGGCCATTTAAAACCAACAAAAAGTACGAAATGTTATCGCAGGTACTGTCAAATAATTGTACCCATTTGTTTCGAAGACCATCACTTAGATTATGTGCTTTTATTCGTACACAAAAACCAATGAATCATCACTTTTTTTCTCAACGTTTTTTTTTATGCTCAATGTTACCGTTGATAAGATCCAAAGCAGTGTACGCTTTTATGACTCATTCATAAAGTACAACCACGTATAATGACTTTACATATAATGAATACAAACGCTCAATGAATGACAACGAAAAACAAAAGAAAAAAAATGTATCTGTTGAAATTAAAAAAATGAATTTAAAAAATGCTAATATACAACGAAATCAAATCTCAAATGATCGTTTCCAGTGAATAGGTTTTTATTCAGAGATTGTTTTTTATTGTTGCTTAAAAGCGGTAGGCGAGTTCACTTATTTGAAGAAATTAATCGAAGATTTACATTGGAATGTTTCTCAGCGAAATCGGCTAGACATGTCTTGATTAACTGTAAGATGTTTTACAACGTAAACGATGCTTGCAAACGAATATATTCATCCTGCAAGCCGAAGAAATTCGAATTCCTATTTCTTTTTTAGATCTTGTTGTCGCTTTGGAGTAGAATTTTAACAACCAAATTTACATACTCTTTTCTCAAGCCTTACATTCACTTGTAATACACAACAACTGCGTGTGTCTACTCGAGCTGAGAGAGAACACTTGGTTATATTGCGATTCTTCAATATTTAATTGGCTGTAATGGATGCCATCGCTCCAGCTTGCAGAGTAAAACCGCACTAATAATGCATTTGTGTTTATAGTCAACGGAGAGCAATTCAGCCGAAGACTAAGAGCTGTCTTTTTCAGATAATTTTATGTTGTTGAACGTTAGGGTTTGCCTAGTCCATTGAACGGAGACCTTGCTTTGCAGGTGCTTCGGAAAATGCCACGGGAACAACAAAAGTCAAACAGCAAGTCTTATCGCCAAACTTAATATGACAAGCAAAATAAAATTAAGCCATTTTCCAAATATGTAATGTAAAAGTGTGCACAGAACACCCAACGTATGGCCGGTAAGTGCGGCAAATGCTCTTCTTAAATTATTCACTTTAACTTCGAAACAAATAGTGTTTGAAACATTTTTGAAGGTGCAATTTATGTGTTGGTATCGCATCAACCGGTTATAGAACAATTAAGAAGTAGCAACCACACAACACATTTTATCCACAGGTGTAGACTGACTAGCAAATTGAAGAGCTTTTTTGTTTTAGACGTTTCATACCAAATCTTCAAACGAAACTTAATCGAATGCTTCGTTTCGATCTCCATAAAAATGCCCATTTCATTTTTCATCTGAATATTGAGATGTTAAAATGTTGCTCAGCAATCCTTTTATTTGCATAATAAGCTTGATAAAATAAGCGGATGGAATTATGAATAATGATGTATTTATTTCATTCAAATGAATGTTCAACCATTGACACTTTGTGTTAGTAAAATGTTACAATGCTTCAAAATGCTTTTGAAATGTCACGTAACCGAGTTTTTCTGTTGTAGTGTAATTGTGTCCAAGCTTCTTTCAGTCATTATTAAAAAAAAAAAAAAAAAAAAATGTGGGCTTTAATTTAAGCCCATCATTCATGGCTGCATATGCTGTTAAAAGCGTACGTGAAAAAAGGAGCGCGACTCGATTAATGAATTAATTCTTGTCTTTGACGTTGTGTTGCAGAACTTTGCCATTACTCTGTGCCATCATCTCAAACTGGTGTATGCATTTAAAGAAACACACCGCATATTAAAGCGACTCATTCACATCAGCAGGTGCTCCAGAGCTTTTGCTGCACGAATATTCTATGTATACGTTACCGCGTTAATTCAACTAGATCTAATTTATTTGCTCATTAAAATACATTAACCTGTTCATATTGTGTAATACATTTTAACAATGAATTGAGAACACTGTCGCATCGACTTGCGAATACATACAAATACGCACATCGCACATCGCCACATTCCCATACACGATTACGACCCCAAGCATACAGTCCTCGACAAGGCGAATGCGCGACTGTGATTGTGCATGTATTGAGTATGGGCTATGGAGTATGGAGTATGGAGTTACGGTTGTAAAAATTCGTTAGGCATTGCCAAAACATAAAAACATATGATTCGAAGAAATTTTCAAGTTTTACATCTCAATTGCACGAGCACAGGGACACTAGACGATAGCAGCAAGATACTTAAAATGAAAAGTTAAAGGGAAAAAAATCAGCAGCGGAAAAAAAGAAGAATAAAGAAATGAACGATGCGAATAAAAGCATTGAACTGAGTTTATATAATATGGTAGAGCAAGCATAGAACATTCTCATAAAGCATGCATAAGACATGTATAATGAAAATTTCGAGAGGTAACATTAAAGCTAAAAGAACTGAGCGCATGTAAAGAAGCTTAGAATAGCTTGATGACACAAGAGACGAGAGGAAGACAACAACAACAACAACAAAAAATCCGTCGTCATCGTTTTGTGTTATGTTATAATTGAGAACATCAAACTTACATACATCTATATCAAATCAGCATAGTTGAAACAGCTATGGCTCTGTGGTACAGAAAGACGCACACGCTGCAGTAATTGACATGATTGGTTCAAATTTGTGTTGAATAATTTCAGATTATAATTTTGTTTCAGGCGACACACTCGCATTTCCTAGGCATCCCAAGCTTAACGGGGATTGTAGTTTCACACTTAACAAAATACTCAACGGATTATTCATTGGTAAAAGTAGAGCATTATTGTGTGTGCATGTGTGTTTTTTTTAATGGTTCGCTTACATTAAGAAAGAAAAATCCAAATACAAAAAAAAAAACAAAAAAAAAACCGAACGAGAAGAATGTAAGAGAGCAGAAAATATATATTTTTTCAAATCCATGCTAAACAATATAGTACAATTCAAATGCATAACTCCAATGGGAAAAGACATTATCTCAGCGTATTTATTTATTTATTTTGGTTCCGATGCTTTACACTAGATTCTATGCTGTGAGTGTGCTGATTCAAAATACTGACAAAGAACATCACGACAATAAATCTTCGAAGCGAAACAAATGTGCGTTCACATGCTGCGTGCGATACATATTTGTTGTTTGGTGTATTTGTTTATGTTGTTTTTGTTGCTGCCGTTGTTGTTGTTTAACTTGTCGCTAAAGCTTTTCTGCCCTCATTCGCATGCACGCAGTAATAAATTGCACATACGCAAATATGTTTCATTCATTAAACATTTGTGCGTCTGAAATATCTATGTTAGAGCCACAGATAGTTGACAGAGAGTGAAGAACCGGATGAGCTCACCCCCTTCACGCTAGACATTAAGTAAATTAAAAGAGATACATCGCCGTTCAATGGGGTTTCGTTTTCAATGCCATTTGATTTTGTACCCCCTTTCGTCATCACCATTTGTTCATCCCACAAAAAACTGAAACCGTTCTTTTTGTTGTTGGTGTTTAGTTTGAAATATGTGTGATGCCCCCCTCCAAGCTTTCAAACAAGACACCATCATGGCTCAAACACATTTCCTTCTCCACCCCAATATCATTCTGTTCGCTTACTGTGTAAATATCATTGCAATTTTCGTTTTCGAGCATCACACCACGATTTTTTTGTCTTCATTCTCCATCGTTCTTTGCACTCAGTTTATGGGAAATTTAATATATGCCGTGTTACTTGAGTCCTCATTGAAGAAACTTTGGATATGAGCATTGAGCACAACCCACGATCTTTTCCATCATAATCGCAATTTTGGATCAACGGTTGGGGAGTTTACGGTGCGAATTTTCACGATATCTTTTTTTTGGATGGGTCAAATGTCTTTATTTATGATAAGAATAAAACAAATTACAAGAAAGAGAAGAAATTGAACCGCAAATTGATAAGCACGCCTTTTGGGAAATTGTGTGCGTATATTTGTGTGTTGAGCCGTGCATATGACATGGGGAATCATATGCGCACTTGTAATGTCAATCATCGAGCAACAGTTATAACTGGGATACACATTTGGTGAGTGAGTATATGGAAGCCATAGGTGGGAAAAGAAGCGAAAATGTGGATTTTGTTTTTTGTTTAAAATGAAGAGAAAAAACTGTCTGTCTATATTGATTGTTGTTAAACTTTTTGCACAAAGTTAGTTCAACAGCATACAAAATCCAATCGCAAATCGAATATGGGAAAAAGGTGTTGCAAAGTAGAAGAAAACAACCTTGTTAGGAAAATTCGACGAGGTTCAGTCCCAAATACTGTCAGACTAAGATACGAAATCTACATTTGAAAAAAAAAAACACTCGCCGAATGCCACAATATTTGGGGCTACATTTTATCGTAGCGCTGTGGGACAATGGAGCTGATTTTCCGAATTTAACATGCAATTTTCGCACGGCTTTTTTTCGAACAAAAGTAAATTTTCGTATTGATCTTAGCATGTCAATTGCACAGGCTCTTGTCTCATCCAATCATATTGGATCATGGATTTACTCGTCACATTAGAAAGCTGTCAAATTGTGCGTTGAATCAACATTTCTGAAAAATGTCTATTGCTGCTGCTGCTGCTGCTCAAATACAAAACGATAAAGGATTTTGTTGAGTTTTTCAATTTCCAGTATTTTTCGGTGAGAAAAAGAGCTCATTCAAAAAGGTGAGTAATCTGTCAAATTTTCATGGATTTTATTTTTCCAACGTGAATTTATTCGATAATTTGCGCATCGTTTCGAATGGTTAAGTAAAATACCTCAAAATGCTCATGTTCTGTGACTGCTGTGAGACGAAAGCTGAATTTCATTTTATTTCCCTTCTTATCACATTTAGAAGAATAACAAAGCCGAAACAAAAATTATCTTTTTATTGCATATAAAAATGTCGAAAATATTAGGTAAAGGGCTTCTCGTGTCACATTCCAAGATCTCAGAATATCAAGAGAAATGCTTTCATGTTGCAGTTTTGCGTGCAAATAAAAGCCGCTCTAGAAAAACATGGGTTAATTGAAGTCGTTCGGTTAATGTGAAAAGAAATATATAAATATCTGAAATTCTGAATACGTTCATTCTGAAATTGCAGTTTTTCTTCATTTTCTTTCAATTTCAAAATCAACAGCACACATATCAAACTTGAAGTGAATCATATAATCGAGCGGCGCATAATTCCTTCAGTGCCACTGTACATGCTGATAGGTTGGTTAAAAGAAAGACAATTGTAACCGATTTTGGCCATACTTCGACACAAGGACTAGAATTTTAGTTTTCCTATTGTCGCGAGGGCCAATCGAGTAATTTAACTTAGTATTCATCATTAATTTATCATTAACAAAATTCCCACACAAATTCCGAGTTTTCTAGAATTAGTTTGCTGCTGTGTAGCGTGTTTCGGTTATTTACAACATTTTTCATGATTGTTTGGAAACGTTTAAAGTTGTATTCGTTTATTTCGCTTTACTGTAACATGTTGAATTAAGAAAATAAAAGCAAATATTTGAATTTTATTGCTGCGTTTATGTTTTCTCTATACCTATCAAATCGCTAGAAAAAAGATAAGCTCAAATTATTCGTTGCCTGAATTGGCGAATAAGCGAATTGATTTTTATAATTTTTTATTGTGATTTCCACCAATGGCGATACCACTGTGACGGCAAGCTTTAAGCTTTATTAAATTTACGAAGCCAACAATTGTAGAAAATATTTTCTCATTGGTTTTACCCGAGACCAAATTGGCATTTGAATGACAGCTTTGATTCATACTTCAGCCGTTATTGCGTTTGTTAATTTAGTGTGTGCGGCATGAATAAAGCATTCCGCGAACACTTTTCCTCAATTTTCAGGTGAAAAATTCTCATTTTTCTCGGTTTTCATTTCATTAGCGTTTCCCCTTGCTCGGTACCAATTCTTATCAACGGTCTGTGGGTGTGTCGCATTTGTAGTTGCACGACGTCCAAACTTTGTCGTTGTGGAATAAAATGCGAAAATGCCATTTGGCTAATAAATCAACGCCAAATTAAAGTCAAGGCATTCAAAATCCGCTTGATTTATTGTGTAAGTGTGTGTGTGTGTGTGTGTGTGTGTGTGTGTGTGTGTGTGTGTATGAATTGACTTCATTTCTTTGTATTCCCTATTTAAATTTCATTGGAGCTGGCAATGGGCCGAAGCCGTTAGCCTCACTGTATATTGATTTCATTTCAATTGGTGATCGAAAACTTTAATTAATTCACTCGTGCTGTATGTGCTGCATCGTAACCACCACGGGAGACGTGCTATTCATCGCTTTGATTCGGTCAACACCACATTTCCGATTCGAATAGACACCCGTTGCTAATGATTGCGATCAGATTATGGTTCACCACATACAACTACCATTCAAAACTAAGTCAGACTTTCTGCCATCAATTTAATTACAAAAATCATTACATTTATATTACGCACTATAGTTTGGCAAGAAGAACGAAGCAGTAAAAAAAACAACAACAAATAATCAAGTAAATTTATAAAAGTTTTAGCAGCAAACTTGTACTTCAATTTGCAAATGAATGGTAAAATTGCAAGTTTTTGCCACTGGAAAGTACTTTCATCACTTACATAAGTATAACAGTGCATTCGGTTTAATTGTTGGATAATTTTCTGCAGCACTTGAAAATATGTGAATAAACTGAGTTTCACATGGGTGCAAGTAACTTCGATCAACATTTTACAAACATTCACAATGCAATCAGGAGTAGGGGAGACAAAAAAAAAATACGAACAAAAATCCCGATTTTTACCTTGAACAAAATAATGAATAGAGGAACAAAAAAAAATGCCTCCCATAAAAGTCTCGATTTTCGCATCTAATTTGATTCCGTTTTTTTAGAACTGTAATTAAAACCAAGCAATAATTAACATTTTCTCTTCTGAAGTTGCTTTTGAGATGTGCAAAACTTTGAGGCCGTGCTTACCCTTTTTCTCAAGATGTTGCAATCACTTGTGCTCAATTTTGCAACTTTTTAACATCTTCAATGCCGAAATAAATGTGCAAAATATTTCCAATAGCATAAAAGTTTCATTTTCACTTATTTTAAGAATTTTTCAGGCTGAGAATTTTTAAAATTCCGTAGGAACGTCACTCTATTCATAAAATGTGTGTTCACAAGTTAATGATTTTTGCCACGCACATACACACTCATTCATATATACTTTAATGACAATATAGAGCGGGGGACGCGAAAAGGGGGAGAAAGCTACAGCTCTTGCTCTCACGATCATTTTTCATTTCCAGCGGAGTAGGCAAAGCGGTTTAATTAACTCAATGATTTATAAGTGCATGAATTGAAATATGCAGCGTCGATAAGAGGGAGAGAAGGAAAGAGAGAGAGAGAGAGAGAGAGAGAGAGAGAGAGAGAGAGAGAGCTACGTAAAAAGTTAGAAAATGCCAGAAAATACTTTTCGTTCTTGCAATCACTCATTTTCGATGTTAAGCATCAAGCACTTTAAGTCACGCATTTTTCGTCATCATTATAATTAACGATGAACGAGAGAAAATCCTGGCAATGAAGATAGGAAAATACCTCGAAGTATCTGACTCGCATAGAATCTAAGAGACGGCATTTTGCTGACATGGTCGCTGATTGTTCTAACGCATTCATTCGAAAATGCATCGGTGTGTGTGTGTGTGTGTGTGTGTGTGTGTGTGTGTGTGTGTGTGTGTGTTTTTGGCCACACTCAAAGTGAAACCACAAATTTAACCATAATTTTTATAAATTTTCTATGGTGCTTTTTCCAAATATACCAAAATGCTTAATTTTACAAGTGAATACAAGGAAACGCCAATTAAATGAACATGAAACATGAATACCATCACTCAAGAGTGCATGTAATTAAGTAACCAGTAGTATTGAGTTGATTGCTATTTTTAAATATAAAACTTACCTGGCAAGCGGTTGCCAAAAAATGTGATTGCGTTTTCGTATTGGAGATTTGTGTTAATGGAATTGATCCAATTATTACGTCAATCTGTCATCGAAACACTATTTTAACACGAATTGCACATGTTGTGTTGTAATTTTTGTGACTTCGTTCTTACTATCGGCTCCTTTTGTTTCGAATTTCAAATGCGCTTCCGACAAATGGCAGCTCACAAATACCGATTGCAAAGCAATTACGTTTTCTTTTTTTGTTCTCACCACATATGCACCAAAAATGTTTAACAGCAATTAAAGCCACTCACAAGATCTCAAGAGCAATCATCAACTGCAGGAAGTGCACGCCGCTTTTTTTGTTCTGTATATTGAACGATGGTGTTGCAAATGCAAAAATAAATATGACCAGGCTAAAAATTGTTCATCGAAAACGACAATCACAAATGCGGCCAGCACAATCAAGTTGAAAAAGTGCAATCAGTTTTTTTTCGGTATTTATTTCTTGTGTTTCGCTTTTTAGTCCGTTTTTTTACAAATGTTTTTTCTCCCAATGTTTTGTTATCGATGCTTGATGGTTCTATTGCACTAGCGTATATGCCGTTGGTACCACTTACAACAAGCATAAAAGCACTCACTCAACGAAAATAGACTACAAAATGTAAATGAACTGCTTCTCATAGAGAGTGAGAGAGAGAGAGCGAGAGTGAGAGAGGGAGAGAGTGAGGGGAGGACACATACACACTACACTGTCAAATTCGAATGCATGCGCTTGTTTTGTTGGTTGGGTTCACTCATTCACATCCATTTTTCTATTTTATTTCACAAAGCAGAGGTATAACAGAAATTAAATTGCATGGCCATCGAACATTTGCAGCGCAAAAATGTATTTGAAGCACCAATGTTTATACACACACATACACACGCGCGCGCACGCAACTGCCTTCAATTGTGTTGCAAATTTCAGCTTATATTCCTTTATTCCGTTACTCGTTCACTCTCGGCCGTTCTCTTTCTCTCTTGCACGCTCCTAGCGACTCATTCAGAAATGTGCATTCAAATTTGATGAAGTCGCTGCCTGAATGTTGATTTATGCTCTTTTTTTTGTTTCGACTACTTCCCATTCACCAATGACTTTTGTTTTTATTTTAATTCATTTACTTTATGCGGATGCACTCGTCGAGCTTACAAGTAAAATTTACAACAACATCAACAACAACAAAACATACACACACACATACACATCGCGATTGTTTTTCATCAGCTTTAGTTGGTGTAATTTCTCCTGGTCCAGCTCTCCGGTTTTTTTATCATCTCAACTGCTGCAATGACTATCGAAATCGGGGCATTTCGAATGAAAATGCTATGGACTCCAGTTTCTGTTGCTACAAATTCGATGTAAAATGAAGATATAACACATAAACTGTTTGGGTGATTTAGTTTTTTTTATTTTTAGTTTTGCTTGTCTTTTGTTGATGCTCTCTTTCTTTGTGCGCTGCTAAGATTTCCAATGATTTCCGTTATGCCACTTGTGGTGCTTTGTTCTATCTTGCAAAATGTTGACATATACCGGTTGATATAGTCCGTATAAAATGTGTCCCTCCAATAAGACGTCAACAAAACATTCAAGTAGTTTCTTTTTCTTTCTCTGTTTCGTTTGCAAAAATGGGGATAACAGTCTGCAGTACCAAGAGTACAGAGAAATGCGGAGCTTTGAGATAAAATTCTAGTCCAGTGTTTCACTTACAGTTCCTTCGCTGCGTCTTATTCAAAATTGATTTTGTTTTGCTAATTTTTAAACAGTTGGCCAATATTTCACTGTTACACTCGTTTTCTTTTTTATCTCGCAATTTTAAGTTCAAAAACTTTGCTCATTACATGCCAAATTCTAGTGTATTTGAATTTTTGTTGAGTTCGGTTTGCTGCAGTCAAAGATAAAAGGAAAACATTTATTTGGCATCTTGTGTTAAATGTAATGTTTTTTTGATTTTGACCGACGCCAATTTAATACATAAAGGTATTTGAACGCGAACACTGGCAATTGTATGCGATTTCACATTCAATTGAATGTTTTATGTTCTTTGTTTTTTTTTTTTATATCGACCGACCGAAAAGCCGGATAAATTTTACGACTTTTCGTCTGGCGTTTTCTTTGCCTTTTCGTTCGATCACTTTTTAATTTTTGCTTATTTATGCCAACAAAAAAAAAATCCGAATCACTCGTGATGATGACGATGATGATGATGAGGAGGATGTTGTAATTTATTACGCAAGCCACAGAACGATGAGAAAAATCGGCTTCCGTTCGTCACAATGTCCGAAACACAACTGACAAATCCCACGTAGTAAACATGGAGCGGTTGCTTACTTGCCTGCTTGCTAACTTACACCATTTGGCATGGCGCATACGAACCAGCTCAACTACCCCCCCAAAAAATTGAAATCAATCGTATTATACAACATGTGATGCGGTTGCTGCGGCGCCCTCACCATGCGGACAAACGAACAGTCAAAATATATTTTTACACGTATATGTAACATGCGTCTTAGCTACATTATCCATCTCTCCACTGGTGTGCTGTGTGCTGTGTGCTATGTGTTGTGTGCTGTGCTCTGTGTTCGGTGTGCTGTGTCCTGTAGCGCGATGTGAAACATTGAACTGGCTACACCGATATATTGGAGAGCATCGGTAAATTGAGCTTCATGCGAAACGTATGCTGCTAATACACTCAAACAAACTGAAAATACGTGCGCCTTTTATAGCGATTCCTTACCAGACTCAATATGCTACGTGAAACGGTGTGCAATATTCACGGGATTTAGCCTGGTTTTGGAACTTGTACGCAATGTTGAAATATTATTGTGTTTCGAAGAAAGGTTCAAATCGAATGTTGAAATATAAAACGGAGCGAACCACTGACTGCGAACACACAAAGAAATTCAACAACTCACATACAAAAATGAAATTCAAATTCGTGCCCGATTTCAATAGCAACATCAAAAATGAAATTTGCCGTTTATATTATATGTCGATTAATGAGCGGATCGTAATATCGAAACGAAAGGTAATAAAGTCTAGTATTCTTTCAGGATATTGAACCAGCTGAATCGTTTGCGGCATGAAAAAATCGTCCGCATCAATGCTGGCTGAATTGAATTCGAGAGTGCTGAAGGAGAAACAAGGACGTTTTCTGGTTTTGTCTGATGTATACGTAAACAACAACAACAACAACAACAACAACAACAACAACAACAACAACAACAACAACAACAACAACAACAACAACAACAACAACAACAACAACAACAACAACAGCAACAACTGAAAAAAACCTGATTGCGTTGCGTGTGCGTTGAATTAGGAGAGTACGAGTGCAATCAGACAATGATAATTTTGCAGTGCGCATTTAATTCATAGTTTCTGCTCGTTCCAGGATCGCAAATAGATTTTTGCCAGTATTGTGTTGCAAGCGCACGTGTCTCCTTTTGTAAATGCTTCACTACTAAATGCTCACAGTGAAATGGTACAATACTTTACATCAACACTATTCTATACGTTATACATTATACGTATAATATTCGGCGAACTGAGAATGGGAACTTTTTGAAAAAATTGAGCAGTGAAAGAGTGTGTCTGGCGAGTAAGCGAGAGAGCGAACTGCACATTCGTGGAGTGAACAACTTAACATCTCTGATCCGTATATACTTACGGCATTTTCAATTCTATGCAGAGAATTTTGTAAGCGAGTTAACCATCTAAACGCTATCTGTGTTAACTTACGCTGCATACTATAGCAAGACATAATGCATAATACGGTTCGCTTCGTGAACGGAACAACGTATAATTGCATAATGCAATCAAGTACGTGATGCAGTATGCCCACTGCACACTGAAACACTGAAACACTGCATAGCTTTCCTTGTTCCTGCTTGCCACTGTCCATATTATTGTGAAATTGTACGTTTGTCGTCGTCGTCGTCGTATGCCACATGCATGGAACCATGTAATCAACGTTTGTGTAAGCGATTTCAATAAATTTGATGTTGAATTTGAGTACACACACTCACACACACACACACATAAAAACATATAAAAGAACCAACGCTCACAATGTGAGAGTTCATGTATGATTAATATCATCCTCTCAGTTCAACTTCGAAGTCAGAATGACATCGCTTAACTGAATTTTTGACGAAAATAACAACAACAACAACAAAACACCAACTCAGACTTGGTAATAAATAAACGCACGCATAGAAGAATGTTATTTTGGGCTGAAAGTCTGAGATCTGAAAGTGGTTATACCGTTTCTATTCTTACGATATATTTACAATAACAACAAAGCACAACATCATCGTGGCTATTTATATTTTTGAAAAACATACGAATAAGGTTTGGAAAAAAAGCGTCAAATAATTAAGCTCACAAAAATAATTCACAAAGTGAAAAGTGCGAGGCCCACGATTAATTGTGAACAGAGAGCAGAAAATCAAATTTTAAAAGTATAACACAAACACAAAAGCCAACATGAAAAACGATAAAATCCGACAGCAATAGCTTGGGCGAATGATTGTAACGCGAACAGAGCATTGTCAATATGTGGAAATTACGGGATGACTTAATCTCTGGCCAGACAAAAGTGAGCATGGAATGAACACACTGAATTCACCCCATGGGCAATGCTCATATGCCATGGACTGTGCACAGTATACTGTGTACTCTGTAGTCTGTACAGTATTATATGTACGGTAAGAGCACATTCTGCATTCCATCGACGAATGGACACAACATTTCATAGTGTTACATCTTTCCATATAAAATCCGATTTTGGTTTTGTTTTTCGAGAGCTCAGTAGAAACTTTTAGTAGAAAACAAATTTTAAGATAGGAATAGAATTTTGCAGCGCACTTGAATAAATTCCGTTCGCTCGTTCATGCCACTATTCATTTCGAGCTTGATATATGAGAGCATTCATCGCATCTACACGATGCACTATACACCTTATACAATATCATCATTTATATTAAGCTCGTTATACAATCAAAAGCAATCTTTGTCGTGTGCACAATTATCGTTGCCTAAGTTCAGATAAATAGTAGTTTAAATACCAAACCAAAAAAAAAACTATAGAATTGTTGGATCCATTTTGTTTTTTGTCGCATTTCGAATGAGAAAACCTTTGAAAACGTCTGACATGACATGGTCAAGCAGATTAAATTGATGTTTGGTTGGTGAGCATGTTTAAATGTTGTCATCACCCTTTTTTTTATAGCTGAAACTACAGCAAACATGTCACTCAGTGCAAATTGGACATACCTTGATTCAAACGGAGTAAATGGTGATACGTGGAATAAAAAAGGGAGAACGAACAGAAAACTGAAAAAAAATTGTAGGATTCATGTCATTAGTTTTTTCTTCTTTCAGTTCATTTCACGTAGAAAACTTTGAATTGGACTTTAGCCGAAATATTTTACTGATAAACAAAATGATATTACATGAAATATATGAGCCATAAATGAATGTTAATTTTTCCAAGTCAAACTGTTTCTATTGTGTTCCGCCTACTGAACTTCTTTCTCACCCCCATCAACTTTAATGTCGAACCAATTGTTAACATACAAACACTCACAAACACTCATGCAAAATCCGAAATATATCATGGCATTAAACATTCAGCCGTTAGCAGAAAAACTTTTTACATTATACTCGTTTGCTCTGGCTATTGGTTGTTCCAAATTAAACGCAACTTAACTCAACTAAACTAAACTGAACTGTGATAATATACGAGATTTGCTCTCATCTGATGTAATTTTCTATTTTTATTATAGAAAAATCGAATTTTCATGAACATTTTGACAACGTGTCTTGCCTAAAAACTAATTCAAAGTACATTTGATGAATTTGGAAAAATGATCTTCGATTCAATTTTTATGTTGATCCAATTGAAGTGCTGTAATATGAACAGCTTTAATATTATATATTTGGTTCGATTTCGTCGTAAAACTTAAGTCTTTACACTGAAAAATTTGTTTTCTAACATTTTTATAAAACTCTTTTGTACTTCTTTTTGTCGTACATTCTGAAAAAAAAAATTGTAAAATGAAAGAAATTTTCGTAGTTAAAAATAAAAATCATTATCGAGACATTTGTAAAATATACAAAAATTGCTTCGTAGCACACATATTTTGTAGAATATACAAAAATTGTGTTCAATATACAAAATCATTTCGTAAATATGAATGGTTAACCAATATATTTTTATTAACTGATTTGGGAAAATGTACAAATTGATTGTATATTCTACAAAATAGTTAATATACAAAGTGTTTTTGTAGATATAACCATTGCTTCGTAACATTTTTTTATTCGTACATTGTAAAAACTCGTTCGAATTATTTACAAAAGAGTTTCGTAAGATATTTGCAACAGCACATGATAAAAAGCGGCATTTCTATAAATAATAAGTTTATACTTCAAGACAAATTCTTAATTTCGTTATAGATAGTTGAAAACATTCATTAACATGAATTTAAAAAATGATATTGTGAGGAAAAACAATCGATTTATTGGCGAAAATAATATTCGAAAATTTGGTACTTTTTCCTAATTTCTTCAAATATCAATTAGTTTTGTGACGCGTGAATTTTGAGAGGGGTAGCATACCCACTTTCAACGAAAATTTTAATTTGTTTATCATTTTCACTGCCAGAAAATTGGCATCTTAAAAATGTTACATATCATAGTTTCTTTAACTGATTTTCACGTTTTGAAAACAACAGCACTCATTTCATTTATAACTAGATTTAACTCGATGTGCTAGAATGAGACTAGCATAAACATACGCATACATTTACAACAGCATAGCGTAAATAGTACGAAACATTTCGTACAATTCACAAATTTTCCTCGATTTGAAATATGTACGATTTGTAAAATGTGCAAAAGTGTCTTGTGGTGCAAAATGACAAATAGTTTTGTATAATAAACGAAATTTTTCGTAAATTGTACAAAAAATATTTCTCAGTGTACGGGAAAAAAAACTATATACTCTATTTTGTCCATAAAGGAATAACAAAAAAATCCCGAGTGATGTGAAAAAATTACATTGTTCTGATAAATTTGTTCAAAACTTTAGTCATACCATAATAATCAATTTGATATAAGCAAAAAGCCAATGTCGTTTGTAATAGAAGATATTTGTAGTATTGCGGGAAACACGTACTGATGTGTCCCACGAGACATCTCAATATCACTTTCAATCAGCTCAAAATAATTTTGTTCTTTCGAAAAGATATTTTACGAAGCACTGTTAAACTCGGACATCTGATGATTTAGAGAGATATATTTCGAAAGAACGTTAACATTATTTCAATAGAAGCAACATGAAACAAAGATTGATCATGGAAAATTGTTGGGCTCACCGCGCCCAATTCAGTGATAATGTATCTTCAATGTATCATCCATTCGGGATAGACCATTTATATTTATACTTATACTTATATTTATGTTGATACCTCAAAATAGCATGACAAGGTAGCTGGGCGCTAAATTAAGTTCAAACATTTTTGGTGGCACTTTGAAAATAAAACCAAAGTGTTTTCACTATCATTTGAGCAAATTTACAAAATTCGTGAAACTTATACTGTTCTGCATGTTTTACTGTAAAAGTTTTGTATTCATATTTCGATAAAATATAAATATTCCATTTAACTGCTTCTGCTTCATAAAGATTTACAAAGCCAGATCTGTTATATTGCTTAAGAATTGTGTGTGTTTTTTACGTTTTTCAAAATCAAGTCTCAGCAGATTACAACTTATCGATCTACACACATCATCTAGTACAATGGTTTGCTAAACATGCGGAACAAAAATTATCGATATCATTAAATGAAATTCCTTTGGGTATTTTTTTCCCTTTCTTTCGTTCATCTCTGGTAATGGTATTTATTCGCTTGAAACCGTTTCGCTTGCAAAGTCGTATGTGTACGAATTGGCGGTGAGTTTTCATTAGAAAAGGACTAGAGCATAAATTCACTTATTGGATATTGATAGCGATTCGCACGCACAAACTGAATACAATTGTGGATAAAAAATAGTGCACCTCATTTCAATTGATGGTCGCTTTTAAACTTTGACCCGAATATCAACTACAATAACGAACATTTTTCTAAGCCGTTTTTCTTTTTGTGTTGCCGGTGATTTTGCTGTGGCTCGAATTGTATTCATGATATTTGCTTCTGCGCCATTGTAATTCCGACAAGAATCCCTGAAGTTAGAAATTATCAAACAGAGCAAAAAAAAATGTTGTGAAAAGCCAAAAGCCACTCGAATAGCTTCGAATGGCTGCTAGAGATTAATACATTGAAATGAATGCCATAATGATAGGAACAGCACTATCGGTCGTTTTATTTCTCCGACAAGTGAAAAATTGCTTTCAAATTTGAATCTAATATGTGTGGTATTCAGACAAATAACTGTTCGCCGTTCGACGTACACCGTTCACCATTCGCCTTTTCGTTCCTTATGCCAGTCGCTTAACATGCTCGTTCACATAGACAAAGTGAGACGTTACGTACAAATGTTTTCCTTTCTATTTCATTGCATTCGCTTCCATTCCATTCATTACAATGCGTTCATATAACCCCAATCACTGTGAAACTATAATAAATGCATGTGATCCCTTCTATTACAAATGTCATTTTTCATTAAGTGAATTACAGTATTTGGTTTGCGTCTGATATTGGGAAAACTCTTAACGATGGGCCAACGGTATTGGGCCAACACAATACAATACATTACAAAGTAAAGTAAAGTAAAGAAGAGCAGAACCCAGTCCGAATGCAGCATTTGCTTCTTTAGCGCGTTCATATTACACATTCTCACTCACTGCCCACATGTAGCAAACATAATCATGTTATGTTGCGGGCCTTGTTCCCGATTTCTGGGCCTTAAATCTGGGGTAGGGGGCATAAATCATCAAATAATCCATGAATCCATCCACCGATTTATCCAACGTATCTGGATGTGTGCTATGGATGGACGGATGGATGAATTTGTGGATGGATTCGTGGATGGATCGATGGATTGATAAAAAGCTTCAAATAAGAAATTTGATGGATTGTCAAATTGATGGGTCGATGGATGGATGGATGGATGATGGATAAACTAGTTTTATCTAAATATCTAAGCGACAATTTAGTGTGACTATGACTTAAACTATCAAACTATCATTGAACATAAGAGTAAGATGTTGTTTACTCTAATTATGATCTAACTAAAAAAATGAACCGTATTGTATATGCATATAACATGTTATTAAAGTCTTTGGTTGAAATTATGTCCACTTAAACTTATAGGTTCGAATATGGAAGTTTACACATTTTTTCATGTTTTTTTTTTAAAATAATATTTGGGGTGTACGGATGAACGAATGAGAGTTTTAAATGTATTATTTGGACTGCAGAAATTATAGCTAGAAGTTCTATTATATATATATATAAAAAAAACAAAATAGTTTATTGATTTGACGCTTCTGCTTAAGAATATGACATTTTGTTTTTGGAGAATTCGTTTGCGGTATCATCCTCTGTAACTTACAAATTGTTAGCTATAGACAAATGATAACTTTATGAGATAATCATTCAGAATTATAATTCTGAATGTAAATTGCAGGTATTACTATGGGCTGAAAATAGCAGCCTATCTGAAAATAGCTGATATCTCAAAATTTGGACTGAAAATAGCTGATGATTTGAAATAGCGGCTGAAAATAGCAGATATTTACCAAATAAAACAATGGAATTCATTGATAGTAACACTGAGTCTTTGAGATCTCAAGTGAGATCTCAGTGAGAACTCAAACATTCAGTGTGACTATCAATGGAATCCATTGTTTTATTTTGAAAAATATCTGCTATTTTCAGCCCATAGTAATCCCTGGTAAATTGGTTCTAAATATTGCTTTCTGTGCAAGGGATCTGCACTCGGGATTTCGTTTTGGGAGGTGGGGCATGACTGGATTTTGGCCGAAAAATCGAGGACATTTTCAAGAAAACTCAAGGACATCGCCGAGAAAAAACGAGGACATTTAAAAAATTTAATTTATTCGAAAATCTGTGAAATATTTATCAAAACTTGAAGTAAATGTCACTCAAAACGTCAAATTTGAATGTATAACCTCATGTGAAAAAAAGAGATAGATACATTAATTTCTATAAGTCCTTTCGAAATTATTGCACAATCAGAATTGTTTCAGGCATACCAAGAAAAAAACCATTACCTATCACAACCTTAATAGACTAAGAGCTATGGAGGGATTCTATCCATAACTATTTAAATTTAGAGGATGATGCGGTTCCGAAAATACTATTTTTTGAGAAAAAAAAAATGTGAACACCAGCAAAATCCGCATTCCCGGAAATGACTCAAAAAAAATAATCGAAGGAAAAAATGTTCCTGTATAATATTTTTAAAATATATTTGTGTACAACTGCTTGATTTCTATTCATTTGTTTTCTTGTCCATGAATACTACGAAACTGTCATTTGTAAAATTTACGAAAAAAAGAATTACAAGACTGTTGTACTTGTACAAAACAAATTTTTCAGTGCATGGCGTGGAGGTATAACGGCCGCGGTATTCGTCGTTCGATGGTCCAAAAATAGAACTGTATTCGTCGGCAATGTGTACCGGTAGCATCCACGCCTTCGCTCTATACAAACTTATGTTTCGGTAGGCCAACGGATCGAACAACGTATTCGATCTCCTTTTGAATTGTCTTGCGCGTGGTGAAAGTACTCGTGTAATATATTCCCAGAAACAATTCTCTCGTATACGGGATGTACCGCTGGGCAACCATATCATAAATTTTGCGGTCGAGTTTTAGTGAAAAATTGCAAATGATTTCGTGGGCCAGCGTTTTCGATCCGGTCATTCAAATCGCGGTCATTCAATTCATCGTCCCCTATCAAACGTGTATAGTGAGTACTCTGGGTGGAAATTCGTGTTTCACAGTGTTATTATTTGCAAAATACACGTATTCTGCACAATGACTGAAAAAAAGGAAACCATCAAACCCACAAAGCAATAGATAGCACAAACTCTAAACTCCAAACTCCAAAGTTGAATAGAGAAAACCAAATAAAAGGAAAATCAAATGAATTCACAAGGGAAAAAACGAAAAAATAACCAAGGCTCCTAACAAGAGTCTGACGTTTAATATGCGCCATGTACTTCGTAGTGGTGAGAATTTGCATTAATGTGGCAATACTGAAACTTTAGGTCGAAATCGACACATATCTCTGCACATCTCAGACAAACGTGCCGTATTGAATTTGCATAAAATTGCGATGTTTTGATATTGAAAAAAATTGAATGAATAAACATAAATAAAACATTTAATCGCATCTCATCGCGATGAAGAGAATTGAAATAACAAATTTGAAGAATTTATTAGTTTTTATCTAACTTATAAGATTATAGAGTATATTATAGAGTCTATTCTCACCACCGTAAGTACACGGCGCTGCTGCCACATATTTTGGCTCGATACATTAAGGACGCAGCTTGAAGATAAGCATTGTAGATATTTCGATGCGTTGGTTAACGTTAAGATATCCAATGAATCGGAATGTTAGCAATATACGCAGGAGCTAGCCCAGGAGTAAAATTATAACTCAAAGATACATAATCGCATGGCATCAAAACCATCACCAAGGAATACGAAAACCCATCAAATCATTAATGGAATTTCAATGTAGAAAGTGTGCGGCTGATTCGTGCACAAAACTTATGTCTCATTGAAAATGAACCCTCAAGGCAAACACTTTTAACTTGTTGCATTTTTATAGTAGATACAGTGCAGCAATTAACAGCCATTTCACGTATATTTAAAACTTATGAGAATAGTCTCGCCACGAACAACATTAATGGCAACAACACATTGATGACTCCACCATAACCAAATTTTATACTTATGCAGAATGCTGTCAAATTTTAAAGGTGATCCATTTCTTGAAACCAGTTTCGTGAGCGAATAGGTGACTCTCGTTTTTTTCACTGAATATTTTCGAAATCGTTTTTTTATGGGAAATCATATTCGAAAAAAGGACTCGCTGCTAATGTTAAGTTTTGGTATCGACTTCAAAATTTGGGAAATAAATTTAGTGAGAACTGTTATGTACGGTGTTGTCAATTGTTTGACAGCAATGTGTCGGTTGTTTGTACAACTACGAACCCGATGTTCCTCATTAATTGTATACTATTGCTAATCAATCAGGACTATCCTACATACCGCGCATATTATGCAATCTTTTCACCTGTTACTATTACCAGTGTTTTCAAAAGATAATTTTTTTTTTATCTAGATAGATATGAGATAAACACAAAAAATGAAAAACATTATCTAGATATATATGAGATAAAAATTGATTTGAGATAAAAAGATAAGATAAAAACGCAAGATATCTTTGAGATATCTGTAAGATATTTAATAAAAATGAATGAAAACTAAAATTTGAACGAAAACGAACTCTAGTTTATTGAGAAAAAAAAAATCAAAATTCCAATGAGAAAAATACAATGTTTTATTGTTTTCATTTTTTAAAGATTCATAATTCAATTTTAAAAATAATGTGCTTTCGAAATGTTTGTCTGATATTCTATTTCTCTGCGGTCGAAATATCATTTTTGCGGAAATAAACACACCTTCAATAGACCCAGAGGCCAACAGCGTTGTATTATGGCGAAAAAAAAATACTTTTTTGACGTTCGGATAATGATTCAACATAATCAAATCTTTCCGCTGATCTTCACAATATCGTTCGACTTCCGAATGTATTATGTTTTCGATAGAAAATCGACGTGCTGTAATGTTGCGCTTGTATAAAACGAGCCGAATTTTGTCAGACGACCGGAATTTTTTGATATTATTTTTGAAAATTAAATTTATAAACTGAATTGAGCTAAATATTCTGAAGACTGAATTTTCTTAAATAAATTTATATTCAAATACACTCGAAATATTTTTCCGACACACATCTTATTTTATTTTCATTTAATAGTGGGTTATCTTGAAATTATCTCGAATTTTCCAAGATAGATAACGATGAAAAAAACTTATCTAGATAGATACGAGATAAAACCATTAACTTCAAAAAATTATCTAGATAGATATTAGATATTATCTTACTTGAGATATCTTGCAGATATCTTCGAGATAAATTATCTTTTGAAAACACTGACTATTACCATTGCCGCATCACCGCAAGAGTCTGTATAATCTGTATTAAGATAATGACGCATCGAGTGTATGCGACAATGCGTCATTATATGACTGCATGTTAAAGATTTAGATCTCTACACACTGGGCTGAATGCTATATGCTATTTAATACTTAGTTAGCAGTTTACTTTGACCGCCAGCAGATGACAGTGTGTGTTCCCTTTATGTTGTTGTTGTTGGTTTAAATGTTTTATCTTTGAGTCAAGCTCCACCCCCTGCCTCTAAATTAATCTTTTAAAAAGAGTTTCTGTTTGTCTGTTGGGATATTTCGAATAAACGTCCAAACCCTGTACTCTACTCTCAGAAAATAAAGTAGATAAAATCAAATGTGTTTGGGTGTAAATTTTACACTGTAAAATGCATTTTTACCTACCCTTTTGGTGGTAAAAGATGTAAAATGATGTAAATATTCAAATAAAAGACGGAACACACAGTTCTATGTCACTGATGCTGTCGCCGTGTAACATGGTCGCTACTACAAACACAGATGATTGAAGCAGAGACACAGTTGATTACATCTGTGTTCATCTGTGTTTGTAGTGGTCATTTTCTACAGCAACGGCACCAGCGATGTTTTAAGATAGGGAGTAAAGAGAATTCACAATATTTGGTTGTTTCTCGTCGCATCAACACAGAACTGTGTGTTCCGTCTATTGTTAAAATGCGCGATATTTTTATTTGAATATTTACATCATTTTACATCATTTTACATTTTTTACCACCAAAACTATAGGTAAAAATGCGTTTTACACCCAAACACATTTGGTTTTCCCTACTTCATTTTCTGAGAGTATCACAGTGTGATCGAGAATATTCGAAAGCATACCACCTCGAAATGTTATCATGGTAGACTAATTGAATGTATGAGAGTAAAAGAACAACTTTATTTCTATGCGAACTGAAAAAAAATTATTCTCATGCATTCAATTGTCATCATGGATCTGAATTGAACGTTTGGCTACGCAAAAGGACTCCTTGATGTACGAGCGTTTTCTTTTGGTAGACCAAATTGACATTGACTAATAACGAAACAATCATCCATGAGAGAAATTGGTCATTGAAACAACATTTGCTAATAAAACTCAATGTTTGTCCGTATGTCTGTTCTAATCAAACGCCAAAACGAATTTTTCCCTTTTGAGAGCTACTCGTAGAATATAAGTAATATTCTTAATAATATAATATTACGTGTTTGGGGTCAAGATCCTCGAACCATTTTTTCTCAATGTAACCAATCAATTGGATGCGACTGATGGGGGCGCACACTTTCTTCACACAAGAAAGTGCCTGTGTTCAGATGTTACCGAACGCATTTTTCATTGAAAATATTTACGCTACAGCAAATTCCAACAAATATCTATTTGAAATCAGTGAATGAATAACACAAAACAACCATTAAAAACGCTATTTATTGCTCGATTTTGACATGCATTTAATACAGTTTAGTACTTTTTGATATTTCTGTAGCCACAAATGGTTCAATTTTGGAATGTACATTGTACAATATACATTTTTAGATTTAATTAATAGATAAGGCTCCATTTTGAAATTTCACATTTTAAACAATTTACACCATTGGTTAACCGGTTGCGCTGCAAAAGCGAAAAAAAGTTGCGGTTGTGTATTCATTTGTGTTGATAGTTGTCAAACTGCATGTGCGATATACCATTTTCATTAGGCTGCGAACAATTGCGAGTTTTTTTTTTGTTCAAACAAATTGTCTTTGTTGTGAACTACAACAACTGGTTGTATTCAAACGGAATAGTCTAAAATAATGGAGGCTGAGTGTGCAAAAAAAGTTGTGTGGGCATACAGTATATTACATATTGTTCGCCTTGTAAAACATTCTATTGAAAAATCAGCTTTTGAAGCATTAACCATTTTGGAATCGGAAAAGTGAGGCTTTCAATTTACAGTTATATCTTTAGTCAAATTCAATAAGCTATTTTCATTATTCTGCAAACCTTTTTGCATAACGAATGTTACGAAAACTGCATCTATATTTTGATTCAATTTTTTTTCGTATGTTCCATTTCTTTTCCCTCAATGAATAATGAGGTACAAAAAACGTGGCCACCGTGAAAATGGCGCTGCTTTTTTGCATCATATAATTTTTACATGCGAAACTGTATAGTGTGATCGAATACGCGATATTAAAAGGAAATCCTAGGCGATATGCAAAGAATAGAATCAGTTGCGAGAAAGACGGAGTTTTCAATGCAATCGTAAATGAAAAAAAATGGGGGAAAAAGACGAAACAAAATATAGTGTATGATAAAACGCATGGTAAAAATACGATTGAATGAAAAATTACTAAAGTAAAAGTTATGTAGTTGAAAGAACAACCAGCGAAAGAGATAGAGCGGGAAAAAGACGAAGGGTATGAGAAAGAAGATAGCAAAAAAAATAAGTAGAAAACAAAAATTTGAAGGAAAAAAGCGGCAAACGCCAAACACAACCAACAAGAACAACATTACAGTATTTTTCTTTGTGGCGCAGATAAAAGTACAGAGAACTTTTTAATTATGCAAAATGTAGATATTTTCTGTACGTGTGTTCGATGTGGTGTGGTTTTTTCAGCTTTGCTGATTATTGGGTGCATGGTGTGTGTGTGTGTGTGTGTGTGTGTGTGTGTGTGTGTGTGTGTGTGTGTGTGTGTGTGTGTGTGTGTGTGTGTGTGTGTGTGTGTGTGTGTGTGTGTTTTTTCGGTTGATTTTTTTTGTTCACATCTTTATCATTTTTATATATACAAACATAGTCGAGCTCATATCATCCAGGACTTTGAGGTAAAAGTGCCAACGAGTTTTAAGCTTAGTTGGAATACTATGAAGACTGTAAATATAACGGGAAAAACGAAAAAAAACGAATGTTAGAGCGAGACAGTCCCGAAAACACACTAGAAAGTGTAAGAGACGGAGACTATGACAACGATCAAGGAATGATGCCAATATGTTGAGGGCTTGGTGTGCTTAAATTGTAAAACAAAAAAAGAACAGAAAAACAGAACCAAATCAGCAAGACCGGAAAAATTGTGCGAACAAAAAGCGTGAGCATTGGATTTGCTTTTATATCGAATATTCGAGTCACGTTCTGGACTGTATAAAGTTTCATTTTAGACCATTAAACAAATAGGTTTGGAGGTTCATTTGATATACAAATTCAAATGTACGTACTCGCTCAATTCAATCTTTCCCCCCATGAGCTTGCAGTCTACGGCAAGCCACAGATACAATGCAAATTATTCAACGATCCTTCAAGGGATTCTTGCCAATTGTGCAGTTACCAAATCGAACAACCAAACTCACTAGCAATTATATTATTTTCCAGTCGTTGCTTCACAAAGGACAGTGAAAGAAACCCACCGACACACTGCGATGACAAGGCTCACTTTGTAGGGTTTTTTGTAGATGTGAACACAGAACAAAAAGAGATGGAAATATACATCTGTATCTATCCGTCCCTCTCCAACATTCTCTGCCAGAAAAAAAAACCCTTTAAAGTGAGCCTTGTCATCGCACTGTGCCCACCGACATTGAAAAGCGGCTTAAAGGGAACAAACACCACATACTTTGGAACAGTTTGCGCTGCACATTGCAATAGTTAACACCGGACATTGCATAGAATATGCATGCTATTATTATGTACGGTTTTCAATGGTTAGTTATGATTAGTAACAAACTTCAGACTAACTTCAGTGCTTATGTCAATGAATTCTAATCTGTTCTGTATTTGTTTTTTTATTTCATTTTAACCCTCGTCCCGAAGGTAAAGTTACGCATTTTTTCCTTGTATCAACCGCCTCAAACTGACTTGTACCCACGAAACCATTGCCGAAACATTGTCGAATCAGAAAATAATGTCATGTGACGATGCGCATAAGAAGTTTCACAAATTAATATGTCGCTTTCTTTGCAACAAATGTTGCTGACGACAATTTTTCAGAGTATGTATTGGTTTCAGATAGCCGAAGACCATATGTATATAAATCAACCAGAATTTGGTAACAATCTGGTCCACTGTAGGCCCCACCCAATGGGCAAAATGTTCAAAATTTGTGCACATAATTATCGGTATCTGGGCACAGAGCCCAATTAGAATGAAAGCACAACTGTGCCTAGAATGTGCCCAATACATAACCACATGATTTGGTGGATGCAAGCACAATTGTGCCCAAAATGTGCATTCAAAAAAGCCAAATAAAGGGGAACATGCACATATAGACAGAAAAATTATGGTCGCGCTTCATACAAAAAATTGTTGCATTTGGCCCGCCCATTGGGCAAGAACCGTTCTAAGTTGGGCAAGAACCGTTCTAAGGTTAGATTCGGCACATTGCGCGTAATTATTGTCCAAATTCATTTAACCTTGGCGAAGAAGGCATAAAAGGAAACTTAAAGTCGTAAAAAAATGTGTGTATAATTGAACAGACTACAGAGTTTACTTTCGGCAAGGTACGCACAGTGCGTTTATCATTATGTCAAAGCGGGTAACATCACTAACGATCAGAAGCAGAACTGGTTCACAATAACTTGTAATTGAAACTGGTTCATATCTTTACTCGCTTCTAAGACCTCATCTTAGCAGACCGTGTCTCAGCTTCCTGGCCTTTAGCCTCTGTGTGACACTCGCCATATATTTTGTAAAATGAACAGCATAAAGCACTCAAACGGTCATGTGCTTGTTCCAACCAACAACACAGCGAACAAGCATTTTGAACGATTCTACTAAGGAACGGTTACAAACAGAAGCCTTACAAATCAAAATTGATGATTATATTTTAGTTGAGTTTGTATTTTAATTTAACTTCATTGCCATCAACAGAAGCATTTTGCCAATCCAATTGGAAGTAATCATAATTAATAACGTCGAGTGAATATCATGTGAAATTTCAGTTGACTACCCAATTCCTTTCAGTTGAATATTTTGTAATTCGTTTCACTTCCATAATAAAATTCTTTCTCTTTAGCGGAAAAAGTTTTTCGTCTTTTTTCCTTGCTCCTAGAGTGAAATCTGGGAAAGTTTGTTAAACAATACTTCTAGCATACGCAACCAGTTAGATGTGAGTCTAGTTGAATTGAGTTGAGTTGAGTTGAGTTGAGTTGAGTTGAGTTGAGTTGAAATATATTTTTCGCTCGTTCTCCTGAGTTGCATTCAACAGGAGGACGAGGGCGTAGGCGAGGGTGAGGGGGGTTGGAAAGCGTGGCAAAAAGAATGAGAAAATCAAAGAGATTTACGTTTCCTCCCCCAATTCACTTTATCAAGTAAGTCAGCGTGTTCAATATTTTCAACATTTGAAAGTCAATTGAAATGAATTGGTGTATTCACATTGAAAACAGTTCTGTTTGAATACAAGTGAATGGAATGTACGCTGTACGTGCGATAAATGAACAAACTAAAATGTTCGTGGAATTTTTCAAAGTTTCCAGTTTATCACAGCACAAAATAGTTAAATTATATATAATGCGAAAATATGGAGCGCACCAATATCGATACAAAAGTTTATGTGAGGTTGCCTGCCAGCACGCACACACAATAAGAGAGAAAAAGCTTTGGAATTCACATCAAAATAAGAGAAAAAGATTATTGCAATTTTCATATGAGTATGCAAGTTGGATGTTACTTCATATATAAAGTATACCTTTGTCGAAGCTTTTTTCCACATATTCTTCACCACCTTTCAAGGGGCAAATCACCATTGAAATATTTAAAAAATTGAAACTATTGAAAAGTATTGAAAATCACTGAAGAGTGTTGAGAATCATTGAGCACCGTGCACAGAAGGAATAAATATTCTATGTGTTTCATGCTCGGTGCATTACGGGCGCACTGCGTGCTGCCTAATCTCCCTGAATTCATAGAAAATTCGTCTTTCGAGAAACTTTAATGAATATATCACACGCAACGTTAAAAACGTAATTGAGCGCAATATTGAATTGAGGTACCAGATTGATCGTACTTGAAGTCGTATGTAAAACTTAGGGGGATTCAATTAATTGCAAATGCCAGGTTATTCGAAGAAAAGTCTGTATTCGCAACGGACTATATAAAAGAACGTTGATTCGTAAGAAATACACTGAATTCACTTAAAAAACTAGCGTTTTTCTAGCAAGTATATAAATGCTCAATTGTACAGAGCAGTCACAAGCATTCGCTGCCATTATTGTCCATTCGCTTTAGCATTCGTACATTTTAGCTTGAATTCGAACGCTATTTGCACGAGTTAAATCCCCTTAGGCAAATTCTATTTCACCACATCGTAAGTAGTTTACTACCACAATTTCGAGGGTGTACGCAAAATTATGAATTTTCGAGTTTTCAAACATATTTCTATTTTCATAAGATATCCAAATGAACCATTTGGAATGGTCTTGATCACTACAAATTCATTATTATTCGATAGTTCTAGCCGATTTTTTAGATACAAATTTGCACTTTTTAGAAATCAACTTTGGTGAAATTGTAGTCGATAACTTTCCGACTACAAATCATTGGGTTATTCACGATAGCTTGTTTCGTTAGTTCTCGTTAGTTTCTCCAGCTCAATTTTCTTATTAATTTTGATTAAAACAGGTACAATTTTATTCGATCATTCTCTTTGATGATATTTATTTTTGCAAAGCTAACCATTTCTGCTTGTAAACATAATGAGAATATATATATTCTCAGTAAGTACATTGATAAAAATGGTGAATTGAATATAATGCTTTAAATCGATGGACCGCAATTTTCTGCTACTTTTTGCTAGTTTTACTAGTGTGAAAACCCCATGCTACAAATTCTACCATTGAGCTACAAAATACAACAAATGTGTCCGAACAAGTAATCGCTATTTAATTTTCAAATCCCCAGCCAGAGGGGCAGCGACATGCACCTGAATATAATGGCTCTATATGAATTCATGCCAGAAAACCGAACAATTTTGATGACTTCTTATCAGATAAAAAGATACGTGCGAGCATTGGAAACAACATGTTTTACATTCTCATTTCGATCTCTTCCGCTCCACATATAGATTGTGTTGTATAATAATTCAAAAATCCCTTCAAAAAGTAACTTGCGTATAGTTAGTTGCGTGTGCAAATGTTATAACATTATCCAATTTTCAAGCAAACTACTGATTTGAGCTAATGCTGATAAATTATGAGGACTCCAATATAATCAATCAATCTATCCAAGTGAGTAATTTAATTTTGCTTGAGCTGGTGAACAGGAGGTTTGTTGGTAGGGACCAAATGTGCGGAACACTTGTTTCGAATAGTAATGAGTGTCATTATCATTCCATTGGTGTAATGAATACTGTTCACGTTCCCATGTTTTCTGTGTAATGTATATACGTTGCCCCGTACAACGTTGCCAACAACGCGAACTAATGTTGGCGCTGGTGGTGGTGGTGCTTTTTGTGTTGATGTTATTGTTGCTGTGGCTGCTCAAATGCCAATTAATATTATAAAATTGACAAAAAGCGACGAAAGCTAACGATAGTCGACCATAAAATGGTTCTTTTTCACTTAAATTGTAGGGAAAAATTGGTTACATAAACATAATGATGGTGTATATCATCATCATAGCCAGAGCCTTATGAGAATTTTGACTCTTAGTGACACCTATTCGGCAGAACAGTGTAAGCCGCGGTGTACGTCGTTGCTTTGGAATTCAAAGCAATGGTTTGAACATTAACTATATCATCGCCAGATGTTATGCACAAAAAAATGGACTATAGCCTGATTTTAGGCAAAAATCACCTAAATTTATGCAAAATATGAGTTAAGGCTCGGGCTATGATCATCATATTGTTATCGAAATGAAATTCTACTATTTCGCGTCCTCCAATAATTCTAAGAGCAAACAAAGAGTTTTGTTATAAATAACATCATACATTGCACTGTATCAAAAGTTGTACAAGCGATTTGAAATAACTGTTTCGCATCTATGCCGTAAATATTGTGGCGCGGCTAAATTGTGGCGAACATTAACGAGCGGCATTCGTAATGTTAGGCCATTGAATGGTTGTGAACCAGTCGCCATCAGATTGCAAAGTTCAATTCAGACGCTCATTTTAATTCAAATAAACAAGACTAACAAGTAAGTAGCGAAAGAAAACTAGATATTGTATAATGTTATGCACAATGAGCTAAATTACTCTTCGCAAATAAGAGCATTCTCGTCCTTTTCATGTTGAGTGCTCGTGCTCGTGCTTGTGCTTGTGCTCACTGCTCAGCGCACAAATTCTCTTCAACCGCGTATTTTTATCCTTTGAAATGATGTACAAGAGAATCCAACTTGCTACTCATTTTCAGCCAACTCATTGGCATTGTATAGCGTTTGCTGTGTCAGTAATCTTATCACCGAATACTTAACCGCAATTCGTAATTTTTTATAATAAATGTATTTTTAACTGACATTGCATAGGTAAAAGTTTTTCGTAATTTCCATTGGTATCATCGGTAAACTTAAGTCTTTTGGCTTATCATTTTTATTGTTCATATTCAATAAGCTGTTGAGCCGAGATTTCGAATCATTGATCTTTGAACATTTAAATCTTTCGGTTAAAAACCTAACTGAAGGTTTGTCTTTTATCATTTGAAACATACTTACAAATAACTTGAATAAAACAAAACAAATCAACATTCCAATAATGTTCAAGCATCTCGTTTGAAGCAAATACATGGAAAACATTTGATATTCAATCGCAAATTAAAATTTACCGTATCCTCTTTGTGGTCCTCAATCTTTCGTCTCTGTTATTACTTTTCTACCAAACAATTCAAATTAGAAAAAAAACAAACAAAAAATCAATTCAAAATCAAAAGCGAATAGTTTCAATTGAGAATACGCTCGCTCTAATGAATGCCTGGCCAAATATATCGGCTATGTTGATTTATTAACGCTCAAATACATCAATTTATTCAATCTCAATTTAGGTTATTGACCGAATGAAAGCTAGCAATTGCTAAAAATATAGCATTCCAGCGAATAGTTATAAAAGTGTATCAATGGATTTTAGCAGCGTTTGTAAGTAATATTTTTTTTGCCAAACGCTGTTTGAAAGCTGCATCAGTGCTCAAAAAGGAGAATATTATTTCTTCCATATTGTTATAGTAGCAGGTGTCACAGAATGCAAAACAAACTTTTCACATAACTTTTTAATAAAACTTTATCGATACCAATAGCATTATTTCTCCATTCAAGATTTCCACATTGAAATTCAATCAGCATTCAATCGTCTGAAAAATGAATACTGAATGCCCATTTGCAACTAAAAACTTCATTTAAATTTGAAATAAAATTGCAAATACCATTTCAAGCATTTTCTACTGTCTTCCTCAGGCCATTCAGAAATGTTCAACAGCAGGTTTTATATTTTAAATGAAATGAATGCCAACATGAAAAAAGTGAAATGATAGCAATCTAAAAACAGCTATTTCATGTAGTCGCTGTGTTGGATATGCATGGTAAATTGATTTCATAAACTGAAATTGTTTTTCCTGTTCTCATTTATTTTATTTTTTTGGCACACAGTATAAAATTAGGTGCAATAAAGAGTTGCACATAATCATCGGTCGTCTTTGTGGTTAAAATACATTATTAGAAAAATCAATATTTGCATTCATGCTGCACACTCCGACTAATTTTAACTTTTATTGTACTTTCAGGTGGAATTTTAGATTGCGTGTGCCGAAAACCATTTTGAGGTATGGATTTGAAGAATATATGAAAATTGAAGAACATATGTAATTAAAAACATGCGCCATCGCTTGTTCTAATGTGAGTCAATACTTTTTTGCGCAGAGCACAAATTATGGAATTTTCACAATCAAACAACGGCATATTTGAAGTGCAGTAATTTAATTCAATTCAATTTCAAGCTAGTGAATAATAAGGCTCTTTGTCTTGACTTGAAATGTTGACTTCTTTGTATTTTAAACGGGCTGGTTTAAACGTTAATATAGTAATCAATGATCTAATGATACTAATCATCATAGAAAAATCATTCGATAGTAGTAACTATATATATCTATTTGTTGTGAATCACTTTTCGAAAAGTGATTTCTTTTAATTTTTTCATTATATTAGCTCGAGCTCGAAAAAAAGTTGACAATAATTTTTTTTCAGGTCCTCAGAATCAAAATCAAATTGAAAAGAGGTTTTTCGTTCCACTGAAATCAAAGTGATGACCGTGGGAGTGAACTCCTCAAATCAAAGAAATAATTGCCCAAAAGTCCAATTCTATCTAGTGCTTGCTCCAGCAATAGTGGTAATCTGTAAAATTATCACCAGTCTATTTGTGCTTTGTGTGAGAGTGACCATTCAGAATTGACTTTCGATTGCAATCGCTTAATTTACGCTCAGAGAAAGCGTATAAGCGAATTGGTGGAAAAAATGTAGGTCGAAAAGTCATAATTGTGTGGAAGCCATTCGTCAGTGTTCCTTTAATAATAATAGACAGCTCAAATACAATAACTTGATGAACTGAGGCCCAACATGAACAAACATAGCTGCGACCGGCTACTGAGCATCCAACCACAAACAAGCAATAGATGGGGTCTTACGCATCAAAGCCCAAATTGAAAACGCATACGCATATTGCTTGGTCCATGGCAAATTTCCACAATCACCACATTTCTACCAAAAAGCATACATATTCCGTTCCGTCGAACTCAACGAATGGGATAAAATAACTTTAAATGGAGATGACATTACTGAAGCACATTATTCAGCATACAGATTGAATCGTTATCATTTGTAAGTGTTTATCTTCCAATCGGGTTGACACAAACGAATCGGGCGGGGTAATCAAACATGACAAATTAGAATTGACAAAAATAATATCAAATGTTGTAGAGATGCCATTACTCACACTCCCCACATCTTTCTATGCTGCAACCATATTTCTTTGCTCGTTAAATTTCAATGCATAAATTTTCTCAGCTACTTCTGAATTATTCAGCTCTGTTTGATGAATAGTAATGCTTGCAGAAGAAGAAATAATCAAGCCCGTAAAAATACTGCCATCAATCAATTTTACACTTTTTGAGTGCAATTTATACGGGAGACAATTGTCCCGTGTAAATCGTGAATGAATGCCACAAGTATTTGCGAGCGAGCAAAAAAAAAAGTCCCTGAATTTGTAATGACAGTGTTGTTGTGGGCATTTTGTGTCAATGTAACTTTTGCTCATGTGCATTTCGTTCGTGTTTAGTCATTCCACGTGTGAAATCTTTTCACTTTGTGAAATGAATGTTGATGGATGGAAATGTACAGCAGAAGTCGAAACATATTTATGCATTCAGCTCGTGCCACTTTTCCACATGAACTCATCACATGCCCCTATAATTGGATAATATTTCGAAATTTTTGTGTGTGCCGGTGTGTGTGTCTGTGTGTATTGCCCGTTTTTCAAAATTTTAAGTATGCGTCACATTACAATGACAGAGAATGTTAATTGGAATATTGTAGATAATAATGCGTTGAGATACGTTGATTTAATAAACATTCCAATCTACATGAGCTGTGCAATAAAAACGCAATTGAAGTGTTCAAAACAAAACGAAAAAGAACGCAATATATAAAATATATAAACAGACGAGGGATGGTATTGCCTGTGTGAAAGCATTTTAGAAGGGGGTAGCGTCAGTAATTTTCATATCATGTTCCTGTAAACTCGATTTGAGTTCGCGTTTGGCACATTTTTTTGTCAGTTCAGTCATTTCAGTAAATGCGCACACCACATTGTAATTTCGAAACAATCTGAATGCCGAATGAAGGGAAGGAATATTTTCCTTTTTGAATGCGGCAAAAAAAAAAAATTAAACGTCTAGTCATAAATTTTAATATTAAATTTTTAACATATAATTGATGGGATAGAGAGAGAGAGAGAGAGAGAGAAAAAGCCAGATTTCCGACCAAATACCGTGTCAGCAGGAAGGCCCAAGATTCTCGGTACACTTGTGATTTATGATAAGGTAAATGAATCAAATTGAGGTTCGTACTTCGATTGATAATAATTCATACGTCCACATGTTGAATGTGTCCATTTGAGATGTGAAAGCTGAACATGTCGTCACTCTATTGGTATTAACGAGTCAAATCGTTTTAAGTTGACACAACATAATGTAAATGGTGTGACATTTCAAATAACATCATTTGTCATGCTGAAAACTCCCGCGTAACACACCAAATCTTTTGGTGATAATTTTACCTTAAAAATAGCAGAGCTGAAAATATAAATGGTTTTGCGCAGTAAAAACAGATGAACTGCAGCAGCCGTAGTAACGGTTAGTTGCAGTGGGTAAGAAAGCCGTAGGTCTCTATAACGTCGTATTATTCCATTTATGATAATAATATGCAAATTATCCGCAATATACATGCATACACATTACACACACACACACACACACACACACAAACGACCAACCCCAAAAAACGGCAATATCATGAAATGGTTTTGGTTCAATGACAGTGGCCTTTGCATTTACTCACCATTCACCATTCATGTTCATAATAATTACGTTTGCTATCTTTCATAAAATGTTTCTGTGCCTTTTTCTCTGCTCTCTCTCTCTCATTTTTTTCGGTCGCGTTTTCATTTTCACTCTAAAAATCAGTTCGTCATCAGCGACCAGCAAATGCGTATATGCTTTATTTTACTTTACAATAGCCAACCCAAATAAAATGCTCACAAAGGTCAATTGTATGCAGATATACAGCATGGACAGAGAGAGAAGAGTGCCAGAGAGCTGAATGTAAATTATGGAAAAGTGCAAGAAAGATTTATTTATTTTCTGCATTGCATAAATGTGTATTCTGCATTTTTTTATATTTCTTTAGTTGTTCCATCCGTTTCAGAGCACTTTTTTATTCATTCCGATACTAAGCCAAGCCAAGCAAAGCCGGGCCAAGCCACAAGGTGATGGTCTCATAGAGACTTATTTTGATCAGCATAGAATTGCTGTAGTATTTATTTGGATATTGTATGCATTCGAAATCAGTGAAACGACGCTAGTCAAATTACAAAATACTATTCAAACAGAAAATATATGGCCTGAAATGGTGAATATAGTCAGTCACTGACAGTCAGTTGCAGTTGCAAAAAAAAACATGGTATTGATTCATTTTGGATACATATTTTTAACATTGAATTGTGAGCAATTTCTTTTGTAATGCTTCTTATGACGTAGTATAATCGGGATTTTATGTGCCTTTTCTTGCAAATAATTACTATAGAAAAATGCGAGAGACTCAGCCAACAATAGACCCGTATCCATTTTGTTTATTTTGAGAGCAAATTTTTCAATGTTTTTTTTGTCCATCCTTTGGAAAGTGTCTTCATTTAATCGCATACTTCAAGCTATTTGACAAACACACACAAACAAACAAAAAGAACAGAAGAGACAGTGTCTTACGTACTTACGAACAAGTGTTCGCAGTAGCAACATGGACACCGTAATACGTTCTGAAATCTTGACTTTGTTGTTCGATAAATATTTCGTAGAAAACAGAAGAAGCAGCCAACAACCATCGCCAAGGTGAAGACGATTTTTTTCATCTCTCATCTAAAATATGGGACGCAGGACTGTGCTTAGCATTTTCTTTCTGGGAGGTTTAACGCTTGATCCAAGTGCAAATGCACAGTGTTTTCTCTGTTTGCTTGAAGCGCTTTGTAGTGACCATAGCTTTATTATCTGACACTTTCATATGTCCACACCGTCAAGAAAATCAGTGTTTATATTCAGATGGTTTATTTTGCACGCGATACGGATAACAATACTCGGCCAGTTTTATCTTTTTCAGTTGTTTATATTTTGTGCACTTTCGGTATGATACCATTCGTTGATGCTCGTTGCGGGTCGCTGCTGGTCGTTTCATTTTGTTCATTATTGTCATCGACACACTTCTTTCCCTCATTGCCCACGAGAATAATCGCAAACCGTATGCTGTAATACATCGTAATTACAAGTGCATTCACTGTACGTAATGCAGCCATCCATTTTGTTCAACACTAAAAAAAACCATTCCTCACATTCGTTGGCCGATTTTCGTTCATGGTGTTCGCAATTACGTGCCGGGGATTTTTCAGTTAGCTTAGATAGCATTTGAAGCATGAATGCATCGTTTTGTATTGAAACAATGTGATCGGCTACGCCATTTTATACGGCTTGCATCATAACATAACATCATCACATCATCACATCATCACATCATCATAATCAAATGTTTCGATATTTTCCGCACATGTTCGATTATTAGTCGAAAATGTTAGCTGTACAGAGGTGCACATGATATCGAATCAGAAGGGAGGATGGGGCAAATTGTGATGGCCGGAGGGGAGGTCACTGACTGGTCAGTGAACATATAACGATCGGGGAGGAGGCAAATCAATAAAAAGCAGTCAAAACAAATATAAGGAAAGAAGGAGTAGCGTTTCAATGATTTTGTTTAGCTAAGGCACAAACCATGCCTGTAAAAAGTATAGTGGAGTGTACTATTAGTCTACAAAAGTTAGTCGTTCTTTGTATTAATTCGAAAAATCAGCTGTTCAAAAAAGGCTTTAATAATAATGTGCTCTTCAATGACATTAGCCACGCTACGAAGACGGAAGAGAGGGTATTTCCATGCTTTTTTGGGTCTTACAGATCGGGGAAAATCCCGGACGTGTCAGAGGAGAGTGAACCCCGAAATGACCCTCCCATGGTGCCCCTCTGTTAGCTGTGCATTGTTCATCTCGTTGCGTTCGAAAAAATTTCACTCATCGAAATATAAAAAGAGAGAATAGTTCATTCGATTGGAATTGACACAAATTGTAATCCAACCAAAGGAACTGGGAAGCGGTAATAGAATCGCCGATTTCATTTCAAATACATTCGATTTGGTATTGACAGGAGGCAGGACAGATCTTTTTTATCCATTTCTCTGCAGTTCTATTGTACTTTGGTGCACATGGGTTCATTGCTATGCCATCATCGTCTCGTATTGATTTTGTCTAATTCTCAAATGTTAGCTTTTATGCTTTCGTTTTTCATTTGATTTCATTTTTGACTCGGTTTCGTTGTCATCCTCACTATTTACTCTTACGATTTATTGATTGCTCTGGATTCGATTGCTTTACGATGAGCGTTATTGTTTTTATTACCTTCAGCAATTCAATGTCTCTCACATTTGCGAAATCAAAATGAAATCAACAATTCTTTAAAAACAGAGAATTTTCAGTGTTGCCAAATCTGTTATAGTTATCGGGGTGTTTTTTTATTGGTTCATTTTCCGTGTTTAACATGTAATATGAATATTGTTTTTCCGTTAGCTTTTAATTCATCTCATCTTTAGTTTATTGCTGTAAATGCATTAGTATGGACTACAGGCGTTTACACAGTACCGTGTATACACAAGCTGAGTTAAAAGAAAGGGAATCTAATTCAATTCAATTCATTCTAAATTCTCAGAATTTAATTTGAATTCGTAAATTCAATTAATTTCATCCAGGTGAATTGAATTGGAATTTATAGAACGCACGAAACGAACAGACTGTAAAATGAATACTGAGTGCAATAATAGCGTTGAGTGCCATTATGCCAATATTATGTCTACACATTGTGCTCTCAATATACCCGCAAAAGAATTTATTTTTAACATATTTACCCGTTTTAATATGATTGCGCCAAAATCAAATGTTTCGATGTGCGATGTGTGTTCAAATTTAGAAGTGAAAAAACATTACATTTCAGGAAAAAAACGAATGATTTACAAAACAGAAATATTCGAAAAATGTGAGTGTTTATACAGGAAAGTTATCTGTATGCATTGGGCAAGAGAGGCTTGAAAATGGTCGAATTTGTTGGCACAGATATTGGTAATAAATTTATCATTTAATCTTAACACATACAGTTTTATTAAATGTATGCGTGAATCGAAAATTTTATTTGCAATTTTCAAGTCACATCTCTGGTAGAAACTTGAATACACGTAACAATAGTATCAGTTATTGAAAATAAGAGTCGATTTGACTAGGATTTTGGGAGGCCCAAAATGGGCACAAAATAATGCCTTTTGAAATAATCGAAATGATTTAGTTGTTGTTACTCGATTTGAATATCCACAGATTGTTTGTCGGAAATCTATAAAGTTTTTTAAATAATCCTTTAGAAAAAATAATTACACTATTATTAGCTTCGGGAGAATTCAAAAGTAAACACACATAATGAACTGGATCAGAGATCTGTAGAGCTCCTCTAGATACCATACTTTCATATGTATGCTTAGAAACGATCTTTTCTCAATTTGATCGAAATCAAGAAATCTTGTTGGAAGTAGTGCACCTAAAATTCTACTTCCATTAGAAATTCTCCAAAAGATCGCATTCAGATAGAATTTTGAAAATATACAAATTGTACAATGAATCTGCTGGGCACCGTGTGTTTTGGATTGGCACAGATTTCAATATGTTTTATTTCTTACTGTTGATTCCAATCGCTCGAGTTGCGAGTAACTAGACCAGAGGTGGCCGCGGATAGCCCTAACCGCATTTGGCATTGCCTGGATAGTTCAAAATAATCAAGGAAAAAAACTCACAAGTGTATCGTTAAAGGTCGCCGAACTCAATTTACAAGAAGGCTCAACAACAAAAATAAGAAATAAAAACCGTGTTTACTACTTTTTTTGCATTTGAACTGAGAACGAGAGGGAGGCTATAGCAACCATAAAAAGATATATCGTCCGATGCTCCAATGCCACCAAATGTTTTTGCTACTGATTTAATGCCTGTTTCACAGCATCGATTTTTCAACCAAAAGGTTTCGAAATAAATGAAACAAGAAAAATTACAAACGTCATTCAATAGAAAAATGAGACTCTAGCATTTCGTATGCAATCGAATTAGGTAACAAGAAAATGGGAAAAAACGTCAATAAATTGTTGAACACAAGTGGGAAAATTGTGGCAAGGGGGACGAAAATCAATTCGACATTTTTCGCATTCTCTCGACGGGAAATAGAAAAAAAAAAAGAAAATAAGAGCGAAAGAGAAGAAAAAATAAATAAAAAGCATCTACATAGCCTAAAGACGAAACAAATCAAAACGTAGAAAAGCCGACCGTTTATCACACTCAACATGCATGCATCCGTACGTACGTACATACGTACGTACGTGGTGGCCCCTGCCATCGATGTAAATAGTCAGAATTCAGTATCGGAACGAACACACGAAATCGGAATAGAAAAAAGTAAACGTCACGCAAAAATAAGTTATTCTATTCATGTAGTTGGCTCCCTCAATTTAAACGTTTTTAGAAAATGATTTACACTCTTACGGATTGTTTGTATCCGATTTTCTTTTCGTTATTCAAGTCATACATTTTCATGTATGTGTAAATACGGTGAACCACACATTTGAACACACAGACACACTCACACAAACACCGCACATTCAATGCATAACCCATGCCAGGGCCTTGTAATAAACTGTGTAATTTGTTGATTCAGTTCTTGTATTTCCATCTTTCTTTCGAAGCTTCTCGCCTCTTTTCACAACGAGATGCATCTAATCGAAATCGTTCATATGCAAAACGTTGCACATATTTTATTTTGGCACACAAACAAGTGCAATGCGAATTCTTCTTTGAATAATTTTCAACGGAACCATTCAAATTTCTGCCGGTTTTTTTTCATCTTTTCAATACAATTTGTGCTCTTTTCGACATCAAATTTGATTTAAAGTTATTTATTCCCAATTTATTTGCTCTGCAAAATTATTGTGGCTTTGTGTAAGTCTGTAAGTTGAATAAGAGAAAATGTGTCTAATCCCAATTTGAGACAACCGCTTTAACTGTATTTAGCTCAACGTTCCACGTGACATTGCACATTAAGAGTAGAGAACAACAAATGAGGATTTGATCAATAGTTTGTCATTGGTCAGCCAATGTAATTTTTTTTTCTGGAAAAATGTAGATTTTTGAATATCACGAACTTTGAGCGTTCACTATGTGAAATTGTGACTTGATCAAAGTTTTTTTTTAGTGATCACGTGTTTTCTGATTTCCGTTACAAATAATATTTCCAAACTTAAATTGACTGTCTGCATGCATAAAAGTTTCGTTGCCGCTACTCTAACAATATTCAAGAATTGATAAAACGGCATGGCATTTTGGTAACTTTACATAAGTTGAATCAATAAATTTCTATACCAAATTAATATTAAAATATTTTCCATCCATCATTAATGGTAAGATAAAAAAATTTGATGTTGGATCATTTTGAAGTTGCATTGCTAACAGCTTTCAAATTTGACCGGGAAAAACTGGAGAACGATACAAAGTCCTAACTCCTTCATGGTCTCATTCAAAAAGAGATAAAAAAAATGCATACAGCAAAGGTACAACTGGTTCTCAACGATTTTATTGTGTACACTTGTTCACTTGTCATCTTTTTTTCTCAACTTGCTAATCTTTTGGCTTTTCTCACATGCAACGACCAAAATCTAATTTTGATACAAATTTGTTAAACCAAGTGGAATCCGGTGTATAAAAAAATGCAAATGAATAAAGTGTTTCAATAAACAAAATAAACATGCCAAAAATGACGTCTCTCTCTCTCTCTCTCTCTCTTTGGATGTGTGTTCATATTTTCATCGCAAGTCCTGCACATTATAGTGGATGCATGAGCACGGGCACAGGCCCGAGCATAGTAAATTCACATCTGTAAGAGCATCGTCATTTAAAAATTAATTGTTTGCATTTAAATAATAAATAGCACTTGGTTCAGTATCAGACTGGCGATGCTTTGTTTGCCGTATATTTTACATTACATGCCATCCGACAAGCGCAAACATTTTTCTATTGCGGGAATATTGTGCACCGTTCGTCGAGTTGCTGTAAATTCGCATTTTTATCGTACATGAATGGCAAACAATTTATTTGAGTGCTTTTATCGTTGTTTGTTTTGATATTTGTTGTATATTTGAATTTGTATTTTGCTCTATTCTGCTCTATTTACTGGATAAAGGCCACAACA
Organism: Aphidoletes aphidimyza; assembly: GCA_030463065.1. Classification (NCBI taxonomy): domain Eukaryota; kingdom Metazoa; phylum Arthropoda; class Insecta; order Diptera; family Cecidomyiidae; genus Aphidoletes; species Aphidoletes aphidimyza. The sequence continues at coordinate 15,688,160 of CM059997.1, read as the reverse complement.
AACGCATAATGTCACAATTATTTATTGTTTGGGCACGCTTTGTTGGGGTGTATGCATATGCATGCGTACGGCCATTTTTTAGAATGTTAGCACCATTTTTCGCATTTGCATTGGAATACATCGTGCTCAACACCAACTCGAACACGCAATTCATTATCAAACGGATTGATGACAAAGATTTAATGGGAACGGGAAAGTCACAGGGCACTCACTTTTAAAATATATGTATTAGCATGTGAATTTCGCACACAGCGCGTAGCAAAAGTATTGGAATCGATCCAAACACCCAATCATCTCAGTCTCTTTTTTCTATATAATGTTTTGGCACAAGTTCTAGAATTGTTACCGGATGTAATTTATTGCATTTGTTTATATGCAGTTGGCTCAACAATATGTCAAATTATTTGTAAACTACTCAATCAATGTGAATCAGTTGTCCGAGTATTATTTTTAAACGTTGCGGAAAAATTCGATATACATTCGTCAATTCCATTAATTTCAGCTTCATTCAAGCGCTTACTTCATTACTCATTATTTTTCATTATTCGTATCGCTTCGAGTGCTCTGGATTAAACTGTCAATGCGTGTCATTTGAATGATGGCATTTTATAAAGATAATCAATTAACCAATTTCAAGCAAAGTACATAAATAACATAAATAATCAGCACCGCTAAATATTACAAAAGAATCAGATACCTTCCAAGCATTTTTATACTGGTAAATTTAGTTTTTTTTTGTCCAAGGGTATGTAAAATTGAGAGAAAAAAAACATGTCCCATTAAATTGGCTCACTCTGTTACGAAAATGTATCTGACAATAGTAGGCAAAATTAATTGAAATGTAATGCGTCAACGACAGACGAATTTGTCAAACACACATCACATTTTTCTTTCTCTCATTGTTGTACAGCAACCGAACTCCTCTGATTCTATTTCTGAATTAGTGTCGGTGTTTCTAATGTGTCGCACCAGATCACAATGTTATTGCGTTTTCTTTGGGGTTCTCAGTGAATGGTAGGCTGTGAAATGGATACAACACACTGTAGATGGCACGTTTCAACCACCAAGGGCCGTGTTCGAACCCAAATTAGAAACAAACGCAGCTCCGTGGCACTGAGCATTTCGCAAAGAGATGTCAACATAGGTAGAAACACAGGCACTTTTTGAAACAAGAATGTTCTTGCGTTCAAAAATGAACCGTTTTGAATTTTCTATGCCATCAATCCACGGTACAGCAACCGAGGCATTGCGGTTTAAATGAGTAGAAAAGGCAAAAGGCAAAAGGCAAATCCTTTATACGTACATGAAACCAAACTGAAAAAGACCTCATCTCGGGTTGAGTGATGTAATTTGTAAGTTTTTGACATCTTTCGAAGTTCGATAAATGTGCGTTTACATCAAGAATCACGTCCGATGAACAGTTAATTGTATGAGTTTTGGTTGAAATTTTAAAATACAATTCTAATAGCCATCTATATTCGCCATGCAATTAATTTCAACAATTATTCACTGTCGACGACACCCAATGCACTCATGCATGCAAACATTTCAGATGGTTTCATTTTCTCACCACATTCAATGTTCTGAAGAATTACGCACACGGAACACCACACTCACAGATTCTCAAGTGAAAAAGTCGACGGAGACAAAAAAAGGTCTATGAGCTAAAAGTTGAAAAGAAAGAAGTAGGGGAAAAAGGCATGTTGTCTGGCCATAAATTATAATTTATGTGTAAATGTGTGGGGCTCATCGAATGTGCAACGGGTGCTCTCATATGCCACGCGCGACGCAATGAACATCCGAGTTGCATGCAACGGTTTGTCTAACATCCCTTGAAATATTCGACAACTTGAAAATGCTTCAAAACTTTCTAGATTATTTACCGGCAAATGAACACCCGCCGCTCCACTTCATTTTTACGACTGGGTTTTACCGCCGAAACAAACTGCCAAATATTTCAAATATAAAAAATAAATAAATCACACATTGATTATGATATGCACTGATAAAAAGAAAAAGGGATTTTCACCTTTATTGAATCCCCACACATTTTAACTCGCTCTTTACTTCTTTTTTTTCCGGTTCGGTGATAAATAACACTTTGTAATCTTGTAGGAACTGTGGAACAGCCAAATTTATTACGAACAAAAATGATTGGTTGCCGTCAAGGGAATTGGCAACGAAGGTAAAAGAAAAAAGGAAAAAAAAAGGAACAGAGGAAATCATAATGTGAAATTATAAAATATCGCTTCAGCTTGGACATTAAAATATATTAGCTTATCATCAAAATGACATGCAAAAATAAACAATGGTTTCTAATTGATATCTCCCACTAATTGATTATATTTAACGTGAAGACGAATACATTTTCTATTGTTGACATTCATTCCATTTAGACCCTTTTCACTAAACTGCTTGGTTGCCGCTCACTCCATTCTACAAAATGGATATCGAGAATATCGGAATAGTGAATGTAGCGCAGCAATGACGCATGATATTCGATGATTTCTTAATTCTTCGTACGATTCTGTTGATTGAGGGAAATAAAATTGATGTCTTTTCTTTCCAAAACTGCGTAGAATAGAATCTAATTTGTAACAATCGAAAACGTTTTTCTCTTAGTCTACGTGTTTAACATGACGATTTGTGAGGTTGTTTATTGGATGCGACAAAAAACATATAAAAAAAATGAACACATCGAAATGTGTTCGACTCAACTTGGAAACGACGAAGAAAAAAATGTACGAACAAAAATTTTAATGTAAAATATCAAAGAGATTTTGATTTACGCATTCAGTATGCCAAATGGTGTGTGCAATGGTGTGCATGCTAAAAACCATCTTATTTCAATGAATCCAGGTCTCGTGTCACAATAATAAATATAAAATATTCAAAGCATGTTCGTATGCTAAAACGGAACCAATCAACAGCAATAACTGGCAACATGGATTTCCTTGGATGATTATTTTGATAGCAGCGATGACAACAGAGAAAGATGCGTCGAATTTACGAGAATATAAACAGATAAAAATATAAAATGAAGGGTACTATAAGCTGGGGAAAATGTAAACTACTATGAATGGGTTTCAATATAATGAATTATTGCGGTGATTCAATGAAACGGTTGAGGACAGGAACAATTGGTATGATTGATCAAATCAAGCCACAGCGAACTAACATATAGTTTTGCTAGCAAAATTGAAGAAAAGTTCATCGTATTAATTTGGTGGCGTCACCAAATTCATGACGTTTTATCGACCTGTTGGCAGAATAATAAATAATGTTGTTAATAAACATACAGTTGCTAAAATTTGAGAGTTTCGTTTAATATGAACAATTGTCGAATTTCAAATTATTATATTTTACATCTAAACTAAATATTGGCAATAATCTATGAAATTGTCAACAGGTTTGAATTTAAAAAAAAAGTATTCAAATGATATAGTAACATCAGGTACTAAATAATAAAAAAAAATCTGTCAACAGCAGGTTTCGAACGCGGTCACATAACCCAACTATTGACTACGTATACATCTTCACACTGAAAATACACAACACTCAATTATTGTATGTGAGAAAAAACAATTATTGATAATAATTAAAATAATATAAATGATGGTCAAAGCGGATTGCTTGCAACACAATTTATGTTATTTTTATAAACGTTGAATAAAAAAAGAGATTCTATCGATTTTTATGATATGCAATTGTACACAAACAGTCATGAACTCACAAATCAACTATCATCATATGCATAAATAGCGCGTATATATTCGACTGAAAGATTGGCACCTTCTGTAATCCGGCTACTCGGAGGTCTGGTTTGTAGACTGATTTGAGGTTGGGGGTTCTGTATGTCAGATGGTTCATGTTGACACGGCGTCCGCATTAAGTATACCATCAATATGCACACAATGAAGGAGTTCAATGTGTGCAGGTTGGCTAAGGAAAGACGAAACGGGCGAGGCGGGAAACCGAGCAGCCAAAAGTCTTCGTGGTATACAGTAATGGGATAGCGCTGTGGAATGAAACGCTGATATCAGCCTGATTAAGACAGTCAAACTACTCTCCTTTTTGCAATTTTTTTTATAGTTCTCCTTATTATTGAAATTTTCATATTATTTTATTCTTTTTTTTTCAGATATATTTGGCAATTGGCGCATTTTCTAACATAGAATTGTTGGATTTCATTTAATATCTTTAACTAAGAAACAAAATAAATCAAATTTGTTTTTCAATTCATTTGTTCAATCTATTTTCTTGAAATCATCACAAATCTGTAAGTTATCATCCTGAAGATAAGTTAGTACCATGTTTTTCGCAGGCAAGATTTTTCATCTTAATCAAGAGTTTTCGATTTTGATATGGCACCATCTCCACCAACCGGTAAATCATCTCAATCGTAACACACCGTTCAGATTCAATCGAGAATCGCTATGATGCACCGCAGGCACTTAGTATGTTGGATAAAACTAATACATGATTTTTGACACACATTTTCAATCCACTTAAATTAAATGTTTAATCTTTAAAACCCGAATTAAAGTGTTGAATGAACATTAACACTAGATAGAATCGATTTCTGAGCTGAAATACTTTTTCGGTGAGAAAATTCTTTCGGATAATCAAACTGGAATTCAATATATTAAAAACGAGTGGAAAAGTTGACCAAAATAATTGGCAATGCTTGTGACCATAGGAGAAAGGACAATTTGTTTTATATATGAATTTTATGAATGTGACATACAACATTAACTCGCAAAAACGAAACAGTATTTCGTTCAATGTAGATTTTTTCCACGTCCTCTGTAACTTAGATTTAACACACAGATATAATCACCATGCTGTAATCACGAAATTGTACATTTGTTCAATGATGAAACGATGTGATATTTTAATAAAATTCGTTGATTTCTATAAATAATAGACTTTTTGAACTCCAAAAAACAAACAATGATATTTTAAGTCTAATCAATTGGATTTTATAATCAAGCGCACGAATTTTAACACGTAGGTGACATTTGAAAGGTTTTCAAAGGTTTTCAAAGGTTTTCGATTTAAATGCATAGAAAAAACGTCTTTATTTCTCATAGCAAAACCGATCAAATTTGCGATTCGCATCGTGCAGCACACGATTTATTTACAAATTGTTGCGTATGACATTGGTCAGCTGGTGTTTTACGTCAAAATCGATGAGTAAAATATCAAGGAAAACAAACGAAACAGTAGTGAAACAGAAGAAAAAGAAAAAACAATAAACTTTGTTTAGTTTTGGGTTTTGTTATTTTTCAATTTCTGCTCATTCACAAAGTACACGAGATTTAATTGTTTTATTGTTTGTAGATTAATATTTGGATTTTGGTGAGGTGATTTCCTCAATTATTTATCAGATGTATTAAAAGTGAACGCTGCAAACATATTGCAAAATACATCGTTGAATTGTTGTGATAGCAAGCACAAGAATATTAACACAACACAACACATATAAATACAAATTATACATTCATTGTTCATTGAAAGCAAGGAAAAGAACAAAAATAAAGTTCTCATTAAATATGTGCGTTCATTAGGGTACAACTGAAACACATACATACACATACATCAAACCCAAAAAAAAAAACGAAAAAACAAAATCATTAGTGATAACACCAATCGTTAGCATAGCATCGCAATTCTGCGTACATAAAATAGAAAGCAATGTAAGCAGATCAAATGACATAGCCATTAAATAACATTTCAACCAAAATGAAAAACATGTGTGATTTCAAACTATTCTATTCGGGCCATGAATTGAATGTGGTGCACAATGAACCAATCGATAATATCATAAAAATTGCATCGCACAATGATCACGTATTTGTGTTGACAACGGAAAAGCAACTCTTTTACGGTACATCAAATGCTAATTGTCCGCAAACACAAATCCAATTTGAGTTGATACGTGAAGACGTCATTGATGTGGCATGTTCTGTCGATTCAATTTATGTTGTTGACGAAAATGGTAGCGTTCAGCACTGTCCACTGATGGCTTTTGAATTTGACAAGCGATGGAACAACATTCCCATACTCAACTGTAAGTAGTCAATTTAATATTAAACACTGTTAAAGAAGAAACAAAAAGATAAAAACGATAAATTAAAAAAAATGCTTGCGCAATATTTTGCAGATGGTAGAATTTATGAAGGTGTTACCTCAAACAGCAGTGACGTGGTTCGTGTGGTGGAGGTGAACTGCAATAATGATGGTGCCTTATTCATAACAGCCGATCGTGAGCTGTACGCAGTGGGCAGCTTTAATGATGTCTGCACATCGGATCAACCGATCAAAGTGCCGCAATTCATCAGCTATGAGATTCTTCAGGTTGCAATGGGAAAACATTTTGCTGTGATTTTAACGCGAAAACGTTCAACACATACGTTATACACGACGACATCACACACCAACCATATCGATTCATCCAGCTGTGATGATTCAATGAATTCAATGGATACCTCACTGGCAGGCACATCGATTGCTGAAAATGAGTGCGAAAGTTTGACGTCAGCACCACCACATCAGGCATCAGACGTAACCGACACCAATTCAATAAATAGTAGCAATTTAAACTTAAAAACGGTTACTAACAATGCTGATACGGAAAGTAGCACTCCAGAATTTCCACATTCTCTTCCCTTTGACATTGAACATGCAATCGGACGATTAATGAAAACAAATGATCAAATTCAAACGCAGGTGTGGTGCTTTGGTAGCGTTAATAGTGCTGGCCAATTGGGTGTTGGCGATCATGTGAAACGAACGCATGCCGTTGAAGTAGTCAGTTTGCGTGATCAAGGTGTTGTACACATTTGTTCAGGTGACGAACACACGGCTGCACTAACGCTTGATGCACGACTATATTTATGGGGTGACAATTCAAACGAACAAATATCACATTGGCTGGAACGAGAAGATTGTAGCTCGCCAAAGCGATTTTATAAAAATGAACAAAATATATTCGGTGTACAGTGTGGCCAACACAGTACATTCATAGTAACGAACAATTTTGATCGATATGAACTCAGTCGAAACAAGCATTTTCCAAGCGTAAATGTGAAGCTGGAACGTCATTTTCTAAGTGCAAATGATCAAAACCAACATCGATCGTTTGGCGATTATTTATTTTTGGCTAGTAAACAGTACTTAGTCGTTCGAGATGCATGGAGTCCCTTGAGATTCGAAAAATATTTAAAATTTGAGCAACAATTTTTGCAAGACATTTTGCAAAAGACGAGACCAAGTGTAGAACAATTTTCACGCACTTTGAGCCGAAACATCAATATCAAACATTCACAGCTGTATCGGCAATTTTGTCAACAATACAACAGTATCACGGAATTATCAGCAAAAAACATCGCCACCATATTGAACTTTGCGTGCCATAAAATGGATTTTGCGGCAATTGCGTTCATTCGTTATCACACTGAATATGTTCACGTGTTTCGACAATATGGTAAATTTTATTGTGAAACACTTTGCTCCGATGATTTATCACGAGTCAGTCAAATTATTATGCCAAATGCAGATTTTGTGTCAAAGTTTTCGATTCCGATACATCACATATCAAATTATATTGATTTTATACGGGAATTATTGGCGGTCAATGGTGAAAATGAGTTGCTGAAAGCGGCACGCGATAACTGGATGCAGTTTGTTGTTGATGTTGATGGCATGGTGAAATTAGCAAATGCAACCACACATTTTTGGATCACAAATCAAAAAAACATTCCACCAACGTTGCAGAAACCGGAACGTCGATTTATTTTGGATTCAAAAGTCGATTATCCGTTGAAACTGTTGCCATCCAGTCGATTTAAGTCGAATTGGTTCATATTATTCAACGATATATTTTGCCATAGCACCGGCAGCAGTTCGTCATTCAAGCAATATCACCTGAAAACCATTTGGGTGAGCAGTGTAATCGATAAAGATGTATCGCCGTCATCGTCATCCGCATCAACATCGAATACACGAAAATATGCCTTTAAAATCATAACACCCGAAGAGCAATTTTTAGTGAGCGCACCATCGCATGATGTGAAATTACATTGGCTGCAGTCATTTGATCAACAAATTCGGGCAACTTTAGGCAAAACTAATTCCAAATCGAATCTCTTACGCCGCACAACATCATACACATTCAGTGACAAGCATCGCGTTTATCCATCGTGCAAATATCTCGGTCAATGGTGCTATGGGAAAATCGATGGCATCGGTAGCATTGAGTATCCAGATGGTCGCATCTATACGGGCCAATTTAAATCGAATTCTATCAATGGATATGGCCGTCTGGTATTGACGAACAGCACTTACGAAGGGAGATTTGTTGATGGCCACTTTGAAGGTTTCGGAACACTCGAAACGCATCAATCCAATGAAAACTATGAAGGCTATTTTAAAAATGGCATGAAACATGGTTTTGGTATACAGCAACAATTTGATACAAATCGAACGTACATTGGTGAGTTTATGAACGGTTTGCCCAGCGGCTATGGTGTCGACGATTCAGAAAGTGGAAAATATATGGGCAACTTTTTAGAGGGTCATCGCAATGGCCATGGGCTGTGTATCACAGCCGATGGCACATATTTTGAAGGGAATTTTATCGAGACCGGGGTGTTGAGTGGAAGTAGCGTTGCTTATTTTTCCAATGGATCATATTGTGTTGGTGATTTAAGTATTCGTGGTCCAAATGGTCGGGCCACTTTATATTTGCCGGTTGAAACAGTTCAAAATGACATTCAAATTGACATGGATAACCAACAAGTGGTGGTTCGAGGGAGCATTTTGTCCGGTTCGCTGGGTGGAAATTGGGAAAATGTTAAAATTAATAGTGGCAATGTGCTTATCAACCAACAATTTGACAAATATCCAAGCCAATTCGGACAACAGCAAATCGATTGCCAATCAAAATGGGCATCGCTATTTTTTGACTGGGAACATGATGTGTTTGGATGTTCGATTAATGAAATTAACGACACAAAAAAACTGTGGAATAAAATCACCGAGTATATTGACATCGTGAAACAAACCGAGGTGCTCAAATCAACCATATCGACATCAGCTATTTTGTACAAGAGCCAATCAAACAAAATGCATCTGCACTCAATGCAAACGAGTCACATTTTGCATGAATTACAGACAAGCAATAGTCACGAGTATCGTGTATCCAAATCGCTTAGTTTAAGTCGCATAACGGGTAAAAATTATAAACGCAATTTGTTGGCCATCGAACGTGCAAAATCAATTAGCAACGAATTTCTAAATATTGCTGTGAACTTTTCATCGGACAATACAAATATCGCAAAAAATGATGCTAACGAAACGACAGACACGAAAACCGATGATCGGCTTACGCTGTCGACGGCACTTAACAGTTCCGTTCCCTGTTTTGGCATATCAAAATTGGATGCAAATGATTTACGATTGGTTCGTGACTATCTTCAAAAATCATTCAAAAATCAATATCATCCGTTGGGCATTTTAAATTCGAAAATCTCTTATTGCTTCTACACATCGTACGGTTGCTGGAAGGTGAAACCCGTATCAATACTGTCAACACATGCAATGCAAGAATGGGAATGCATATCGAGACGCATTTATGATATTCTTCGAAAAATGTTCCCCACATTGCCACAAGACTGCGACACATTGGATGAGTGAGTTTTCATTTTCATTTCAATTTTCATTTCCATTTCCATTTCCATTGCCATTTCCTGTTTCTTTATCCATTCAATTTGCAAATACATTCTATTTCTCCATTACAAACAGAGAATTCATATCACATCGGAGTCTCTTGTATCCCATTCTACTATCGGAAGGTGTTTACTCCACATTATTTGTTCTGTACGCGAATAAATGCAGTAAACGAGATGAAATTTATAGACAACGTATTCAATTGAGTGAAAAGAAAACAGACGCTGAATTGGCAAATTTCTTAAAATTATCGAGGTTTGTGTCTTACAAATATTTCGCCAAAATTGCATAAATTGAATTTTATTTGAGATTTTTTTTATCCACAGTAAATACCTAAATTTGATCAACGATAAAGAGTTCTTTTCAGCAATAGTCACTTTGCAACAAGTCAAAGAGAAGTTTTGCCCACGTGAAATGCTCAATTTAATTGAAAAAACGTTTAAACATGTTGAAACTGCAGCTAAAATGGTCTCAAAATCAAACGAAACAAATGTTGAAGACGTTTCTTGCAATCACATCACAGATTCAGATCGATCTGGCGCAGAATCGGAAGTTGTTCAATTAAATGCTGATAATATGATGCCGTTGACAATTTTTTTATTGTTACGGGCTGCAATACCACATCTTGGTACTGAAATACTCTTACTGGAAGATCTAATGGGACCTGACTTTGAAATTGTTATGAACGGCTATGCTGGCTATTGTTTTACCACAATCAAAGCGGCCTACCAACACATAATCAATGATTCATTTTTACAATAACCCACACAAACACACACACACACATACTATATATATATATATATAAATAAAAACAGTTGAACAAAAAACACAAATTATTCCAATGATCCATGATGAGCGCTTTGTGATTGTGATAACAAACATATTTAGAATAAAATTCACTGAAAATTCCGATCAAATCAAGTCAAGTCAAATCCATTCAAAATAAAAACAGATATTTTTAGAACAATAACTGTTTGTTTTTAATTATAAAATATTCACTAAACAGAGATTACCTGACCTTGAGAGCAAAAATAATGAGATTGTTGATTGAAATTTCGAGAAAATGTCGGAAGAACCTGTCCTTAAAATAATTTGTAGATATTGGCAAAATAATTGTAAATATTGTTGTTCATATTCCTGCAAGATTTCTTGGCCAATATCCGTATTTACTGGATGAATGGAAATCAACAAAAAAATAATAAAAAATTGCAAAGTTTAATTCGGAATCGCATTTCACTGTTCGTTTATTTCAAAATTTAATTTACAGGTTGTGCAATTAAAACAGATAAGGCTCTTTTCAAATATAAGTATTCAAGCACAACAACTGAATTGATTTAAACATGTCATTAAATTGATTAACAACACCATTTTGAAATTCAAATTGATTTTTTGTCTTCATGATGTGGGATCAATGTGTATATTTGTTTTCCATTTTTTCATTCAAAAATTTCAAAAGTAATATATTTACACTCGGTTCAGTTGATTTTGTTTTATTTGTTTGTTGTTTTTTTTTCGTCTTGAAATTGACCTATTAGTTTGATTGATTTGTTTTATATTTTCGTTTTTGTTTAAAGTTGAATCAAATGGACACTCTAACATTTGAAACTGAAAATTTCTTGAAATTAAGTGCAAGACTATGGACTGATTTAGGAAAATTATTTATTCTTTAAGGCTATCGTGCGTCGTGTAACACGTCCACAAAACAATCCAATTATAAATATGAAACCGATGAATGTCATTAAAATAACTAAAAAGTACTTCTTTGAAGGTGATGTTACAACCTGAGAATACAGTTCACCCAAATCCTCTGGTGCTTGCTGTACTAGCTGTATCAAATGAACGAAATTCAAAAAAAAATTGAAAAAAAAATTACAATAATAATAATAATATATTTTTTTGAATTGCATGTAATTTCTTCAAATTTACCATGGCAGCATTTTTAAACATTTCCATGCGCTTTTCCAGTTTGGATTTGCAATCAGTCTCTAAAGCTTTCGATTGATCATTTAAAATTGTTTGCAAACACCGAAGTTCTATAGATCAATTATAAAAAAATAATTTAAAATCAATTTCAATTTGCATTGGATATGACAGTAATAATAAAATCGAAAATACTTACGTCGTCCGTTGCCAGTCTTCACATTCGAGCAGTATTTCAACAGATCGACTGTGCAGGCTCTTTGTAGCAATGGATCGACATGAATGTCAGCCTTTGCTTCTTGAATGAGTAGCGCAACCTCAAATTTACATTCTTGACTGATAATTTTTCCATTTAAAAATGCCATTTTCAAACATTCTTCAACTTCACCACGTTCATCAGTATCATCGCTTGGTTTGCATATTATTTGAATTTCTGGCCGGCACACGGTTTGTAGCAGGGGATTCAATTTATAGTTTAATGCTTGTTCATGCAGCACTTCTGTCATTCGATCCTCACAGACCGGTGTTAATTTGCCTTCACGGAATTTTGCCTTCAAACAATCGATGACTTTTCCATTGAGTTCCTCGTTTTGTTTTGCTGTTGCCACAATTTTCGTGCAATATTCAGCAATATTCTTTTTGCAGGCTTCTTGCAACAGTGGATTGAAACGATAGTCGGTATTTTGTTCAATCATTCGATTAATCACGATTAAATGGCAATTTGTGTCGAAAAGCATCTCATCTTTATGCACCTTGAGACAGTCTAATATTTTGGTCTTTTCTGTATCGTGACAATACTGACGAATCATATCACGGCATGTACTCATCAATGTGTAATCAGTTGAGCTGTCAGTTAATTCGGATTTTTTTACCGCAAAAATTGCATGTCGACAATCAGAACCCAATCGACCCGAGTTCGCTTGAAGACATTCCAATACCTGTGAACAATTTACAATCATTCAATCATGAATGAACAATAATTTGAACGAAACCTGTTTCGCTTCTCTTTTGAAACAGTAAGTTTACAAATCACAAATCCAAAATGGTCTTACCTGTCCAGCACCGTGTGGAACATCACCGCAGATTTCTTTAATTTCGATTCGACAGGCACCTTTTAGCTTTGGATCAAAATCAATGTTCTCTCGTTGTTGAAACAGCTGAGCTCGAATCTGCTGTCGACATTCTTTTGAGACCGAATGGCGTTGGCTTTTCAGTGTATCATTTCTAATCACCTCACTGTAGTGAAATATAATTGATTCAAAGAATTACAAATTAGATTTTCGAGATCAGATTGGTTTCCCATTTACAAACCTCAAACAAGCCACCACATCATTTTTCGTATTGCTGCTTGGACAAAATCTTATAACGTATGGTCGACATGCTTCTTTGAATTTGTAGCTGAAGTGGTAATTTTGCAGTGATATTATTTGATAATGCTCTAAAGCGGCTCGACATTTCAAGTCCTGTCGCATGTCTGGCTCATTTTTATGGGCTATTAAGCATTCCATCGTGTCGCCATTTTCACGGCTCTCTTTCTCACAGTACCGGTCCATTGCCGATCGACAGTATGTCATTATAATTGGATTCAGTTCAATATCACCAGCTTCATTCTCCGTGAATTCAGTAACAGCCTTTTTGCACTCGGATTGAAGTTTGGCCAAATTGTCTTGCAAACATTGCATTTCTTCACCTTTGCCCGTTTTCTCCGAACAAAATGTTGCCAAGTCATCTAAGCACACGTCTTCAACCTCAGGAATTAATTCAACCGAAATTGCACGTCGACGCATTGTAAACTTAAGCTCCTTAAAATGTAAATATTTGTTAGGACGAAAAGTTAATGAGAAAATACCAAATAAAACCAGGTAAAATTGATGTGGAATGTTTTACCTGTAAACAGGACGGCTTAAGTTGCATCTTCTTATCTGAGCTGTAGGCATAACGGTAAAGGCATGGTAAAATTAGAGGTTCACGATCTGGATCCATTTGTTCGGTATTTACATCAGCCCAACTCTTTTTAGCATGGCAAATTCGAATGGCATCTTCTTTACAATGTCGATATAGCTGTGGATCCAACTTGAAATTTCTGGCCACAAAATAATTGATCTGTTTTAAAGCCAATTCGCAATCGGGTTTCATGTACTTGGTGCCAAGTTTATCTTTTAAACACGACATAACACGAGCATCACCGCCTTCAGTATCCGAACAAGCCACATCGACAACCGGTTTGCATGCTTTTCGTAAAATTGGATCAACTCTCCAGTCCTCACCAATATCGGTCACTTTCATGAGCATTTCAAGAGCTGAAATTGTATGAGCAATTGTGCATGTGTTTAATATTAGAAAATGAGAAACGATTTGATGGTCAATTGATATGGCTACACTGTAATTATTGAAAAATCTGATTGAATTGAAAAAAATCCCAATGGATTCATCTCTTTCTATTCTAGAACATTTTTTTTTTGTCTCGATAGAATGTTACATTTCAGAATTTGAATATCGGGTGGGACGATGCGAACACAACACAAATCTCTGCTTTTTCAATTAGCTGATTGTTTCGATTACAATAGAATGTTACATTTTGGAATTTAAATATCGATGTGATGATGACCATCAGCGGACTATTTTGATTGCAACAAATGCGACACTGCTTTGTATTTGCATCGATCATTCGACACCATTTTATGAAAATTTCTCAGTCTGACGCCGATTTCGAGAAGAATCAAAATTGAGAGTCAAAAACAGAAAAAGAAATGTTTGCCTGAATCCGAAAAATTGTCTGGAAAATTTTCTTCTTGTGTGCGTTGACACCACTACCGAACAACCAAAGGCCAAGAAAGTGAAAACAAAACAAGTCGCAGCTTTGATTCACCAATCAAAATAAAATAGTTGAAGAGTTTTCAAAAGAGAAACAACACGCCGTTTTGACCAACGAATTAAAGCACATAAATTTGAAGTGTGTCGTATTTGTACTTATAGTGAACATATGATGTGGATGCTCAACTGTTTCACGAAGAGGTTTAGCTCAAATGGTTAATGCGTGGTATCGTGCCTGCCAAATGCATTTTATATAAAGGTATTTGTTTTATTTAAAATTAGATATTAAATTCTAAATTATAACATTCTATTGCGAGTTTAATCGACTGTCAGAGCAACATGATAGTTGTAGTAAATTTGGTTCACTTGGCAAGAGCAGCTCTCTTTGCTAGCGCTCTCGTTCGAAGGTAGAGAGAGAAATTAATCCATTCGGATTATTTCATTGCTTTACAATCCTTTCGAAATTACAGTGTAATAAGTAAATACTAATTACCTCTTTGACAGCGCGAAGTCACTCGTAGATCCTTTTTCCTCTTGGGGCGGGCATTTTCCATTAGACAATGAATGGTTTTACCACCGCCAGCCTCTAAGTCACTGCAAAATTTATTAATATCATCGGCACAATCGCTCAGAATTTCGGGCGACATTTGATAATCTTCCATCAACAGTTTACGATGGTCGAAAATCTCGGCTAAACAATCGGATGAGATTTTTGTGTTGTTTTTATGAGCTGCTTCGAGACATAGTAATATCTGTGCCAAACGAACATCTTTATCTTCTGAGACACCACGGCGACAATGATTAATTTTTATGTCCTCTTTGCATGAACGTGCCAAACCTTTGCTCACTTTATAATCGTGTGCAATGATTTTATAACGTCTAGACAACTGCTCTTGACATGAATGCGACATGAGTGCATCATTTTTATGCATCAATAAACATTTGTAAATTTGTGCTGGACGCGTATCAGCACACAATCGAACCACATCCTCCCCACATGCAGCAAACAATGGACGATCCAATTTAACATTTTCAGCTTGTAGCTCAGACAGATGCATTATGCCCTTTTTACACTCCTCGGTTAGAGTGTCGATGTGCGTTTGCAGGCAAGCCAATGTTTCACCCTGAGACAAAATATTCCGATCCAAATGAAATCGTCCGCATGCCTTGTCTTCGATATCACTCGAACAATCTCGCACGAATGATGACACAAACCGGAAATCAGAGAACGCAACCGCTTCAAGCCGATTAATTAGATTCACGCAGGCGGGCTGCTTTATTTCGTCCTTTTTATCAATTAACTTCCCGAGCACTTTGCCAATTTCATCAGTTGTTTGAAGATTCAATGAATTCAGAATCACCTGACAAGGCTTTTGTATGATTTGTAAAACCGTTGCATCGTTCATCATGTTAGCTACAGTAAAGAAATCAAATTGAAATTGAAATTGAAAATAACAAATAAATCTAAATTTTTGTTGAATTATTACCCGTATGAGTCCAGATTGCATGCTGACATTCGTCGGATAAATTTTCAATTTGATTTGATAGAAATGTTTGAATGCATTCCAGTACCGGCAAATCATCGGATCCATCACGCAAATTGCTGCATAAATTTCGTATTTCAGGACATTGTTTATCATCAATTAATCGAAATGACGCTTGAATAACAGCTCGTCGAATTCGTTCATTTGATTCGCCCCAAATTGTATTGTTTAGACTTAAATTAGTATGCCGTTCACTATGTGACATGATATTGCTATCTATGACTCTATTATCGCTATCACTAACATGATGATTCGCCGAAGCAGCTGCCAGTATCCAAAACAAATGCAGCAAAGACTTTGATAACCATTCTAAACGCATTGTTCTTATTTTTGTGTTTTCTCTTTGTTGTTGTTGTTTTTTTTTCGTGAGTTTTAAGTAACACAGAATATCGATGAGGTATTTCACTTGTTAAAATTAAACATAAACCTAAACCCTAATAAAAATAATCACGGATCAAAGCGGCTTAAATTAATATATGCATATCACCAACTAGAATTGATAATTATGTGAAACGATTAGCATTTTTCGGACCAATGTGGATCACGATTTTTTCTTATGGCAACAATAAAAAAAATGTAACCAATTCAATTTTCACTGTACTTTTGAAAAATAAACTCTGTAAAGATTTAGTTATTCGGTTGATTTGATTTTTTCGATGAAAAATATTCAGTCCAAAACCTTTAGAACAGCATTTTAAACTTTGTATGTAAATAAATGTTTGACAACGTCCTATGTCATCAAATATTGTAATTGAAATTGATGGGTTTAGTTGTTTTGTGTTTTTTGTTGTTGTTAATTTTACAAACAATAAAATTCTTTACACCGAACAACACTCCGAAATGGTCATTTATCCATTCTCTTTGAGTTCAATAAAAATTCACCAATTTATTTCGATTTCATTTATTATGTTTTGCGGCTTTAATAGCGATGCCGATTCAATTCTGATAAAAATAGATGAAGTTTTAGTAGGGTATGTTCTTTGACAAGTGTTTTTTTGTTGACAGGCTTATTTGTGTATTGAAGAAGAACGCATTAGATCCCATGAATCGAAAATAATGTGAAATGATTTGATGTGAAATGAGTTTACCCAAATGTTGCGACAAAGCCAGTTAATCCTATCCCATAATAAAATGCGGCTAATTAGTTCTGGATAAGATTAGTCTGGGAAAAAAGGGACATAAAAGGGACAAAAAGGGATTAGCACCAATTTTAAATCTGGTCTCAACAGATATTGGTGCCAATTCTTGGAAAATGTGTCAATTAAACAGCGACCTCTGTCAGAGAAACATTGAAATTGTCCTGCATCGTTTGTTCGCCATTTTGTCTCTTGTTTATTGGTCCAAAAAACTATATGTCAGAAAGAGACAACCATTCATTTCACTAATGACCGAGTCTTGTGTATATATACACCATGCAGCTCTACAAACCGCATAGTTGATTCGATTGTCAAGCGTAACATGCTCTCGTTCTTGCTACGTTTGAATTTCCAAAGCAAATCGATGTCAAAATAAACAAATAAATTGTTGCGGTGTTATTTTTATTTGAAAAATTCATAAAAGTTATTTGCCGTTTGTGAAAAATTTACAAATTCTCAGTGAGAACAGACGTTTGTTGTTATGTTGATACCGAGTGCGACGTAAATACACCAACTCGCTTCAAATCATAAAATTGTTTAGTAAACAAATAAAATCGAAGACTCTTTTTCTCAATGTTCCATACATTCAGAATGATATTTATATGCTGCGATTATTTGTGAAACTGTGAAAATTGACTTCAATAGATTTATAGACAATTGCTACTTTTGGTGTTAAATTACAGCGAATAAAAGTTGTGAAGTTCACGTACGCCGGCATTTTAGCTACAAACTCAAAAGAAACATTTTAACCTCGATTTGTGTCGCATTTTTAACAATTTGAATGATTTCTGTTGTCAACAAGCGATGCTGTCATTGTGGTCAATTATTGTTTAGAAATATTTTAAGTTTGAATTTAAAAAAAGTCATTGTTTGCAAAAAGCAAAACAAAAAAAGGGCAGTTTACAGTGCATACTTTGATTAAAAACATAGCTGCGTATTTTATTCAACTAATCGTCGAGGTGCCGAAAGGATTTCAAACAATCAGACAAATATTAAGGTAAGAAAGAAGTATTAAAAATATAGTTTATTTCAAATTCATCGATAAATGGTATCGGTTATTGGTCAACACGGGCAATGTGTTTCATGGACAAATGGACTTGAGTAATTTGGAATATTAAAGTCTCATCTCAGCAAAAATGGCATAAAATCAAATTATCTTAAAGATGATGAGAAGTCAAATGCGCTTCAACTTGATGCATTCACCGACTCTTCGAATGACAGCAAATGCTTTGAAACCAAGCAAATGATTAGTGCATGGGATTCGATGTGATAAAGTGTTCCAAAATACATGGCTTTTCTACATACATCACAAAACCGCCTCGCTTTAACAAATGTTCCTTTAAGGCTTTTGGCCTTAAGAACGGCTTTTCTCGTCTTCCCTTTTTTCTGTGTGTACGAAACCTCATCCAAACAAATACAAACGCAAACATACACACAGACAGACACACGAATAATACACACCGTATTTTCTTTTATTTCACTTGCCATAAACGCTTTTCAAAATTCGCAATGACTATCCATATCATATATAGCATACATGTGCACACATCAACAATGGCAGAAGAGCCAGTGATGATGGGAAAGAGAACACCAAAATACGAACAAAAATACGAACAAAATCCAAGTGATTTCTCAATTGGATGTGTTGAACGTCTGTGTGCGTGTTGGTGTGTGCGCGTACACAGCAAAAGAGATTGAACGAACGACAAACGACAAACAAAAAAGCGAAAAAAGCGATGAGGAAAAAAAACATGTATTTTGTATTGTAATTGTGTGTGCCTGCGTACGGTAGTTCGTGTACAAATATCTATGTTTCTCAAATAATACTTTATTTTTGGAGAATAAACGAGAACAAAAAGGAAATTATCTGAGAATATTGAAAATATTATTCAGAGTTTTATTTTTTTTTTTGTTCTTTATCATTTGCTTTGATTTTGATTGATTTGTGGGCATTGTCAAAGAGTGTGTGCCGTGTGCTGTGTGCAGTGTGAACGAAGAAACAAAAATCTGACACAACGTTTTGTTTGAAATTTTTGTGTGCGTTTCGGATTGTTCTCTCTTTTTTTGTGTGTGGTTCGTTTGTAATGCAAATTTTAGCTGATGAAGGTAGATATTGAAAGCGTGAAAAAGACAAATATGATGTTAAACAAATGTCATTGGTTTTTCACGTAAGAATTTGTAAGTATTTTACTAGTGCCGATTACAATTGACATTTCAACGATGCTGAAAATTATGTAAATTTTACGCAATTGATGCTCGGAAAATAGGAACACTTTAATTGTTGTCATCGTGCATGAATCATGTGTTTATTATGACGAGCAACAATTGCATTTATGTGTGTTCGCTCGAAATTTGCCCCGGAAAGCGGGTAAAGGACTTTCACAGCGATATATTGCATGTCATGCCAGTTCTATTAATTTGGTTACACGTGATGTTCCATGGAAGTGCATTGCAGCCATCATACAGTTAAATTTCTTGCGAATTTTCCAGTGTACTCGAATCATGTTGACATTATTCAATTTGCTATGCATTAAATAGCACGTTTTTTATCCATTACATTCGCTTAGTACATTAGACCAGAACAAAGATTTCTAACCACAAATTTAAACAAAATTAATTAATTGTTTTCGTATTGTTGTTTTGTTTTTGCAGGTCCGAAGATTTCAAAAGGAAGACAGATAGAAAGAAATAAACGTAAATTATTGGTGCTGTAACGCCATTGATACGAGAACCAAATATAACTTGATTTGTGACGCCTTCCCCTGACGCCTGTACTGAAAGTATCACATAAATTCATAGTTGATATATGTTAGTGATACAACGGCAGAAAGTGTCCAATATGTGGAATACAGAGTCACCAAATCAACGAGGCCAAAATTCCTCACAACAAAATGGCAATGCGACACGGAATTATGGGATGACATCAGCTATCAGTACGGCTGGACCAAAACCAGAAGATATTCAAGCGACAAGCGAGCTAGAAAAATGTCTTGAACGCTTCAATGTTTTTGAATCTGAGAAAGAGTTAAATCATCGTATGGAGATCTTAGCAAAATTAAATACATTGGCCCATGCTTTCATTAAGGATCTATCGATTGGACAAAATGTTCCGGTTGAAACGGCTTCAAAGCTTGGCGGCAAAATTCATACATTCGGTTCATACCGCCTTGGTGTGCATTCACCGGGTGCTGATATTGATGCATTATGCGTTGCACCGCGAAATGTTACACGTGAAGACTTTTTCACTTTGTTCACGGAAGTGCTGAAAAAGCAGCCCGAAGTCAGTGAATGCCGAGCCATTGAAGAAGCGTTTGTGCCAGTGGTGAAAATGAATTTCGATGGCATCGAAATCGATTTACTGTTTGCACGTCTTGCACTCAAAGAAATCCCCGACGATTTCGACTTGGGTGACGACATGCTATTAAAGAATTTGGATCAAAAATGCGTACGAAGCTTAAACGGTTGCCGTGTAACCGATGAAATACTCCGACTGGTTCCAATAATTGAAAGTTATCGTCTAGCTTTGCGCGCAATTAAATTGTGGGCGAAAAGTAAGTATTTTGTATTTCAACGAATAACAAATTCACCACAATATGATTTTAATAACACTTTTCTGCTATTTTCTCTCCAAAGGGCGTGAAATTTACTCGAATTCCTTGGGATATTTTGGTGGTGTTTCGTGGGCAATGTTGGTTGCTCGCACTTGTCAATTATATCCGAATGCAGCTGCTGCAACAATTGTCCATAAATTTTTCTTGGTATTTTCGCGCTGGACTTGGCCTAATCCCGTCTTATTGAAACCACTTGACAATGCAAATTTAGGCTTTCAAGTGTGGGATCCGCGAACAAGTGTCGCTGATCGTTACCATCAAATGCCAATCATTACGCCAGCCTATCCACAGCAGAATTCAACATTTAATGTGTCAGCATCAACAAAACGTGTCATTCAAATGGAATTTGAGCGTGGCTATCAAATCACCGAAGAAATCATGATGGGAAAAGCAACATGGGAAAAATTGTTCGAGGAGCCAAACTTCTTTCACAAGTAAGAGTCCCACTGTGCAATTTGCATTCTTTTTTTAGAGATATGATTTTAATCAATTGGTGTTAATTGTAATTTTTTCTTTTCTTTTTTTGTTTTAAAGATATCGACATTTCCTGGTGCTTTTGGTGAGCTCACAAACCGCTGAAGATCACCTCGAATGGTGTGGTTTAGTTGAATCAAAAGTACGCTATTTGGTTGGCAATTTAGAGCGTAATCAATACATCAGTTTGGCGCATGTGAATCCAAAATGTTTTGAGCGTGCAAAACAGACGCCAATAAACGGTTCGATTACGGATGCAAATGATAAACTGATCACGGCCCCGTTCTGCTCAATGTGGTTCATCGGAATGGAATTTAAGAAAACCGAAAACCTAAATGTCGATCTCACCGAAAGTATTCAAAACTTTACGAATTTAGTTCACAAGCATGCGACCACAATCAGTTTACAGAAAGAGGGCATGGAAATTGAAGTGCGACATGTACGCCGAAAACAGCTCAGCACGTATCTTGACAAAGAGATACTTAACCGTGAACGCAAAAGCATGGACGCAACATCGACAACAAGCAATAGAAAGCGCGTTTCCTCGGAAGTCATACAGCCACAGACTCAACCACAAACTCAAATTCAAACACAGCAACAGCAAAACGACCAACCTCCAACGACAAAAAGACAAAGGACTAACGAATATGTAAGTAGAGCGTCGGCGGCTGTATTCAGTTTGTAATTTTTATTTACGCCTCTTTTTTAACTCACATCAGTTTGACGAAATGGAAAGTCCGTCCTTTGATGCGATGAAGACTCAAAGTAAAATTAATCTTAGTGACGAAAATAGTGTAAGTAATGCAATTGATGCAGAATCGAATATGACTGAAAAATCCACGGCATCTCCCGTTCAGCAGCAACAAACCCAACAGCTAAATGAAGCGTCAACAGTTACAGCAGCCACGGCCTGTTCGTGACTGAAGTAAAAATTACTCCCTAGTATTTTTTTGAGAGCAAAGAAAGAAAAAAAAATTATAATCAAATTTTGATTTGAAAAATTGCAAAAAAAAACATATGATAAGAGCAAAAAGAAAAATCAAAAAAACAGAAAAAATGACCAAAAAACTGTAAAAAAAACGTTACTGTGGAAAACGTACACACAATTCGGTGTGAATCACCTTCAAATCAACAACCAAATGCAACCAATTGTGTGCATTCCGAAATGGGCTCAATGGAACTCTGAAAAAAGAATTCATTAGTCGTACAGCGCATTTACGCTGAATATGTGTATTCGTATGCGATGACACTTTAACAATGGATTTATCCCAAATCATTGTTTTCTGAGCTGGTCTATAGCTAAGCGCGCTGTCACTCCGTTTTCGCAAACTGAACAATGCCAGCGGAATAGTTAGTTAAAAGTGTACCATCGAGTGACCTCAAGCTTTCGATATGTCGCGAATGACATAGACAAGAAAGCGTTTAAACGTGTATAAATACATTTTCAGAACAACCATTTGAAATACAAAAATTTAAAAACAAATTAAAAACAATTGAATTAAGTTTAGAAAATAAATAAATTGAATTACATTCGTAATCCTGACTTTTCCGCATTGATATGAAATTCGAATGTTCTCTTGAACGATTAAATTCATCACCTAGTCGAGAGAAAAAGTAATGGTTTTGTCACGAAAATGAGGAAAATGTTGTTTTTTCATACAATGTACTGTGCATGACAGTCCGAAACGACTACTGCAATATGGCTAAATTTCAATACAAAACATCCTGTCACACAATATGTCCGAAATACATTAGTCATCTTCACTTTGCGGTTTGAGACGACATGAATTTTCAATTGAAAATCCAGTTGACAACGACGCCATTTTGCACCGGAGGTACCAGAACCGAGTATCCAAATCAAAGAGTTCATTTACTCAAGCGCGGTGGAGTTTAATTTTCGAGGCAAAACCAATACTTTTCCCAAGCATATTTCATATGCGGAAAAGTAAAATCACCAATCCAATTTATACATACAATTATTTCTAGTTCAAATCATTATATTAGTGTGCGAACGGAAAGAAAAACGCAAAAAAAAACAAAACATTTTCCTATTATTTTCGACACGAATTAGCGGTTGGTAATTAAAGGTTCAAGGGCCAACTCCGGATTAAAAAAAAAAAAAAAAAAAAAAAAAAAAAACAAACAAACAAACAAGCATAAAACACATCGAATATTGTCTATGAAAACGAAGAACTCGCCAATTGGTAAACCACCAATTATCAAACGATCGAACTTTTGTACATAGCATTTTTGAATCACTTTTCGTTCAAGAAAAATACAGTTTGAATTTTTTTTCACCTAGATCTGTCTGTGTTCTTCGTTTTCAATTCATCATTGCCAGAAATATCTTATCCAACAACAAAGGTGCCGGTCCTTTTGCAGTGATAAATTTAACCCAAGATATACAAAAGACAGAATACAAAAAATGTCTGCAATTCGAACGATGAAAAATCCAAAAATAAAATTCAAAGAAAATGCACCAAGACAGATAAAACAGATCAAAAATTTTGCATTTTCGACATGTTTGATTTTTGTTTCTTCGTTGCCTTTTTCAGTAATAAAAGGTCGGTAGCCCAGAAAAAAATCACATTAATTCAATGAAGAAAAGCAGAGGAAAACAATTGTACCGAAAGAGAATGGAAGGATTCGTTATTAAATTGATAAATTTTAACTTTCAGATTCAGACTATAAATTGACAGTGAATTGATGAAGTACATTTGTATTTTAATAAATTGGGAAAAACATAGAAATTGGGTAATTTTGGGTTATTTCTGTCGTATATTTGAAAAGTTTTTCATTCTTTTTTTTGTAAAAATGAAACTAAAATTAAATATTTCTTTCCTAACAAGTTAGTTAAGTTCATCTATATAATATTAAAAAGAAAAAAAATAAAAAGTTCAACAAACGACAAAAACGGCATTTTTCAATCGAATTCAATTTATTTCCAGTTTCCAAAAAAAAAAACAGATTTTTTTTCAGAATTTCAATTGTAAACTATCCAATTGCGTTGAAGATGAAATGGTTTATATTGCTGCTGGCTGAAGGTCTTTTGTTTATTGCGGGGTATGACTTTTCTCCGCTTTTCATGAATTGTCGTCAACGGTTGGTGTTCCATTTCATATGCAGCATCACCGTTGTGTTTATACCGCGGATGTGATGCTTCGTTGTGTTTGTGTGAAACACTTGAATGCGCAAGCTACACCAATGTCCATGTGATATGGATGCTGCTACTGATTTCGATTTTGCTGAGTGCGTTCGATTTGTTTTTCTCCATGAGAAAAGCACTGTGACAGTCCAAAATGAAAATCACACCATTCTTGTGAGCTGCTGTTGATTTTTTTTTCCTCTTGTTGCAAACTCATTGAAAATATGATGTGTGCAGGCGCACACACAACCACCAGAAGTAGAAAAAGAGAATGCGCTATTCGCGTTGTTGTTACACTTTTGCAACACTTTGGTTTTTGTTTCCTCAATTGAATGAATTGAATTTCGGTGTTTTTTAAAAATGTTTTATCAAGATCACGATAATATTTTCACATACCAATTATTGCCGGACATAAATCAATATATTAATATTTAGTTTTTTTTCGTTTCGAATAAAACGAGTGTTTTGTTTAAAATAACATGCAGCTAGATTTGCTCAAAAAACTAAGCATCAACTTCAGCATCAATTAAAAGAAATCGTTTTTTCCACGGACGACATTGAAAACAGTCCGCATTTTATTTTGTTGGAAGTGAATTACAATTTGATGTTAGCTATATAAACGATGGATCAAAATCATTTAAAATGTTTCATAGGATTTATCATGTTTGTGGAGTTTGTTGTTGTGTGTGGTGCGGTTCGTTCAAATGCAGGTAATTAGAAGAAGTGTTTGAATGAAATGCGTAATTTCAGCATTTTGACTAGTTTCAATGTCCCCATTCATAGACAACATAACCAACACTCAATCGGATGAAGATTCTAGCAAATATTTGAATAATCTATCAAATAATAATTCGAATTCATCGCCCGAACTAATTGAGTATTATGACGTAGACGATGTATCAGTATCAGTGGCACCAGATGCCATTTATCCAAATCCAGAATCAGTATTTAATCAAAAGTTCATTGAAAATCGACCGTTTGAAACTCCGAATCCACAAAATGCGCATCGAAATGGTTTAGCAACAAATGCAGCTACCAAATTCAATCAGTTGCAGGAGTTAAATAGTCCCATGGGCGAGGGGGATGGTGTAAAACATGTCGTTAATGCCATTGAATTTGATGCGATGGCCGATGCAAGTGACACAGACAATACATTTAAGGGCAAGAGCATCGATTTTAATATCAGGCACACAATGGAGGAATTGAAGAACGAGGATCTTCGAGACCATGATATCATTGACAACATCATGTATATATATTATGGATCGAATGTTGCTTTGCGCAAAAGTCTTGGCGGCAGCATCATCATTGTTGGAACGGTTTTCGCATTAGCTGCTCAAATACTGGCAATCGTTTTTACTTTGCTCAGAAATCGGTAGGTCACTTTACGGTTCAGTCTTAAAATATATTTTTAATAAAATGGATATCAATTCGGTCGAATTAATATGAATGTATTTCGATTTTGTTTCTTCCAATTGACATTGCTGCAGTCAAATACGTCGTGTAAATCATTTGGCCACGATATCATTAAATCTATTGCTCACGTTATGCGCCTCAAATTTGGTATTCATTGTTGGTGTTCAAACGTCAAAAAATGTATTCAAATGCGAAATGATCGCCGTTTTATTGCATTATTTTCACTTATCGACCGCGGTGTGGGGTCTTTGCCATTCATTTTCCATATATGATTATGTAGTAAATGAAAATATGCCGGTTATAAAGTACAACAATCTTCTTGCATTTGGAACCTCAGCTGTATTTGTTTTGGTAGGTCGAAATCACAGTTTTGTTCGAATTGCGATTTAATTGAATTGGAACTTATCTTTTCTCTCTTTTTCTTTCTTTATGGTGTAGTTCTCATTCGGTATATCAAGCAACAGCTATGAAATCTACGATTATTGTTGGATGTCCGTACAAAAATCAATGATTTTTAACTTTATGATTCCCACATCAATTCTGATCATATCAAATACAATTTTTGGTACAATGACTTTAAAATCAGTGGTTTCAAAGCAACGCCAAGTGATTGTTGAAAGCATTGAAAATATTTTAGACAAATGCCAAAATATCGATGCAACTGTAAACAGTGTGAATTTGCTAACGCCAGACACCAACATAAATACGGACTACATTCCAACTGTTAAATGTTGTGATGAAATGGACAAGGTACGAAATCCGAACACCATTGAAACTAATAAGCCAAATATAAAATACAAATTCTGTTGAACGATCGGTTCTTTTCAGGTTCCATGCGATAATGGCCTGAAGTCAGCCGATTTTTATGATTCAAAATTTGATTTGGGGGCATTATCAATCGCCGATTTATCATTACAAAGCTCAAGTGATACACAAGATTTTGCTGAATTCAAACGAGCCATCAAATTTTCGCTCTTTTTCCAGCCAGCCTTTTCGGTTTGTTGGTTTCTAGGCGTTGTAGCGCTGGAAAATCGACAATCCTGTATAATGCCAGTCACCTTTATCGTTTGCTACAATATTTTAGTAAGCCAATCAACTCACTTGATCCATTTCCCGCATTGCTTACATTGTCATTTGAAACATCATTCTGGTTTTTTTTTTATATTGCAGAATTGGTACATTTTATACCGTTTTCCCAACATAAGTCCAATACTACCACAACAAAAGAACAACGAAAGTAATTTGAAAACCAGTAAAAAGGTCAATCAATTTGACAGTAATTTTAGTATAAGTGATGAAGTAAATCAAACACCGGGTTGTATACCATCCGATACTATACCATTGTTGTGTTCCGTAACTGGAAACAATTCTGCCAATTCTGGAAATACGATCACCAATACCCATACATCGGCTGGCATCAACGGATCGGCGGCAACACTTCAATCGAAAAATGTATGTTTATCAAAGCAACTATCACTGGAAGATATCATCTACAAGACATCGATTAGCCAGTGGGATGCAAGCATGGAAAATATTAACTTGGACTGCATCAGCACAATTAGCAATTGAATACAGTCAATCGAAGTGGAAGGAATGCGTTCAATGAATTCCATACTCAAATACAGGAGATAGATCAAATGGATTGTGATGTAAAGATATTTATGAAACATATATTTCAGCCAGTCAATCAGTTGTTATTATTATAGTTAAATGTGATTGATTATGGAGCACTGTTTTCACAGTCCACAGTTCACCTATCAGAAGACACTTTTCATCCACACTCATTTGGTTTTCAGTTTATTGATGCAAAACGATTTTTTTAACAATTCACATTGTTCACTGTACTGCTGTACCACCGATGTCAGTTTTTGACGTAAACTTATATTTCCCACACTTTAATCAATAAATATGATTTCTTTAACACCTGGCCCAATGTTAGATTTGTGGCTAATACACCATAGACCAATATCGTGTTAAGGAAACGAAACATATTTTACCATAACCAACTTAACACTTGCAGTCAATTTATGGAAACGTTGCATTGAAAATGTAGACCAAACTGTTTATTCTACCAAGTTTGAGAAAAACGCTAAAGAATCCGAAAACAATTTGGTTCGAAAGTAGCTCGGATTTGGCAGAACATCGTATTCCAGTCAAAGAACGGTTGAGTTATGCAATGTTTCTAATTGTTGATACCAGCCAAAGTTGGTCTTCATTGAGATTGGCAATGGTTAATATGTTGCCAATCAATTGTTATGCCAAACAATTCATTTTATTCAAGAAAACTAAATGCATTTGAGGCACTTAGGTATTACGATGAATCTGCCATAAAAAGAGTACTCATAAGGGCACAAATATCAAACCGTTTTTTTTTTGTGAATGAGAAAAAGAACTTCACCATACATAACCATCGTAAAATATGTACAAATCTACTTTCTATCCACAGAGTTTTGCGGGCAACACGCATATGGAATTGTTTTAATCAAAGTTAGGCAAAATGAAAAAAATAGGAAAATGAATTATAATGTTTCCAGAAAGAAAGAAAAAAAAACCAGTTGACACATGGAAATAAATTAATTTGTGTTTTTTTACGCAACAATTCAAACTCATTTCAAAAATAAATCTGAAAATGTTTTAAGACTGTTGTTAATTTGGTGAGAATTGATTCATCGGAATGATCATAACATACACAAATCAAAGGCAATAAATTGCAGTATATTTTTTTGTTATGTAAAGAATGGGCTCCTGATTTAATATTCACTGATTATTTATCCATGTTCAAATGATTTAAATGTAAACAGACAATTGTTATACTGCCGATTTTCCTTTCTTTTCCTTTTTAAAAACACGCTGTTAACCGTTTGAGGGAATCATTTCATTTCGAAAAATTACGGGGGAAGGGTATCAAGGCAAGAATTTTCTGCCTTTGAAATTAGTTCAGTTTTTTTTTCTTTTTAAACAACCGAAACTCAAACACAAGGGGTGAACAAAATTGCATTTGCACACTGTTAAGAAAAGCAACATTTCTGTTGCTAATTTCCATCAGGCTTTATAAGATGAAACACAAATATTGACCATTTGGCACCCGTTTTCCCTCTTATTTAAAGAACATATGCAAAATATATTTAGATTTAAACTAAATGCTATGAACGATTTTAGCTTTTATGAAGAAATTCCAATAATCACAATAAAATTCAAATAAGACAATTTTAGGATGCATATGGATGTCAAATTCTTTGTACCAACTAATTCACCTTGATAACATCCCGAAAACCATTAAACATTTAAAATGATTAAAAAAAAAACATGTTATTTTTGTATGTTTATTATTGGCCATGAATTGTAGGAGATGTAGATTCTACATCTACTTGTCAGAAGACCATGACGGTATGCAGCAGAAACCGAGTGTTGGCTGAATGGGAACATTTTAGTGTTTTATTTTCATCATTCATGACAAACTGTTGAAAAAAATTGATAAAAAAAATCGCAAGAAATTAATAATGGCCTACTTTATCAGTAAAATAGATGCGGTGCGTCATTCTGTTCTTTTCCTTATTCTTTACAAGATATTGTAAAGTGCCCAATTTTGAAGAATAAATCCGGATCAATTTTTGTCACTAATCGAGCACACAACGAATAGTATTTGTAAAATTTTGAGTGGAAATGCATGACTCTAGGATTTTTGTACAATGTACAATTGCAGATTTATTTCTGTGTCACTTTAAAGGTGCACGCGGACTCATTAATTTTAATTGTAAAAACAATGCATTTTAATTGTGATTATTTTATTATTGAAGTGATATCATCTTAGAGGTGCTCCCCAACTCTTGAATTCATGCTCGATTTGCTCCATTTTCTGCTGTTTGCAAAAAGAAATCAGTTTGACACCATAACTAAAATACCAAACAAATAATGTGAATCTGTAAAATGAGTTGAGGGAGAAGTGAAAATAAAACAACCAACGAGTTATGCGTACAATGTTCAAGTGAACAATCTTTAATGTGTATAAAGTAAATTTATATATCAAAGCCATCTGGTGGTAGTATTTTCCAATTTATTTATTATTTACAATACGTAATTTACATTTTTCAATTTAATCGAAACATAATTTGGTAGGATGAACGAAGTTTTCCTCAATAATCAACAATAATCAATACAATGGAATCACAATTTCGTTTTAAAATTCAATAATTTAGTTTAAAATCAAAAGAACTTAAATTGAATTTAATATTTAAAAAATTCCTTGATTTCAATGAAAATCCCACGATGGATAACTCATCAATCCAAAATATGTCTTGTATTTTGTGATAGGCCGTCACTATTTCATATCTGGCTTTTGTATGAATGCGATGCTCGATCAACGGCCATTTTCCACTTTTTATGACGTTTGTCACGATCTTCGGTTGTTGCCTGAGGATGAAACACATCGTATGTTGGTATGATTTTATTTGTTCCCATGCTAAAAAGAAAACATCATTTTTGTTTTGTTCGCATCAAATACAATTGTAAAATGAAACAACGAAATCAATTTTGAGTTACCTATCACCAGATTGAAAGCAAAATACGTCCATATTTATTGAGTGTGCTGCTACAAGTGCGACTCCAAGTGCTGTTGTGTCATGTACTTTTGTTCGTACTAAAATTAATTGTCAAATAAAATCAATTGAATGGAGTATTATAAATATTGAAGAGTTTGGAGAAAAAAGAAATGTAATTTGCTTACAAACTGGCAAACCGCTGAGATCGGCTTGTAGCTGCATAAGTAAGTTGTTCAAAGACACTGGACCATCAACACATAATTTTCTAAGCTTTGAACCCAGACATAATTCGACGGCATCCAAAACGTCACGTGTCTGAAAGCAAATCGACTCTAAGGCGGCACGAATGATGTGATGTCTTTTGGTAAATGATGTTAGGCCACAGATGATTCTGTAAATGCAAGAAGTATAATTTATTGGTCATGTTCTCTAAGTAACTGGCATTAAATTTGGTGAATTACCCTTTGGCATCACTTTTCCACGATGGCGCATACAGCCCATTGATAGCAGGCACGAAGTACACATCACCGGTTGAAAAAACGCTTGACGCCAATAGTTCCGAGTTTTCGTGTGGCTTGAGAATGCCCAACTTATTGCCTAGCCATTGTAATGCCGTTCCACCTACAGCAACTGAGCCTTCCAGTGCATAAATGGTCGGTTGATTTTCGCCCATTTTATATGCCACTGTTGTGACTAAGCCCTGCTTCGAATAGACTTTCTCTTCGCCAGTATTGCACATAAGAAAACATGCATTGCGGTAGGTCACTTTTGTTTGACCCTTTTCAAAGCACATTTGACCAATCAATGATGACTGCATATTTCCCATTATCTGAACGAAACCAGACCAACGATAGAAACCAGACATCATATAGAATTTGAATATGTTATTTTGAATTCCGTTGATGAAAATTAGCTTACACCACAAATTGAAATGTTTTCCAAGGCGGATCCATCGCTAATGGTACCAAATTCTCCGGATGATAATTGAATTTTTGGTAAAACATCTGAGTCGATGGTAAATAATCGCATCAATTCCTATGAATAGAAATCAATAAGTAGAAAATCCAACAATTGTTCTTGTTCTAATGGACTCACTGCATCCCATTGTAGTGTATCCAAATTCATGAGAAGTGTGCGACTTGCGTTTGTAATATCCGTAATGTGCCTTCCACCGCTTGGGCCTCCAGTTAAATTCTATAGTAAAAGATTCGATCAGTATCGGTTGTATATTCACGGAAGCTACAGGCCTCCACATACCCAGGTGAGCCATGAATCAATGGTGCCAACTAAACATGTCTTATTCTTGAATGCCTCATCGATTTCCGGAACATTATCTTTGAGCCACTTTAATTTCAATGCAGAAAAATATGGTGAAATTGGAAGTCCAGATATCCTTTTGCAATAATCTGAATCTCGATTTGGTATTTGATCCAACACCTTTTCCACTGTCTCTTCGGTACGTGAATCACTCCACACTAGAAGACAACCCATTTATTTGTTTATGAATGAATTAGTTTTTTATAATTACTGAGTGTTTTGTCTCACCAATCGCATTATGTAACGGTTTTCCACTCTTTTTGTCCCAAACAATGATTGTTTCACGTTGATTTGTAATACCGACAGCAGCAATGTCATTTTTATTATAAATATTCGGAATGATCTTCTCCAGCTTCTGAATCGCTTCGGCTGCACATTTGCGTATCGCATCTAAAATCTCTAATGGATCTTGTTCAACCCATCGTTCGTGCGGTGAAATTTGCGTAACTCCAATTTCATGCGAACATAATTCTTCGAATTGGGGTTTTGATTTAAAAATCTATCGTAACAATTAAAATCAAATTTATTAACATTAATTTCATTCATTCGTATAGTTTTGGTTGATTTAAATTCTTACCACTACACGTGCTGTTTTTGTTCCTTCATCAATTACCGCAATCAATTTACCTTTGTCATGCATTTTGCTTGTGTCACTAATAAAACGAACAAAAAAAAAATCAACAATGTTGAATTTAATTGAAGTAGAAAAAATCTCTTTTTGTTAACGTTTGTTTTTTTAAGTTTTTGTGGGTAAATCAAAAATTATCCAAAATTGAAATTCCGACGCGATTAACGTAGGTGAAAAATAAATAAATTTGGAGAATATCTGAAAATGATAACAAAAATGCCGAAATTTGTACGTTGGCTTTTGCGCGATACACAATCCGCGAATCTGTGATCAGTAATGACGCTTGTTTGACGCTTCAGTAAAGAATATTAACACAAATTCTATTTTATAAATTTTAATGAATAATTTGTACTCTGGTTCGCTGCTATATATGTAATGAAATTTTCACTGTGTGTTACTATGTGATCGTCTTAAATGTACCGATAGCAGTGAAATTACTTCAATTTCATTTCGTTTTACACGATTTTTGTGTGTTTGACACTTCGTAAACAATTTTTTTATGAGTCAACTGAGATAAGTTGGTTTTCATTTATATTAGTTTTAAGCTTTTTCGTATCAGAGTAGCAACCAAGATCGAAAATGAAAAACCAAAATGATAAGCTTAGCAGTCCATCGGAAATTGAAAATTGAAATTGAGATGGAAATTCGAATCCAATTCCAGTTCGCTCGTCTTGGATTATTTCGCCAAACATAAATGATTACAGTTTTTAAATTGTTCGTTTTTGTTGGACTCTTGAATTGATAACACAAATTCCTGAAAAACGCGAATCCGTCACAAATTAAGATAAATCGATTCACAAAGCGATTATTATTTTTGGGGCATTAATGCATTACATCGAAAGCGAATTGGATGTTTGGTCCCGAATGTGTGTTGACTGTTAACAATGAGATCCAATCAATGTGACTGTATTGAACGTACATGAAAGAACTCGTTTGAGAGACACTTATTCGATTATCACGGTATTGATAATTGACACCTCGTCATAGATATACGTAAACTGTTGAAATTCGACAATCTGTTTGAACAAAGTGGTGTGTCCGTATGTGCCTGATCGACTGTTCATTGAATGACTGCTGAAAATTCCATTTCAACTTATACGTGCGAATGTTGTCATTCAAATATGGTCAATATATTGAGCAAATAATTGGATGAAATGTAGTAGAGCCGTTGATAATGTCAGTTCAAAAATGTCTCGTTATTCGTTTTTAACTGATGTAAAAAGAAGATATGAAACACTTTGAGGCGTTGCACAAAAACCGAAGCATACACAAAAAAAAGAAATGTTTACGTTGCTGACTATGGCAATGACTGGTTTTTACAATGCATTGTGCAATTCATATTAACAGCTTCAAGCAGAGTCTGGCGGCAAATTGCTGTTTTTTTTATATAATACAGTAGATACGAGAAACCAATATGAATATAGTACACAGAGTACACAGTACATAGTAGAAAAACACAGCACACTCTTACACCAGACCACCCATTGAGATTTAAAAACAATGCAAACAGACCACAATATTTAATGTGAATATCATCCAATTCAAAATTCAAAACAATTAAAAAAAGTGAAACGTAATTGAACTAAACCGGATTCTAAATCACTGACCTCTTTCAATAGTTTCTAAATGCAAAATGTTTGTGATTACTATTTTTCTTTCCGAAAAATTGCTGATTATTGAGCCAGAATTAGATAAAACATGTTGAACAAAAATACCACCGAGCGAATTTCGTGCGTTTTACTACGACAACAGGATGAAATTGTAACAAATACAAAGATATGTAAACATACAAGTTCAGTAACAGCGAACAATGTGCGACGTATGATGACGATACAACAACGAAACTGATGATATAACTAAAAAGATGAATACCAAACCCGAAAAAAAACCACACAAATTCCATTGAGAAGTGCGCTTGCGCTTGTGCTTGTATATATGCATTTCGGAATATGTATAGAAATTGAGACTGTTGAAGAAAAGGATGGAAATATTCAAATGAAAAGTGCATGACAGTCATATGGAATTGAATTGGTTTTTTGGTCAACCGAATCCGTGAACTTTTCAACAAGTTTGCCTCAAATTTGGAAGAAAAAACAACAACAATTTTGTTTATAATCAACTAGAAATCGCCTTAGAATGAGTTTTACATTTTAACAATTGTAAATAACACACTAACATTGAATAAATTACAGCGTCACTAGAGAATATGAACGTTAAAAGATTCGATTCACGCTGAAAATGTTCTACTCAACAAAATATGCGCATGAAATGAGACGTTGTTTACGACGAAATTAAATATGGTACGAAATATACCGACTGCCGAGTGTCAAATGAAGGAAAAAAACACATGTGAGAGAGACAAGCCTCCAAAGAGGTGAAGTGACGTCATTCGTAAGCGTGATAGCAATGTAACTATTGAATGATTTTTTTGAACGAAGCATAGAAAATGGAATAGGAAATGATAAAGTTTTGATTTACTTAGCGCCGTTCAATGGACTTTGAACGGTGATAACGATGATTGAATTTGTTTGCACATGGATTCAAAGTAGATGATGTTTTATCGTGAGTACCTGCAGTCAAAAGGAATGAATCTTAAATCTTTATAATATTTTGTTAGAGAACTGTTGTAATGGAGTCGATGGCTCAATTAGTTTCAGTATTATTTGGATGCGAATATTTTCTTTTTTCTTGAAAATCAAAAAAACAATGAAAAAAATCGGTGAAACCATAAATGCTGCGCATAATGAATATTCTTCGATTTATGTTGTCAGTTGTGCATTGAAATTCAATGAAATTTGAGCTCACTACACCTATTTCAGCTATTACACCTTATTGAAGCATAATCTGTACGACTACCGCTCTAATTCTCATACAAAAAGTAAAAGTTCCCCATAGCTGTTTACGAACAGAAAAAATACGAATGTTCGTTCGTTCGTTCGTAGGGCATTTCCTACGAACGAACGAACAAACAAAAATTATAATATTCTACGAACGAACGAACGAACGAGCGAACAGACAAATGTCGCTGTTCGTAGACAATTTTTTCGCATTTTTTAATATTTAGAGCTGTTTTGATCGAGAATATGAAAATAAATGTGTTTGAAATCGTGAACATCAAGCTCTAAAATCGTTTTTCGTATGTTTGTACCATTCATAGCTCGAAAACCGTTGTAGTTAATGTTTTGAAATTTTGGGAGTATATTCTAGACTGGAATATCTGAAAGATATATTTTTATTTTCTCAAAATTCGATCATTTTGAGGTACTACTATTATAAGGGTAAAAAACAATCGCTACAATTTTGATCAAATTCACCCAGTTTGTGTATTTTTTTAATCCCCTACCAGATGATTCGCGTGAACATGGTAAGATCTTGTGAATGGTACGTCCAGTACAATGGATTTTCAACTTTTGACGTTTTTCATAAGATTTCGCACATTTCAAACCAAAAGTCGAAAACCAACTCTACGATTTTTTTTGAATTAACATCGATTGAATCAAATCCCAAAATCTTAATTTTAAAATTTTTCACAATACAAAAAATCAATGAAATCATATCACCGTAAACATCAAGCACTAGTTCCAAGTTGGCAGTGTATTTTATAATTAAATAAACTGTACACTACGCAGCGCTCAGATACAGCAGTGTTGAATATCAGAGTGTGTCTTTTTAAATGTTCATTTCGAATAAGACTGAAACATAGCAATATAATTCACACAAAGTTGAATTTATTGCAGAAAAACCCGAAAAATCCCATAAAATGCATAAAATTTGTCTACGAACAGCGAACAAACAATCAAACGAACGAACGAAAAAACAAGCGAACTGTTCGCTCGTTCGTTCGTTCGTTCGTTCGTAGAATATTATAATTTTTGTTTGTTCGTTCGTTCGTTGAAAAATTTATACGAACGAACGAACGAACACAAGTTGGAAAAAAAAAACTCTACGAACGAACGAACGAACGTTCGTAAACAGCTATGAAGTTCCCCTCGCCTGTAGTATTGTTTCCATTTATAGTCTACTTTGAAACATTAACTAACACTTTGTGCAGCGAATCTTGGAGAATTACTTTTTACTTAAATTGGTGAACAACGATTGCTATCGGTTGTATTGATATAAGTTGCACATGCCAACCGATTGCAAGTTACTGGTTTTGAGGTATTTATAACACCAATGACTATATGATCAGTGAATTCATAAACATCGAATCGTGTTTACAATTTGAACACACACAAAAATTGTGCCTTTGACGCAAAAGAGATTGATAGAATGTCTTGAACCGTGACCAATAAAAATTGATAAATATGTTGTACGATCATTTAAAGGAGTTAGTCATCTTAAAATTGGCCAAACTTGAGCATCTTCATTTTTTGGAAGGCTTTTGGAAGGCCAATTCTACTGATCAAAACACTTTTGCATCAGCCATTCAATTAATATTTGAACAGGTGTTTGTCTTGATGGTGAAGACTTTTCTTTTGTTGTCTTAATAAAATATATAGTACAATAAATCATGTAATCACGATTGTGCGCTTATCATTAATCTTTTATTATTCATTCCGTTCACTTGGGATTAGGTTCCTTAGGTACACAGTTCAATCGTTTATATTTGCAATAATAGTAATAATAAGAGAAAAACCAACTCCATAGCGATCACTGCAAAATTGAAATCTGCACTTTTGTTTTTTGTTTTGTTTGTTTTTCCAATAAACTAGAATCGTCACAGTTGACGATTTCAAATAAATTTATTCAATAAATTTTCTTTACTAAGAACTACACCGACAGTGAACAACTGTTGAAAGCTGATTTGTAAATGAATCGCTACCTCGCATAAAAACATCGATGTCTAATTTAAAAACACTTACACAATTGAATTGTTCAATGTGTTTATGCGACAGGTAGACGCTATAGCTACATCAATTCGCAAGTAAATGCCAACTGCGCTTAGAATGAAGCTGAATGCGTAACGTAATTTTGAATTTTTGTTAATTTATTTCACCCCAACGAACAAATTGATAAGATTTTTCCAATCTCCAAATTTTTACATTCAATTTATACGAATCATTGAATATATCTAGACTTTTGTCTAAAACCGAAAATATTCAAATTGTAAAGTTGATTGACATGAAAATATCTGTGATGAGGAAGTAACAAAACAATTACGCGTCCATTGTAATCAATAAGGCTATATGTAACCAATATATTCGTGTGATGTGTGTAAATGTCGTAAAACTATTTTGAGAATGCAAAAAATAAACCAACAATCTTCTAAAATGAAGTAAGTATTTGTCAACAGTAAATTGCATGCGAATTCAAGGTCCAATGTAAATCATTCTTCAAATGCGCTGCAGATGATTACTATTATTTAATCAATAGTTTGACATTCAACCTGTATTTTAGATAATATTAGTATCAAAGTGGTTTCACGATGGAAAACGGTTTGATTAAAAGTTGAATATCGACGATGAATCAAAATTTGCATTTATTTCTGCTAAACTAACATTTAAATTGTATGTATTCGGTTGCGCCATCTATTGAACGTAGGTGGCAAATGAAGTTCGTTCATTGGCATAAAGTTTACTTTAACACTCGTTTTTAGCGTCGATTTTATTTCCATAATATTTACATTTGGTGAACAAACAAATGTAGAATGTTTATTTTTTTTATTCAGTCCATGAATATGTTACAAATCACTTTCTGCTGTTAGTTTCAATAAACATTATGTTCTTGTTGAGTGTATTTTTATTCCGTCTAATTAATTGCACTGTTTCGAACGTGAGAATTTGTTCTTAGAGCAAGTCTTGCTCGATTTTGACGTTTGAAGGACAACCGAATTCGTACCGAATTCGAACCGAGCATATTCTGAATATGTTTTAGATGCAGAGGGCGTTTTAACAATTGACAGTTTGAAAAACCATAAAACACAATAAAACTATGAGAATATAAAACCAAACCAATGAATATTATACATTTCAGCAATCACGTGCATTTCATTCGATGAATATTCCAATAGGGAAGGGTTAAAATCAATTTACTTGAGCCGAAATTATGTGGCTAGTAAAAATCGGATTTGCACGTGTTAGTAGCACGAAATCGATTATGTCTGTATTGTGTGGCGAGGTATTGTGAATATAGTTATCAGCCATCTCTAGCTAGCCAGCCAGCCAGTCAGCCAGTCACACTCACTTATAAATACACATGTAAAACGTACTCTTCGAACGAAACCACTTCAATGTAATGGTATGAACAACAGTGCGAGAGAGTTGAATACAACGGTGGCTCAGGCGTGTATGTACATGCTGCGAAACAGTCAAAAACTTTGTAGTGATTCGCTAAGAAAAATATAGAGGATAATTTTTTTTTTTCATTCTTTCATATTTGTTTCGAAGAAAAATACCTTCGTTTCGCATACAATAAAAAAAACCGTAAAAAATCGAAATTAAAATCTTTCAATAATATTTACAAACATTTTGATTTGGGTGTATTTAAATTTGCCAGTGTAATTTTGCTGTAGTTGAAAGATTTATTGAAAAGAAGAACAGCGCAAAAAAAATTGATAGAGAAACTATATATGCAAAAATCGAGAGAGCCCTCTAAAGTTGTTCGTGTGATTGTGGCGTGCAAATATCATTGAAAACGGAAGCCGAATCGTCAAAATTTCCAAAGAGAGAAAAGAGTCTGTTGTGTACCTATTTAAACCTCATCGAAACTATCGAAGGAGAATAAATCTGTGCACCGATCATTAAAAATTCGTTCAAGAAGGATGATAAGGGCCACTCAATCGTAACCTATATCAATAACACTGTTTTTTTTTTGGTACGATTCTTGCTGAACTATATTGTGAGAGACGTTCAGAGAAGTGAAGATTTTTGTTTGAAACGAAAAAAAAAGAATACCCAAAAGAAAAAAACGCAAGCGAATAAAACGTTTATTTGCAAACAGGTAGCTACACAATTCACTCAATTTGACATTTTATACCGAAAAGAAAAATTTCATTGTATCAAATTTTGCCTTGCTGCTTAACATTTTGCCTAGCAACTGTTTTTTTGTTGCAGTTGTTTGCCATTGTCAGTTTCATATGTGTTTGATTTGTCTCGCATTCCCATTAAACTAAAAACTCAAGAATTAACATCGACATGGGATTGCCCATTTGCAGCTTAAATTCATTGTCAAAATAACATTATCCACATTTGCGCCGATTCATTCACCTGCACTACAAATCAACATTTCATATGCTAGAACTTGATTGCTTTCGACTTTCAATTTAACCCTGAAAATGTTCTCAATATTTCTTTCGCTCAACGAAACTTATTGAAATCATTTTTACCAAAGAAAAAACAATTTATTGCATTTCGTTTTATCAAAAAAACAGAATTCAACAAATGCTGGTAAAAGTGAACCGATTCAATAAAAAATCAAATGATAGGCGTTTCACGCCGCAATTCTCAACTTCATAATGAGACAGCTAAAGCCTATGAAAACTATGAAAACTATGTGATTCGGGGCAGTTTTTTTACTCTCTAAATTCAGTTGCATCTAAGCAATGCAGCGATAGCGGTTTGGGTCAGTCTTTGAATGCGTGACCAATTCCCACCAAATAGAAGACATTAGAACAGTATTATTTACGGTTTTTTTGTTTCTTTGGTTATTTGTCTTTGATCTTTGTGCATCGTAAGTCAAAAAGTGCTATCGTTATCCATTTAAATTGCGATTTCAGATTATTGAACTAAGAATGTGCTTGCCATGTGAAATTTCATAAAAACAAAAATAATCTAAAAAAAAATGCGCTAAATACGTTGTGCAACATCGAAGTGAAATGATTTATTTAGATATTTTAAATTGAGCGCTCAATAGTTGAATATTCGGACTGCGTTCAATTCAATTCATTTTTGGATCGCAAGAGCATAGCCATTTTGGTTGCCAATCTCATTTCTTCTCTCAATCATTTCCATACATTTAAAAAAAAATCATCGGCATTATCAGTACCTAAGTTTTTGCACTTTCCGGAATGTCTCGAGAGACAGAGAAAATGTCAGGACAAATAAATTGTGTCATATAATTTGACAATTCGCAAGAGGTCGCTAGATCCCACTTTCCATTCAACGATTCGGCAAAAACACCAAGCTGTCACATTATTTTCTCTGTCTTTCACAATAAGCCATCGCTGATGTAAGTTTTTTTTGTTCGATGAGCGTGCATGTGTTTGTGTGTGCGCGGTATAAGCTGTGTAAGCTGTGAATATGTGCGTGCGTTCAAACCATTACTACTACAAGCGCAATTTTGACATTTTATCCGTTGTTTTCTCGTGATTCGTTCATTTGGTTTTTTCTTTGACGTTCACCATAAAATGACATAAGACATTTCGAATATACATTGTGAATAGAAAAATACCACAAATTAGGAAGAGAATGCGTGCGTCCATTGTCAGCCACGGTAAAAACTATTTGCTTCAATTTTTTTTTTCTCAGCGAATATATCTGTCACACACCGTTGACACACACACTCACACACCAATTGCACAGCACGGCACACAATCACGTACAAAAGGCATTAAAACACACAGAACAACGTGAGAGTGCCACAGAGAAAGAGAGAGCGCGCACTCGCTTGTGTTTGTCTTTTTTCATCCTCCACATTTTTTTACGGTCGTCATATATATGTTTTGTGCAAGAATTTTATGTCCGTGAACAACGGAAAGAACAATCTTTTTGATTCGGTGTATGCTCTCTCCCTCTACTCATTTTTAGTGTGGTGCTTGAGTGAATGAGTTTTTTTCTGTGCTCGGTGGAAAGATACTGAAATTGACATTTTTTTTTGGTGTGTGATTACATTCAAAATACCGATTTTATTTTATTTTGTTCGTTGGCCAGATCGAATGAAATAAAAACATATTAATTTCAAGGATATGGCAACAATAAGAGCAGTGAAATTATAATTTCCGTTTGGTGTACATCATTTTAAGCAACCTGTTTGAAAACATTGGTCACATTTTATAAACCAGAGGAAGAAAACTGATAACTGTGGACATGTGAGTGTCAAATAATGTATTTATTCATATGAGATTCCAACAAACGATCTAGAGCATATTTGTAAAGTTCACGATGCAAACGTTCGGATATGAAAAATGGTGTAGAAAGAAAAGGATCATTATGATAATGTGAATCATTAAAATAAATCATGCACAAATTGACCAATTGAGCCCGGTTTATCATTTGTCTATACAAGATCAGCAAACATGATCTCACAATTATAACTATCACCATGCCAATGAATAGAAGTTGAACGCCAATAAAAACTAGTCTGGGTGATTGCGATCTGATTTTTTTTGGAATTACTTCAGGAGTTTGACTCTGGATTGGTGATACACCCTAGTGTCATTGAACATTGACAAATAATTGCAATATGATTCACTTTTTAAAATCGATCGAATTGATTTGTTTTACTTCAGTTTATCGTCAACATTTATGTAGTTCGAAATCAAGTGAAGATGTTTCAAACCTCAAATGAATTAAAGCGTGTTTCAGTATGTTCAGTCGTTTCATCTTCCTTTCGCCTGTGGGATTAATGTTGTTTAAAGTGTGTTCCTCGCTGTGACTCATTTACATTGCATAGAAAAATGAAATCAGTTTTTGTATGCACAGCGAAACATCAAAACGAATTCAACACGAACATAACTGCACCAAAATGTAGATATTGTGTCTACTTCAGTGAGCAAAACTAATGTGCGTGTATTTTTGGTACTGAGGATCGAGTGTGTATGGTCAATACTGTAGATATCTCACTCGCTCGAAAAATCGGAAATGTGACAGGAAGCGCAAATAGAATTCACAAAGCTGAAATACCATTAATACAAGACGTTCGTGTAACATTTCATTATGTAGCAACAACTGGTTTTATTGTTGTTGGAAATTCGAATAAATACCACAGCACATCAATGATTTGACAAATGATAAAAAAAAACAAATCCCATTGAAATACATTCAATTGTTTTGAGAGCGAGAAAAATATATATGGTCAAACATTGAGAAAATTGGAGTTTGTTTGGTTTAGTTGAGTATTTGTTAGTTGGCAAAAGGGAGGCATCATATGAATTGCGTGTTCTAGTCGATTTTTCATATGGTTTGTGATACACGTTAATTGTTACAAACATAAAAGAAGGGCGGCAAACATACAACCGAATGGAATATGCTTGCATATAGGTGTTGAAGATACGTTCGCACGACACTAGCGCGCATCCATGTTTTATATTTTGTGCGTCAATGAGAGGCAATTTGACAGATGTGTTTGTGGAAAAATACGACAATCGACATAGCAAAACAAAACACATTTTTATTTATTTTAAAAGTTTGCTCGTTTCTCGTGTTATTTCTTTTGTTTTTTAAATTATTTTTCTCGTATTCTTGCGTATTCTCGACGTCACTATCACTCCAATATCCATCGAATGTGCAATATTCACTGTTCAAACAAACTGTTTCAAATGTTTCAAATCGCATAAATTTGTTATCGAATCATTCAAATAAACACAATATATCTGAATTATGTTCGACCAATGATTGTTTGGAGTTTTTATTTGGATTGAATGATAAACTGGCACTGCTTGACTGGTATGGTAGATTTCATTGATGTTTGATTCATAAAATTTGTGAGACAATGACTACCGACAATGTCACATTTAGACAA
The DNA here is from genome assembly GCA_030463065.1 of Aphidoletes aphidimyza. Classification (NCBI taxonomy): domain Eukaryota; kingdom Metazoa; phylum Arthropoda; class Insecta; order Diptera; family Cecidomyiidae; genus Aphidoletes; species Aphidoletes aphidimyza. The sequence goes on along the minus strand of CM059997.1, from coordinate 15,645,205 downwards.
AATATCGTAGCCAAAATTATTTTGACTGATGTGATTTGTGGCGCAAACACAACTATATAACTCAACGAAGGCATCCGTATCATATCGTGGAGTTTTCTTCACTTCTTTTTATATTATCGACAGAAAATAACAAAACAATCAAATAGATGTAAACACATTCGATAATATTTTCAGCTTTTGTCATCCCGCATCAAATCATCTACCACATCATTTACACTTACAAAACATTCGCCACTGCTGATTGACAACAATTTGTAAAATGAACATTCTCAGCAAGTCTTTGAAATAAAATGCGAATCGAAGTTCAATCATGCCGTATTATGCATCGATAAAGGGCGCGCGCGATACAAGAAAAGACAAGAAACGAATTTAAATAAACGAAAATAGTTGTAGAAGCAAATATTGTGCGACGACAAGCGGCAACAGGAACCGAACTGCACACGAATATCGAGAATAAGAAGATCGCGTATATACGATTTGTTTGATTGAAGCCATTTCAAACGTGTGTATGCGAATCAGTGACGGATATCACTTTTAAGGAATATTATTCAAATTAATCAACCGAAATTGCAACACAATTTTAATGTTAACCAAAAAGAAAAACGGTAGGAATATATTGCAATAGGTCATCCAAAGACACCGGACAATTTTTTTGGGGGGCGCAACACATTTTATCGCAAGACGAAGAAAAAACCCTGTTTTTTAGTACAAAAATCAATTGATTTGAATTAGTGTTGTATGGGAATGAACAAAAACAATCGAGTGAACGAATTCTAGACGAATTTCTGTTCGACATACGAATCTCAAGATCATTACATTTATTATATGAGAAATTGATCGTTTGCAATATACACATTTACTTCCGCCCGAAGCATTCAATCAATCGGAATCAGCGAACAAACTACTAAAAGTTACAGTAATCAAAGGGTTTGTTTTTTATCCAAAAGAAAAGGACAGAACAAAACCACAAAAAAGCTACAAAATAGGAAAAATACTTTTGATTCATCGAGCATTCACCAACCGCCACTAACAACAGCGCTTTGCTATTTCCATTCCTGCCATTCAATTCGGTGTCATTGTGTGCATCTCACTATATAGACACGTTGTTGTGTAATCCGTAATTGTTTTTCATTTCCTTCGACATTATTTTTTTTGCCCTCGAGTGTGCTATATCCGAATTATTTACATTGCATTTCATCTTGTCAAATATTTAAACGAAAAAAAAAATCAACAGCTGAGCGATAAATAAAACGTGAAAATTTAGATTTAAATAGCAAGAAAACAAATAACACAGTAACACACAACAAAAGCAACAACAACAAAAAAACTGTGTAATAATTTTATAATAAACATTTGGTGTGTGCGTGTGATAAAGACGAGCGTGGATGAATGGATCCAGCCATAGCTTGGTTTCAAGAAGAGCAAGAAGGGCCATCGAAACGACTTTGGTTAAGTATTTGGGAAACAATTCAAGAGATGGAAATGGAGCAACAACAGCAACAACAATTAACACATAATGCCACACCCTCTCAAGGGTTCAACAATCAACCACAAGTACCGGCTGTGATTACAAATAATACCACTAATTTTATTGAAGGTAAAAAAAGCATGAAATCACTTAAAATTCGAATTGTCATTCTGTATTGACGTTTTTCTTAATAAAATGCGATTTTCTTTTTCTATTCGCCCTTTTTCAATTTCAGACAATAATCAAAAACTTAAAGGCATGACTAACAAAAATATTGTTAATTCTTCGACTGTGTTGATGGAAAACAGTAATGGTCAGCAGGCAAATCAGCATCAGCATCAGCAAACAACGACACAGTCAACGCAACCACCACAACAGCATTCACAACAACAACATATAGAGCGCTCATATTATAATCCATCGCGAAGGAAAACGGCTTTGTACGAGAATCGAGCCAGCACATACAATATGAATCGACTTCAAAACCGAATCATTGGCAAACACAATGGATGCCCGTGGAGACCAGCTGGATATGTGTATGAACCGGGAGTAGTTGGGTAAGTTTGCATCTTCCACAATTCCATCACAACGATCGATTCGACACAAACGTACAAAAACACAACGCAATAACACAACAAACGTTTAATATTAAAATCACGTCGGCTATAAATTTTTTACACATCACGCGATTTCAACAATGACGTAAAACGACCACGTGGAGAAAGTAAATTTGATCGTATTGAAACTAATTTTCAAGTAAAATTTTGACACTGAATCTCGGGTACTCAATTTGATAATTGGAAATTAATTGAATTTTAACCTAGTTTTGAAGCATTTTGGGATAAATCCTATCGTCCGGTATATTAATAGTCTAGCGGACACAAATGTGACTATTCTGTGTGACGTAAGCAAGATTCGAATATTTCGTTGATAGCTTGTCAGCAGATCACAAATGACAATATAGAGTGCGGTACACAACCAAATTTCTTCAATATCGAAACATATCGAATTTGGTGGTGCTGTTTTTAATAATTTTTTATAATGATAATCGAGACAATCAATCATTTCGTAAGAAATGTCATTTGTAATGCACATTTTTGTGTTCAATTGAATATTTTATTGATCGCAATAGTTAAATTGTTTCTTCTTTGGTTTTCTCGTGATTAAAATTTATGGTCCACGAAATGAGCATCACTTTAAATACTATGCAACGAAATCAAATCGTATGAAATAGCATGCATATCGATATGCTACCGGAGCTAAGTTATCATGAACAATGAACAATATATACTGTTTTTTGTTGTTTTGGGTGTAGATTTTCATCTCGTTTGCATTTTTTTTTATATTGACTGTTGATAGTTACTTTTTACGAGTCTCGAATTTATTGAGCGTCACATGTGTATAAATGTCAAGGTGATGTGAAATAGCAACGTTACATTCGACAGGCAAAGTAAAAAAAACATGCTTTTGTGGAGTTTTATATGAAGATCAACATCACTTTAAAATAAACAGATCGAATGGACTGAAGATGAAATAGCATTGCAAATATTCTTCTTCGGAATAAATAAATTGTTGACAATATTGAATGAAAGTAGTTTTTAATTTTCAAAAAAACCGAAGAAAAAAACAAGCGCATCGCCTCTAATATTTCTTTGCAATGTGCACGTCCTTACACGGTTTATAAACACCCACTCGGCTGACTAGCTCGAAAATTGGACGAACATAAACACAGTGCATGAGTCATATTAATATAGAATATTTTTTATAGCGATGGCGTTCGAACAACTTATACATTGGTTTCCACTGTTCGCTTGAGCGTTGTTGTTGTTGTTGTTTTTTTATACATTGGCCCAAAGATCTACCTACTGCGAGATAACTTGATCGATGCTAACGTAACAAGATCGTGTAAACCTCATGCTAGAAGAAAGGTTAATATTGAATTCAAGTTACAGTCGTTTCGACACTACTATAGGTTAAATCTCTAAAAGTGACGTTAGAATTTAAAAAAAAAATACACACATTAACACATTAACATACGCGCACAGCGATTATGTTGATTTTTCGCAAACGATTTGTGTGTCTGAATGATATGTGTTTTCGTTTATGATCTCGTCTCGGAATGGACCGTTTTGGATAAAGCAGAAAAACACTCGTTGCAATGCAAAATGTTTTTTTCTTTTCTTTTCTTTTCTTTTCTTTTCTTTTCTTTTTTCTTCTTTTATGTTGCAGATTACATACGGAAATCGAGCAATTTTATGCACACATGATACCAACCCGAACCGAGCATGCATTGCGTGTTAAGGTTGTGACCCATATCGAATCGGTGGTGTTGCAAATGTGGCCTGATGCACATGTCGAAGTATTTGGCAGCTTTCGTACCGGACTGTATTTACCGACCAGTGATATTGATTTGGTGGTGCTTGGCATTTGGGATCAGCTGCCGCTACGAACATTAGAAACGGAACTATTGGCCTGCGGCATTGCTGAACCGAATTCAGTTCGCGTATTGGATAAGGCAAGTGTGCCAATCATCAAATTAACGGATCGTGAAAGCCAAGTCAAAGTCGATATTTCGTTTAACATGGAATCGGGTGTACGATCGGCTGAACTTATCAAAGACTATAAACGCAAATATCCGGTTTTATCGAAACTGGTTTTAGTTTTGAAGCAATTTTTGCTGCAACGTGATCTCAATGAAGTGTTCACAGGTGAGAATGGTTTTGCAGTTGCCAAAATTGACAATTGCTTGAATCTATTTATTTCTTCAATAAATTCAGATCAATAACCAGATGACTTTTCTCGTATGTTTTGCAGGTGGCATTTCATCATATTCCCTAATTTTAATGTGTATCAGTTTCTTGCAATTGCATCCCAGACACAAAGTTTGCGAGAATGCGAATTTAGGCGTTTTGCTCATGGAATTTTTGGAATTGTATGGCAAAAAGTTCAACTATATGAAAACTGGCATCAGCATTAAAAACGGTGGCCGATATTTACCCAAAGAAGAGCTACAACGTGAAATGGTTGACGGCCATCGGCCAAGTTTGCTATGCATCGAAGATCCATTGACGCCGGGCAATGATATTGGCCGATCGTCATACGGTGCATTGCATGTTAAACGTGCGTTCGAATATGCGTTCACAACACTGTGGACAGCCGTATTGCCCACAAATGACACAAATGACTGTACGAGACACAGCATACTTGGTCGCATCGTTCGTGTAACTGATGAAGTTATTGAATATCGAAACTGGGTTCGAGCCACCTTCGAACACACTCTCATATCTCCTGAAAGGTATGTCACCTTGCAATTTGTATATTTCTAAATGATTGAATGATTGAATGATTGATATTTAAATCAATTTATTCGTTTCACTCGAACTTCAGCCTTAGTCCGCCAGGTGGTAACGGATCATCATCTGGTAACTTGAGTAGTAATACATCGTCGCTCAATGCAAATGTGTGCAATACGAATCAACGGCGGCGCAAGGGAAGCATATCAAGTGTTGAAACGTCTGAAGAGAGCATGGATTCAGATAATGGAGACTCCGTGTCACGTGATATCTCGCCCACCAACGAACGCACGTTCGCTGTGAACAAAGTACAAAATGATCCGATTCCAACGATTGAAGATGTCGAAGAAAATCCAATTATCATCATCGATGATTCTCCCGACGAAAATGAGCCTGTACGCGCCCCACTTGTACGTATTCTATCCTGTAGCCATATTTACCAAAACAAAACCAATATATTTCTATTTGTTTCTGTTTGTTTCTCTTCAAATAAAATTATAATGAAATGACTTGTTTGTAATATCGCTACAAATCACTAGATGGAAGTGCCGCGCCATAAACATCAAACGCAACCTCTATACACAGCACCCCGTTTATCAGACCGATTTGATCGTGTCTCGCCGTTGAACAGTCGCCGATCAAACAATGACAGCTACCATGACAATAAAACGACATCATTACAAAACCAAAGGCAAAGCAGTAAATCATTGCGTCGTCACAGCACAAATGCATACACATCATCATCAAATACAGCTAGCCAAAAGGAACTCTCACCAACCACCAGCAGCATACAGCAAATGAACAACAACAGCAGCAGGTCAGTTAATGGGATGTTGGTGTAGTCGACGAGTCAGAACTGATTTGTTCGTTTTTTTTAGAACATTCAGTTTTTGATGATGAGTTTTTTTTATTTTAAATTTTTAATTTTTAATTTTTAAAATTAATAGTTTGTATTTCATGGATTACAGCAACAGCAGCAGTCGCGAGGGCATTCCAAACATCCATAATGCATCAGGCAGCTTGAACAATGCGAACAATCAGAAGAATAAAAAAATGCCTAAACGAAAACGAGTCACGGCTAGCTATCAATTTGACAATAATGGTGGAAGCAGTAATGCGGCAGCAATTAGCGTAAATGCAATTCAAAAGCTAAACAAACAGGCACAGGCACAGTCTCAGCAACAAGCACAAAGCAATATTAATGCAGCAAACAATATGGGAAAAACATTAAAAATGGGCGCATCGAGTCGATGATTTTCGATGAGTTCCCAACAGGGCCCGCTTCAATTGCCAAAGCAAATATATGATTGTAAATGTCAATGGTCAAACTCACATTCTCTCTCATTCTCTCACTTTTAACCATTTTAACCAAAATAATCTAAAAGAATATTGAAAAATAAACTATATAAAGCGATGATATGCATACAACTAACAAATGCAAAACAAAACAAAACAAATACATAAAAACAACATAAAAACAACATGAAAACAAGTGGAATATGAGAGATAGTAATGGGTAGGGCAGCATTTGTCACTTCGTCGACTGAATAAAATCGGGCGTTCGATCCAAGCGCCAATATCAATCATTCTAATTATTTAGCTGCTTCATTTCGTCGGACTTCAACTAATTCTACTTAATAATGCAACGTGAGAATTTTTTTTTTTTTTTTTTGAATAAATGCATAAGCGGAAAACAAAACAGTTTTTGGAAGGGAAAGAGAGATAGATCGTTTTTCGATAGGAGTTTATTATCGCGTAAGGAAACTTATTTAAACTTAAACTAATGATTATTGAATAAGAAAAGTTTAGTAAATCTATTAGTCGTGTTTAATGTTTAGCACACAACGGCCATCAGTGAATAGCGTGGTTTATTATTAATATATATTTTTTTTAATTATTATTATTCAGACGCGAATTCCGAATTCCGAAAACAAACGGTTTTCATGGCAAACTAATCGAATAGATTAATCGAAATAATGATATACAATTTAAGCTGCCATTGATTTTTGTTTTTCATATTCTCAACAAGAACAATCTGAACTATCGATTCCTCACATTCACAGATACACACACACAAACACACACACACACAAAACAAAAAGTTCCGTATTTTCATTCGAATGGAATTGAAGAAAAAAAAACGCAAGAAATAGTTGTCTAATCGAAATTGATTAATTTCCAATTCGTTTTTTCTTTCTAATGACAAAACGACGAATTCAAGAGGTCAATAAATGAATAATTTACCTTCGAACAAATTTAAACAAATATGTTGGCCTATTCTTGAGAGTGAAATTGATTTTCATATTAATCGTTAAAAAAATGTGTTCGAAAGATTTTTTTTTTAGAGAAAAGACTTCGAAACTGTTGTGTTCTTTAGCATCTGCAAAGCAATTGATTATTGAATCAGCAATTTTTCGTAAATAATTGTTGACATCGGTTTTTTTTTCTTTTCTTTCTCGTAAAAATCAACACCAAACACATAAATACAACCCCAAACCATTTTTCTCTTTCTCTGGTTCCATCTCATCGGATTCGAGCCCATTTTCTTTCTACGGTTTTCCTTCAATTCAACTTGCAATTAAAATTTGAAGATAACGTTCTATATTTTTTCAAAAAAAATAAAATAAAAAAAAATAAAAAAAATAATAATTGTCATAAAAAAAAACAAAAAAAAAGTATAAAATCTTAAAAGAAACGTTTAAAAAAAATGTGAAATATTTCAAAGAACACAAAAAAATAATCAAGAAAATTGAAAATTTCATTCAAAAAACTTCATTCGAAAGAAAATAAAAAAAAGAACTATAATGCTCTCAATCGCTGTAAAAATTTGAATGAATTTATCTTTCGACATTCATCACGTAATTCCTTAAAATTTCACTCGTTTTCATTTAAATTTTTGTTGGCCTACATTCGATTGAAATTGTAATCATTTCGTGTTCGAAATATTTAAATGATTGATACAATTAACGCCATGTATCATCGCCTTGGCATATTCCAATCCGAAATCCGTGAATTAGTTGAATGGCCGCGATTTATTTAATTTGTGAAAACATGTTATTTTCCAACTTACATTCAGGTTAAGAGGGATGAAATGGGATACACATTAAATGATATGGGTCAATAGAAAAGATAGAGTGTATGAAAATGCAAGCGTTACGAAGTTCAACGAGAAAGAGAGAATTAGAGTTATTAAGATAAATGTATTACATGTATTTATGCTCAGAGTGTATTTATTGTAAAACCAATTTTAAAGAAAAACACCACTGTAAACGAATTATCCATCAATCAAAAACCAAAATATATTCACATTCGCCATAATAAAAAAATATCGAGAGAAAAGAAAATGAACATTTTTTTTTTTTGTTTTAAATTAATATTTCAAATTTATCACGTACTTAGAAAATAATTCAGTATACGAATGCGTGTAAATAGTTGTTCTTTTTGATTTGCTGAATAGGAACAAAAAATAAAACGGATGAGCACTGTTTGTATTTTGTGCACGGAAATTTAAAAATAAAGAGAAAAAAAATTATCGCAAAAAGAAATCTTATATCCGTGCATTTACCGTCAAAACATAGACTTGACCTAAAAATATCGATGTTTTAAAAAGTGATTTTTAATAAATACAAAAATTCAAATAAAATTTACTGAAAACGTTATGAAAATGTGCATCCAATTCATTTGACAAATAAAAATCTATTCTGTTATTTTGCGATACCCATACAAAAAGTGGGCCTCATTGATTCGAGTCAAAGCAAAATATTTCTCTCGAGTTGGTCGCAATTCATTTCCGGATAGGTAAGAAGAAGTAAAAAAAAGAAACATGGAGAAAATGTCTAATACGCACTTGGCATTTATACACAGACAAAAGCAATGAAGCCATAACGGTCACATGGAAACAACGGTCGCACATCACAAACCGTACGCCTCTTGCAAAAGCCAGTTTGACGGAAAGAGAGCTCAAGATGAATGACAATGCGCTCGTATGTGTGTGTGTGTTTGTGTGTGTGTTTGTGTGTGTGTTTGTGTGTGTGTGTGTGTGTGTGTGTGTGTGTGTGTGTGTGTGTGTGTGTGTGTGTGTGTGTGTGTGTGTGTGTGTGTGTTTGCGGATGAGTGTGTTTGTGCATTTGTCACACCAACACAAAACCAATACACCGACAGAGAGAGACCTCGACTCATTTGGCTGCTACTATGAGAACATTTTGACACACACAGTTCACATGGACATATACACAATTGAACCACCATTTGTAAGTGAGAGTATATTCAAAAAGATGAACACACAACAAGTCGCTCGATTTAAGCGGAAAAGAGAAGAATCGAAAATCGCAGAGAAAGAGCGCTAGGGAAAAGAATTTTTTTTTAATGTTTGACATACGAAGCGAAAGAGAGTTGTGTTATATGTGAGAATGTGAGAATACAACAAAAAAAGCACGCAAAAATGTAGATAGAGTCCGAAAGCGCTTGAATGAAAGTGCATTCATTGCGATTGGTGTTCGTGTATTTAATGTGATTCAGAATTCAAATTCTTAGAGATGTGACATGTCATCACATCATCAATTTCGATCAAATTTAAGATACAAATTTAAGTTAAACGCAAAATTTATCACTTCGTAAACTTCCAATTTCGATACCAAAACAACCGAATGGAAATCCAAAATAAGATGAGCCAATTTGTATAAACAATGTGAAAATTAAAAAAAAAAACCAAAAATATTATACGAACCATTCATACGAATAGTTTTGTGTTGAGTTTGTTTATAAATGTTTATGTTATTGTGTAATTGAAATGTTTGTAAGCAATGTTGCCTCGTAAAGAATGTGTGTACAGTTTTTGAGAATGCTTGCGTGTAAATTATATCCATGAATAAAAACACCAATCGTTGCAACGTTTCATCATTTTATCCTATACGAAACACGTAAAAACGAGAAAAAAAAGACAGAAGAAACGGAAGCTCATCAAAAACATAGCATCAACAAATTGTGAAAAATTACGATATTTTTGTGTTATTGTTAAGTGCAAGTGAAACCATCGGCCGATGAAATTGGCAAACAGAATGGGAAAACATCAATGAAAAATGTGAAAAAACGACATCCATCAGTAAACTAACCAAAGGCAACGTCAAAAAACGCTCCAATCAACGACGCAGCCATCGACACACAGAAAAAAAATGTAATGCAAAATATATGATATAAACGATTCAATTCATTGTGTTTTGATTGGAATCCGGGATTGCTATGTGATTTTATAGATAAACAAACTGGGTATTTGCACTTCTTTTGCATTGACTTGGATATCAAAATATCAGCAGGTTTCTAGAGCATGCCCAAAACCATTCTGTTTAAAATGTGAAAATAGATTTATTTTTTTGTTTGTTTGGTTCAGTTGTTTACACCTTAAATAACAATTTGATTTTGGTATAATTTTGTCACAAGTAGTTTTCGCTGTTTTATTCAATATCTTGAGAACGTTTCTTCAAATGAGCAATTAAAATATTTGTGGTGAAGTGAAACATTTCTACATATAAAAAAAAACTGAAAGAAAGATTTTTATTCATTCGTTTCACGTTCCATCGTGCACTTCGTTTGAGCTGTCAAATGTGCCGCTCTCTTTTGAAATTGAACGAAGAAGTTCTCTTCTTATATGCTCCAAATGATATATCATTCAACAACAGCGTTTGATGTCTAATTTGGATTCATTGGCTTCAGTTTTGAAAAGAAAACAAAAGAAAAGGGGTTCTCTAATTAATTATTGTTCATTGCCAAACGCCATGTCCTCCGGAGAAATCATTTAACAATCCAAATCTAACACATCAACACATCAACTTTCTATAATTGAGATGATTGTATTGATGTTGACGTTGATGTTCGGGTGCATGGCACCAATGAAGGCAATGTGATGTGGTCAACATGTAGGTTACCATTCGAAATTCTATGGATGAAACGCGTTTTAAAATGTGAAGACATTTTTTCGAAAGGTGATGACATGATTGAAATTCGTGATTTTTTTTTTTTAAATCTCATTTCGATTCTACGTGATGATATTCGCTAGAAGTTTTGTTGTTGACTATAAATTCAACTGGTTTGCATAATGTAAACACTAAACATAATAGTGAAATTGACCACTCAAATATTTTTATTCAACTGACTAGCAGACTAGTAAAACAAGAGGAGAACGTACATGTCTCTTGTTGTGTGTGTGTGTTTTTTTTATATTCTAGACATTGTATGATATTCAAAAATAAGAATGCCAAATAAGGTAAACATGAAAATGTATTCAGAAAATGTCGAATAGCAAAGAACCGTTAATTAAATGTATCGGACATGAGGTAGTGGCATGAGTTTGATTGACTATTCTTATGGTCAAAACAGCATTATGAGGTAGATATAATACGGTGCTGTGAATCATGTTTATTTTGACCAATATTGAGTGCAGTCGAGGTAGTGCATTTGTAGGACTAGTGAATAGAAATGGCAATGATCCAAGTGTCCATATAGCAGTAATCATATTTTAGACACTGTTTCATATCATTCGCGATTAAATGGAAAATGATGAGGTTTTTGTGTGTACTTGTTTGTTTGTTTAACGCTGATGCGTTAATGCTAACATGATCATGCGGTGATTACTGCTATTTTCTAGCATTCATTGTGTATATTGTTCATTTCTGCTTCTGTCTATTTATTCTTCAACTTCATTTCAAGTAGAAATATTACTTTCAGAAAGATGAAGACAAAAAAAACGAGACAGATTCGAAGGAAAAAGTAAAAAAAAGAGGTTCAACAACATACTGAAAATAGAAGAGCCACATCACTTTATAGTGATTTTCATCAGCGTAAATGGCATTAGTCAATGTTTTCGATTACAAGAACATCAAATTAGACTGAGCAAAAAAATTAAATAAAACAAACAACAAGGTGCTTTTAGCCAGCTACCGCCATTAATGCTACCGTTTGCTCCCTTTTTTTCTCGTACTATGTGAATTTACCATTTGATTTTGCTGAGACTGGTTTCCACTGATTCAGAAAATGTTGCGTTGTGTTGGTTTTTCTTCTCTTGTTTGTTTTTTTTTTCATCCAACGAAACACATTTGGAGCGCTATTGTTGCAGCATTATACGATTCCCATCTATGTTCCATTTACAATGCAATTAATAGTGAATTGGGGCTACACTGTTATCGTTGTTGTTGTTGTCGTCGTCGTCGGTGCGGCTGCCACCGACGCTGATGTTGACAGGACAGACTTTGCACCATTTATGTGCTGAAGTCACTCCAACAGAGCAACTACCTTAATTGGTTTGATCGCTGTTGCGTACAATTAAATGAGTCTGGATGCGCCAAACTAAGCAATGCTACTTATTTTTAGCATGTTTTTAAAATTGCAGATGCAATTCGATTCTATATTAGTGTGGTGCATGGATCACTTCGACCGGAAATAAATTTTATATGTACACTATATGATGTTGAGGGCCAAAGATGCAATCTGTTTTTGTTTGGAGGTCAATTCAATCAACAAAAAAAAATCAAAATATATACATCTGATTTCAAATATCGATCCGAGTTTATGTATCTTTACTTCTTTCATACTGAATCGGTGACAGTTTGATAATTAGAATCATAAATAATTTGAAATTTATTATTCAATATTTCTGGGAAAATCATAAGTTAGTCCATAAATTCGCCTCAGTCATTATCATTGAAAAATAGCTTATGCTTATACTCGATATTATTGCAGTTCATAGACTACAAATTATTCTGTCATCAATATCGCATGAGAAGATACAAATAAAAGTGATATAAAATTGATAAACTAAACCAGAATGTGGTCGGGTGCCAACCGGAAAATGGAAACAAATTCACATATTATTTTCCGTTAAAACCAAATGATTCCAAATTCAAAAGATAAAATCTTCACATTTTAAGCTGCAACCAAATTAAAAGTGTGAATAACGGTTCAAAAATAACACAGAGAATTCTTGTTTGCTTCTCCATGATACTAAACACCACGAGCGCCAATCATTTTTTTGTGTGTTAATGTTTCTCCACACATTCACAGCAATACGCTGGTGAGCTAGATACTCGTCACAAACTTTCTGTTTGGCATTGAACGCCAATTTCTATTCTTACCGAAATAGAAGTAGCAATAAAAAAACAACTATTCAAACTAAACGGTTTTATTCCTACATTCTGGCAACAAAAATCGAAACCACGCTATAAATTGAAAAAAAACGAAAAAAAATAATGGACATAAATGTCATACGTTTTGAGCGTTTACTGGTTTTTATGGATTGCAAATTATTAGTGACTTCCAACACATATGCATCTGTTGACTCATTGACAAAATTTATGTCAAAATGCATGTTAATACGTGACGTAAAACGTTAAGCGTCTCACAGTTAATGGTGGAACATGTGCAATGCCCAAGAAGCTTGCAAAATTTCTCATTAATGTCAGAACATTCAACCAAAAATAGATTGCGTGATGCCATAGATTATATTTGTCAGTGAAAGTAGAAAAAAAAACAAGAAAATGACGATTCACCATGTTTATGTTTGAATATAGTCGATTTGTTACTTGCTGATTTCCATTGGGATAGCATTCAATTAAAGTGACTGCCATTTTTCGCACAAAATGGAAAAACTTTGCAATTAGTGTGAAATTAATTTGGTCACTTGGTACATTTTGCTATGGTTGCGGCATTCACAAAGGGATTATTTTCATTCCAAGTAAAATCCAAACTACGGTTAAACTGTAATAAAGATTTAGTGTCCTTCAATTTATCCATGTACTTGAATATTATATAGAGTTTATAATAATCAATGATTAAATTTGCTGCATCACTAAAAAATGCGTAATTTCTGTACAGGAGTACCACAATGGATAAAGATGCGGAGGAGGATAAATTGGTTGCGCGAGCCAATGAAGAGCGTGCAAAATTGTTCCAACGATACGATCGTGGCCGAGAGCCGGGTGCCGAAATTGATCCATGGGAAGATCCAGGCTTTGAAATTTATCATCAAACCGATCGGTATGGATTCATTCATGACGAACGATTACCACAAAAAGTCGATCCAAACGAAGCAAAAGCGCGTACGATTGAAATGGAACGCGTAAAAAAATGGTTGAAAATGATCGGAAGATGGAAAGATAAAAAGACAACCGAAGTATTACATCGACGAATTTATAAAGGCATTCCAGACAAACTTCGAGCCATGGTCAGTGTCACGAGATTATTGGCAAATTTGCATTTTGGCAAACAACAAATTTAATGGTTAAATTTTTGTTTTGTTTCAGGTGTGGCTCAAGCTTTTAAATATCGAACAGACAATGCAGGAAAACAAAGATGTTTATCAAAGAATGTTAAACGTGGCCCGTCAATGGAGTACTGAAGCGCGTCAAATTGATTCCGATGTGAATCGACAATTTCGCGATCATTTTGTGTATCGCGAACGTTATGGCATCAAACAGCGAAGTTTATTCAATGTTTTAACTGCATACAGCATGTACAACATGGAGGTGAGCTCATCGCATAGTGAAAGACACATACAAAATACATTTATACCTGTAATTATACAGCTAATACTTACGAACTTAAAATGCATTACGGTTACAGGTTGGCTATTGCCAGGGAATGTCTGGTGTGGCTGGTGTCTTACTCATGTATATGAATGAAGAAGAAGCATTTTGGGCGCTAAGTACGCTATTATCACATAAAAAATATGCGATGCATGGTCTATACATCGAAGGTTTTCCCAAATTGACCCGATTCCTGAACCATCACGACAAAATCATTGCAAAATTCCTGCCAAAATTGAAAAAACATTTCGACCAATACAATTTGGACTCGATTCTCTATTCATTAAAATGGTTTTTTGTGATTTTCATTGAACGAATACCGTTTAGTTTGTGCTTGCGCGTATGGGATATTTATTTGATGGATGGCGAACGCGTTGTCACCGCTATGGCATACACAATACTTCGATTGCATAAGAATAAGATTCTTAAATTGAAGGACATGGACCTGATTGTACAGTATCTTCAGGTAGAGCTCCGGCGTTCATTAATCAGTCGATTAATATCAGAATCAGATTGATGAATCAAATACCGTTTCATTCCATTTTTATTACATTGCATTTGCAGACGAAATTACACAGTGATTTTGGATATGATGATGATTATGTGATTAAAATGCTTGAACAATCGATGGATGAATTAAGAAAGGCAAAAATGGATTTGCCGCCACCACCTCAGCCAAATGAACTACCGCAAAAACCATTTGGGGTATTCCAAGAGCAAAATTTTGAGGCTAAGGTAACAATGGGGTTATAATAATAACTAACAATGGGGACCAGCCCACGTCACGTTACACTCACACAATTTTTTTTATCATTTTTTTCTCAATAGGCTGGCATTCGCAAATCGAAATTTACGAATTCAGAGAAAGAAGTTTTGCAGACAGTTATTTTGAAGCGTGAGCAAACGGCACAAGAAGTAGCGGAAGCTCAAGTCACCATGAATGGGTCAAATGGTCATCTGAATACCGGTAAATGTTACATTTTGTGTGTGTTTTAGCTTATTAACATTATCAAGCACACCATCTACTGACACTATCGCTTTTCGTTTCGGCATCCTTTTAATTTTATAATTCATGTTTCAAACTTTCTCGCTCTTTTTAAATTTATCAATTTGACATTTTTCATGTTATAGTTTCTGCACTTATCAACAACAATATGAAAATTTTCTATTGAAGATGAGTACGAAATTTAGTTCAATTTTCAAAAGGAATTCACGATTTTCAATCAATGATATTTCATAGTAGTTTTTATTGTTCGCTTGAACTTATTCAATTTGTTTTTTGGTGCAACCATAAAAAACAATCGAGAACTCAACTCCGAATATTTAAAATGTCAGTTTTCTGGAGTGTTTCAATGAACTTTTTCATTAAGCTTCAATTTTATTTTATTTTTTTTTTTCAATATTGCTTAATTGTACAAACAAGATCAATGCAAGAACCACGACACCTTTGAAAGTATAATGCACAATAACATTGCCAAGTATAACGTGGTAGTAACGGATGGATTGAATACCAATGAGTTTTAATGTTGCATGTCGTGTCATTAAGTGTGAATAGATATATGATAAAACAGAGCCATTTAGAGCTTGTGGAATCATTGTACTGCGTGTATATATTGCTTGTGTTCTGAATTATTTGATTAAATCGAAGATTTGTGTTTTTGTTGTATTTCAATCCTAAATCAAAATCTTTCGAAAATACCCGGTGAAAAATTTGCATGAAAATGCGGGTCCGCAAGCTATCCGAGGACAATCCATACTTCATTGCGGATAATCGCATTGCGAATAGGCATAGCATAGAATAACTTGGATTTAACATCAATAATAGATTTATCCGTTAAATTTATACGATAAAACTTATATTGATTATAAATTCAAGTTTTTCTATGCGCTTCAGTGTCCCTTGTGAAAATGAAACGATGAAACGATCGATTGGCAATCGACGGAAACCGTCTAAAGTATATAAAAATCATTTTTAGACGTCTATTGTCCCAAATCAAACGACTATAGTCGTCTAACATTCGACTGGCTAGTAATCATTTTTTTCACAAGAGGTTGTACTTTATCGCAAAATGTTACCGTCGACTACACTAAAGGTTACGAGTTCGAACAACATACACATTCGCAAAGTACCTAAAAAGTATTCGCGATGCGGTAATCATCACTCAGGGTGAACGTATTGCGATATAGCCGCAAATTTCTCACCGGGATATTGAATCGGAGAAATGGAATTCAAATATTGTCGCCTTACGAATGACTTAGAAATAATAGTTCATAGTTCATTGAACATTCTAAAATTAAACATTCATATCAGCATCTCGTTTCAAAACTGACGTTTAAACAAAATTCCTTAAAAAAAGAAAACCATCTCTCTGGATAGAAGATAGGTCCAAGATCAAAGTACTTGAGTTAGCTTAGCGTCATTATTTTTCAAGGCGTCCTCACTGGTATAAAGTTTCCATGAGTTTCCATTACAGTGGCGACGATAAAGCACAAACGCCCACTAATGCGATTCCAATGCTAAGTGGAGGAAGACTCCAAAAATGACGCCAGATGAACCAGATACTTTACAAATGCATCGTCGTCAAACAATTGCCATTTGTTGCACTCAATAATGTTCGATTTACTTTTGTTTTAATGCTTTTATCTATGAATTATAATATTTTCATTTTCACTCCTTTCATGCCAAATTTAAGTAACTGCTAAGTGTGTAAAATGTGCCATAACATAATCATGCTTTCATTTTTTGGATGATTATATTTCATAAAGTCCGTGTTCAATAGAATTTTTACGGTTGATTTATTCCATTTTTAAGTCCTTTGTTCAAAACGATTTTATACATTCATAATTTCCTAAATCAGCTCAATTACAGTGACGCAGTTTTGAATTCAATGTCGTAGGCAGCTTGTGATTGGCTTCATATCATTCACCGAAGCTTGAAGACTACTAATTATTTTAGACGAGTTTAATGTTTGAATAAGATGTTCGAATCTAAAACCAAAAACCTAAATGCATTTAATCTTTTCTCCTCTTAGTGTTGCCGCGACTATCCTTATAAAAAACACACACACACACAAAAGATATCAGTCAAATGCAAGCATAATGATGAAAAAAACAAACACACATTTTATGAACGATAATAAAAAAAACAAACCAAATAGATTTCTAGTCATCAAATGAACAATAAACTAATTTTTTTATACGAAAAACAAAGCAATACTCTAAACTTGCCAATTCGTGTTCATAAAATGAAAATGAAAACAAAGTAATGAGAATGTAGATTGCCAACAAATTGTTTTCGGCATCTGTGTGAGTGTTAAAGCAACCGAATTTAATTTAGTTAAATATCTAGTGATAAGAGCTCTCAAGTATTTGGGAATTTATCTAATATTTGCATGCGATTCGTCGTCATTGGTGGGTAACTGGTATTTGCATGTTGTAAAAAAAGCAATTTGCACAAATTTAAATTTAAATTTAAATGAACATTTGTATGAGACCACACTCCGATGACAAAGATTGACGTTTGCTCATTTTTTAAACTTTTCTTGGCAATTCCACTTGAGCCCTCTGAAGGCTGTGATCATCAACATGTTTTTGTTCAATGTCAAACTTCATTGACACACAAACAAGCCTTCAGAGGGTGCAAGTGCAATTATCTAAAAAACTTAACAATTGAGCAAACGTCAATCTGTGTCATCGGAGTGAGTATGAGACATTTAATAAAATTCAATAAATTGGACGAATGGATTAGGTCCCAATGTTCCCGAGTCAGAGGATGGTGGATCGTTGCTTGGAAGTAGTCGGAAGTCATTGGCCGATACATCAGTGACATCGACGGCTGATTTGAGTGTTTTTTCTGGCGGTCAGCGATCTCAACAGGCGTTTGATATTTGCATCGATGATAATCGAAGCCTTAGTGAAGATGATGCTGAAAATCAAAGTAGTTCAGGGTTCGTATGAATAGCTGAAAACCCATGCTATCAATGAATGTTGATGGTTGATCCTTAATCTTGACTAACTTAAATCTATTAATTTATTAAATTGCAGATCAGCCTTTTGTTCTTTGACCGTCGGTGGACGTACAACGATGATAACACCGACACCACGAGCAATTTCACCCCAGGATATTGTTCGAATCTATGTTCCACCCGCACCACTGGATGAGCTAAAACAAAATCAAGACATACCAAAACAGCATCGGTCGCCAAGCACCAAAGATATAAAGCCAAATACTTTACCTGTATCCGAAGCAAATAATATTCAAAAACAACATCCAATTAATAATAATAAAATCTTAAGTAGCAATGAAAATTTGAGTGCAAGCATCAAGAAAACGTCGCCATCGCACACAAACCAATCCACGGCACAGACCAATGTGACCAATGTATGGCCGCCAAAAACATTGATTGGACTGGAACAAGAAAGCAATACAAATTCAATTATTCATGATTCGGGGGATTTGACGCCGGTGCATGGTGCATTCAATCGTTCGGACGACGATTTGGTGATGAGTTTTGCCGATGCTCCGCTGTACACGAACAGCCACAGTCTTGGTTATATTGGAATTGGAGCATCGTCATCGTCACGTCGCGGTAGCCTTAGTCGAAAATCCCCGTCAGCCATGTTCGAATCAAATATGCTTATGGAATGCAGTCATATGATTAAACGAAGGCTGTCCAGTCAATCGAATTCATCGATAAACTTCGAAATCAAAGATAAATCGAATGTGGCCAGCGATAACGCATCGAATATGGGCAACAGCTCACTGTCATTACGATTGAACTCACCATCAAACGGTGAAACACAAAAGCGAATGACATCGTTTGAGCAGCTGGCTGCTTCACGATACAAGGAAAACCGTTCCGATGAAAAGATCAACGACGAAACTGATAAATATTCACCGGATGATGAGGAAAACTATTCCTATTCATATTACAAATATAAATCGGCCGAATCAAGACAGCGCAGCCCATCAACGGTTGAGTGTAGCAAACGATTCGTGAGCGAAAGCAATGTACAGTACGAATCGATATCGATGCGACAAACATCCAAGGAAATTGAATATCAAGCACCGAATAATAAACAACGTCCCAACAGCAGTGGCAACGAAACTAGTCTTTTCCAATACGAATTATTTGCGGTGGGCGCATCGCCACACAAAAGTACATCGATCAAAGAGTATAAACGATTCTATGGCACCAGCAACGAAGACACTTGTGATGAAGAGCTGAAAAAATCCTCTGACGAATCATCATCTAGTCCAAATTGTAAGTCAGTTTTAAATTCGCCAGACACAATTCCTCTGTTACAGTCATCGCCACCATCACACATTCCAATTGCAAAACTAAAATCACCAACATCACCAACACACACATATGCAGGTGTTTGTACGCAGCTCGAATCACCGATCAAACCATCACGCATTCCAGTTATGCACACCAATGAGCGCAAAACAAGTTCAAAATATTCACCAACCGCTCACATTTCACCAAACTCCAGCGAACTGAATCGTGTTCTACCACCGATTGAAGTAATCAGCAGCAGTAGCAGCAGCAATAACAGTTTGTGTAGTCGTAAACTACAAAAGACGCCAACATCACCAAATGGCCAAACAATCGTTTTCACCGCAAATCGACCAACGAAGTTACAGTCGAAAAATGGAACAGCCATTGGTGACTCGAATACGATTCGCATTAAGGTCAACCAAAGTGATAAACAGTAAACAGAAAAAGAAAATAATCCAAATGTATAGAAGTTGCATACATTTTGGAGCGGTCCTGCACTCTGCCCCCATCTAACATCTATTTGACCATTTTGTTAGAGTTGAAATTTTAACAGAGCTTGTGGTGCCGTTCAAAACCATTTTTTAAGAAAAAAACAACTGCAACAAATGAACGTGTAATCGTTTTGAATTAGTTTGCATCGAATGAGATTGTTCACAATCAATGAATATACATCTCATGTTTGCTTCAACTGAACATTTATCCTCGTTTCAAATCAACAATTTAATTAACTAACAATCTTGTTATAGTTCGTCATCATTCATTACGTTCGTACACGGTGATTCCCCGTGACTACGTCGCCAATATTTTTAACGTCAATTATTCGATTTAAGTCAAAGGGCAGAGTATTCAGACTTATCACTGTCGAAATTCATCTAATTCAGATTTAATTCACGACTTCCAAACTCAATTCCAATGTAATGAATTCAACAGGAATTTTGGTCAATTCTCAACAATTTCGTCAACGCACTGCGTGAATCGCTATAGAGTCACAGAAATCTCTGCGGCAACTAGGAATAATAAAAATATTCTGGAATATGATCTATGTGATGTAATGTGTACATACGTTCAAAAATTGGGTTTGCTTTAAATTGGAATCACGTTTACAAAATCTCAATCAGATGAATTAATGAAAATCTTCTCTGCCCGTTGATTTCATTACGTGTCTGTCCAAAGGTTATGTGTCATGTTGTAACTGGAATCTTGAACTTTATCTTATAACTTAATTTGATCGATCATACGATTTAAATTGGCAGAAATTATTACGCTACAAATGATCAGTTTTTCAGTTGTAAAATTCAAATGAGAGAAAGGCTTGAATGAGTACAGAAGAGTGGATTTACTGATGGAAAGTACTTTTGTTTTAGAACATACAAATATCAAACCTTCAGTCACCCTTTCTTCAAGTAAATCCATTTTCGTACGTTATTCTTTTTCGTATTTGTTTTGTATTTCACCTCAGATCATTTTCTTTCTTGACGACTAAAAATTGTGTTCTTGACCATTTCATGCACTTGAGCTGTTCTATCAGAAACTATTTATTACAATACTCAGAGTTAGATATACAACGTTATGAATAAAAATGATCAAAAAGAAATTGCTACGAGCAAATCGCTTAATAAACAAAACAAAACAAAAATATTACAACGTTTTCAATGTGAAATTATTTGATGTTTTAGCGAAGTGAGAGCAACAATTCTCACCAGAACAATTAAATTATAAAACTAATTCACCTAAACAGAAATTTACAACAGTGGATGTATCTATTTTGAGCTTTAACAGCGAACTTCCGAACATTTGTTGCAACAACATGTTGTAAATGTGAAATACGCAATTCGGATTGATAAATTTCGTCGTAAAACTATCTAATGAAATTTAAAACAAAAAAAGGAAAATAAAAATTAAAATAAAAGCAAGTCCATTTGAGAACGTACAAGCCTTGTGGCTTTTGCACAAGCCCGTTGACAAAGAATGAAAGAAAATCACTCACTTAGTTAACGGTTTGTGATACGCTCATGTTTGAATGATGTTCACGAAAAAGTCCAAGATTTCAAGAAAAATCAATTTACATTGGCAATGAACATTTTTGAAAGCAATATTACACGAAAATCACGCATTTCGGAATACGAATTTGCCAAGAATCAAAAAGCCAAGCTTACAACACTCGGTTCAACCCGGAATTAACAAACCCAACATGTATCCAATGCGCTTGATTGAGTGTTTTAAACTTCAATTTAATTCTTCGTCATTCACAATTGTATTTTAATTTAATATTTAACGAAAATTACTACATACGTTAGGAAAATTCAATATCAAAACACTCAATTGTATTTGAAAATTCACCGTATACTCATTTTGCTCTATTTGAATTTCACAGAACAAAAAAAAAAAAAAAAAAAAAAAAAAACAGAAATTAGGTGGTAAATGTATGGGGTCATATCGGTTCGACTTTGCAACAGTAAACGCTTTTTATGCTTTGATACGGTTAAAGTGCACTGCCAGTTGACCCGGTGGAACCACGTACATTTATCACTTGATTTTCCGCTATGTGCGCATACGATTGTGTTAATAGATTAGAACTTGAGTTTCAGTATTTTGTTTTCTTATTTTTTTTTTAATGTCACATTTCCTTTTTGGAAAGCAAAAACTATTTAATTGCAATTAGCACTAAAGAGCAATCTCAAATGAGTATGAGCATAAGAACAAATTCATTATAAAATTCTTTAACACATGAGAACAATTTGAAAAAATTAATTTGAAAAGTTCAAATTGATTTATTCAAATCAATACAGAGATCTGAACAAATTTGACTATAATTATGAAAAAAAAATTGTATTGTAAGAGAAAATCAAGCAAAAGTATTTTTTTTTTCTTGACAGAGGATTTATCCAGTATTAAAATTTGTTTCTGCCAAACAATTTATTTTGGCAAAAATTGAAATAAAATTATTGAAACAAATCAAATTTTCTTCTTTAATTTTTGAACATGTTTAAATAATATTTTCATTCATTCAATTTTAGGAATGCTGGACGTTTTTAAGAATACCCTTAATTTGATCTCTGAAAAACGAATAAAACAAAATAATTGTCAATGTTGGTGATCGGTCATATCGTCGCCAGCCAATTTCTATGGGCGGAGGCATTTAAAACGATGAAAAAACATAAGTAAAATAAATTATCAATATTCACAGAAATTGCGTCAAATTATTCAAATTTACGTGAATTTAATTCAAGCGATTTGTGTAGCAGCTAATCAACATTATTCTTCCCATATCTAAATCCAATTTCAAATAACAACCATCTTTTTTAAAACTTTATTTCTGAATCTGCTCAACTGAACACATAGATGGCGTCAGTTTAGTTTGTTTCGCACGAATGCAAATAAGTTCATAATATAATTTCATGAAATCATGATCTCGCCTTGAGGCTTTATAACTAAAGAGTTTTATTGCTGAATCAATGAACAGTCGAAAACAAATTCAAATTCTGATACTTTATTTGTATAGAATAATTTAAGAATAAGTGAGTAAAATAAATATTGTCTTGGCAGAAAGTTCAAACAATTGTTCTGCATATTTTTAAAACAGGAGAGGAACACAGTGTATCTTTGGCTACGCCAATCAACAGTTTTTGGTAATAACCCTAAAGGGTATAAATCAGTGCTTAGGACCGCCTTTCACGGTCTTCATAAAATAAATTTCAAAATATAAATTTAACATCAAATCAATTCACAAACTTATTTTGGAGATCTAAATTTGGTTATTTTCCAACTGTGTCTTCTAAATTGAGATCGATATTCCATAAACATGATATGAAATTGGGTTTGATTTGAGGTAAAATGAGATGGAAATTAATTTAAAGTATGACATCAATTAATAAAAGATTTAAGGACAGTTTAAATAATATTAGGAAGTTATAGGCCATTCAATTAAAATTGATAACTTAAAGTTACTGAAATCGGTCAATAGTTGTTCAGAATTAGATGCAATTGAATCATATTTCATTTATAAAAAGAATGAAAATTTAAGGAACCATGATGGAGGGCCAAGGGTCCGATAAAGGCACCGATTTTCTGCAAATACTATTTCGATTTCAAATAGTATACAAATAGTTTTTATTTTTGCGAATGTTTGCTTGTTTGCATTTAAAATTCAAGTCAATCAACATATCTTTGAAATTTTTGTCGTTGCTTCGGTTTTGAATTTAGTTTGTTTTCACAACTCACTGATGATGGAAGCATTGCCTCCGGAATGTGCATTTGAGTAAGCACTCAATAAGTATATATGATTTGTCGAAAAAACAGTGTTTTATTGTAAATTCACTTAAGACACTTATCATGCAACGTTTGCCACTTCATTTGCTACCGATTTTACGACTGAGAGTTAAGCGGTTATTTATTTAAAAACGAAAAATGTGCGTAAAAATGTAAAATAATGGATTTGATTGTTCTCCAATTTTTGTCAACTGCTACAAAAACTAAAAACTACCATTCTTCTCCACTTAGCTTTGTAATAATGTATGCAACAGAGAACAAAAACACACACTGGTGGTGATTTGACAGATTACCACCATTTCTAGTGCAATATATTAACTATTTGACTTTTTGGGAAGCAAATTATGGCTGAATCGTGTTAAAAACGTTAATTTTTCTCGACTCATCTGAGTATTTAGTCACTCGAACGAGCTTAGAACCATTCAAAGGTCTTTTTTCTCATGATTATGCAAAACCCAAAATTTGCATAAAGTCAACATTCGAGTGAAAATTGATGCTAATAAGAACGTTAAAGACAATAATGAAGCTCCCAGAAAAGGTCATCAGTTAATTCACAATCAAAAGAATTGGTTCAAATAAATAGATATTAGTTAACGAGTGTTAACAAATTGAAATCATTATAATAAAAATTATCCAAAAAAGGAGTTCCGAATCATAATTTAGTTTTTGAATACGTCCAAATATGGTCACTTTAATCATTTGAACGAATGTGAAATAAATGAATTCAATCGGAAATAAATTCAAACACAGCTCAATAAATTGAATCGCATTAGAGTAAAGTGTTAAGAAATGTTGCCGTTTAACAAAGATAATTGTTCCATAAATAAAGTCTCTATCGGATATTGTCTATATGTGGTAATTAAGCGACTATCCAGCAGAGAGCATGAGCATTTTTCTGAGATGCAGTTGAGTTGAAGCAGAGAGAGTCAGAGAGAGTATTGACCCGTCTCTAAAAACATATGTTGCTATTAACGTGGCGAAGCAAAATAAAATGCCATGTTTGTCATAGCTGTTGACAAGGTTTGTGCGTTACACAGAATTTATATTGTCCTTTTCGTCAAATTGGGATGTGACCAGAACAACCAAAACTGAATAATGTAAAACGAGACAAAGATTAATCTGTTGCATTAAAATTGACCCAAATGAATCTTCATACCAACCGAACTCACACACAAACTGCAAAACGTATGTTTCGAATGGGTTTGAACTCGCTGCAAGCGAAAGAGCGTGAATTCGACATAAAAATCCAAAGTTGAAAGCCATAAAAAAGGTGGACAAACGCAGTAAATGTGATTTATTTTGATATTATCACATTCGTAATTATGAAAATGTCAGTTCTTAAACACGTAACCCAATCAAATTCTCATTTCCAAGCCTTCGCCGAATCAATTCTGAACGTGTGAAAGTCTTAGCAGATTTATAATCTTCTATATTAGTTGAAAATTGTATCGTAGACACACACACACACACACACACACACACACACACACACACACACACACACACACACACACACACACACACACAAAATTGGGTCTTATTTCGATTATGTCGAGTGAAGTGAACAATATATCGGCATTTCATTCCAGTGTGCATATTGCATTTTAGCACAACTTAGCATTCGACGATTGTCGATAAGATGAAAATGTCAGGGATTAATTTGTATTTAAGTACTCCCATGGAACACGACGAAAAATGAACGTACTGACACTTCACCTTAGCAGTAACATTGTGTGGCTCGCTTATTTACCTGTTTAGCCACCAATTATTTCAATACAAAATGTGTTTAATCAAAATCAAATGAAAATGATTGATGCCATTTAATTGAATTAAAGGCATAAACTGCGCTGCAGTTCGTTGTGTTCTTGAAAAGCAGCAGAGCAGAGCATGTTCATAGCAAGCAATCGGTAAAATGACTCCAAAATATGATATCAGTTTCATCGCAACAATACACTCAATGCTATGCTATAAATTAGGTGTAATATTTACCAATTAAATCACATAAACTGCACGATGACGCCCGATAGTGTTGACATTTCGAGTTCTGTTGAAACAATCCATGAATAGAAATCGCCTTTTACACATTTCACATTTACATCAGAATATAAGATGAGCCCAATTTATTTTATATAAAAATATTCACATGGCTTTACGCTTGACTTGAAAAATTGGCGCCCGTACAATACCGCCCAACATCGTATAAATTACAACCTGTAGATCATTTTTGATTTGCTCTGTAATCATGAACTTCTGACATAACGCCTATTCAAACCACAAAACTACGTTCCATGGGAAGAGAATGAGGGAGATAGTGCAAGATGAGCGAATAACATCCAACTGAAAACAAAACATATATTGTACGCAAATAATAAGACAAAATATGTTGAAATTTTATGATATGAAAATACAGCAGATGACTCGACTTTTGTTGGTTGCCAAAAAAAAATCAAGTCATCAGATATATCATCATCTATACCGAACAACATGATCCTTGTCGACACGCATTTGTACAATGCCGGCTACGAAGCACGTTTTCAATTGAGTGTGAGCGTGTGCGCAACCAAACGTTCCAAACCTTGCACACAAAGTCCGAAACTTAGGCAGCCACTTGAGTGTAGCATTCACTGTGTGCCAGTCAACGATCATCAGTCGAACAGTGATCGTTTTTTTGTTGTTGTAAATTTCATTGTTTTATTTTCACAAGTACAGTAAGAACGGAATTTCAAAGAACAAAAAAAAAATCGTAATTTTGCAGATAAGTTTCGAATGTTTAGTTGAAGTCAATTAAGTTGAGGATATAAATATTTCAATTGCGAAACACACAAGTAATCTTTGAAACGAAGCGAAAAAGACAGACGATTTGTTCGGAAGATAATTCGATAATTGCGGTAAAATGGAATTTTAATAAGAATAAGAATATTAATTGGCAATCGGATCCACCCCGTGCTTTTCTCGCTAACTTGTTGAAGTGTTTGCTGTTTTCGCCGTTCTCTCTCTCTCTATCCTATAATTGTGTGTTTTTGCTCCAAGCTTCAGACCATAGAATTACAATGCATCCCATCGTATTAATGGGTATAATAATTGCAATCGAAATGCAAAATAGAAATAAAATGCATAAAGGTTTTATGCATGGCACGATTTCGTTGTGAATTCGACAAAAACCGGTCGTTTTTTTCCTCTATCGTATTTAATTTTCGACAATTCGTCAACAAATTATCTAATTTTATTCACAAGAAAACGAAATTTCAAATATATTGCAACTATATGAGACACATATTAATTAGAATCTTGAGTGTTAATCTGTGGCATTGGACATTGACTGCTACTCGAAATGATTTATGATCAATATTTCTTTTTTTTTAGAGTAAAAATTTCAAATCTCTTCATTTTCTTCCCAAATTAGGTTTCGTTTTAAAATGCGATAAAGAATTCGCATCGTGCATGCGGATGACGAGCTTCGGAACAAACATTGTAACATTTCTTCACATTTGATGAGAATAATATAGAGTTTTTCGTTTTTAAAAATTGTATTTGATTCTGATTATTTCGATTAATACAATCATCCTTGCAATAGGAGCAAACAACATCAGCTACATGTCGAAAGAAAGAAAAAAACGAATTGAATATTCTCACGGTAAAGGAAAATCAGTCGTGGTTTTCACTTGAACACTTTAAATAAAATCTATAGTGAGTGAATTCTAGTTATATTTCGATGTTTATAATGATCTGAAATGATAGTGAAAATTATTTGAAATTGTTGTAATAGAAGACTTTGCGGTTAATACAGTGTTAAAGGAAACGTTTACTCTACGCCAGATATAGATATTAATATTGATCGAAGTGCAAGTGTTAAACCATTATGTGTATTGTTTGTTGGAATGGAACGTGTGAATTACGAAAAATGTAGTTCGAATTGAATTGTTGACTGAAAAGGATTTAGTTGGACTAAACAGTGTTCTTTTGTTGTTGGATATTGTTGTTGTTTATTTTCTTTTGTTTTTTTTTTCGTTAAAAATAATGGATCTTAGTACAGCAATTGATAAAGTGACAAATGAAAGCGTGACAAATGAATATCAAGCGTTGAACGGTAGCTATGTAGATCATGCGCCACAACTAACACGAGCTGCATTAATACGGGTTTATGTGCTCGTAATTTTGGGCATCATATCGCTAGTGGGCAATGTCGCTATAATATTTCACATTATCAAAACACGGTCGATGCGACGCAATTCACGACACACCTGGAGTGCCATTTATACACTGATCCTTCATTTATCCATTGCCGATTTACTAGTTACGATTTTTTGTATATTTGGCGAAGCATTTTGGAGTTGGACCGTTCAATGGATTGCCGGCGAATTTGCATGCAAAATGGTGAAATTATTTCAAATGTTTGCATTGTATTTATCGACAAATGTCTTAGTTCTCATAGGAATCGATCGATGGGTCGCTGTCAAATATCCAATGAAATCGTTAAATATGGCTCAACGCTGCCACCGATTGCTTATATTTTCGTATATTTTGTCTTGTATATTGAGTCTACCACAGGTGAGAAATGTTCTTTTATTGTTGACCGTGAGTATTCCTTAAATTGATTTTTGTTGAACATTTTATCTCTTCTTTTTTTGCAATTTTCTTGTTTTAATGTCTCTTTCCATGTCATTTATTCGATTCCAATCATTTTGGTAACGAATCATTTAAATGATCCATTGAGAATATATAATTCATACAGTTGCGTGTTTTGCATAACATCTCTGATAATATTCATTTAAATACCGATTTCCTGATGAGTTTCATGCACATTTCAGCACCATCAAAATTCTAATTATATTTTCAACACGTTTCATTGTCAATCGAATGCACATTTGGTTATTACTCACGAACATTTATGGAACATCGAGGAATAAAGAGTCATTCAACATTGCACTTTTCGGCGGGTTGCAACCGCAACTGACTTTTATTCAATTTGCAATTTAAATTCGCTACTCACCTGTGCGCCGGCAGAGTTGATTGAACGGGAGATTTTGATTTGAAGGTTAACATTTGTGCTCACGATTATTCATCATTCAACAGTAAAGTCGTTACCGGTTTACAGATCTTTACAATGTTTCAAGCAGTTATTTCATATTCACGAGGAATTAATTTCAATTTATCGCAAAAAATATCCATTTAAGATGAAAAATCGATTGATCAAAAATAACATGTGTTTTGATTCAAATAGAACAAAAAAATCTTCATTGGAATTTATTGGATCGTTAAAAAGTTGACATTTTCCAGTAGACAAACAACCAAGTCATATGCCATATTTTTTTTTCATTGAATTCAATGCAATTATCTCAATCAAACGTTTCATTTTCAGCCAATAAAATATCCATTAAATATTGTGTATCGCCTTGTTTTCTTTCGCATATTCACAAAAGATGCGTAGCGTATTTTTGTATTAATTGCATCTCAACATCGCTTTGATCTATTTCAATGTTGTTTCCGTTTGCAGTCGTTATTTTTAGTCTCATGTTCGTTGTTATTGTATCTTGATTGATATGAATGATACGACAACCTCAGATGAAACCTCTAAAAAAGCTGCACGCGAGAGTACCTCACCCACGGGACACGTGTACAGAAATATTTGCGTGATATTCAATTCGAACAGCAAATAGCATAAAATTGTAATTTTGAGGAAATTGTTTGTTACAAAATTCAATTTTATCGATTAATTCAAAGCTAACCATTAACAATGCTATTTTTATGACAATGCGAATAAAAATGCCATCAAATAATTGAAATTTACTTGGACGTCTGTTTGTTTTTTTCTTCCTTTTAAGTATTACATTTTCACGGTGTCACGGGGTCCATTCATCGAGGACTTTTATCAATGCGTAACGTATGGCTCGTACTCAGCACCTTGGCAAGAACAACTCTACACAATGTTCACGCTTGTGTTCATGTTTATCATACCGCTCAGCATACTGTTACTTACATACGTGTCTACGTTTAAAACAATTGCAGGTGAGTTGTTCATCTGAGAATCTTTGCATGGAATTGCATGGAATTGAAAATAATTGTCGATGTTTGTTTGGCATAACGGAATCTCATTATAATTAGCTGTTTAACGCTAATTAAGAGCATAAAAATGATTTAGCAGCCAATTTTTGATATTTGCCCAATTGAAAACAGCATCAGTCACGCAATTCACTTGTGAAAATCGGTTTTTCTGTGCGTTGTTGTTGTTAGTTCTTTTTCTTTCTTTCTTTCTTTTATTTTAAACTTGATGCATTGACACGAACAGAGTTAAAGTTTGTGTAGTCATTGAATTAAGTTCAAGAATGTTTGTACGGCAATCAAATGAATATTTTTATTTGATCATAGACAGTGAGAAAATCTTCCAAGCAAATGAGACATCAAACGATCCGAACCGTCGGCCAAATAATCGCCAGAAATTAATTCACCGTGCTAAAATGAAATCGCTTCGAATATCAGTTGCAATCATAGCTGCTTTCATTATATGCTGGACTCCATACTACGTTTTAATGTTAATTTTTATGTTTATGAACCCAGATGAACGGGTAAGTAATATTTTATTAATTAAATATTCATTTTCCTGGCATAAAACCAATGGTGATGACTTATTTTATTGAAATAATTTCAGTTCGGTGATGAATTGATGGCAGCCATATTCTTCTTTGGAATGTCGAACAGTGTTGTAAATCCAATTATTTATGGTGCATTTTCATTATGGCCCGTGCGAAGGCATAATAGAAAAAAGGGAACTTTTAATAACAATAATAATCGCAGCAGCTTCACAAGGTAATTTATCCATTTTGGAAGTTGTTAGAATTGTCTATAAATCAGTTTCGGTGTTTGGTTTTTATGTTTCCATTTGGTATTGGTTAGAGAGTATTCACAAAGCCAAAAGGGAATAATGAATTCAATGACAACTATGGTAGAGTCATCACCGCGGATATCAAGAAATCAAAGCAACGGCACCAATAGCATAAATTATCCAAACATCAAATATCATCGTGATACACCGATTACAACTACAAATGAGGCAACAGATACTAACTAACTAACCTCTAATTTTACACTGTGTTTATCTTTTTTTCACATATGATTTTCATGCGATCAGTTTAGTTTTTCAAGTACTTTATATTTATTGATAGTAAATTATTATCATAATATAAGAATCATACTGTCAATTGTACGATATATTATAAAAAAAACAGGTTGTGATACTGAAACCGTTGATCACTCTTTTTTATATGCGAAAACCAACTGAACTTAGTTATGTATACATATTTCCGTATTTGATGTAAGCCGCAACAAATGTAAGCATTTGTTGTGTTAGGATTATTATTTGTTTATTCAAATTATTGTATCAATAGAATGAACTCAGAGCAGTTAACATGTTTATCTAAACCCAAAATTTCGAATAAAAGCCTTCAACGTACATTATGCATAAACCACATGTAATTTGAAATACGTTTTCCAACCGCATCTTGTCATTTTTCATGTTCGTGTCCATTAAGTTGTCTATTCAGCACGTGTTCAACACTTGTCTCTTTATTTGTATGAATATAATTTGAATTTTTGTTGGTTAACAGTGTTGTTAACTTTACACTCGGGGTAAATATCGTTCCGAAAATTCGGAAATAATTTGTTTTGAGAAAAACTATATAGTTTGTTTATGACGAGTACATAGCTCTCATGTGTTAAAGGTTAACATTAAGTTAAGATTCATTGAAAATTGTTTGAATTTTAATTTAATTGACGAACTTTAATTACCGTGAAGCACAAGTTTCTTTTTCTTAAACTGACCAATTCAACATATAGATGGCGCTAGTCAAACACTTAGTACGTGTGAGTTCTAATAAATTTAAAACAAACCTTTACGTTATCGCTATGAATTCGATCATGTCGCTACCTAAAAATCTTCACACAAAACGCTTTGTTGCAGGATTTTACATGTTTTTTATTTTAAATTTCATTATTCGGATTAATTATAAACAATAGAAATTAGGTGTTAAATATACATATGGAGTTTGTTTAAAGCAACATCAACATGTTTTTGGCTGGCGTTTGACATCTGAATGCTTTTTTAAAAATTCAATCCATGCGGATGATTAGCTCTTATTGAACATTGTTTTCATTATATCTGTTTGATATTATTGATCATTAAAACAACCAATGTTCAATATTGTTTTTTTTTTATGGTGATGAAGTTTCATTCTCAGGTTGATCGTGTTATAAATAAAATAATTTAATTTTGGCTCATTCATTTTTATTGAAAGCAAAAGAATGCGGTTGCCGCCTCTGGCTTTCAATCACAAAATACAATTCAATTTATCAGAGTCAAGTTTAAGCATTGTTTTCGGTTGCGGACTTTCACCTCGAAACTGTTCATTGAACTTATAAAAGATGTATTCGTTTTTTTTATTAATTTCAATTTTTTTCAATATTTTTGAATTATTTCGCTAATTATTGAGCCAATTGTTGTTTAAAATTGTGATTTTTATCGTTTAATTCAACACGTTAATTCCATTGCATATATTGATCAGTAGAATTGTGTGGGTTATTAATTTTTATTGTTTCTTATTTTTTTGGGGACAATATACAAAAGAGGAAGCTTTTTAAAATATCAATTTATTATTTAAATATTCGTCAATGTATTCAATAAAATTTAAAATTAAATGAATAAATATGCAAACTCCTTCGATACTTGGTCCAATGAAAAAAAAACTGTTTTTTTCCACAACAACAAAAACCATTCAATTGGTGACAAATCTTTGCTTTTCTTGACCCATACAAACACTCCATATGGGACAACAATGTCCAATTGGAGTTGTGATACTGAAAATTGTATGCTACACATATTCGCTCCAGTAACTCGATCGAGCTGAATGTATGGCTTAATGCCACTAACATAATCCTTTGAATGAATTATAAAATGGAAGCCAGAAATTAGTATTCAAATCGAAATATTCGATATTGCATAGTTTTTTTTCACTCTATACTATACATAGATAAATATACATACATAAAAGCACTAAATCGAATAAATATTGCTTGAATTGAATTGAATCAGATGAATGCTATCCATTGCATTCTCTGCATTTTGATCTTATAATCGTTTATAC
The DNA here is from genome assembly GCA_030463065.1 of Aphidoletes aphidimyza. NCBI lineage: Eukaryota > Metazoa > Arthropoda > Insecta > Diptera > Cecidomyiidae > Aphidoletes > Aphidoletes aphidimyza. The sequence goes on along the minus strand of CM059997.1, from coordinate 15,612,187 downwards.
ATTTATTACTATTTTTTGTGTTTTTTTTTTGTTTTGTTTTGTTGTCACATAAATATAACATAGAATTTAGAGTCTTAAAACAATTGTATATGATGGCTTTGATTTTGTTTTTTGTTTTTTTTTAAATTCAATTTTGCACTTCAATTTGCACATTAATGAATGCATTTTAGTTGGGTGATGATATTGATCGATAAAACTTGCTAAAACAATCCCACTAAAAGTTCACCATATAACTTTGTTGGCATTTAAAATGTATTTTGTTTGTTCGGTTTTAGACTCTAAGTGCAACACCGCTAATTTTCATCTAATAAATACATCTAGTTTTATGTTATCGTTCATCTTCAATAAAAAAAACATGTCATACAATTGCAGTAATTTGAAGAAAATATGTTGGGCAAACTGCACGGAAGCAGCCATGTTTTGTTTATTGCAAGCATTTTTCAATTGGAGCACAGAAAAGAACAATAAACGAACAGAACCGAACATTTGGCATTTTTATACATACACGACAATATTTTCATTTTCGTTCGCACACATTGCATAAAAACGAAAAAAATACTTGGGGCGCAAATCGAATTGCTTTCAAAATGTACGTGTTGTCGCTTCCGTGTGTATTTTATGCATTGTCACAAATAATAAATTGTTTTTTGTTCACTAAGTTTCTTAGGTAACAATTAATGCCTATTTGAAGTGATTTACCCCGAACGGGTGGTTCAACAACCGCAGTCGATTCGATACTTCGATCATTACTAGCGAATTCGAAAATTGGATGTGATGTCACCGGTTGTGTGGATCGTCTGTCTTGATTGGCATTGTGTATGGCTGTCGAAATATCGAATGGATTGTGTGAATATTGAACAGTTTCCGATTGATGAGCACTCAAATCTACAATTGGTGGAGCATATTTCAGGCGATTAATGAACGTCGAATAGACTGAAGGCTCCTGTACTGGCACAGATGGATAATCTTCGATAGTTTGTTGTCTTGTTGTTTCCGGTGTTGGCTCACTGAACGGCACCGGTTCCTTTTCCGGCAATTCTCCTTCATACTCACTGTTCTTCGTAGTCTCACTACTATCAGCTATGTTGATGCCTTCGGTCTGAACTCTAAACTCTTTGGAGTCATAATCGATTGAGTCTACTGTTGTCCCTTCACTGCCTGAATTTACTTCAACTCCAAGCGATGCACCACTCAAAGCCGCATCGAAATCTGTTACCTTGCTATCAAATGGTAAAGAGTCATTCATTGATGATGAATCCATTAGTACGGATTTATTCAATGATTCCAAGCTAACCCCTTGGAAAAGCAACTCTTCAGCTAGTCGGGTAGTCAAATTTTTCTGCTCTTCATCGTATTGGACCTTTGGTGATTCATTCGATTCATCGATCAATTCAATGCCTGTTCGAAAATCCTTACTTGTGTCAATAATTGGTGCAATTTCAGCTTCATCATCTAAAATGACCGATGAATTTTCTAGACGATATCTTGGTTCACCTGTGCTGTTGCTATTCAATCTTTTACCCACAGCTGGTTCCATTTCTTCGACCAACTCAGATTGAGAAGGTATGAATACAGCATCGATCACTTCGTACGAGTCACTCTTACCACGTGAACTGTCACCTGAGGTAACATATGTTGTCTCTGTACTATTTAGAGCATGTACAATGATGACCTTATTATTCAAAGCATTGACCATTTCTGTAGATGAATCATCTACAATTGTTTCACTCATTGATCTGAGTTTTTCTGTGTGATTTTCATTATTTTCTGTCGGAAAAATGTTGTAGTTGCTTTGAGTGGTTGTTGGAGATGTTTCTATCAGTTCCTGAACAATTTGCGATAGTGCTGACAATTGTTTGGAAGACTCGTTTTGTGTTTCAACTCCTTCGATCGGAGTCTTCGTTGATGTTTTAACAGAAGGAATTTCGGTGTGTATTGATGTGACAGCTTCGGCGTTACGTAATTTTTCAGTGTTCTCAGTTTGAGTATTGGTTATTGGTTCAGTGTGTTCAGCTGCGATCGCAACTGGTGACGAAGCAATTTCAGTTGGCTCTGTAATTTTATCACCACTTTGGCTAGTAGATGTGCTTAGTGTAACGTTTTCAACGTTTTCTATATTAGATGTGATTTCGACCTCAGTCACAACACTTTTAACAGTAGAAGAAAGTATAGTCGAAACTTCCAAAGGTATAGCGCTTGAAACGGTACTGGACGAGCGTCCGCTGTATCCATTCGTAGCAGAGATTGACGTCGAAACGCTTGCATCGATTATAACTTCGTCATAAGTGGTTGATTCAACAGTTGCTGATTGTGACTGTAGATCCTGAATGGTGCTTGATTCGGTGCTTGGCGTTGAGGCTGAGTCCGGCGTTGAGGTTGAGCCTGGCGTTGAACTTGAGCTGGTGGTTGTATCCAAAGTAAGGGTTGTTTTGGTAGTCGATGGAACAGTATTCGATGAGGTGGCAACACTGGTGCTTGATTCGGGTTTTGTTTGGATAACATCGTTAAAATCTTCTTCGGAACCCAAATGAAGGCCAGTGGTCGATACGAGAAAGGGCTGGTTCTGTTTTTCACTACTTACATGTAAGCCGGGTGCTACGTGTGAATCATCTTTAACAACACGATTCAGGTTCGGGTAAGTGGTTTGTTGTGTTTGTTGTGTTTGTTGCGTTTGTTGTTGTGATAAACGATTTTCACTGCCAAATCCTAAACTCAATGGAACCGTGTACTGTCCATTTGAATTCATCGATTCTGTTGACTCGCCATATTCACTGTAATCATAGTCCTCGTCATACTCGGTAGTTGCTGTGTGATTCTTCTTCAAAAGTGATTCGATTTGCGTCTTTAGAATAACCAATGGATCAATTTTTAATGTTTTATAGCATCTTCCATCTTGTCCTAGCTTATGATCCGGTGGACAGTTTCCTTTCGATTCATTTAAATTTGGTGTGATGAATATTGATTTGGGAATTTTTCGCGTTTTGTCATCCGATCGATGTGTGTCAATTGTAAGCAATGCTTCCCACACCAAATGATCGGGATTATTTTCCAATGGTTTCGAGATGATGGGCAGTGTACTAACCACCGACACCATGTACATACACAATAAAATCGCCAGTGTTTTCATCTTGGTAATCAGTTCATCAATGCGATGGTTTTCGTTTTAAACATACGTATTGCGTTGATGCATTTCTGTAAATGCAAGAAAAATAAAATAAAATAAAAAAAATAGAAAAATGCAGAAATTCGTAGTATTAAATCGATAGATTTGACGCACCGTCACGTAAGCAAATGCTATTATTCCTAATAATTTTCTTAAGTCGGTTATTTTACAACTGTTCATTTACCGTGTCTAATAACAAATAAAATATCTTAATTACCTTCATAATTTGTTCGGTTTCTCATTTCCCACGAAAACGTTAAGAAAAAAGTCCTATTCATTCAGTATTCATTCTCGGTAGATTACAAAGCTATTGTAAAATTGAGACGATTCAAATGTGATTGAGTAATTGGATTGCGCGACGTTCTGGCGACAAAATCTGCAAAAGAGTATAAAACAATGGGTTTATTTAACGGATTATGTGTTTTTTTTTTCTTTTTGGAAAATATCAAAATGTTGAATGTTGTGAAATGTGATTTGAGTCTGTATCTCCGGTGTATTGGTTGATTTAGTTAAAAGTCTGCATCGAAATTTATGCAAAATTACAAAGTCAAAGGTTGATTAAATTTTCATTCATTATTAAGCCAGCATCAGTGCGTAAAATGCGCTCTGTATGCATCGATGCAATGACCATAGCATCATTATTAAACCCATCATTGAAATGAAGAAATGAAAGCGAATAATTTTAGCGCATTTGGCTGGCGTCAGCATTCAGCGTGCTCGCATGTTGGTTACATTAGCTAATATAGGGATTAAATACCCAGACAAAAATAAATAAAAAATAAACAAACAAACAAACAAACAAACAAACAAACAGCAGCCGGGATCAATAGTGAAATGGGAAGAGAGAGAGAGAGAGAGAGGAATAAAAATCAGAATTGTGCTCAGGAATGTTTGTAAAATTATATGCAATTAGATTTGTTGGCGTCACGAAATGAACTTGTCCGCGTTGTGCGTTGGTCTCATTTGTGTTGTGTGATTTTACCGAAAATATATGCCATGAGCCTTTCTCAATCAGAACAAATAAAATAATGTTGTGAATTTCCACAGCATTTGCTAATATTCACATCGGTGTTCGTGACTATTACATCATACACGTTGTAAAATCATCATGAATTAGCGAGATGAATAACGAGCTGCCGTGCAATGTTTTTCTCCCCGAAATCATTTGGTACATTGATAAAGTGTCATTGGCCAAAACCGAATTGCAATTGCTGCACCAAAAATCAAATGGTGTTTGTGATTTTATTCGATTTTGGCGTCAGTCGTGCGGCATTTTAGCCTATTTTTTTCATGTTGTCTATCGGCAATGGTATCACGCTTCTGTTCGATTTCATAACAACAAAAAAATGTGTGTATTATTCAAATTCCGTTCAAACAAATTATCGTTGACATAAAAGCACGCATGCAATAAATGTTGTACATTTTGCATGTGCGTTGTGATGATGTTGACATTTTTTTTATACATTTTGCCAGCCATAGCCTCCGGATATGTGAATTTTAAAATGTTTTTGTTTCATTTGAAAACAAAAACGACGCTTCCACAGAAATCGTGTGCAATTTATCAATGGTGCAAGAAAAACAGATTGTACAGTATTGTTTGCATCACAATCATCAAATAAATGTGATTTGATTTTGGTGCTATCGAAACATTTCTTATTTTAATTCCATTTTGGTACAATCCAATGTTACCTTTGTCCTAGGTTTTTGGAAATACCCAACACACATATAAAATATAACGAAGGCACGTTTCACATTGTGCAGTCAACTTTCACTCTGCTTTGTTTGACGTTAGAAAAAATACAGTGGATTTTGGGAATTTTCCAGTATAAATGGCACAAATACAAACAGACAATCAACACATGAAAATAATTGATAGACTGTTATTGAAATCAACAGCAACTCACATGGTCGAAATAGTAAGTAATATGGAAAACTTTGCATTCAGTAAGCACAAACAAACAAACAAACCAACAAACAAAAAATCAACTGAAATTATGAGAAAATGGAGTGTACTTATTGTGCATACAGAACAAAATTGAACAATAAATAAGTCCAGCAACCGGTTCACCGGCTGAATATTCGTAAGTCGAATGTTTGTAATGGAACGATTCAAATGATATCGTCCGAAAAAAAATCAAGTGTTTATTGACGAGTTGTTGCAGCTAGTTTTGCTGCAATGATGGAATTAAAACTGACTGAGTGCACAAAATAAGTTTGAGTGTTACGTCCCGATTGGTGAAACGCCTTCATTTTCGTTTGAACATGTGCATTTGTGAAGTGTGGTCGGTATCGCAGTCAGTGCCGTTTTTTTTCGTTCATCTCGTTCGCTCACACACTTGTGTTGTAACAAGCCTCAAGCCATTTGTCACTTTTGCATAGTTGCCGTTAGGAAAAACCAACAGTTACCCAGAGCAGTCAAATGCAATACGAAATTCATGCGTATTGCTATTGGCCAACGCACACATTATTAATACAAACACCAATTTGGCCATTTTTGAGTGCGTTATGAATCTGAAAATCGAATTTACAAACCGTATTGACGGTTGCCAGTCTGATCATCAGCAATTGTCATTAAGAGAGTGTGGCAAAAGTGTGTAATTAACTCCTAAAGTTTGGGTAGTTTCTTTTTGTAAACGATTATGAAACAACAACGAAACGCTATCTATTGAGAGCGAAAATTGTGAAATTTGATGCAAGTAATGCTCGTATTGAAACCATTTCAACATTCAAGCGTATAAACAGTTTCGTATATGGAATGATACTAGTGCGAGATAGAGTATACAGATAGAGCGTAGATATTGAAATACAAGAGAGGAAGATGCCACACAGTGGTGGAAGAAAGACGAACAAGAATCGTATTGGGAATGAGAACGAATGAGAAACACATAAACACCATTGGTTTAGAAAATAATTGTTGAATCGAAGTAAAGTTTTGAACACGATTCGATTCAAAGTGTTCGTATTGTATTGAATTCAATTTGTATATTGCAGACAAATAAAAGCATCAAAATCAAAAAATGATTGGATGCATTTTGGGATTGGTTGTTTGTTCATTTGCAAATTGAATTTGAGAATCTGTATCAATATATTTTCCGTCGAATGCTCGTAATACACTAATAATGTATGTGTGTGAGTATGTGTTTGTTACCTTGGATTCAAGGATGATCCAAATTGTAGATAAATTTGCGTTAGATTGGGTGAAACACACTAAGATACAATGCGAATTTAGTGTTGAATTAAGTATTGGATAATAATATTGTAGTTGGAAACACCAAATGGCTTCGTAACCAGCCCATTATGCGTACGTTTCGGGTCTAAGCCGAGTGACACAGAACTTTATATCAAGTTTCATTACTTGAATGAAATGGTAAACGAGCATTCGGCTCTCCAAGACAAATATGCTCCGGTGAATTAATTTTATACGGCGCAAATGTAATTTTCGGTGCTAAATAAGGCATGGGTCAAAGAGAAGAAAGTTGCAAAACTAAGATACATGAGCCAAGTCATAAGTCAAACCATTGAACCTTTTCATTTTATTTGGAGTTTCTGTTTAATTTGTGTACATGTTGTGTGGTGGCCGTCTTGAATTTTATTTTTCTCACATGTGAGCAATATTCTCTGTTTTAAACAGAAAAATTAAAAGAAAAACAAAATGTATAATTTGAAAAATAATTGCTATAAATGCTATCAAGTTCAGTCGTCAAATGGCGAATTGATATTTAGTTATTTCATCATTATAACTTTGTATTGGCAATAGTCGAATGTGTTCAATTAGTATCGATTCATCACAAATGTCATGAAAATTATTGGAACTTTGAAATGTCTTTTCGTTTTGATTTAATTCCATAACTGCGGCTGTAAATGTAAGACACACTGAGCAATAGGAGGAGAGAGAGAGACAGAGAGCACCAGCAACATGTGACATATTTCTTATTCATTTGAATGGCAGTGATGAGGTGACAGGCAACTTGATTCGTCACAAAAACCAATCACCAAAACGCTTCAAAAAAAAAGTGCTCAACTCACAAACAAAGTGAAAATAAAACATTCAACATTCTATAGTCAACTTTCGAGCAAAATTTGTTTCATTTTGATAGTTTGGTTTTACTTTAATTAGAAAATACCATGCAGCAAGTGCATATGAATTCGTCGAACTTGTCACCAGCTATTTTAAATACATCAACCAATTTTTGTTATACTGAAAATTCAGTGTGTAGCATCACATGAAACTGTATTGTGGTTGGTTTGTATTTTAGAATCTGTGTGACACCACTCGGTGTTCCAGTGGATTTGTTTACCGAGTCAAATGAGTGTGAACGGGATGAATAGAACCGCACTCATTTGCAGTCGATGTTGTTGCAAACCAAACATCCAGTGTGATCAATAAATTTTCATAAACGATAGTCGTTGTATTAGGTTTCACGTATAATCGTCTTGTTTGCCAACCACACAGATTCGATTTTACCATAACCGGCATCGAACGAACGGTGCATTTTTAAAGTTGTGTGTGGTCGTGTGTCAACATGCTGTCGTAGCATTTGCGAACGCTGTCTAACATTTAGAAATGACGTTCTAGAGCAACGTCACATTGTGTTTCCGATTCGATGTTATCGTTCGCCACAGTTAATGAAAGTATTTCCTCAGAAATAGATGCCAAACGCAGTAAAGTGGCTGGTACATTTGTTGACATTGTCAAAATACGTTGCAACGACTGGCACATATTTTCGTTTTTTTTTCATTTTCTACTTTTGGTGAAGCAGCTGTCACACTTTCAATTACATCAAGTAAATTGGCGTTTGTAATTTCAGTGCAAAAATGTCCAGTGATTTTGAACTGGTGAAAAAGGTAGTTCGAGCATTATTGATAACGGAAAAGAAGCAAGAAAAAAATGGCATGCCATTACGCACTCTTGAACGGTATTACCGTGAAAGTGAAGGCAGAAATATTCCACTATTTGGTTATCCTGATACAGCTGCATTACTGAGCGCATGGACTGACACGGTTTACATGGTATGAATTATTATATTAGTTCGTCTGAATTTCATGTTTACATAATTTACAAAATTCCAATGATTTTTTGTTTGTTGGTCATTGAGCAGGAACTGTACCAAGGTCAGCTGATGATTTTCCCAGTTGAAAATGAAAACACAAAGCACGTATCCAATTTAGTACGGAACAGTTCAAATCGGTGTCGGTAAATATGGAATTTATTCATTATATCAATTAAAATTCAATTACCTAACTCGAATGTGTATTATGAGCGCTTCGAATGAATAGATAATTTGTGGAATCGTTCATTTCGATATTAAATTAAGTATGGCTACACATACCTAAAATGTATATGGCTGTAAAATTGTGTTTCACGGATTTTGTGATTGAAATCATTTTGCACGAAATTTTCGATATTTCATCATTTGATATTATATTCATAGACGTAAGCCGACCACGAACGGTCATCGAAAATCGAGAAAATCACAGGCTTGCGAAACGATTTCATCAAATGGACGTGGAAAATATGATCGAAATGGTGATTCATATCAAACCGCATCAAATATTCGAAATATCGACACAAAAGAAAACACAACAAAACCCATTCAGTCACAGCGAAAACAATCGAACGGTTATGGGGAACAAATGACCGGAATTGATTTAGACCACAGCAGTGAATATGATGGAGAGCATGGCAGCCCGCGAAAAATTATTTTGGATTGTAAACTGTTAAAGTTCAATGAAGAAAACATTCAATTCGAAGATTTGCCAGCACTGAAATTCGATGAAATATTTAAAACTGGTCAAAGCCGTCGTGTGTTTATCTCACAGATTCACAGCCCATATAAATTTTGGTTGCAGCTCAACGAAAATGCCGAAACTATCGATACGCTTATGAATCGTCTCGAGTAGGTTACCTTTTCGATTTGTGTTGTTTTAAATACACATCACGATCCAGAAATCATGTAAGATTTGTATAACAATCATTTCTAGGTATTTCTACTTCGGGGATGAAAGTGAGATGGCAAAAACTCCAATTCCATCTGAATACCTTGTGATTGGGGCGATTTGCGCAGCTTTATACGATTCTCAGTGGCATCGAGCCAAAATCGTTGAAGTTTTCGACTACACAGTCAAGGTACATCATAGATATGGAGAGAATTTGTTTGAAATACTCTCAACGCTCATAATCGTAAAGAACGGAAAAATATTTATTTTACAAATTTAATTGCTACTTAACATTTTGCGAAACCACAGGTGTTTTACATGGATTATGGGACGGTTTCGGAAATATTCAAAAAAGAAGTGCGATTTTTGGGCAAACAATTTTCATCGCAACCAGCATTTGCATTACGCGGATGCATGGACCAAGTTCGACCTAATGAGGGAATTTGGACACTTGAAGCTATGAACGCATTCTGGATTCATATGCAAGATTTCAACACGGCACCAATTTTGGCCAAACTGACAGCAGTTAACTGTTCTGTAAGATTATACTTCTTTTTTCATGTCAAATTTGAAATAATTAGTTGATATCAAATTTAAACACACACTAAAAAAACTAGGAAGAGACTCTTTACTTGGATTTAATTGACACAAGACACGCCATCGATTTAAGAATCGCAGATTTTTTGGTTGAGAACAATTTTGCGTATCCAACCAACAAACTGGTGAGACTCAACAATAAAAATATTCGATTTTCGAATTCTGAAATCTAACCTGAGCCAATTTTCTTTGCAGTTGTCTGATTTTCAGAAACGCCACTACAACGAAGTCTATCCATCGTAAGTAGACACTTATACGACCCTTTAAAATTAACAACGAAAATATTGATTGAATTTATATTTCAACAGATTTGAGCGGCTGGAGAATGGTACATATCCGTCGTTCCAGCAAATAAAAGAGATGAAGGAGCAAAATTTTGATTTTTTTGAATATGAAAATTCAATAATTATCCCCGAAATGTATGGCTACGAGACAATTGAGTGACTGATTATTTACTTTTGATCTAAAAAAAAAATTTAGAAATTAAAACATGTCAAACAATACAAAAAAACAACACAGCAATATAAAAAATGCTGTCAAAAAGGAAAAAAAAACAAATGCAAATTCAGACTATAGCAATAACCAATTATAATGTTTAGTAAATTAAATTGATTGAACATTGTTTGTTGGGGCTTCCGAAGCAAGCAAATTGATGAATTGACATTAAATTAAAATCAGTATTTGCAACTAAAGCAGCAACAATGTTGCCATTTTTTTTATCGTATGTCAGCTACTGACATTTGTTTGTGAACGAAAGACATTGAACTTGTTCATTCATTTGGTGTGTTTTTTTTTTTCAAATATTGGAAGTGCAGCTCAAAAGCCGCGTATTTTTAGTAAAAACTTACTTATTGGTTTTAGGATCAATCATCAACCTGCCAATTTGAAACCAATTAAAACTTGTTTGTTTACACTTTTTTTACTATGCGGGAATGAATTTAGTAACAAATACGCAGATTTTAAGCTGCTCCCAATAGACAAATGTGTTGGAGTTTTGGTAGTAAATGTCGAGCGGCCAGTTGAATAAACTCACAAAGTGACTACAATCGGATTGATATGATAGCAAGAGTGGCTTATATGTTTAATGAAAGGAAAAATTAAACCCGTTGACCTCACTTACAACGATAAATCAGTCAATAAACGAATAAAAAAAAAACAAAATAACAAATTCAAAGAAGAAAATTCAAGTAAAAATTAAAACGATGAACGTTCAGTCAATTAAGTCGCATGATACATGTGACATCGCCACTTGCATTTCGATGTGCGGATTCGCTATCGAACTGCCGTTTACATCATCACACAGAGACTCATTCAATTCGTTCGTTCGTACGTTCGTTCGTTCGTCCGTTCTTCATTCGTTTTGTTTTCATTTTATGTTTTTGTTTTTGATGCCGAATTAAAATGTAAAACAAGTTAAGATTTTGTGAATGGTTGGCAATGGAAAAGGATGTTTTGATATATCAGCATGCAAACACAACAAAACAAACTGCACGGAAGAATTGGCTGGGTGTTGCGATATATTTCACATATGATACAGTAATAATCGGTTTTGAATTCAACAATTATTTTTCGAATTCACTGCCACAAAGCCGAACGCCAATCCATTCAGATTCGCTTAAGAGTTTGTTTTGTGTTGATGTGCACACGTGTGCTCTTTCAATTTTATATTAGTTTTGTTCGCACAACATTTTATCATCTGGTAGGCATTTCCGTATCGTGTTCGTCTTTGCATACCGTTAATACTGTTATTTTACTGTATATTTTTAACTTGAATTTCATATCTCATGCGTTCGTGGTGAACACATATATGCGATTGATGTGTATGAGTGTTCCACAACAGAGAGTCTCTTTGAAAAACACATGTAAAGTGAAACTGCAAAACGTATTGAATAAGCTTAATTTACAAATCAGTCATTCATATTTATTTCTCAAAATCCGATTGGCTTCCCCTTTTCATTGTGTTGCTGTCTAAATACCTTTTTGTTTGATTAACGCTTATTTCAGCTAACATCAGATTTGCGAAAAAATTGCCAGATTATCAAACTATTAATATGAAAGCCTCTTCTTTTTGGTGACATTTTTCCTCTACTAATTCATTTGGTCTGTGAATGATAGAAATTTGAAAGACGGAAACCATAATTAGACGTAGTAAAAATCAAACAAATATTTATCACACCGAGATGGCGCAAGTCAAATAAAGATTTAAATGTTTAAAAGTTCCTAATCAGAAGCCCGTATGTGTTGTCTGTAAACCTAAATCTAAGCTTCCGTGTTCGAGTCGATGTTAAACATATATCTGATAACATTCACTTCCATTTGGCGAGTGTGTATTTTTAGCGAACATTGAACATAATGGATTGCAACAAGGTTTGATTTACTGTCTTCTCTGTTTCTTAGCATGCTGCCTTACAAGCCTTACATACAACGAAACGAAATGTTTATTCTCATAAAATGAATCAAATTATATCTTTGGGTGATATGTACTATCAGTAACTTCTATTGGTATCATGCCATGAATATTGTAAAGTTTTGTTTATTGTTTTATCCATCCATCGCAAATGTTTCACTTTCCCTCGATGTTTGTAGCATCCACTTACGTGAAGTGCGTCTTTTAAGAGGCGCTTGGTTATTTTTTTTTATTGAACTCGATCAAATATTCTGGTGCTTTATTGTTGACATATTTTACTCTCTTGCCTATTGAGGATACTGAATTGTATACTGTTAATAAACAAAATAATTGTTTGTTTTCTTTTTTCGCTCCACGTACATTTTTCCTCGTTCTTGAAAATGATAGCTGACGTAGCAAATTCCATCTTCTTTTTTACTTTTGTTTTATTTTTTGTGTGCGTTTTTCGAATGTTTTCATTTTATATGTGGTTGTCCTTTGTAGTCTTAAATTTACAGCCGCTTCAATTTTATTTTATCATCGTTTGTTCGAAATTTATTCGTTTCAAATAAAACTCAAATGTTATTCATATTAATTGAAGAAAAATGCTGATTTCACTCGTTTCGGTTTTTGTTTAAATATTTTTCGATATTATTAATTGAAATTGAAGCGAGCGTGATTCACGCCTTGCCACCTTTTTGTTATTTTACCATCGACCAGCATGTTTTCCAATTATTAAAATAACACTTTATTGTTCCTTTATGAAAAAATGCTTCATTTCACCCCAACATAGGCTCAAGTGGGTTGTTGGAGCGGTTGTTTGATTTTCAATATATTTGTTGTTGTTTGCATTTTTTTACTTTTTATCCAGATTAAGCAACCGATTAAACGGAAATATTTTTTAATGAATGAAAAGAAGGCAAAAAAACATGTAAAACAGGTAAAGATTCACATCAAGAAAATAATTACAGATAATTGTAGGCGATTCTAGAAAACTTGACTCGTAAATAATGAACATCGACCATGTGCTTAATTAATAGGCTCTCATTTCATTTTAATCAAATTATGACTATGATCTATTCTTTGAAAAATGGCCAAACAAAATTATTATCATCTTTCATCTTGTAAACAAACAAACAAAGAAACATTCAATCGAAAATTATTGGAAACGTTCATGTTTTTTTTTTTAAATCATCAATAGTTAAGCGATGTGCCGATTCATATCATACTACGAGAAATATTCCGTTGTCAGGTTGCTGTCTCTAAATTGACATGCCTTCAATTGAATTTTATGAAAAACATGTTTTTTAAATTGTCTGCAAATCAATTTATTGCAAATTTTACATTTTCATTTGTACACAGAATGTTTTCATACAAAAACAAAGAATGAAAAAAATATACGTCGCGCAAGTAAATTTGTTCAATTGGTACTATTCGTCTGATGTTCCATTGTAAATCCAATAAATAAGCTATTATCACTTTTTATGTGGAACATATTATTCTAAACGTTGAATATTGAAAATGGAAATCAATGAATAGTTCCGTTGAAATATGTCTGTGATTCAAATCTTCAATTTGATTGTTTGATATCACAAGATACTAAGCCAAATGAAACTCATGTTTATTTTCCAACGAATCTCGTATCAATTTAGCCATTGTGGTATCCGAAAATGAGCGATAAATTTGTAGCAAAACAAAATTAATCTGGTCAAACTTTATTTTGGCAATCGAGTGACAATATTTTTCGAATTTCAATGTACGTCAAATGTATTTTAAAGCCCTTGAGCAAATAAGTGTATATGTTGATGTTGATGATGGTTAACGCGAATCGATCAATTTGAAAATGACCGACAAAACCAATTGAATTGTGCAAAATTCAATTATTTTGTGTGTGTGTGTGTTGTTGTTGTTGTTGCAAAACATACTCTTCACAATCGTTTCTTCCTCTCATTCGCTGTCTCCCCTGACCACCTGTCGCTCCATCTATTCCGTTTTTATTTTTATCGATTATCAGATCGTTTGTTCGTTTCTATTTGTAAACACACAGGCATTTATATATTTTATCGAAATGTTTGTATTGTTTGTGGAAAAAACAATGTGATTATTGCCAATCAGACTTGTTCACCAAACCACAAACAAACAGGAAAAATAAATTGAATTCGTACGCGATACAGTTTCTCACTCACACACTCTCTCTATCTCTCTCTCTCTCTCTCTCTCTCTCTCTCTCTCTCTCTCTCTCTCTCTCTCTGCTTCACTCTCCCAAACACACGATATTCAATTTTAAATTACAACATTAACCACATCAAAGAAGATTCTCAATGGTTTTTGGCACTGTAGCCGATTTGTTTTAAAACGAAATGTTGCGCGTTTCAAATTGTTAATTATTAAGAGCATGATTGCCTTTTTTTGTCGACTTATACATTTTTTTTCGAAATCTAAGCTCAAATATGTATGGATATGAATTTGATTCTGATTGTAATGCGTGCAAATGTTCAACATATACTGAAAGATTTTTGGTGTCAGAAATTAGTGGATTCATTGCTATTCAAAAATGTTGAATCAACATTTAATATTATAAAGTCACGAAATTGATTTTCATGTTGAAACTTTTGGGGCTCATGAAAGGTGACCAACAATCTAGAATTAGCAAAGTTGCATCATAAAATTTATGTGTGAACATTTTTTAATGTTTTGGAGTCCTTTGATCTTTGGGTAAAACGCGTTGGTGATGTTCTTCGTTAATTTTTATTCGCAACATGTATGAGTTCTACGGTTCTATGTGATCAATGTAAGTGATGTTTTAGCGTATGACAATGATTACGTTTTTTTTTGTTGATCGATGTGAATTGAATGTTAATCCGTCTTTAACCGTCAATCAAATCAGCACTTGACTTCTACCGCTTATTGTAAACACATTTTGTTTGATTCTGTTTTGTTTTACTCACATTTTGTTTGCTCACCGTTCACGTTTTTTTCGTCGTTATTGTTTTCAATGATGTTGATAGGTTGGTCAATTTATTTTTGTCGTGTTATTTGACTTCTTGAAAGGGTGCACACAACTAATCAGCATGCCGTACATACACGATTTACGACTTGGTTAAATGTGTTTTACGATGACGCCCTGCAATGACGAGAATAAAAAGAAGAATGAAATAATATTGAAGAAAAAACATAGATTCAACACCAAATATGGTCGAAGACAGTGCTTATTTGATTGTTACATGCGATTATCGGTAAAGTGAACGATTGCCACCGATTTTAAATTGGCCACCTCATTCGTTTTCGAATGGTGTTTGAAACTATCAAGCAAACAAGTGAATACGATGAAACTTCTAAAAATATATAAGAAACTTTGCCATTCTTCAAACATTTTATTATTACGTGTATTAGTTTCGTTCGTCTTTTCGCATTTTTTGTTCTCTCTGATCTCGTGCTGAATATACAATTTTAACAAACACGTGAAAATGTTCACTCGCTAAACTCTTCGAATCGATTGCTTGCAACACATAACAAAATGTGGCGATAGCATGAGAGCGCCAACATAGAGAGACAGGGGGAATGAGAAAAAAAAGAGAAGGCAAAAAAACTATATGAGCGACGAAACGCTTTGCGAATCTTAAGGACTTTTGAATATGTGCAACCGGAAGTATCTAGGCCTAGGAATTTATGAGCCAAACGATTTTGGCGATTCTATTTCAAATCCCTCAGTCAGCTAAGAAATGCAATATTTCTGACATTTTCCGCTATTTACTCTATTTCCGCATTTGTAAACCGTAAACAGGAGCTGACTGAGCTCGTTTACTAGAAACAATTAACAAGACGAGATGTAAACATATGACACTACAAAATGGATTGTAATGCGATTACGTGCAAAACATTTGATACGGATAAAATGCAATAAATGTCCGGTGAACTAATCCCAGATCTCTTTGAAGCTTAGAATTTGGTTTGTTTCGGCTGTTTTTGCCGGCATTATGAACGACATACATGTATTTGAAGTCAATTCAATCATTTTTTCAATATCTATTGTTTAAAGACTCTCTAAAAAGAGAGAGAACAATAGACGAGCTCATTCAGCTCCTTTTACTGTTGACAAATGCGGAAATAGAATAAATAGCGGAAAATGTTGAGAATATTGTATTTCTTAGCTGAATCAGTAGTAGTAGTGCGAAACGGCACATTGAATATTTGGATAATTTAATCTTTGGATCCAAATCCATGTGAGACTCTCTTGGAATCGATGTGATTGATTCCATTGACTTTTAATACAATGAATCGCGCGTGCAAAGTATACAGGGATTCACATCGAATTGTACTGGGATTCCTGCGATTTTCCAGCTAATTTTTACGAAACCCCCGTTTATTTCGTTGGATCATACGAATCCCTTCTATATTCGTGTGAAGTTTTGAGAATCGCATAGAATCATAAGCTCCTGGTGTTAGGCATTACACCGAATAATGATAGAATACGGACTAAAAAAGTGAACAAATGAAACTGAAAAATAGTGTTCTGGATTTTCTATCCATCAAAAAATAAGTTGCAATACAAAAAGCAATCATGCAACGAAGTTTCAATGAAATTTACGGTGTATCTCATTCGCGGCGATGGAAAATGAGCGCACATAACTTTTCGAAACTTTTGTTGAAAGTTTTTTTGCAGAAACATTATGTGTATTGTAAATTTTCACCCTATTTTTCACACAATACAAACGAAGCGCACATGTATGCTGCGGCTGCTACTGCACCGGCGACCGCCTTTCATTTTTGAGCTGGATTTCCCGTTACAAAGGAATTTGCTCAACAGTTTTTTTTCTTTTATTTTCACTCTGTGTGTTCAAATTCTCGCCAACACAAAAGGTGGCCGGTGTTTGCCGACGAAAATGTGCTCACGTGAAAAGATGAATTTTAATTAATGAACATTTTAAACGTGAATTTATGAAATAATATCTCAAAACGATTATTGTATCCACCGATGACTCATTTTCTTTAGACGATTTTATGGCCTAATTTGTGTGTGCCAGTCCAATGCTCACCAAAAAAGAAACCCGATCCCATGTTGTTGTATGAATTCTATATGCTAACCGACGGTGCAATAACCGTACACTCGCAAAAAGTTCGCCGCAAGGTTTTTGTATTATGACCAAATTACTTTGCATTTTCATAATACGCTTTGCAGTGGAGGATTTGCTGAATCGATCCAAACTTATTTTCGGATGATACGAATAAATACGAAACACAACAATTCTGTCCGTAAATTATTCAACCTGAAATCCTCCGCGATTCGCTATTCAATCAAATGGCAAATGGCTAAGTAACTGATTTGCCGTTCAGGGTACGGAACGGTGTGTCTGATTATCAAATTGTTATTAAATTAAACAATGGAACCCATTAAATTTCCAAATCGGTTAATCATAATCTGTAGCACTGTCGCACTTTGGACTGTCCGCATTTCCACTCATTTTTTGAAATGCAAAAACCATCGAACATTCAGCAAAATATGTTAAAATTTTACTTGTTTGTGCGTGTGTCACCAATTCGGGGCAATAAAATCGACTGTCTCTTTAATGTCATCAGCACATTAAACTAAAATACCGAAAATTCTAATGGTATACATCTATAAATATACAGTCAAACCTCTCGTAAGTGGGATCACAACGGTTAGGATTAGAGGTGAAAAGGATTCAATTCAAAAACATTTTTTATTCAATTTTTGCTTCAAAGTAAAATTATTTTTTAATGGGACGAAAGAATTAAATCGATCCAACAATGAATTGTTTATGAAAATTCTCATCAATTGTTGATTGTTTTGGACGTATTTTGAAAAAAATAAACTTCTCTTTGAGCGAAAGAGCGGAAGACGCGCGCGTTGCATGGTTTTGCAACTTACTTATTTCAAACTTACACTTGAAATGAGTGTATCGGGAGGTAATTTTGTGACTAAATTCAATTTTTTTTTCCATTATCTCGGAGTTTCCGCTAATGACATTTTTCCATTTTCGAGTGGTTTGACTGTATTCTCAGGCAAAATGTCCAATGCACTAATCAAGTGTCACAGCAAAAATCCATTTATTCTGCTATAAAATTCATCGATAAAATGAAAAATAATAATCGAATCGACGTTCATTTCGTTTTCAATGGAAACGATAAATTATCGACGAAAAATGGCATCCAAAATACAAATCGGTCATATTTGATTATGGGCCGCAATGTGCGTGTGTTTGAATGGATTTTTGGTTATTGATTTGTTAATTGAATTTGGATTGGCGTGCACTGTACAGAGCACAATGCATAGTGCACTGGCATACATACATACACGCATGAAGTGTTTCAATTGCTTCTAGTCAAACTCATTGGAAAATCCACAATTTCGGAATTGAAAAATGGAAACGGAACTCACATTATCGCACATGGTCGCACACGCAATTCTCATTCACATTTGGTTTGCTTTTTCTCACTCTCCCAGCTATAACAAAAAAAACGACCTCGAGTCATTTAGCGGCAAACCATCAATACGAATTGAATGTTTCAAATCAGATTATATTGCGATGCACACAAATAAATAAAATTGCATAATGAATTCTAGTATGGGCTCACCAAATTCGCATTCAAACATTGATTCGTTTCTAATAGAAACTTCCTATAACCAATTTAATTTCATTCGCCGAAAGTTTTTCGATCTTTTCGACTGATTGCAAAATAAAATAATGGTCCAATATTCAAATATTTCAACTAGTCGATTCCCATCAACACGGCCATTAATATACTGTGCATGAGAGCCTCACATTGACGCATTTTAATTGAAATGCTGACAATTTGTCTACTGAAGCAGTTATTTTTTATTTCAATTTTCCAAACATTTCTGGTCGACATACTGAAATTGTGTAAATATGCAATGAAATCGTATATTTGTGGTCGGTGCGCCTAGATTCACTGTACGGCGAATATAAGTGTATTGGTAATTTGTACGCGGATTGTCAACTGTGCATTTTTTTTCTCGTTCGTTTTTCTTGTTTGTATTCTTTTTCTCCTTTACTCATGCTTTGATTAAAATTGATATGTTTCTTCTCTTTTCTCACTCCAACTGTTTGGATTTGTGTTTTGTACACATATATTGTGTTGCTTCTGGTCTGGCTTTGGTTGTTTTTTTTTCATTGTTTCTTTTTTTGTGCGCTGACGCTGTTATTTTTTTGTGTTCATTTCATGGTGCTCAAGAAAAAACAATGCCACCAATTCTACGAATTTTGGGTGTAGTTCTTTGAAACCAGATTTCCTTCATTCTAAGGTTAAATTTATCGACTGAAAATATAAAAGGATTTCCATGTGAGATGGCAACTTTAAATTTATTGCAACTGCAATTGGATTAGATCTTTGGATCATAGTTTGTATATTTCCACTCTGCAGCTATATTCAATCAAAGAATATATCAGCTGATGAAGGCCAAAGTAGGTTACTCAATCGATATGAAGACTTTTCAGAGAATTTTCATTTGAATTAGCATAATAATAGCATTCTTGTTGTTGTTTTTTTTTATACAAATATAGACCGACACATATCGATTACGAAATTCAATTCAAAAGGTTGTTAGCGGTAAATGTGCAAACAATTTCGTTCTTTTGTATAATAATTTATTACAAGCTAAATCGTAAGCACTTAGATAAATTGCGGATATTCCATTAGATTGATTTTTAAATTGAGTGTAAAACATTGATCAGGTAAGTGTAAGTGGTGTTTCGCTTAGTCTTGGTTCGATTGAATTGAGAAAAAAAAACCGAACCAAGAACTAATTCAAATTAAGTTGCACTTTAAAATCGAACTGTTCGATTCGTAGTATCTGTACAGAGAAAGGAAAATTGACACTTGCCACTCAGTCATGGCAAATCAGTTGAAGCAAACTAAATTCGAATCGTACCTTCGTAACACGAGCTTTGTTTCATTCAATCTACACTTCTGACTCTAGCGTTCAACTTGTTTGTGCAATACCCAACTACTGCTTGCATACGAAATGATAAGATTTTTTTTGTCCGCTCTCTCCTTGATATCAGAGCAACTCGAAGGCTGGCAAAATGTTGTGAGCTTAAATCATTTACGGTAATAGTTTCTCTGTCCCGGTGAGCACTAAATCGAATTGGACAGTTCAGTGAACATATTTACGATACATACAGGTGTAATGAATTACGATGTGTGTTGCGTCGGAACAAGCGTCTTGTAGTGTTCCATGCAATTGGCCATAAAAACGCATCACCACCGACGCTCGTGTCACACCAAAACGAGCAGTTGAAACACCAGTGTACCTGTGTACCTACTCTCATTTGAATGATACAATGCAATCTGTATGGCACCTTACATTCGATCATGCAGGTGAACAGGCAACACGATGCAAAGTTAAGGATATGGTTTTGCCCGTCTATTGGAATCGTTGCGTGCTCGGGAACAAGCTAAAAACATTGCAAACACATGCGTCAAGCTACTCAGAAAGAATGAACATGAGCGGAAAAAAACGTTGGAGGAAGAAAAAACCAACGATAATAAAATCGGTCTCTCTCTCTCTCTCTCTCTCTCTCTCTCTCTCTCTCTCTCTCTCTCTCTCTCTCTCTCTATCTGTCTGCCTTGCCTTCGCTGTGTGTCTGTTAACAAATCTTCTTCATGTTTTATTCAACAATAAACACACAGACATTCGCATAAAACAGCCACCATGATAAATAAATGATGCGGTGTAGTAACAATTATTTGCTGTTGTTTCTAGTAGTGGCTTCAGTGCTCGCTTTTATGGACGCTTTTTACGTCATTCATTGTCAACAAGCGTACAACTCCCGATTCGTTATCATCTCATTGGAAATACAAACATGACAAAATAAAGAACCACACTGACAAGATAAACCTCAGACATAAGCAGACCGTACATAGCAGGTAGCAGTGGCTGCCGTTGCGTTCACATTATGACACACTGCTTGCGTATGTAGCCCGAAAAATTATTTGGACAAAATACAATTTGCAATTCTTCTTTGGCGAGTGTGTACACGTTTGTGTGTGTGTGTGCGTGAGAGTAAATGAATGGCATCAGCCTCTCGGTTGGTTTTTATTCACGTGACGTTGTTATATGCGCTTTTTTCGTTAGCCTTGCTTTTGCATTGCTTTGGCTGACATTCCGTGAGAGCAATCACATGTGTGCACTATGTAATGTGAGAGACCTCTGAATCATTGATTATCTTGCGACATTTCGCAGTACAAAACTGACGCGACATAAATACATTTACATTTATTTAGCTTGAGAGCGAATGAACAAATGAACACGCCTGCTACACAAAATGTATTCGATAATTTTAAGTGTGACGCATTCAATCCATGAACCTCGTCGATTACCCATCCAGAAAATTTTCTCACTCTTGTTGGAACATAGACTAAATCTCATTTTCTCTTTTATCTATTGATATTTCAGTGTACATTGGACCGACCGAATAATGAAGTCGAAGCAATTTTTGTTTTAAACTCCTATACGCTGTATATCGACAGCATAATTTACCTTGAGCCGAACGAAAAACAAAAGGGAAACAGAATCAGTTTGTGTGCCACTAAATGAGCATAAGATTCATATAGAAGCAGTGACAGCAACTAATAAAACAATTACGCTGGTGATTTTCATGGTGTGTCTGTCATTCACTCTTACCGGCGATTATGTTAAACACGAAACAATATGTAACGAAAATCCGCTTGTAATATTTTATAAGCGAGACAGATAATCTAAAACAAGAATGAACCAACCGGACTCATACTCATGCACAGATGCACACACACACACACACACACACACACACACACACACACACACACACACACACACACACACACACACACACACACACACACACACACACACAGTGACAGAAATATCTTATGTCATATTATGAAAACGTGTCCGTCATAAATTTCGCTTAAACAACACGCATATGAAATGTGAAAGGAAGAATGACGACACTTTGAAATGAAAGGAACGGAATGTAAAGAATGAGAATAACAGATGAAGTGAAACCTGAATAAAGAGAGCGAGAAAGAAAAAGACGAAAGAAATAGATATTTGGATAATGGCCGACCAGAACATGTTGAAGCTTTATGGGACTGTTTTGTGTATAAATCTTGATGGTTTGGCTTTACTTTCCATTTCGTTTGAATGCTGTTTAAGTGTGCGGCACTTGGCACTTTGCTGCACATCCGGATATCTATTGGAATTGTTCCTAATCTTTATTCAAATGTCAAAGAATTTTAAAATGCATTTATGTGTAGAAACGGCTTGCGACCTGACATGCATCATTTGAGCATTTATCATCGTTGAAAATGCTAATAGCCGATACAAAAACCAATAAATAAAACTGTAAACGAAAGTGGCGATATGTTTGGTATGACAACTCGATACCATGAATATGGATATATATACGTCAGAAATGTCAAGCACTCAACATATTTCAATGTCTTGCAAACAAAATTGCCACAAATTTAAAATGGACTCTTAAAAACGAATCCATATATACCTATTTCTATATGCTTTACGACCCAATTGTAATTCTTCGTGGCGAATGCTTATCGTGAACATTCAACATTTCCATTACCCAATGGAAGTTCCATAATGGATAATGGAATTGTATTCGGGTTGCAATTAACATGGTTGCATTGGCATTGGCATACCCTTACCGTTTCATTGCTTATTCATGCAAAATGCATACAGAAAATAATGTTGTATTCATTTCTGTTCCATAAAATTGTGTGGCAATCAATAAGTTCAACCATTTTTCACGTGAAAGCATCAATTGAATTGTCTCCCCTACGAATTCATACAACGCAATCAATGCACAACGGTTCAGGGATGTGCGTGCAATGGCAAATGAGAATTTGCTGGTGAAAATTGAAATCGATGCTCTCACAACGAGAGGCCATTATAAATCTTTTTGGTCGAAAAATATTACCGAAAATGGAAGAGACGGTTTTTCATTGTGCTCATGCATTTATGCAAACGATAATAAATGAACGACGGTACGGCAAATGGTGCCCGCCAAATCCCGAGTTTATAAAGTATTTGCGCTTCGCATAATGATAATAAATGTTTGTGCGCTTCTTTGGCCTGACCATAACAAATAGAGTTTTGTAAACAATGTACGTTTGAAACAATGAGCATTGAGCGCCCGGGCACATGCATTTATTTTACTCGCCAATGCTGAGGAAAACAACCAAGCTGCTTCCCAGAAATAGCACACTACTGTATGTATTGTTTTGTAAACGATTCAGCTTGATTTTAATATTTTGCTCATTTTATGGAATTCTTTTGTATCAAGTTCATCGAAAATATTTAATAGTTTAGGCAAAAACCAACGACCACCAAAACCTTGTTTTTAAAATGCTTTTAGAAAACCATACATCAAAAGAATGATCAAAGCGCCATTCAAAGCCATATAACATTTTGCATCGTCTGTTGAAATAACAAAGTAACAAATTGCACGAACGCGTGCAGCGGTTAGCACACACGCCCGTATAACATATCACATTTTCATATATATTCAAATTAAATTTTGAAAGCCCGAATTCACTTTTTTTCATGTCACTTTCACTCGGTCTGAATGTGACTAGATTTTCTAAGCAACAAGGTAACCAACCGTCCATTGTTAATCGTCGTCACTTTGATTTGGACATTGATACATTATCTGGCTGCAATATGAAATTCTAATAGCCAGCGATTGTGTTGTAATCATCCCAATGTTGTTTATGTAGATTTATATGCGGCTCTTTAAATACGTTCGACAACGACGCCGTCTCATGGCGAATTTCTGAGTGCTATTGAAATACACAGTGAACAAAATCCAAGATGGCGACTTGGATTTCATTCACTGCGTATTTCAATAGTACTGAACAATTTGCCATGAGATGGCGCTTCTGTGCAGTGTTCAAAGATATAACATAGTGACGGTTGTAATTTAGCCGACTTGGTAACCGATGCCTATTATATCGTGTGATTTGCATTTCCCTTTTTAGACAATGACTTAAGTCAAATTTGATTAAACTGGCACCCATTTCATATCAATTCACTTGACTATTGCCTGCACGTGGCGATATTAGATGTGCAATCCATAAAGGTCGAAGCCTACGATTTCTTTTCTTTTTGTTTGTTTCTTCAACTCGTTTGCATATCTACGAATACAAGTCGACTCTTAAAAAAATAAAGAATTTAATCAAAACTCAACGCAATACAACGCAATATATTTTCATTTAGCATGTATGATATCGAGACACTAAGTTACAAATTACATCTTACTGTAGTGTCTGCCTACAACTGGTCGCATGTACTGTACAGCTTTGAATCTTGATGCTCGTAGTCAAAACGAAAAAAAAAAATATCATTTGTGGTCATGGCCATGACTCGCAATTAAAATTTTGTACCGCTGCTCTAGCCGTTTGCTACATTAGCGCCCATTTCGTTAAGTGAGCGCCATATTTAAATCGCTGCTCGATTTGCAACGGATGCAAAAAATACGCACACATAAAATAAGTAAGAAAAACAGAAAAAAAAAATAAATTGAATTACATTCGTAATCCTGACTTTTCCGCATTGATATGAAATTTGGTTTTTCTCTTGAACGATTTCATTCGTCGACAAGTCAAGAGAGCAAGTATTGGTTCTGCCATGAAAACGGGGGAAACATTATTTTTCATACAATGACTGTATTTGGGCACGGTATGTGCACATTGTTGCACGTCGCTATGAATTTGCTACTGCAATCTGGCTAACTCAACACAAACCATCCTGTTACAGAATAAAACAAATTGGTCATCTTCAATTTGCGATCTAAGACTCCTTTCAAAGATACATTTTAAACATTGTTCAAAAATGTAGAACATCAAATGGACTTGAATATTTCAAATGACACAAACTGCATGAATTTTCATTGAAAAATACGTCCAGGAGAGGCAAAAATTTGAAAATCGGTTTATACATGAAATCTAGGGGGTTTTAACTTAAAATATAAATACATATAAACGCCTATAAACGTCTACAAATGTGTATAAAGCGTAAATATTGTATATATTTTTTTAAAAATATAAATATATAAACATCTATAAACGTCTATAAACCGAAAATATGACGTATATTTTCCAAAATCAACCACGAATATAGTGCATATATTTAAATATGCGGCAGCCATTTTGAAAAAATAAAAAATTTAATCGTGTATATTGACAAATAATGCGTATAAACACTCAAAATACGTGAATATTATACAAAGCTCTTGAATATCGCATATTTTTCCCTCGATAAATATACATAAATGCCCCTAGCATGAAATGTTCTGAAAACCCGACTCACGTGAACTTAAATGCACGCCGCTCTGCAACGGCTATATCAATATGGCTCAAATAAAATAGGAAAATTCCCGTAATAATAGTGAACAAATAAATATTGGATTTGAGACTCTGTTCGAGAGTTATCGTGCTAACGCACATACACAGATAACTTCGACGCCTTTTTGCACCGGAGCTACCAGAACCGAGTATCCAAATCAAAAAGAGACTCTGGTCAAAATTTGAGCCCGATCGGTGATCAATTACTCAAGCGCAATGGAGTTGAATTTTCGAGGCAAAACCAATACTTTTCCTGAGCACATTTCATGTGCGGAAAGGTAAAATGGAAAAACGGTCCGCTTCTTTACATGGAGAAATTATTTACACCGTGTATTGGGCTAGCTGATGCATATATAACATATGTATTGGCACATGCACTTAATGAATTGGTGTTAGTTTTATTAAAGCTTTTTATTTTAAGTTTTTTTTTCGCCAATCCGAGGTGTATGCGTTGAGTTCTAATGATTCGAACGCATATACGCGCGTCTTTGTGGCATCATAGTGTTACAGTTCAGATCCAAACATGTGTTTTACATTCATATTTAGTGTTGGTAGTTCAGTTTTAGATTTTCTTGCTGTTCGGTCTCTGATTCTTTGAATTCAATTCATTTTTTTGTATTTGTCATCCTCCATATTATGTCAATATACGACAACTACGATGCGTCGGCACAGTGTCATGACGTCTATTTTGCTTCGTAAACTGATCATAATTGACTTGGTATATACGTTGTTGTTCTGTTTATTTCTTTGTCAAACCTCTTGCTGTTGTGGAGCAGCTATACCGCCACATCCACTTCCACAGCCACAGCCATTGCACATGGGTGGCATTTGAATTTATATTTATATTTCAATTTCAATTTTCACGACATATTCCGAGACCCTATCGTTGTGTGGCTAATGGATGTCACCGTTTCGCCATACAAATATCAATGTGAATTTGAAATGTGTGCGTTCATACATCAATGATCCATTTCATTTGATGATGAATCACAAAATGTTCACCATTAAAGTGCGCATCAGAGCATGGGCCATATACAAGCTAATGCTGCGACAGTGCGCAAAGTGCACCAATTAAAATGTGCCAATTGATATTTTCTCTTGTCGATTCATTCTGTCATCGCCTGACTCGTTTGCTCTATTGCTCGTCGCAAAAACATTTTTTTTTTAAAATCGAGTGCACTAACCAACTACCGAAGAGTTTTTTGTGTGTTTTGGTTCTTGTTGTTTTCTACATAAAACACAGATCAGCACTCAATTGAAATTGAATTTCCACAAGACCAAACAAAACGCCATGATGAACATAAAATACGAGCAACAACACACACACACAAATATATTCTTTTGGTTCATGTGCAAATAATTTTCGTGAAAATTTACGGTTATGATCAATCAAGAGATAAAGAAAGCGGTCCATCAAACACATTTCACCCATTTTATGATTGTTCCTTGGCACAAATCGTTAAATCACACTTTCTTCATCGTTCGTTTGTGCCAGAATCGCATACAAAAATCGCATTGTGCATGGTGAAGGTCATCAGATCCGTACCAATACTGACTACTTACGTACTACAAGTAGTACTGTGAGTTCATAAAGTCAAATGAAATCTTTATGAGCGTCGCTTCACTTTTATTTTTATTCACATCTCTGCTTCGTTTCGCGTATGCTAGTGCCATTGATCCCACCGTTTTTCTCATATGAATGAACTGCATTCATTCTTTTTATCACCTTTCAAGGTAAACTGTAATTGACCGAAAACATTTCAACAAAAAACCGTTAAATTGGATTCTTTGCCAATGTATTTTATTGGAAACCAGGCGATCAATTCAGTTATGCAACGAATTTCCATACATCTTTATTGCCCGCCTGCTAACTCATCATGTAGAGCATTTTCGGAGAAACACTTTTAATTGGAATGTCAGATCGATTTCAGGCCATTTCACTAGTGCGATTTTGTTTGGTTTTTTTTTTGCTGATTGCAAAAACACGTTGTTTCTGTGCAATTGCAGGAATGAGGCTTTTGTTTTGCTCTCCATTGCGAATCACAATTTGTGATTGTGTATAATCTGTTGATTTGACAATAGCATTCTAGTCAAATCAATCCTCTTGTAGTTTTCTGGAACAATGTAGAATTCGATTTTTTGGCACTTTTTCTGGTTTGTGGTTGATTGCATATTGAATCTACTACAATTGAAATTGCTTAGCCGCAAAATCATTTGTACGGCATATATGCTTCAAATTGTAGTGTTCCCACGCTGATTGTTGGCCAGGTTTTTCCTCTCAACTCTCAAACCATTCAACCTATTTCAAGTCATAGATATTTTATTTTGAAAGCAAAAATGACTTGGAACGAATAAAATTGATTTAAACAAAAAAAATCAAAACAAAACTAAATGCTAACAAAATACGACTTTTTTACTCTAGATTAAACTCAAGCAAATCTGAAATAAATCTTGTATGTGAGCCATTTTTAGGTAGTAAACTTTGATGTTTTCAACCGACCGATCATTATTTTGCGGTCAAAAGATGGTAGATTTTCGGATTAACATGTATTTTGTAAGCAAATTATAGACATGGATATTTGAGAAGAGTTCAAGAACTTATTTCAAGCAGCAAAGGGGAACACACTACACACATTAGCAGCTCTTTTCAATAGAGAAAATGACGTCGTATCTTCAAATCGCTTGGAAAATATTTGCAGCCACATTTGATCGTGCCTGTGGTTTGTTGCACTGGAAAACCAGTTGCTCGACCCCCAGATCTCAGCGTAGTAAATTCAAGTTTCGTCAAACATGCCAAATCCGATTCCCTCTGATGTTTTGTTCTATTCCTAGCAAACTCTTGTTCAAACCAACTTTGGATTATTCCATTTCGCTCATTTCCAAATGTTTTGCCGGAATTGAAATGAGGTTTGAAACATGTAAATAGTCCAAACCCAATCTAAACGATGAGTGGCACAAAGACAATGTTCATTTCAGTTTTTTTTGTGGTTTTTATTGGTAAACTTGATGCGGTGGGCTTTGTGACCGGCGACCAATCTCGATCAATTTTTAGGTGTGAGTTAAACCATAAAATCGATAAGCTCTGTGCTTGGCCGATCAAATGGTGAATGCAAACTATTCTCAACGAATTAATTTGAGTGATTTTGTCATTTCGAACACGTTTTCAACCATTTGAAATGTTTTCAATAATCATGTTCATTGTAACCACGTTCCATCCATCAATGGTTCTGTTTACCAATTTAATTCCAACTGACCAGTTGGGACAGTGGACATTCATTCTGCCAACGGCGGACATAGCGCTTGGTCTAGGGGAATTCAACTCGCGTATTTGATCAAAATAATTCTCAATATGAGAAATTTTGCACAGTACGATATATTTGACTAAATATTGTAAAA
Source organism: Aphidoletes aphidimyza (assembly GCA_030463065.1). Taxonomy (NCBI): domain Eukaryota; kingdom Metazoa; phylum Arthropoda; class Insecta; order Diptera; family Cecidomyiidae; genus Aphidoletes; species Aphidoletes aphidimyza. Next base: position 15,583,325 of record CM059997.1, on the reverse strand, counting down.
ATACTAAAATACCAAAAAATGGTTTCGAATATAAAAATATTTTTTCATCTGTAATATCGAATCAATTGTATTACATGAATTAATTGTGACGCACGCTGAACGAAGTGTATGGATTGCGGTGCTTGCGACGAACGCCAAATGCGTTTAGCGCAAACGGAAAAAAATATTTTTGTATTCGTACCTAGGGGCATTTATGTATATTTATCGAGGGAAAAATATGCGATATTCAAGAGTTTTGTATAATATTCACGTATTTTGAGTGTTTATACGCATTATTTGTCAATATACACGATTATATTTTTTTATTTTTTCAAAATGGCTGCCGTATATTTCAATATATGCACTATATTCGTGGTTGATTTTGGAAAATATACGTCATATTTTCGGTTTATAAACGTTTATAGATGTTTATATATATTTATATTTTAAAAAAAATATATACAATATTTACGCTTTATACACATTTATAGACGTTTATAGACGTTTATATGTATTTATATTTTAAGTTAAAACCCCCTAGATTCGTACCTAGCGCTTGGTATATTTTCGCCACTTTGAGCAATAGAAATTCAATGGCAGAGCCAATATTTCAGATTCACCGATATGTAATCATGTTGTTATTATCACAAAATGGTACTCTAATCAAGAGATTAATTTCTGCTCAAATGGTATTCAGATTCTTTCTTTCTTTCTGATCGCTATTATTCATATGGCACCTCCTTCGATAATGCAAATTTTTGCTGAATCACAATGCAAACTTCCGTTAAAGGCGGACAAAGTTATGTTTCCTTGCAGGAGATTACAGAAAACGGAAAGCGACAGAAAAAAAACGAACCAACGCACACAACAACAAAAGTTGCGCATAAAAGTCCATGAAGGCATTACACGATTACGGTAAATCACATCTTAAGAGTATGAAATTTACAGGCAAATTGAATAAGACGGCAAGCAATTGTTGCAACAAGGTAAATGCGAAAACTTTTTTTGCTTCTTCTTTTCGTTGCTGACACTTGTGATTAGACTTTTAAGAGGAATTCGTCTGGGAAATGGTTCAATACTTGAATTTATTTGCTTTGACATGTAAATAAATTCGTTCCCTCTGGGTTGACGTGGCCCGTCCGGTGTATGTGTGGGCCTGAGCACAAATAAATACACCGCCGTAGTTTGCCTCAATGCTTACATTCTATGCATAGAAACACTGAATTTCATTGTTCAGAATTGGATAATTGTACGGCTACACAACAGAAAGCAGAGAGAAACACAACTTTGATACAATGGTAGATTGAAATCCAAGCCAAACGCCAGGACTCAATGGGGAAAAATAAAAAAAAAAAGAAAACAAACAAAAATGCAGCCGAGTGGACGCAAAGGCATTTTAAGATTCAAGCATCGGTTCCACTTAACGAAGCATTGTCCATAGAATTACCATTTAATTTTTCTCTGTAAGCGCTAGCACCAAAGATAAATTCAAGCAACCTAGAATGGATTGGTATTGTGCTGCAACAGCTCCGATTTAAAAATAGAATCGCATCGTATCGTAAAACAAAACAAAAGAATGACAATTTAAAGAAATGAGAATGTAATTATGTTGCCTATAAGCTGAACAACAAAGGCAAAGTGTAAAGTAAATGAGAAAGGGAGCTCCGTACTAAAGTGAAAGAGAGTATCATTGAGTATTTATGGTATTTTATGTCTACTCCATCGAGTTGAATACTCACAGTTTGCATAGCACATTTCAATTTCAGACCTCTTTCGTTTGTTCCCGGCGCATCATTTCGAATCAAATAGTTTGTATCAATTCATCGAGCGCCCTTTTTGGCATAGTTGTGTTGTAGTTCATTTCGCATCATTTAGTTCCATTTCCCAACTGACTGACTGACTGATTGATTTGTTGATTCAAACATTTAATAAATCGATACTCCATTTTCTAGGATCATTTTATTCTCCCAAGTATTTGGTTTGCAGTGAGTTGTTTTTTATACCACAAATTCCATTGGAATCTGTAATTAACATTTGGAACATAATTTTTATTTAGTCGTGATTTTATGTTAAGATTTAAAATCTTTAGCCCACATAGCGTTCTTGAGGCGCAGAGCCGAAGCATTGGCAATTTTGGCCGCCAGTGATATATACGATTCAATTCTATGGAATACGTCTTTGGTCTTATAGTCTCATTATATCAACCAATGTTATTGTAGTGTAACGTCAAACAAATCACCCGCTTTGCCGCACAAACAATCGTGATCTGATCATCATCATCGGAATGGGCAAATTAAGCACGAAGATGAAACAAAACTGGACACAAATGAAACAGTTGCGATGATTCGAATCAAATATATCGTATAATGGAACTTCTGAATGCTGGTCTTGGGTCTTGGTTTCGGCCGGCGTTTGCATGTCTCTGTGTAAGTGTGTGAGTGCGCGCGCGCCTTCAAGATGAGCAAGTAGGCTATGAATTGTGTTGCTTTATTGTTCGCTCTCATTATGACGCGCACAAAAATGATGGCTATATATAATTTACGTTCGTAGTAATAAATTTCGCTTAAATCCCATAAACATCGGCGAAAATAACGAAAATTACACGAAAGATAGTTGAGAATAGCTGAATACTTTAGCACAACATTGAACTGCCGAACCATCATTAAGCTATATTTCGAAGCCGAGCAAATGTCTCTCAAGAAAACGAAAACCCATAAACAACTCGGAAATTGTACAAAGCACATAAATTGTAAAGCCATGAAAAATACACAGCACACTGAAATGTAACTATAATGTGTGTGTGTGTGTGTGTGTGTGTGTGTTTATGAGCGCGCTCGTTCATCTCTCGAGTTTTTGGCATGGTAGTCACCGTTGATGATGTCGTTCGCTGTTGTGAACAATAATTCGCTAAATACCAGAAGCATTGGCGATGAATCGTTAACCAAACCATTTCAAACATGTCGAAAAACACAAACGAACGTTGAGAAAAATAGACAAACGGAATCGGCCGGGTAAAAATTGTTTTCTCTTAATCTCTCGAAACCGTTTGTTCAAACTGAAAATTATGCGGTTGAGATTGTTGCAGTAAAAAGTGAAGAAGTGCACAGGCTTCCGCAAATCGACGAGAGAGTGAGAAAAAGAAAGAGAGAGAGAGAGAGAGAGAGAGAGAGAGAGAGAGAGAGAGAGAGAGAGAAAACCATTCAAAGTGTATTTGTGAGTATGTGTGATTTTGTGTGGCGAAGTAATGAATATTGTAAAGGAATACATCGTATCGGCTTTTATCTGTCCATCGCTGACATTTACAAAAGCCGTCATCGTCATTGCCATCATTATCATCCACACTATATTCTGTCTAATGTTTCCAAAAACAATGACATCGTTATCGTTATCGCCAACTATAGTTTGGTCGATTTTACGTTACTTTACTTGTTTTAATTCGATATTTGGTTGCTGTTATTGCCATGGGAACATGTGTAGCTATTTCCTCCGGGTACGGTCTAGCATGAATCATACGCTTCCGAATTTGTCGTGTATACATTTGTGATTTTTGTTGTCGGTTATTTTTTAGCCGCTGATTATCATTAAAATCGAAAAAGAATCACATAAAAGAGCAGCGCTTACATTTATTGTTTGTTGTTTAGTATTTAAGTGAACAATCGTTGCGTCCATTAAGTGTTGTCCAAATATTCGAAACCGAGAACAATATCCGTGACATCTAACAAAAAAATCGATTTTCAAATAAAACAACTATCATAATTTCGTGTGTGTGTTTGTTGAACTGAATTGAAATGTTGTTATTTTTCATTTGATTAATAGAAATCCGTGTCATATTCAGTAAACGAACAAAGAGCCAGACGCCCAACTTGATGTTTCTTTTGTTATTTCTTTTTTTTCGCTGTTTGAATGAATCTTAAAATACATTTAGACTAGAATCATAAAATGTTATCTCAAAAAATCTCCGACTGTTGTTAAAAGCACTTCAAATGTAAATGAAACGTGCCAGGCCAACCGATGGCCAAAAAAAAACACAACAATGAGTCCGTCTGCGTTCCGTGTTCCTTCCCCGCAATTTATCTCACTTGTAAAGTTGTGTGAATTTATGTTTCATTTGTTTTTTTTTCTTTGTTTTTTTTTTATTTTTTTTTTATTCGGAATGAATCGTGCAAAATAAGTGGGAAAAACCGGAGAAGAGAATGAAAGAAACTTACTTCTTCCTCTTTTGTTATGATTCCATTTGGCTTAGTGTCCGCTGCTTTTCAAATCTGATAGTATCAAACTTTTTTTCTGGTCAAAACAAAATATTTTATTCATTTATGTGTTTTATTCAAATTAGTGTATTTGCTACTGAAGTTGATTCACACACTCTTTGCTCATTCTCTAGCTGTGGCTCTCTTTTTATGTCGGGAAGCTATCGATTCGGTTTCTCGCTTTCGTATTGTATTGACTGAAGTGTGGTGAAACAGTGTCAACACGCAAACGTATCATCATGAAGTCTATGCAGTGGAATGACAGCATCGTAGCATTTCATCTGTTTATTTCAAAGTGAGATGAGTTTCGGTCTGGAGTAGAGTATGCTCTTCTCTTTCCTGTACACTTAACCCAATTCCGATTAGATTTTTTACTTTTTATTTCATTATGGTCTTACCAATTTTGCCAGAACATGAATGCATGCATCTTGGGAAATATTGATTTTGGACAGGTATACCGATGGCCACTTGACCATCTTGGAGAGCGGTCGTAGGCTAGCGTACACTTTGCTCATTGAATGCTTGAACAATATATATGTTTTTAGCGCAAACGAGCCCTTAATCCAACCATTATCGTGTCATGTCTCGAGCTCACTATAGCCTTCGAGCGTGTTACTGGATAAACGATCGATAGGGTAATAGATTTTCGTCAGATTATTGACTTTTTGCACGATCGAAAGCGTGGTCATTGAGCATGTATAGCCATGAGTTGTACGAGTAAAAACCAATTTCAAATGACCCATTTGAAATATGCAAACATCAAGTGCTTTGATTGTTTCGCCATTACATAATACGTACACAAATTAATTAAATATTTTGACTGTGGCTTGAACACTCTCTAAATATTCGGTTTCGGTTTCGGTTTCGATTTAAATTGAATTTCACTGTTGTGACACCAATCACATGCCAGCGATTCATTTGATTCCATAGAAATCCGGTTTTTAAGACTTTTGGCCAGAGTTCAATCGATTCCTCAGAATGGTTTATGACATACCGACAAAAAACATACGTATTTTTTTTTACGAATCAAGTAATGAGTTGTTAAATACTTCTTGGACGTCATCGTTTAAAGTTTTTGTCACATTAGCACAATCTCATGTTTTGTCACCACTTTCTTTTGCTATCGTTCAGAAGCGTTTTACTTTGTCTCTCTTTATCTCTGTTTTGTCTCATTCGCCTTGTCTTGTACGCACCAATCCACTTGGGTTGGGTACGTCTGTGTACGTAGTCTGTCATTTACATAATTATTGTTATTTTTATGTTTAAGCTTCACACTTATATAAAGCGATGTGCAATGGTAAATTGCTCAATGAATGCGCGGTCTCTTGAGTATAACGTAAATGTTGAAACCAAATAGATTGACGCATAAAAGAACGCTCATAAAACATCCTGTTTAACATTGGCTAAACATTGGTTTTTACTCCGCTATTAAATTCACCATGAGCATTGATCGCCACTTGTGCGCTTCGGCTGTCATTGTAATAATAGTATCACATACATCCGCTTACACTTCAATCGTTTTCAGCCCTACTCAACGGCTCTTTACAATTTACTCAAAGGTCACGTCTCACCAAAAAGTCCGAAGAAATAATAACAATCGATGGGCATCTTTTTTTCTCTTCGGATAATGATAATGGAAAACAAGGCGAATAAAATTACAGTCGAACCGTGAACACTCTCAACACACATTTTAAAAACTCAATTAATAAAATTGTGCAATCGTCACAACTATTCGATGTTCATTATTATATGGTACGTATTCAAAATATCAATATTAATTCTTCATCAATTTACGAAATTCATGTGCGTTTCCAATATTTCAACTCTTTTACTCTTTCAAATGAAATAATTTTGCCGCAGCAATTTTGAGTTGGTTTTGTATAGAATTTTGCGAGGATGACAGTTTAACAAATGTACGGTAGTCGCCCTGTCCGACAATTTCATGTTGATAAAAGTTCGGATTTTTTTGGAAATGGAGTAAATGATTTTCTTGTTATCAATTGAAGGTGTTTGTTCTAGATTTCATCAGATTCTCTTCGATTTGGCATTGCGTTATGGCATCATATCAAATTAAATTTTCTCATTCAAATTGAAAAATGCAGCCAAGAATACAAGATGCTTTTGATTCCCTAATATTAATTATCAATGAACTTAGCAAAGAAAAGTTTTTTTCTATCACTAAGTGCATTTAGATTTGAAAACGGTGCTCATCATGATGTGCACAAATGAGCTCTTAAAGTTCTAAAAATTAGTGGTTTGAACATATTTTAAAAGTTCTCATCAGTTAAATGCACACTCATTAGGAGTATATTCTCTTTTTTTTCATCATGGGATGTTCCATCCAGCGGCGTATGGCAATGGCGCCTGTTGAAATGAACCGTATTGGCGCCTCCGACCATCATTCCCACTTTATTGATGAAGTTTCAGGTCAATGAACAAAGTTTATTGGGAGAGAGAGTGTGTGTGCGAGTGAGAGAGTAAACGAATGAACGGCGGTCATTTGGCCAAAAGGTTAACACCATAAATTGAAACTGTTTACGAAATTCCATTGGAAATCACACTTCAGGCAAACACACAAATTTTCAATTGTATCGTTGCTCAAGCGCTCTCACTCTCTCCATCTCAAAAACAATATGAATGTGCATGAGTCACATAATCATATCATGGTTTTATTGTCATCCGACACTTCAAACCATAATGATTTGGAAATTACACTGACTTGTGTCGCATGCTTGACTGTCTGCGTGGAATAAAACCAGCCAACTGATTTTCGTAAGCGATGGTGTCCACAGTCAGCATCCGAATATAGACTCGAATTTGTTTCGATTTAAATCGATTCGGCTAGAAAACCACGATCTTTCTCACTTAGATGTTCATGAATGTTGACACAAATCAATTTCTAATGCACACATTTTGTGGCGGGTCAGCAATCAACATAAATTATGATTTCTTTTTTTGAGCAAACCGTAATACTTTGGCTGGCTGTTTTCGCTTTATGTTGCACTCAACATTAGGCGAAATACTAATAAATTTGGCCACCAGATACATATATAGTACGATCAATGTACGAAAAGGGAAAACGACATGTTTCATTTTTACTTGATTTACATTGCACACTAATTTTGTGTGGGAATCGTATTGCATCTCATTTCCAATCATATGAACTGTTTTAACCGAATCTAACCAGCAAATCGTATTTGGAATGGCATATGGCGCAACCAATACACACACACAACGGCACACAAACCAACGGTTGGAACTTTTTCCATGTCGTGGCTTTTTCACAGTTTCATATGCAAGGCTCACAGGCTCACTTATAGAACGGACTTATTTACGGTTAGCAAACAATCGTTTAAAGGCCACCAACTGTTCGACCGCACATTTTCCGAAATGTGACGACCTTTTTTTTCTATCCTTCTTTCATTTTGAATTGAAAATTTGGCTAACTTTTTACTTCGATGGTGTTTATTTTTTTTTTGCAACTTTTCCGAATGCGTATAATTGACTGCGGTCTTTTGCTGAACGCTATAACCACATTTAGACATCAGCAAGAAAAACTAAATGGACGAAACAACAACAAAAAAGCACACAAAAAAAACACAAACTCATAGAACCCAAATCAGGAAAAAAAGAAGAAACGTAATTTCATCAAAATTCTTTGCGAGAGAGCAAGTTGTTTCTTCTTTTAGTGTTTCGCATTCATTTGTATCGTCCAAAGCCAACTTCACGATTTTGCGCAACCAATTGAATATTGATTTGATAGTTGGAAATTTTAAAAATCAACTCAAATCCACTCTTCTTCTGGTTTTTGGTTTTTCCTCTCTAAATACCAATTTTTCATTGGCCCTGTGCAAAAACAAACGTTTACGAATGAAAATGGGTTGTTTTCGTTCGAAAAATCAGCTCTCAACATTTGTGCTTTTTACGCTTGAATTCGAAATCTAATTGCTTTTCGATGCACAGAGATATGTGAAATTCGTCTATTGTTTGGCATTTTTCAATGTTCCGTTTATTTTTCTTTACCAATCGTAATTCGATTATTTCGCTTCTCACAACTGTACATCGGCCAGTTACAGATTGGGGTTTTTGTTCGAAAATTGCTAGTTTGCATGAACAATAATAAGAGAGCAGTTTTGATCGAGATAGATTGGCAGTTTATTATTAGGGTGTTATGTTGTTATGTTGTTAAGTACGACCGAATTGCAGATGGTCGAAAAATACATTTTCTGACCTGGTTCGCAATAAAACCATTTGACTTTTAAGTGGGATTGCACACGAAAATTTGGAAAATCGATATTGTTTTGAATTCCAAACCATTTTAAATACAACTCAAATGTTCTTCATTCGATTTAGAACACTTTAATTCCAGCATAAGTAGGCATTTCTATTTAATTCGGAACTAAGCTTAGCTTCTACTGACATGTATTTTTTGCTTGTTTTCAATTCGAATCGCTTGTATAAATCACCAATTACGTATCAAATTGCAATTAAATGAACATTCAAAATAACCTAAATATTTGAATAGTTTTTCGAGTACATCTAATAATATCACCGAAATATTAAGGTTAGCACTTAATGTTAACAATGCAAAGCCTGTTTGATTCATTTTTCGTGTTGTTCTTTATTTTGGTTGAAATGTTTACGAAACATTGCAAGTAAAATGATGAAATGAGCTCTGGAACTTGCTTATTTTGAATGAAAAACACTAAATATGAATAATATTAAGGCACTACTTTTGTCACATCTTGTGGGAACATCGTCTGATATACAAATCTATGAACATTTCACTATAAATTATGTTATATAGTGGAAGGCACGTACCCAATAGCTTACTGATAGCTAAATAAGTACCGACAATTATCCTCATAGTATTTTTATACAGAAATAATTGCATGTCATCGTTAGTTTAATCGGTTGGTTCATAAACCTTGTGTTGGTGAATTTTTGATAACACTTTAAACCAGACATCGTTTTATTTTTGATAGATTTCCGATTTTCTTGAATTCTATTTTTTTCTTGAATCTCATAATTTCCACAGTAACATCATAATTAACGCCCAGCACAACCTGAACGCAACCTCTTGCAAAAAAGAGCAGTCTTGAACTTTGACACCTACAGATTTTTCTAACGTTTGTATCTTCAAATGGTTTCGAATGCATTTTGCCACCACAAAACATTTGTTCGTGCTCTGGCTGGAGTATGCCAGCCGCTCGTATTCCATTACAAAATAGAATGTTCGCGTAAAAGAATAAAAAACAAACAAAAAAAAGAAACGAAACGAAAAAGATTGTGGATAAAGAGTAAATACGCGTAATGCACATTCTGGAGCCGAGCTGTGCGGCGTTTATCATGAAATGATTTCCTGGAAACAAGATAAATGGATTTGTTTGCTCATTAAATTATAAATGTGTTTCTTCTCGTAAGCGATTTTCTGTTTCCTCACTCGAGAATCTGTTAGTAAATGCAATGTCATTTTTGCACATGAAATCATCTCGTATACAACAAAAAAATGAAGGTTGTTAAACTAATTTACAAAATAGCCCATATTTAAGCACAGATTGCTTCAATCTGTCAATTTGGCGGATACCGTTTAACTTCTTGAATCACCTTAAGCTAAATTTTCAATTCAATTAAAAGCTTTGTCAAAATTGGTCACATGAATTACGCCATTACGAGTGGAAAGAAATGCACGCACACACAAACACAAACACACACTCGCAATAGAAGCTTATTCCAATTTGTTGCTCATATCTAAATGGATGCTTGACATGCAACGACAGAAATCAACTGAATCAATGTAATCAGTGTAAAAGTACTAAGTAATGGAAATCAGCAACTGCAATAGAAATGGAATATATATTGCTTCTCACTCAACAGGCCAACTGGAATAATTGAAAGTAGCAAACAAGCAGAGATACAAAATACAACAACAAAAAAAAAGAACCTCGCAATTGACAATAACGAAACCTTGAGCCGAAACGACTACAATGAAATGGCACGGCGTTAAAAAAAATGAAGTTGAATTTGCAACGAAAGACACTCTAATTAAATTATAAACGGCATCATTCGTTGCATTAAATTGATTAAAGTACACCGAATATGGGTGATTTCTGGGCGAATGAGTGGCCAAAAGAAAAAATCAATCTAGATCAGCTTTAATGGGTTTGTGTTTGTGTTTGTTTGTGTCTGTTCGGTGCCTGTTCAGCGCAGTTTATAACATATTGAGCATGGCAAAGACGATTGCTGTATCTCTATTTATCTTTGCTTATTTATTTGTACGGTTCTATTGCTTGCTTATTATTCTTGTTTATTTCCACTGGTTGGCTTGTGTAGTTGATGTCGTCGTCGTCGTCACCGTGGTCGACCTCTTTCGATTCAATTTTCATTCAGCGCCTCTCTAGCACATTTGATGCGCTCCGCCCAAGGATATTTATGTAGTGTATGATCAGCGATTTGCCTCAATTGAGCAGAGGAAAACTAAAAATTGTGTTGAGACGTTGATGAAGAAATCGTGATTTTTTGCTGTTTCGCTGCTGCTGGCTAACTGAACAACTAACAACTAGCTGGCTGGCTTGCTGGCTTTCGTATCAGTTATATATAATTTATGTGAATCCTCGCATCATTGAAAACGTGTATTGAACGCCATTGTCGACATCACTAGATGCGCTCAAATCATACTGAGATATAGTCGTTGGCGTTATTCTTCCGTCTTTTCTCATTATTTTCATACGCCATTTGTAAAAAATACCGTCCAGCTACGACGAACATATAATGATGTTCAAAGCACAAAATTCTATAGCACATAGCATCAAGCAACAGAAGGAGCACAGAATTGTTCCTTCATCAATTGATTCGCAGAGAAAGTCCAGTTTCATCATTACGCAAAAGAGCGAGCGCGAGTAGGAGAGAGGGAGAGAGGGAGAGAGAAATCTCATCAACAATAGCGTAAAATCCGTGACATTTTAGAACAAAGACTGGAATCGAAGGCGAAACAATTGAGAGCAAAAAGACAAAAGAGACAAAACTTATAATAACGTGCTGATTCTTTGTGTTGTTCATCGGCAACGAAGAGCCAGAGAATTACGTTTTCTGGTGCGTATATTGGCTATTGCTTAACAGCCGACGCCGTTTTCAACAATCAAGCACTTCTTCATTGCCTTCTCACTCGATACCATTCAACCCGAGTGATATACATTTGAAGGCACATGAACCATTGTCTGTGCTTTTGCTTTTGCTCTCGCTCTCGCTATCGTTTCACACTTGCAAAACAAAAAAAGGAGAAAGAAAAAAAAAATAGACACAAACAAAGTAAGCCGTTATCGTATGTGATTATATCTTCCATCCATTTTGGCGCTGATTTTATTTCTTCATTTGTCTTGGGTTGTTATTATTGCCGTTTTTTTTGCTTTCAATTTATGGAAATTATGTTATTGAAATGAAAATGAATGGTCTACCTCTGCCGCTGAGAGTTTGACTCGAGTGTCTGGGATTGTGTACTGTAATGACGTCGACTAGTGCCCAGGAATTGCGTAATTATGATTGCGCCAGGTAATTACAATTATTCATTCGAACTGCACATGATTGGGGATAAATCATTTTGACTTTTTTTTCATTCCACTTTATTTCATTTGATTTATTTGGCCAGTGCTAATGACCAGTGCTAAAGAAACAAGTGATGATGATTCGATGTCATGCCATATTTTTTTTTTTTTTTTCAATTGAGTTCAAACATCTTCAATGTTATCGGAGAAAAAAGTACAAATGAAAACAAATAAAAACAAATGAAAAGAATGACCATGATTATTTTTACGCAAAATGTATATTGAAACCAGAAAATGTGTTTCTTTTTTTTTGTTAGGTCAAAGGATTTTGCGGTTTGCAGTATCATCACATCATATTTCAGACTTCAACTAGCTTAAGCTCAAGAAAATCCACAAAACAAACAATTTAAATACAGAACGAAGCATTTTATTTTTCACTTTCGATTTGCTCGGAATTGAATCATGGTGCAAAGATTGTCTTCGCCTGGCCAATGGAAGATAGACAGCGGGCGAGCGAGTAAGTGAACGAGTGAACGCGCAACCGAACGACCAACTGAATGAACCGAGCGATGGCCTCACATAGAAAGGAAACTGTTCAAAAGATTAAACTGGAATTAAATAGCACAAAAAAGAGTAGAGACGGCATAAGCCTAAGACGCGGCTAATCTATATAAAGTCTGATCTTTGTTTGCATTTCTGTTTTAAGGCTTCTCTTATTTCATTGATTTGGTTTTTCCTTTTGCCACTTTTTTTCCCTTTTGAGTCAGTTTTCCAGTTTTACATTTTCGTTAGTCGTTTGTGCATTGCTCTGCATTGTCTTTTGGTGACTGGCAAAGCCAAAATCGGAGAAGCCAAAATCAGAGAAAAAGCAGAAAGATAGAAAGAGATTTTCACTTTAACTAGGCATGCCACAAAGTCACAAACATTTTGGGAATTCCAAAAATGTGCTTCAATACTTTTTCTTTTACTGAAAACCATTAACGAAAAAAAGTACACAAGGTTGATATGATGATATATCAAACAAAACTCGACTACCATCCTTTGTTTGTTGCGGGTGTGAGTGTGCCAATGGCTCAAGGCACCCACATTTCTATTCGAATACGTTGGATATTTTTCGATGCGTTTTAATTACGCAATAACCATTATTTCGAATTATAAGCAAGTGTAACGAAAGGCTATGTGCCAGAACAAACAATGTGCTACCCCAGCACACTGGCTGTCTCCTTCGCGCCGCTTCTGGCTCTAACTCAATTTGCAAAAATTTGTCTATTCTAAGCACACAACCCGGAAAGAAAAGTTGTTTGCACACCAGAGACTTATAGCGATAAAAATAGCAACCGAAATCTTAACAAAATGGAATAATTTATTTTTCCCTGTTTATTGTTGTTGTTGTTGTTTAAATTTCTTTTTTTTTTATTATGAGAATAGATCATACTAGGGCGCTAGGCTTCTTATCTAACTGCCTGTCTGCATTTTCCGCTTTCCCCGGACGGCTACCAAACTACAAATTAAAACGCGCAAACATCTTTTGTCAAGGTCTAAGCCACACGGTGTGCTTTGCATTTGATTTTGTTGCGGCCGATTTGTATGGTTTTTGTTTATCATATTTTGTTTGGCATAAAACGAATATATTTTCTGTATTTTTTCTCTCCTCACAATGGTAAATAAAAACGCGATCGATTAAATGAAACCGATGATATTACTCAAAGAAATTTTGGTATTTAACATTGTTTCAACAGAGTTTGTGGCGTTCATTTGATTCCTATTACCCTGAAGGCAAGATCATTTCCCCGCATAAATCCTATCTTCACCAAAACACTGACAACACATAGAACAAACACGTAAATCCATCAACGAAAATGATGATTCGTAATCAAAATCTAATGTGCATATTACAAACATTCAATTCCAAGCATTAGATGAAGAGTAGCTCAATTCGTTTGTTAGCAGCATCATAAACCGCTCGCCCAAACTGCAATTGTGTGTGTATACATGTATTCGTCGAATGTATCAGTTTAAAATGGTTAATTTAGTTTTATTCATGATCTAAATTGTATTCGAATTTTAAATGAAGTCAAATAAAATTAGATAGAATATTTAGAAATCGGGGTAACGGCAGTGGCAAAAGCAGCAACATATTTTAATATCTTATGCTCAATTTACCGAGAGCAACAAAGCAAATTAAAAAACAAAAACAAAAACAAAAAAAAAGATAAAAATATGTACGACGAGTGCACGGCTGCGATGAGCGTGTGGCGACTAATGATTACATCATGCAACGGAGCTTGTATTTAATTTATCAAATACATTGATCAATCTTGGTCGATTCGAAGAAAGATTGGTGAGTTCCACGAAAAAATCTCATCGATCTGATTAAACATTGTGCAAGCAAAATAACATGCTAAGCGCTAAGAATGTCACTAGATGCCGATTTTCTTGTTTGTATTCGATTTTAATGCACGCTCTAGTTGCAGTTATTCAACGTTGGGTTTTTTTGGAATATGAGACAATATTTATGAAAGATCCATATCTTACCCGAAAAAAAACCGAACGCACGCGCACACGTCGAAGACATTCGCTGTAAAAACGTATTTACATTTATTTCAGCCAGCTAAATAAATGTTGATTCAGTTTATTTGCGTTAAAGTTTTTGTAGACGCGCATATGCTGAAATTATTGTTATTTTCTTCGCTCTCTGTCGCTGTTGAATTTATATGTTGTTCATGTGTATTTGCATTTCTTTCACACGCAATTTAAATGAACCTAATCAAATGTTCAAATACATGTTTCAATGAAAGTGAACTCTGTATTTTTTTATTGACGCCCGTTTTTTGATTGGACGGTTTTGGATCCACTCGCTCAACAAAAATAGGCTTGCTAGCATTAGCTATTCGTCAGTCCGACGAAAACCTTTTTAATTCAATTTAGCAAACTGTGAAATGACATTGAAAATAATATATCGTGGCGCCGATAAAATATTGGTGCCTAAGCACTTTGTTGCCAATTTATATCGCCAAATTTGAGCGCCTCTGTTTCAAATCATCTTCGACTGGAATTGAAATGACTCATTTGATGCAATTTCTTTCAACTATTTGATTGTATTTATTTATAGTGAAATCAAGTGAGAGATGATGATCGTTGTTGCCTTAGCGAACGATTACACCTAATTTCGTATGAGTGTGGCAATTCTACTTCTCACGCGCGTTGACTTCTGTGTATACAAACATTGACCGTTTTATAGTTTCCATAGTAACTAATATTTGATATGGTTGATTAGAATGAAACCGACGCATAAGTCAAAGACAACACAGATGGCATAGACGACACATACGTTATATATCATCAAAGGGCGTTTTTTCTTGAACATCTTGATTTTTGCAACACCTTTATAATTCACCAGGACACAAATATTTTTGAAGCCTTTGATAGTCCAGAAGACGGCACGCTCAGTGTCACTCTACCATTGTAGCGACACTATGATGACAAGCAATAAAAACAATTTTTCTTTTTAAATACTCAAGTTGACACAGCAAAAATTCGGGCCAATTTTTCATGAATGAAATCGAGCATTTGAACGCGTGTATTTGTCGAATACTCGCGTATGTGAGATGCATACTTTTTGCGTAATTATTTTTCGGTGTTTTTTCGGTGTTTTTTTTTTTTTCGTTGAATGTTATTGCATCGTACAATGACGAATGTGTGCGCCGTTTGTATATTGTAACAATATGAAAACCTTGTATTGTGCTGTGCTGTTTTATGTCGCGTGCGTTCACATTCGCACTCGCACTCGCACTCGTGCCGTGCTTTGATATATATATATATATATATATTTCGACACAGACCATTTTATTAAGTCGCCGTTGTTTGGAGAATGCAAAGACATTCTACACGTTTTTCGGTTTAAATGGAGTTTTCGCGTCGTCACATTTATGTGGCGACACTCTTAATGCTTTTAAATAAAGGGTTTTTTTGTAGTCGCATCTGTAACATCATGAGAGCGATACGAAAAATCTCAATTTTTTTTAAAGAATTGCGGTTTTGCTAAACAACTAAATAATGAAAATCATGAAAACAAACTGCATCATTCTCGAAAATTGAGCGAAGATTGATGGCATCCAAGTGAATTAAATGTATCACTAAATAGCTGGCAAATGGGCTCGGTGGCGCTGTGCTATTGAATTTTGTTGTGGCTGTTTTTAACATTTTCCACGTGCTCTACACTTCAATGCGTTCCGTTTTAACGGTATGCAGCACCCGAACGCTGAGTCTGGCGGCATTTATTGCATTCAATAACATCTGTAGGCCAAGTAGCAATGATGCTATTTCTCATTATTTGAACGGAATTTGTGGGTGCGACAGCACAACATTTTTCATGAATGCTTATAATAACCCCTTTGATGTGTCGGTCGCGCTTCATTAATTGCACTCACCAAATTAGATCAATACTATGGGCTATGATTTATTTTCGGACGATATGATGGGCCATTGAGCTGTGGGTGTAGTGTACAAGTTTGCAAGTTTGCAAGTACATTTATACGCATTTATACGCATTCAGGTTCATTCCTTTTGCATGCTAGAAAAACTCACATGTGGCACTAGATTGATGCCGATTGCATCGCTATTTTCATTTTATCATTTGAATTCAGTGTGGTGTTTATTTTGTGTCAAGCAATTTCCGCTCTGTTATTGAAAATGCCACCGAATGCAATGTGCAATCTGCCTTAAAATGTGCATACAAAATCACACAGTAGTCGTGGTAATTTTTTTGGCACATTTTGTATATAGTATGTATTTGTACATTCGTACACGATGTACACATTTTGGAAAACGTTTTCTACTTCTAATTTCATATGCAATTTAAACATTTTGCTGTATATAAATTATCGCACAGTCGATGTAAATGTTGCGTACATGTTAAGAGCTGGAGCTCAAAATGCTCACGAAAATATATATCACAGAAAGAGAGTGAAAAAAAAGAAATCCAAGGAATTGAGGCACCATTAAAATTGTTGGCATTTGCATGTTCATTTTGGTTTTATATTTCCGCTCTCTTTATGGCGCAAAAAGAGAGAGAGAAAAAAAACAAATAGCAACATAAATACATATGTATGTGTATATGTGCAAAGAGTGCTGAATTTTTCGAATTAACGAGACGAAGAGACGGAAAGAGACGGAAAGAGAGTTCAATGTTTCAATGTTTCATCTACATGTAACATGCGTGTGGATTTTGTGATTGTTGCTGTGCGGCTGTTGGCGCGTTTAAATAGTTCTGACAAGAACAACATCTCCCGTTGCCAACATAATCTATTTTACCGAATGAGTCTCGTTGGGAATAAATTGTAAGTTGGATAACAAATTTGAGAATTGCAACTCATTTCGAGGTGCGGAGATATCACTCACAGTCGTATTCAGCAGGGGCGAATTCCATTAAGACTCATTTGGAGAATTTTGAGTCTATTGAGAGCGTAGCAATTAGCGATTTTTGAGCACATACAGCCACACAAGCACACTCACAAACACCATAAACAAAGAGACAAATACATTTGTATCGATGGCGAACGGCAGCAATTACACAAATCACGCATAATGAATTACTTCGTGGAAGGCGCTTCAATTGTGTTAATTATTACATTTTGGATTGATCTCCGAACTCCGAATTCATTTTTGGGCTGTCGTAATTTTCCGTCTCAATAATTATTTGTATTTCGAAGCGATTCGAATCGCACAAGTATCCAATTCAATGGTCTTGACGAAATAATTACTAACGGTTTTTTTGTTTGGCCACGGGCAAAACATCGATACGATGGCTCGAGCACAGCATTGAATTTAAGCCACAGCAATAAAAATAACAACAACAAAAAAACAGCAACCGTACCAAACAACAGAACAAACAACACTAAATTTAAGCACCAAATAAATGGAAAGATATAAAATTAAAATCGAAACGAAAACACGTGAAAAATGCACACGCACACACATCTCAAAGAAAGAAATAAATTTAAAAAAAAAAAAAAAAAAACAAAAAAAAAATTGAAAACAAAAATCGACGCCCACGCCATCAATTTTCAAGTGCGCTCGTGAAATTGCGCGCTAGAGCTAGCATCAAACGAACCTCAATAAGAAAGACACGAAGAGAAAAAATGAGAAAGAGAGAGAACAGAGCTGAGAACGTGCTGACCACCGATATAAGTGTTCCAAAGTCTTTGTCGAGCAGATGAGAATCAAGCACAAAGACGACGTCGACGACGCACACGAGATTTTTCATTCGGTGCCGAATGAAAATCGCGAATGGAAATTTTTGCGAAAATTGAAAAATGCCAAGGGCAATTAAACGAGAAAGAAAAATAAAAAATAAAAAACGTAATCACCACTTGTGTATTTCCGTAGTGATGTCGTCATTCAATTTCGAATACTTTCTTTTCGATTATCGGTGAACGCTGAACGGTGAGAAAGTGATTAACGTACATTATGATGATGATTGAAAATCGATTCACCCGGTGAATGGAAACAGACCCGCACATTCAATGTCAAACGCATACAATATTCATTATTTATTGTAAGTTCGCTTCCGTGTCGGCTAAGCCCACCACGTTATCGGAGAACTGATGAAATTCTCATTTTTTATTTTAGCATTTTATCAACATTTCAACGGCGATTTTGGTTTTATGGTGACACGTTCACGAAATGCGACGCTGAAAAAACACTTAACCAACCAGAAATGAGTTCATATTGAAATGCTATATGCTTCACCCATATTTGTTTCAATTGCAATGAAAACTTTTTCATTTCGACTAAAGTTATGGTCGCCTAATTGAATGCCATTGGCATTCACGTATTTTTTTTATTTTTTTTTTTTTTTTTTGATCATACATTTTTTGTGTATTCGTTCATTAAACGAGAAAGAAAAGAGCAACTTCGTGACACGATTTACGAGGGGATGCAAAGTGAAAATGTCCAAATGTCCAGTCGCCTTCTGGAGAAACACATTATTTGAGAATGCATTTGTTCTAACTAGAACTAAATGAAATAGTTTTGCAATATCGCCACCTGATTTTCATCTATTCTCTCTCCGTTTGATTACGATTTGTTCCTTCTCAATTCAGTTTTTGTGGTTTCCAGCTGCGGATTTCCAATTTCACTTGATAGTTTCGTGCAATCGGTAATTGATTAGGTTTTTGAGTGTTTCGGGAGAAAAAATCGAGAAGCACACGTACACAGCGTACACGTTATACATGCATACATAAGAGTTTCCACTTATTTACGACGCAAAAACCGCAGCCTCACTTTCCTTTTGGTTGAATGCTTGGTAATGACGTGTGCATTTGGAAACGTTGTTTTTTCCGCTGTCTTCTACACTAAGTCTGTTTATTTGCTTTTCTCTGCTCTCAATATGAACTGTAATGATTTTTCAGTTTGGCGAACAGCAAGAAAAAACACACACACACACACACACACACACAACTTAGTGCAACCAACGCATTTTTGTTGTGCAACATCTTTGGATCGAAAATGTTTGGAAGATTTAGAAAAAAAAAATAAGCGGCTAGTAAAAACCAGCCAACACACGATTTATTGTGAATCTCTTTAGCGGTTTGGCTGTAATTTTCAATTCCATTGAAACATTCTGTGAATACCAACCAGATCGCACACTATCGATATGCGCTAAGATTTACAAATTGCATTTGGGCGAGCATTGCGCAAATTTCATGCCTTTCAATGGGCACACATAAACAAATCGAATAAACGAGGGGGAAAAAACACACGCAAATTATCGTAAATCTTCGGAATTTTGGTTGTGAGGAGAAAAAAAAACTCGCATAAAAAACAAAATTAACGACATGGAACAATGTGAGAAATTCTTAGATTCGATTGTACTGTACGATTGATTGCATAAGCCAAAGTTAAATTGTTTACTTACAAATCGGGATTCAATAGCTTTTGAATAGTACATTAACAGAAATCGTGGTCAATTTGAATACCATTGGCAAACACCAAAATGGCCGCATCATTCGTGACTATGGAACGCATCTTAGAAATTACTTAATGCATCTTCATTCACAATGAAACTCAATCTGTATATCTTAAAGGCGCAATAATATCATTCGTTTCTATATCTTCCCTTATCGTTCCCCCGACTTTGAATCACCGATATTTTAAGAAAAAAAAATCATTCGAATCAAAATCCATTAGTTTAAAGCAGTTCAATTCAAGCTTAGTTTTATTTATAAAGTATTTAGCACTGGTTTTGGATGCTCTTCACAATGTCCTTCTCAAGCATGCCTCATGTTCCAGACAATGTGCACATAAATTATGTTGGATTAATCGAAGTCTATCAGTTTCGGTACATGTGGCCAAATTTATTTGATATGAACAGTAATTATCCATGGATTAAAATTGTAAAACAACTATTCAATAAATAGTCAAATCATCATGTATTTCAAATTCGAAAATTCCATTGTCAATATCAAAGAGTCGGCGATACACAATTGAAACAACGCGAGCGCCCCCCACTTCAATAGATGACCGAATCAATGCAATTTAACAATTCAATTCAGAACTCTTGTAATAAATGTTACTGATATAACCGGGCCTTTGGTCAGTATGTCCACTTGTCCACACGCATCAATGTTTAGTCTATACGAATTTTAATGTGAATGCTTCATCAATGACAAAGCGCTTCAATAAATATATTTAAAAGAACAGAAAATGGTTTGTAGCTACTCATAATATTCCCATGATGGCTGAATAAACTCTGAGCAACTCGATTAGCATATATGCATAGAAAACGACTTAATCCAAGAATTGATTGGTGTGAACAATGTGCCATCCCATAAACCGATTAAATTCATTTGTGAAAATGGATTCAGCGATCGTTTTGTGTGTGTGTGTGTGTCATATCCAATCAGCCGCGAATTGTCCACTGTCAAATCACCACAAAACAAAAATTAAATATGAAAAGAATCATAATTGATTTATGATTCGATGTTCTCATTTTTATTGTTCTAGCACTTGTAGCATTTTGATGAAAATGCAAATTGTGATAGCACATGATGTTGTCATTGATTCCATCACATAATCGTTCTTTTTCACGATGAATTCCCGTTTTGTTTTTTTAGAAGCATCACTCATCATAGAAATGGAGCAAACAACGAATTTACTGAAACGCATTAACACCATTTGTCACCACAAAAATGGCCAGTTTTTGTTTAAATAATGAAAAAAACACATCTAAATCAGAATTAATGATGAGTGTTTTGATTTTGAGTGACAATCATTATGCACAATTTATTCACTTTCAGTGTTTTTAATGAATACTGTATTCAACAGTCAAATATTCAAATTTCAAATCAATAAAAATCAAAGTGTTAACGAGAATAACACTTTCTAAGATTCGTTTGTTGCGCTCCGATTTTAGTGTTTTGAAATATTATTTTTCGTACGGAGTTTTTAAAGAAGAATTACATAAAAGAATTGACATTTGAAAATTCAATTCAAAACAAAAATATTGATATGAATCATAAATTACTTGGCCGGTCAGTTCGGTCCATAATTAAATAAACAAAATCAATTAGTTTCAAATTCCAATTTTCTGGCATTTACATTTACAACATTACTCGAATGAAAAAAAATAGTTTCTGATTTATTTTTTTTTACTGTATTGAAATTTTGCTAATTTACAGATGTTTTTTTGCATTGAACACGATTCATTTTAGCATGGCAATGCACCAAACCATTAAATCAGTTTGATGCATCTGAATTATGGTACATCTTGTGTATTTCATGGCATAAAATTGATTTTCGCATCAAGCAAGTGCAACGATGCGGTTAATTTGTCTAATTTTCTTGTATTTACCTGATAAATGACTGCAAATAAACCATAAATTCCACTTTCTACAAATATCTTTAATTAATTAATAGTACTTTCTGATCGATGTCTTACTACTCTCCAGTAATGTTGAACGGAAGTGGTGCAATCTTGTTGGAAAATTAACAAATAATGAAATGTCATGCAATCGATTGAATGTTGGTCACCAACGTTGTTGGTTATGGGAAACACTTGCTAAAGTTTACAAAGGAATTTTATTCCAAACAGTATTGCGATACTTTCTAGACTTGATCCATTAAAATCAAGGTAAAATTGGCAGACTTTGTGATTTGAGACCACCCCCCCCCCCCCCCACCGTGAAGCGACATTAATCTAATAAATTCTTGTCTTTCATCAGAATGCTAATTTTTGGCCACAAAACGTTCACTTGATGTGTGAACTCAATCAATTTTTTTCTGTAACCATATTTCGAGAAACCATAAACAAATTGTAATTAGAGTCATAGTTTGAAATGCATTAAAAACGAGTCCACCTTTAGAGTTTTTATGAACGAGTTTTAATCGAGTTATTCCTTTGCAATGACTAAATTCCAAAACTAGTCGATCGAACAAGTACGATTTTCTGGTTGAAAAAAAAAACACATGGTTATTGTGGAAGAGAAATGTGTGAGCGTAATATTTTTGTTTGTGCCCAACATTATATATACAACATGCATATTTATGAATCTTGATTTTTATTTTAGCCACTCGTTGACACACTCACATTTGCGCACAGGCGAATGTGGTTAAATTTTGAAATTCGTTTGTATGTTTTCCATTGCGGCGACCTCCACTCACCATAAATATTTATTGTGAATAGGAGCTGTGTATGCAAAAAACGATATATTCGAGAAACTCGTTTTCACCGGTTGTGTTTGATTGTCGGCTAATAGTGATATGTGTGTGGCATGAGGAAACGAGAATAAGACTGTGTGAAAAAGATGTAAATAAATAAAAAAAACACAATAACAACAACAACACACGCATTTGTTCACACTCACACAGTCGTAAGCGCACACAATCGGCTAATCAGCGAGAACGTTTTGGCTCGGAGAAAGGAAGAATCAACATAATAAAACACACATTGCGCGACATGTCCACTAAACTTTCATATGTTCTAAATTCATTGCGTGTATCTCTATCTATTTGCCGATGTGAAATTTATCCGATTTCGAACAGTTAGTGAAGGTATCGATATCGTATGCCTTTGTTGTGACTGGAACTTGATTTGAACCCGTTTCGTTATTATCGCGCGCGCGAAAAAAAACCATCGAATTGAAAACAAAATGCTTAATTTAATTTGTACAGAGATATAATATATGCTTCCCCCATTTGCTCGTAGCACTTGTATAGCATGTGATTGGCATAGTATCGCGCTGTTAAAACTTTGTTGCTAGCGCATTGACTGAAATCACTGAGCAATGAAATTAATAAAAAAAAAGTTGTCATTTTGTTGTTGATGACGTTGGCAGCGATATTGCTGCTTGTTTTCTTTTTTTATAATCGATATTTTGCCATTTAGGCGCTGATTTTTGTTTACTATTCTCAGGCGAGCGAGTGCGAATACAATCAAAATCTTTCAGACTCTACAGTATACACTTGTAAATTCAACGCTGTATTTTTTTCTTCTGGTATGATAAGAGCAATAATATTGAACTACATCAATGAAGTCAGAACGATGCTTGAATGTGTTGTGGTAACGCGAAAAAGGTCAACAAAAAAACAAAAACAAAAGGAAGTAAAAAAAAAAAAATCAAAAACTGATTCGATAGAAGCAAAATTCGTTTCGAATGTATAAAAATAAATATGATCTCGCACAAAATACTTTATTCAGATGTTAAGTTTAACAACAACAGACAAAATTACATGAAATACGAACAACACAATAACATAGCCCAGCGTATCTAAATCAATTTGAATCGATTACACCGAAAATGAGTGCCATAAAAAATAAGAAGTCTAACTGAAAAGAGTTGATGGCATACAAGTACGATTCGCACTATTATAGTATATTATCGGCAGCTGGAGTCGGATTACCATTAACTGTACAGAAAGAATCAAGCATTATTATTGTCGATCCATTGGAGAATGGAGGCGATTGAAGTGATTTTTTTTTCCTTCATTTCAGGTTCATTGGCCATTTTAAATGCTGCAAAAATGGTTGAATGTTGAACAAAGCAAGAAAAAAGAAACAAAAAACCAACAGCTTGAATATACCACTGGATGGAATAGCAAAATTGATATAGAATTGTGTGGCACGACGGTAAAACTGTGATTGAGGCTAATCATTACCATTATAATCATTGGAGTTGAAGCGCAAATCTAAGATCAACGCAGCATAGTGGCAGAGCAGCACACGCTCGCTCGCAATATCAATGCCATGGTTTTCTCGAAAACTTATTAGACGCGCGAATGTCTAAAAAGTTGTTGTTCGTGTATCGCAAGAGCATGGCCGCTGAACCTGTGATTGAGTTGCTAAAATGTTTCGCGTGACATTTGCCATTTAGTGTACTGGTTGTTGGCCATTTATAAGCTTGTTTTGTTAATCATTTGATGTGTCACTGTTCGTGGCGTTGACGAGGTTTCTATCGAATAAATATTGAAAATTCAAACGAATCCGTTCTGAATTCCAAAGGAATTAACGAAATTGAAAATAAATTGAAAATCAAGTTCAACGGGGTACTTCAAAGAATCAGAATTAAAGTTCAAATTGACAGCCAGAAGTTAGCCAAAGAAGAAAAAAAAGAGCGAAGAGAATCAAATTTAAATCCAAAATCATGCCATTTGCTGTGAGCGGCAAGCCCTATGTTTAACACACCTGTTTGTTTTTGTTTCGACTAGTTTCAACGCTTTCTTCATTTTCAATTCTTTTCTCACTTGTTCGCTCTCAGTTATTGCGACCCCGCAAATGACTGGCAATATTCGGCATTTGTGTGCGCTAGCACGCATCCAAATTCAGTCGTTCAAATCAAATTACTTAAAATGAGCTATTATGTTTTTGTTTGTTTCTATTATTTGCTTTGGAATATTCTGATCTTTATTTAGAAATTGCGTGCCTTGTGTCATTGGTGTGCATCATAATAGCACGTTCTGGTTTTATTTATTTGGATATTCACATTTATTCGGTCACAGTACGATTTTAAAATTTTCATCTAAATCAACGCAATAAAGGATCATTTTAAGATTCACCAATAATGAATGAATGAATGAATGAATGAATGAATGAATGAAAGAAACAGCAAGAAACTGAGATTTGTGCTTTGTGGTTGAGAAATCATTTTCAGTTTGAATGACACATTACGCATTCATTACAGTTCAAGTGGATTTTTTGTCAAATACGGCAGTTCTTCAATTTTTTTAAGTGCGTTCATGTGTTCTTCGAGTGGATTGCATTAATTCTACACATTTAACGTCACAAACAAAAGAAACCGCTACAAAATTATCTGAATACTGAGCTCTTGTACGTATGTAAAGCCATATTATTAATCACATTTTCAAACGAGATCAAAGAGACAGAGAGTTTAGTTGAAATCAAGGCTTACTTTTGTTAAGCCGCCTGTGTTGTCAGTTCCATTGCAAGATGTATAACACTATTAAACGTCTACACATTTGCACACTTGTCGACTTCAGCTTGTCTTATTCCATCCCCCTTCGCATGAGTCCATACACCAAAGCAATTTGCTCAATTACATCAAAATTCACAGTGTGAAATTTGAATGTGGTTTTGAATTGGCCATTCAAATATTGCCATTCCTTTGCCCACCCAATTATTTTGTGTTATCTCTGTGGAATTCATTGCATCTAATTGACGTATTGATAAATTGTGACTAGCCAAGGCTTAAATGGATTTGAATTTGAATTGTGGTGGCGCCCCTTTGAGCATCAACCAAATAGATTCGGTTGTGAAACTTGAAACATATTCAAAGAATTGAACAAATGTAAATCAAAGTGTCCAACCTAATACATTTGGGCTGTTCGGGTGTTGAAATTGTCAAATGTGTGTGTATATGTCATATATATGCTATTTGTTAAGCTCGAGTGCTGGTTTCCTGATCAAAACACGGTTAACGTACTGTGTGAAAGGTTCAAGAATGTATGCCCACTTGATATTGGCCCATTGGCAGTGACTTCTTTTCACTGCCAAAACGACCTCTTTCCTTATTTTATAAGTTCGTGCCTTCGTACAAATAAATGTTTATCCAACATTATTGGCACATTGGCACATTGGCACATCGGTACATATTGCCTATGAACTTTCTTCTTTCTCAGAAAACCAAACTTCTTAATCATGAATAATGTTATGGTTTGTCGTTTCACTTGATTCTAGCTGCTTTCTCTTTACTCAACGATGCAAGCAACTGGGTGTTTCACGGTTATGAACTCCCTTTCAAAATAATTCACAAATGACAATCATATTATTTGGAATTTATTCAACATTTGTAATTTGGATGGTTTTTTTTCTCCTCATTTTTGTTAAAATAGTCCAACTATGAACTGTAGACAGCTCTACACCTGGAACGAATGCCAACAAAGGATGATAGTGTGCTGAATATATTATCACTGACTAAAAAAAACACTGTTTCCGATGCGTGATCCTTTTTCACTTATTCAATTATGCTGGTTGTTTTTACCAACTCAAAATGTTGCGAGACAATATGATTTTTTGGTCCTCGTTTGAAACACGGCTAGCCAAAAATAAACTAAGAGACGAAATGTTTGTGGAAAGCCTAATTTCGTTCGTTAATATCACTATAGTGTTTCGTCTAAGGATGAAAATGACGAAAAAATATAGCTCGAATTTCACGATAATATGGGAGAATTTTATCACATAACCGAAACTTCTATCGTCAAGATGCATTAAGGAGGATATGGAGAAGGGAGCGCACACGGTCAACATTCATACCAGAGATACAAATTGAAACGGAACGAAAAAATGGTTTTGACTTATAACTGAACCGGAGCAATGTGAACGCTCCGGAACGTTCCGCATCTATGTGTGCGTAAGTGTGTATGCGCCGAAGAAATATTATCGATACGTATTGCTACACACTATAATATGCACACTATAATATAGACTATTCCAGAGAATATTTCATAGTGCAAAGCAGAGACGAAGGATATCGCATAAAAGAGAACAAGCATGGGCAACTAGATGATTTTTTGGGCCACCAAAAATTTCATTACCAATTCTCTTTTGTGTGGATATCCTTCGTCTCTGCTTTGCAAAATAAAATATTCTCTGGAATAGTCTATATTATAGTCTATAATATAGTGTGCGTATTATAGTATGTATCGATACGTATCGATAATATTTCTATAGTCAGCCCAGTGTCTGTCACTAACACGCTTACATATTGCACAGTTGTGTGAGCGTGTGATCTCATCGCATTGAACATTTTGGAACGTTCTACTTACTCCGGTTCGTTCGATACACTAGAGGAGTGAAACAGTGGAACCGTTCAAAAATCGGTTTGTATGAGAAATATCAAACCGGTTTGTATCTCTGATTCATACAAACTGAATGTTCGAACAGAGTTTTTGACAACGCCTAACGGCAAGTACGCAGTTCAGCCAACAGACGACCAAAGAGATAGCCCCATAGATTTTATATTTGTCAATAAATCTCAAATGTTTTTATCTGTCTCAAACGTTTTATCTTTCCATTTTCGTTGAATAAACATTAACGTGTTGACTATAATGGTTTCATTTGTACACGAACGAAAATGTTATTGTATTCTTCTCCGCCATCCACGATGAATTGTTTCATAATTTCTTTTCATCTTTTTTTGTCCTCTCCCTCTTTTAGTCTAGTTCTGTCCCGGTGTTTCATTGAAAAACATTCTTTACATTCTTCAAGTAATTGTTTCAGAAGTCATCAAATCAGTAGTTAAGCATTTGGTTGAGTCTTATGGCACCAACAACCAAAACAAAAAACCGTAACAAAACAAAACACATAAAAAAATGAGTCATCGTCACTCATGGTCGCCAACCAACTGCATATTAAGCAAAACTGTAATTAAATTCACTTCGTGTGTGTTTACGACTTGATCTTCAGCAATTTTAATTGAAAACTGTAATTCGTATTTAGGCCAGTGATGAATATAAACAGCAAAACTATCTTTTGAAAATGGCAAACAATAGCAACTACAAAAACAAAACAATATTCCAAGATTATTCTCGCTATGAATGGCATCAGATGCGGAATTCGAAAATGAATATCGGATGGCATCAGTTCAAGTTTAACAAACATTTTTGTCGTTGACTTTGGAAAAATCCAAACAGCAAAAATCTAACGAGCGCAATGTCATTCATCGATGTTCAACTAGTAATGCATCCGGAGCTTGCTTCTAATAGTATTCGATGAAAGAAAAAAATAAAATTTCATTTCGATTCAATGGATTTTAAGCTACACAAACATTCTTGTTGGTTTGCCAATACAAAAAGTTGTGCCTAGAAAATGATGACGCCGAATTTTTTTTTGTTAGTAAAACGTACAACATTCACAACTGTTTTTGTTGGCTTCGGTCTCCTTAAGTGCGAAGCAAGGCACCATGACCGAGACTGATATTTGATACTCTAATCTTAAGATTACGCACCGATTACGTCAATATAAAAATAATAAATACTTTTTTTTGCTCTGGGCTTTTTTCGGTGTTCGCCTTCGATTACTCTTTTTTTTACATTTTCCAATGTGCGTGTGTATATTTGGTTTTTGCTTTTATTTCGTCGTGGGCAATGTTTACTCCCTTTGCGGATGTAGCAGCTAGGATCAGAACATTACGAACGAAAAAAACAACAACAACTGCGTAGCTCATCGTGTATATATTCTGGATGGTGTTAAACTGAAGATGTAATGTACGAATTCAGTAAGGATGTGTCTTTCTTTGTGTTGCTCGACGGAAAATTCCTATTCAAATTCAATTTGGCAGCTGTGCTCCACGGATGCTCTTGCTATTGCTATACTCGTACACCAACTCGTATCAAGTGTGTTGAAAATCAAATGAAACTGTTATATTTATCTCGTATTTATTCAATTTTTTTCCTCATCTTTATGGCATTTTTTGTTTGTTGGTCGGTGAATGTATGAATACGAACGCTTCGTCTTTTTTTGTGTGTGCTGATGCGCTTTCATTTACTTCAGATTTCGTGAACTTTTCCTTTTGAAAATATATATATTTTTTTATTTATTCATTGAACAAACAAGACGAGCATTAGCAATGATAAACTTTGAAAATCAAGTTAAATAAAAACGGACATTCTTTTTGTGGGGGTGGTGATCATCCATACATATTTTGATACAGACGATGGGCACTGGTTATATCGCGTTCAATAAGTATGTTTATTTGTTTTTTTTTTCAATTTTTTTTTATATTTTTGATATGTGTTGTGTGTTTATAAGTGTTCGTTCGTTCATTGGTTCGTTACTTGTTTCTATCTAGTTCTCTATCGGTACATATTCGAATCAAGAGATAGAGAAACAGAGTAGAAAAAAAAACAGCAACAGCAGCCGGAATACCAAGCGACAATATGTCTGTCGTCTGCTTTGTAAATTTACTTTCCATGTATCAATATCAATAGGAGTCACTTCATCATCTTTAAATCTAAACAACATTAGAAACAATTTTCAAATACGTGAAACGTTTCGAATCGATAGCCGCATTAAGGGGGAAAAAAACCACTCAAAATGTCATTAAATCGAAACTTCGACCTTTTTTTTCTTGTTCCCTTCATCAAAAAGAGAGGAGACGAGTAACGATTGAGTGCAAACTGTTGAGTTTTGTGTGTGACTTTTTATCGAAACGGTGTATGTTTTACACCGCCTTTAATTTTCCAATATACATGACCAGACATCGGTTCAAAATAAATATAAACAACGACAACGCCAGATTTGATTGAAGATCAGTTTAATCTATTTAAGACGTAAATAAATCAGTTAATTCCGACATTCGCTTTTGGTGTCGAGGATAGCGTTATTTTAAAGTCATATACAATGTGCACGCCTGTAAACTGGCAAGTGGCTTACGATCAAATTGAATAAATTAAATCGGTTATAAAACCGTTCGGAGAAAGATTTTGACATGATCTGTATTGTGTCTGAGCGTAAGAGCCTCCTTCACTTTGCATTAATAATGAAAAAGACCTTAATTTTTTAATGGCTTTAATTAGGAAAAGTAACATCTTTGAAAATGCATTTCAATTCATGCTAAAATACTGCGGTTTGTCAATGGGATCTGCCCATTTTAAGCGAAAGGATTACATAAAATTCATATTCGCGTCAACAAGTCGGTTTTATTAATTAGCAACCAGATCGACGCTGACTATATGCCTTGACCACCCGGTCATGTCAGATTTATTCGAAAAAGGACCCATTACGTACGTATGTATATAAAGTAAAAGTGCATTGCTTGATACCTTCCTATGGTGACCTGAGCCAGGTCTAATTCAACGCCATTCTAAAATGTGATTCAATTTCTGTTTCTTTGAATTTGCTTAGCCATAAAACCACATTTAATACACATACAAAACAATGCCTTGCATAACCAGACGTTTAGCATCCGAAATCAGGATAGCAGTTGATTTTTTTTCGAAAATCAGAAATTTGTCCAAATGTCGATTAATTGTATCACAATTTGAGATATCGGCGCAACTAAATTCATTTGACGATTAAGTGGTTTTTTTCTTGTGTGTGTACTTGCTGCAACCTCTTGTACACATTCAAATTAAATTACCATCGGTGCCGAGGAAAAGCACAAATACTCGATATTCCATTTAAATGTTATACCCAATCATTTGTCTCACACTTTTGGCTCGTTTATCGTGACGATCGATTCGAAAATTAAATGTGATTTTAACCACATTGAATGAGTATCGACCGCATAATATACACAATTGCAAAATGATAAATGGATTTGAGATGCGGGCCACTTCATAATTTGCGTATCAATGCAACAAAAGGTCAATTATGCATTCAGCAAATCAGCATTCGCATCTCTGAATGCATACGTGCAAAATGACCCAAGATGATGTCCAATAATGAACCACAAGATGTTCCGCACACTTCTCGATAGCATTTAGTCAGTGGCTTGCAAACCACAAATTAATACAATATCAAAGGTATTGTGATTGATACAATAATTGGTGGCAGCCACCACCACGTACTTTATATAATATCTGCCACTTTTAAAAACTCTAGTGCGGTCGACACGACACTCAATGTATGTTGGTATTGTATTTATTGTGTTAGACACAGGGGAAATCAATGTGTAAGTGATTTGACATTGTAATGAAGGATATGAAGGGAACTCGAATGTATGTGATATCAATACATATGGGATGTCAACAACTTAGATACGAATTGATGATTTTCATTCAAATTCATTGTCTTTCAATTTTATTCATTACTTTTTATTGCATATTATTCCTTGTCACAGTCTTTTTCATTTCTCAAAATATTCGCACAGTTTTTCTATTCGTTACTAGCTATTTACAGCAATTGAATCAAGTGAAAAGCAATGGTGTCTAACGGTTCGAATAAATTAGTTGAAAATAGAATTCACGCCATCTATATTCATCTATATTGCCATGTTATTTACTTGTGTAAGAGAGCAATCGACTTCGCTATTGCGTCCACACTGGCGGCGAACTGTGTAGAGACAACATGCAAAAATACAAACATTAATGTTTAATTTGATCATGACAAAACGAGATGGCGTGGTCTTGCGAGACCACATCGCTTACATTACCGAGATACGAATGTTAAGCACGATTGGTGAAAAGTATTGATATGAAATGACAAGTAATGAAGAATTAAGTGAATCTCCCCTTGGAATTGGATGGGTTTTGATAAAAAAAATGTAAAGAAGATGGATTTTTTAGGATTTGAAATAAGGATAAAAGATGTTATTAGCTTTAGAGAGGCTCCTGTTTTTATGTGCATGATTGACGCATATCGTTACCGCTTTCAGACGATTTTGAGCGCTTTTCAGCGTTTTCATGAATTCCCATTGATATGCCATTGAAGATTTCATATCATGAAAATATCTGCAACGGGATCCAGTTTAATACGTATATTTTTCATTGTACACCGCATTTAAGCTGGCTTTTCACATCGACGCCTCATTTCACCAATCAACTAGATCAATTCGAATTGGTTTGTACCAGCTCAATAAATGTGTTGAGTTAAATGATAATGGTTAATATACGCCGAAAAAATAAGCCCAAAGTAAAATGTTTCGTTTGTATTTAAGCAGCCTGAATGTATAATATTCAACCATCAAATGCACGTTCTGGAGTCTTTCTCGTTTTACTACTGGATATTCAATGTTTTATTGATTCATTGAGCACGCGTATGGTCTACCGAATGATTTTTGCTGATGCGCAAATTCGATCTCCCTCATACTCGCACTAATTAATAATAGATTGGTTTTAATAAATGAATGACGGGCGCAGTTTACGAGCGCAAACCACATTTCTTAAGAAAAGAGCACAAAAAATGAAAAAAAAAGAAAAAAAACACACATACACACATTCACAACAAGATGAAAAGTTAGAACGGCGAACAATTTACTTACTCTTATCTCCCGGAGTCAATTATCCAGCTGATGACAGCAGAGTGTGGGTGCAGTGAACAGCACATGTAAATTGGATCAGAGCGCGAGCGACCCACAGGCTACAAAAGCCGTGTTTCTTGCTATGTATCTACGGGGTTTTTTAGGTCTCGGCTCTTGTGCTGTTGAATCTCCCTCTCGTTTGTAATTCGAGTGTGTTTCGATGAGGTTCGTTTAGTATTATATTCCGTTGGATAAAAGAAGCACTTAACTCTTATTCAAGTAAGGTTTACCAGTTAAAAACACCACAAAAAAACTTTCGCGTTTTGCATATTTCGCATCGATGAACGAAACAAAACAAAAAAAAATCAAAATAAAACTATACGAAATAAGCAGCTAGTTTTTTTTTCAGTGAAGTCTCGTGTTTATAAGCAATTTTTTGCGATATATTCCTTATTAATTTTGTTGTTGTTATTCTTTCTCTTTTCACTTGGTGTCCGTATTTGCTCTAAATTGGCACAACCAATCTAATGTTTTGCTTGCTTTCCGTCAATCAATCGTTGCATACAGTTTCTGTGATTGTAAATCGGAAAAATGGAAAAAAATATAAATTCAAATACATCAATAATATTGATCAATGATTCCAATGTATAACTGAATATGGTGAATGAACAAACAAATAAATAAAAACTAAACGATCTCATGAGAAATCTCACTCAACAACACATTATTGATAGTGACATAACGAAACATAATGCAAATAACAAACAAACAACACGAGAGAACTAAAAACAATAAACTTGTCACACATACACAAAAAAAAGGAGAGAAAACTTTCGAGGAGAGAAGTAAGAAGAAAAAGTTCGAAGAGTTGAGAGGAAAAGAATTATAAAATATGTATGAAAAAAATGAAGAAAAAAAAAACAATAACAAAAGTGTTTGGACCGAGCACATGCATGCGTTAAAATGATTTAATTGGTCCAGAGGAGAGAAAAAAAACCAAGCAAAACAAAATTTTATATTGCATGGGGAATATTTGCGTGGTTACTATTCCATCTTCATCATTTTACAGTGTTTGTTTGTTTGTTGTTGCTTTTTTGTTTTTGTTGTTGTTGTTGTTGTTGTTGTTGTTGTTGGTTTCACAACACAGCCGGTTCTCTATTCTCTGTGTGTTGTGTGTTCTGTGTTCTGGTTTCAAGTAAATAACCAAGAATCTCTTTTGTGTCATATCGAATGTTTTTCTGTCACATTTGATCGCCTTCATCTGCAAATGGCATATGTATGATAAGTATCTATCATGTGCGCTCATTGCTCTTTGTGTGTATAAACGCATGTACCTGGTGCGGTACGTACGATATTGCTCGCTTTTTTTCTGTTGTTTTGTCCATTTTTTTCCTCTCTTCCATATTTTTTTCTGCATTTCTTTTGGTTGCTCTTCATTTTCTGTTAATTTTATGTCGTCGATCGACTTTACAACACAATAAAATTTGGGTCAAATAAGACCAACCAAGAGGATGAAACGAAATAATGTAAAGAAAGAGAAACAGTGATATGAAGAAAGCATTGCTCAACACACGATCATTGCATGCAAATAAATGCGGTGCTTCGATTTTTGACTGTGTGACACACAAAAAAGAAACGATTTTTTGTTGTTGTCTCATTCGTTGTGTGAAATTAGGTACAAAACCAAACTTATACGTGTTACTCGGAAAGAACGATAATCGTTTTAAAATTGTCATTGTCATGGGAAGGGAAAACTGTCACTTAAAAAAAACAACAACAGAAAGATGCACACAAGATATACACAAAGACTTAAAATAAAGCCAGAGGAAAGAAACACACAGAAAAAAATGGAAATATACTCCAAGAAGTCATCAATTACACGGTAAAAATACTCGAAAAAACACATACACACACAAAATATTTCAACAGATTTCAAAAGCCGATGCCGATCGACAAATTGACTGTCTCGATTGGTTGGGATCATGAGAGAGTAAAATTTCAATCATCCGAAAATTGATTTCGATTTTATTTCGTTTCTCTTCGTGCGTTTCAACGTGTTTTTTCAATATTACTGCGTACCATGCTTGTGATGTGTGTATTACATGTGCGTGAAGAAATAAAAATGAAGCATACGCAAGACGGGTTTGAAAATCGGTCAGAGGTAAATTTACGCCATTATGGACTTTCTCAAAAATGAAATATTTTTCCACGAAGTAAACTTGATTTGAATAAATTGAAACGACAAAAATTTGACTCTCCAACGATCCAAACTGAAGGCGTGAGTGAACCAGCAAAATGAATGCGCCCCTGTTGATGAAATAGTCGGTAAGTTTAAATTGCAAATGGGTAATATTTCAATTTGCTTCTCTCGAAGTGGTTCGGTAAAACCCATCAATTCGATCAAATTTATTTGATATGATATTGAACCGAAGCATGAGGCTTGGCAATCTAATTGATGGTCGATCTGGTTGGCAGGGATGATTAAATGGTGTATAATGAAGTGTGGCATTATAATGAAGCTCAGTGTGAGTGAACACCACAGAGCCGATTACGGCTGGTTCAGAAGCATTCTAATTAAGCGATCAGAAAACAAGTGGAAAAAAGAGAAGATTTTTACTTTCTTTTCGGAATGATTTGTATATCGTACGTGCATGCGGTGTCAATCGCTTAATGCATACTGAAACGAGGTAAACACATCATTAAAATGATTTATGTTGGACATATTTTCTCTAATTATTCGATTGAAATTTCAAGCGATCTTAAGCCATGGACGATCGATTTTAAAGCGATTCGACTGATGAAAACGATGAATCAAGCCCAAGTCTAAACACACAGACAACGCCAAATGATTTCCCAAGAAACGGGTAGCAGCCCTTTGAAGAGGCGCTCGCCGTTCAGTCAATCGGTCGGTCGGTCGGTCGATGTGTTTGATGTTTGGTGTATGCACACGTTCAAACGTGCATGGAAAGTGGAGAAAATGTTGAACTGAATGTGTTCGATGGTGAATATGGAATCGTACACTCTTGTATTCATGCGTATTTGACGCGGTCGATGTTCTTGTTTTTGTTTTTGTTTTGATTCAACGCACACAGACAAACACCCACGGAATGGATAGAGTGTGACTGTTTTGCAAAGGACATTGCGCCTTTTGCGAATATGATTACAATCATTCTAACATACCGACGCATTCGATACGAAAACAAACTGAAAACATGAATATAAACAAACATCGAGGTATACAAGCACACATCTCGTCGAATGTTCACTTTGAAAACATGCGAGTCGCAAATGCAGCGCAAACATTTTCTGTATGCCATTCGAAAGAGTTGATTTCAATGACACAGAGGCACAGAAGCGCGCAATTACACACACACACACATAGACACACACATTCACTCATACACACTCGCATGCGTTCACATTAAAATGTTGATGACACATCGTGCGAAAGTGCATCGGACCAAAAGCCGTTTTTCTATCCACATTTGGATGCTTTTCACGTATACGTACACGCACTTCCCAAATACACCATCTTTTCGTCTCGCTCACACCAATTCAGAATTCACATATGAAATTTCGCACACTAAGCACTTTACTATGGGATGAAATGGAACATATAGTGTATGGCAATAAATAAATCAAAGGCATGTTGCAAAATGAGTTTGCCTCGTTGTCGTTCGCTAGACTCTAATCAATTCGTTCGAAATGTAAAGGGTGAGACTCGGCTCAGTTATGATTGCATGCGGTTTCAACTCGATTCATTTTTCTAGCTAAGATTTCCGCACAGGAAATCACGTTTGCCGATAACGTGCGCGCACAAGACACAAACCCAACTTCCATGAGATGAACTGTGTTTTGGTTTTTTGAGAAACTGGCCACATCAAATATGCATGGCGTATGTTTTGTGTGTGTATGTGAGTGTGTGTGATGTAACTTGGGATGTGAATTCATGAATTGCTGTATTTTTTTATTTATCGTAATTGAATTGGGAAAGTCACACTTCCAATGGTAGACGCATTAGCCAAATCAAATGGCTACATTTCGCATACAATTAATTCGAGATTGGCTTTTTCTGATATTACATTGACTTTAGGTTTTCGATCTGTTTCAATCAATTGCACCGCATTTGTGTGTGTCCCATTCCAAAAACAAAACACCAACTGTTATCGTATTTCATTAAATTTGACTTTTTTTTAACACGATTTAGTTGATTTTTAAAACAACTGTTTATTTTCTATACATATAAAAAGAGATTGTTGACAGTTTTTCCTTTTTCTTGTCGGTTCTTTTTCTCAAACAACATAACACCGATTGACCAATCAAATCACAAAATTGACAACACAACCATCTACTTTTTCAATGGGCTTAAATGTTATTAAAAATCAAAATAGAACGTACACAACAAAATGGAACTGAAATTCAAACAATAACAACGACTTTTTACCAAATCTACAAACAACACAAAAAAAAATTAAATTCAAAAAATAACAACACAACAGATCGTGCTTCTATTCGCTCCGTCAATTGATTTCGACTGCTCAGAAACAATACTGACTTCATACTACTGAGTGCGATTATCATCGACAAAATCGGGCTATACATATGTATGCTTTTTAAACACACTAGAAAAATAACGGTGTAGGTATACTATACCTAAAAATCAGCATATGAGTGTATACCGCACGTTGTTGTCAATGTATGCGGTCTTTGAATGGCGGCTACGATCTCTGTATGTGGCGATGTGCATGAGTATTCGATGTGTATCGGCATGAGCGCTGCGGATGTGTGTACGGCGAAGGTTCACCTTCATTATTGTTGCAACCAGAAGTATCTTTAACGCTCGCAAAACCGCACACTGGCCGCTCGCTGTTACCGCTTTACGTTTGGAAACGTCGGAGCCACCGCACCCGCATTGATTTATACTCTACGATCACTTAAGAAGACCATAAACGATTCAATGGTCGTGAAAAAGAGTTGCTGGAACAATTAAACACTTAAATGGTTCTATATAATCAGCAAAAGATCATGACAAGTCTTTCGTATAATTACCGGGGAATTGCTCTGAGTGGGATGTTTAGACTTGTTCGACAATGTTTTGAAATCATAATTTATATGACTGCTCCTCCAAAAATAAATAATCTTTTAAATTACGGTGTCTTAATTGTATGCACTATGATCTATCAATCTGAAATAATGAAGAAAATTCTAGCCTATTCATGTGTGTTCGTATGAAAAAATGAAATTTCGTTACCTCTGATTTCGGTGTAAAATCTTGTGCACATCTAAAAAATATATCAAACATGTTTGAGAATTCTCTTAATATTTTAATAACACTAGATAATATATTCGATACTTTGTGGATAAGTAACATTGAAGACTTAGTATTCAGTTTGAACAGTTCTTTAAGCTTTTCTGTGTAATCATTTCACAGAAAACTAATTTGTTTCAGTTGTCACATCCGATTATCAGCCCAGGGCCACTTAATTTTTTTATTAATACTCAGCATAAGACTTGGCAATCAATGAATGTGGAAAATTCCAATACCTAAAGATTCGTCAATATGTTTTGCTCTTGCAACAGTGTGAACATCAAGCGATCTCAAAGTGAATTCAAATGTGTTTACGTTCATGTTCATTGTGTGTTTGTGTTTTGTGTTTTGTTTTGGTTCATATGCTACATGCTTGACCTGTCTCTGCCTGTATATGGTCGCATTTTTGCCATGTGTGAGTGTGCAAGTATGGTCTCATTCGAGCGTGCGTTCGTTTGTGTGTATGTTTGTTTGGAAGCCGAAAGCAGAGAAAAATGAAATAAAAAGACGACCGAGCAATAAATATTGATAACCGATTTGGTAGAGTCCTTTCTACTAACATTGCGAACGCATCAGCCAGCATCACTGATTACTGAAGATCGGCCAATTTTCGTTCACATCTTATTTTTGTGTGTGCAAGTGTGCAAGTAGAGAACTGAGTTTACTCTTAAAAAGAAGACAAGCATTGGAATAGAATGGTTTTAAGAAACCAATCAATGTATCAAATGACATTAAATCAATCTCTGATCGGAAGCATACCTGTTGTTATTGTCGTGAAATCATGAACAACGTCAACATGTGATTACTGAAATTGGTTTAGAAAGAAAAAACCAAAACTCGACTGAGAACAACCGAAAAATCAAATGTTCCAGTCTATTTGGCGTAAAAATCAAGGTAACATTACGATGGCAAATGGAGTCTTAAATAAAAATAGATAGAATCTCATCGTAGAAAAATCTAGACATTTGAATTATTTTCGAGCTTCTTTGCGGCAATAAATATGTTTAGACGATTTACGTTCTCAACATAAAAGACGGCTAGTATTTGCTGAGTTTCCCTGTGTTTCCTATTTTTCGTTTGTCTTTTTGTTATTCAATAGGCAAAGGTTTTTGGGCACAACTATAACATTTCCATGGTGGTATCAAATTGGTAGCAGGTAATATAATACATTGATTAGTCATATGAGAAGAAGAAATATGTCAATGAAGAGATGTTTGACATTTTTAACAACTAAATATTGACAAACACAAAATCGATGACTGAAAATAGAATGTTAAGTTTTGTTTCCCTCGTTCTCAATCGAAATGGCACCAGGCACTTAGATTTTAATGAATTCATCAAGATCTATCGTCTGTAAATGAAACAGACAATTCAATTGCAACAGCATATTCTCAATTCTCAAACAGTATTATGTTGGTAAAATCCAATGATCCAATCATTTAAAACTAAATACAGAGTTGAATTTATTTGAGTCAATTTGGGGTATTCAAAAATGCAATAGTCCATTTGATGCTAGGTTTTGTCCATTGTGAAACAATCGTGCACTAGTATGTTGTCTTGAAATTGTAAATACGGTGCAAGTGTATTCCTTGAAATCTCAACATTCACTTGAATATTCAAAGAACAATTATTTTTGCTAATCTCGATCCAAAGCTTGACCACATTCTCATTTGTACAAGTTTATGAAATACTTTGGTCCGTACTGAGTATTGACCGAATCATTTAATATAAGAAGATACAAGTCAAGCAGTCGCATTGCTTGTAATTTCATCTACATCTAGGTTTTTGGAAATTTATGATTGAATTCTTCCCATTTCTCCAAATGATTCAAAACATTCAAGATTAGATGTTCGGAAGAGGTATGGCAGTTGGAATATGTAAAAAGTACTGTTTACTTTCGCCAGGCAAACAAACTCAATCAGCTGGCACAAATCAGTTTTTGGTGTTTTTTTTTATTTCTCTTTTTATAATCGGTTTGCATATTTACCATAGTCTCAATGAATATTCAAACGTAATCGATGAGCGTATTGAAATTCGGTCACTTTCTAATAGCGGCCGTATAGCTTTTTAGCATGCTTTTCACTGGTGTAACACAATTCGACACCTTACGAACGTGACAAATCACACATAAGATACTCATGATATACACACGCATGCACATCGCAACATTTTACACACACACAAACACCGACGTCCGTTCAGCGAACAGGGGTTTGGGGGCATCGAAAGACCGAAAGACCTGATCTGTTGATTGTAAATACAAATAAATCATTAATTTCCTTTTCAATTTGCACGGCTAAATAAAAACAATACTTCCCGATTTTGTTCAATGACCATGTTAATTGCGAGTTGATTCATCGCCATTCACTCCAACTACCAACACTTTAAACACTCTCTTTGAATTTCTTCCATTCTCTTTCTTTTGCTCACTCTCTTTAATTTCTGTGTCGTAATCGTAAGTGTTCCGTTTCGATTGACTTACCGATAAGAGCATCTCATGCACACACACACACACCCAATGATGACATAGAGAGAAAAATCGAGAAAAAGAAGCAGAAAAATCAAACTCCAGACACAGACGGCAAGATAAACAAACTTAGAACAAACATTCAAGCAGCAGCAGAAACACACGGCCGGAGAACACCGGGAGAAAATACAATTGTCAGAGTGTATAGAGAAAAACTGGAGAAGTGCAGAGAGAGAGAGAGAGAGAGAGAGAGAGAGAGAGAGAGAGAGAGAGAGAGAGAGAGAGAGAGAGAGAGAGAGAGAGAGGAAAGCAAAGAAAAAGAGGAGAATATCTATTTATAGTTTGTGTTTTTATGTGCTTGAACCTCATTTACTACTTCTGAATCAGAAAAGTGAAACAAAAATAAAAGACAACAAGAAATAGAAGATAAAAACGACAACAACAACAACAAAAACTACTACAGCGACAGCACCACTGCACGAACCAACGACAAAAGTGATTGCAAATGTAAACGTAAACGTGATGCACATTATTTATACGTGCATAAGGTGCTACAGAGCACACATCCGGGCAAATACAACATGTTCTAAAATCGATCGAGACAAACGAAGACATCGAAGAAAAAAGTGAAACACTCCATCAGCCAGCAGATCGGTTGGCTTTCTTATTCTATCAAACCAAGCAAAGGTATTCGATAATACGAATAAAAATTACCACAGAGGTTTATGTACACGGTGCACAGTGTTTCATTGTGAATGCACTTCAACAGCTTGCTCTAATAATGGATAAAAACGAATTACTGGGAAAAAAATCCAAGTTAAAAAACAAAACGTTGTCTGTTCAACAACAAGATATCTTAATTTAGTTGTATTTTATTATTTTTTTTAAAAAGTGGAAGGGCAAAATGTAATATATATAATAACAATTATGTCAATTACGGCCATCTAAGATAAAATTCTATAATTCATAGAATCAAATACTTTGAATATTCTCCATCGTGATATTGTAATGAAAAGACGTTTTGCTGGCTGATGTTGAATAAATTTAGGCAAAGAAAAAAAAACTAACCGAAATAGTTCAGTGGCATTTGATCGTAACGTTATCTCCTCCGTAGTCATAGATTTATTACATTTTCGCCAAACTTGAGCGGGAGTAGTCAAATTAGAGCGATGAGTATTGCATGTGGTTGGCCTTTTTGATTGATCTTTTAATATCCGACTCGGGTGCGGTACCGTTTTTTTGTGTTCGCCGCATTTCATATTTCTACCTTGTTAACAATCGTTTTATGTTTCCACGTTCTTTAAAGTGTCATCTGATTTTTACACAATTTAACCGGAAATTTTTGTTCGATTATCGGTCTATTGAATCCACCATGAATCCATTTATTTTATACAGTCGATATGTGCTCACTGAAAATAGATTGAGCTTTTGACGCTGTATGGGACACCATAATTAACAGCCCAACTGACTTTGAGTGCGTCGAATGAAACAACTATAAAAATATGCTACCAACCTACTTTTGTCATTTCATTTAAAATTAAAATAATAATAATGGTTATTCAAAACCTTTTTTGAGAAAGTCCGCTAAAATATACCCACATGAAAATCGACAGCAAATCATTCGCTGCACAGTGAATCTTCTCTGGGAAACTTAATCAGCGGAATTTACTGAGGGCACATCTCAGATCAGTTTAGGCTATGCAAATGTGTGGTCAATGTGTATCAAAACACTAGCATCGGAGCAAACGGAAGAAAAAACACAGCAAATGTGCCAACTCAAATTCTACTCTGAAAAAACATTTGCAGGGATTTCGAATAAAACTTGTCGTGAAATGTCTTTTCACCACAAGTTTTTATTTGCATTTGAAAAATGTGTGGGGTTTTATGTGTCAAAATGTATATTTACATTGAAAACTTTGCATTTTGATACATAAAACCCCACAAACTTTTCGAATGCATATAAAAACTTGTGGTGAAAAGACATTTCAGTGAACGATGGCGCTGTTAAGTGTGTCCAATAAAGGTTTATATTTCACGGAGTGGTACGGGACTGCATTGCACAATAACGGCGGTGTAAGCGGTGTGAGTCGTTTTTCACCAAACGTAAATAGGCTAGATTAAAGCAGCCACATCCAACGTTTATTATGCCACGGACGTGACACCAAAAATAAAGCGGATATTAAATTCTGCCATCTTTTGATTGTCTATTTGCAATAAACGAAGGTGGTGTTTATGTACGGAAGCTAGCATTCTGGTGGTTTACAGTGTTGAAGGAAACGTCAACCAAATGCTATGCTAAAACAAACCGCATCATTGAATTGGCACAAACTCTGTGCCTCGTAAACTCAGTTATCACTACCACTTTCGTCGTTTGCATTTTAACGTGCCCATTTGTTAAATATCTTCGAAGTATTTATTAAACTTTGGTGATTTTGTTGGCGGGTTTATGCACTAGACCACGTTAAATAATAGATTTGCTTGCAGTTAGTCAATTTGTGTCACAGTCATTCATCTTCTAAATCTTATCTGGGACGTAATACAGACAGTAAGGTACAGTGATATGAAAAAAACTCACACACACACACACACACACACAAATTAACCGTGTCATTTTCTGGCTAAACTGTCTATTTATTTAAATGGCATCTCCATCATCTGCATCAACATCAGCATCATTTATTTGTCTTTTTTCATTTTTTTGGAGAAGACCCAAAGCACCATATTGGTTTCGACGAAATTGCTGTGTAGCAAAGAATTCGTGACAAAAGTAACGCAGAATTTCGATATATTTTACCAATGGTATTAGTCTTCATTTGCATGACTAGATCCCATAAATTTAATTCATATCTTGTCTGTGCAATCAACTGATGGAATTCAATTTGCACATCGTCTACTTATTTGGTATGCGCTGAACTCGAACAGATCCAATTGCTAAGCCCAAAAATGATTGATAGTGAAGTGAAGCCGCAAAGTATGTTTCGGTTTTGTTTGTGAAAATGAGTGACGAAATTATAAGTTGCCTGTTTGCCAGAGTGTGTGCAGTGTGCAGTGAGCACTGTTCAATGTTCATATGGATGTTGTTGTGCTCTGTATGCTTTAAACAGCCACCCAACCTGCAGGCAACCTGGCAATTTGTTCAGCAAAAATGTTTGCCTTATGGGGCCATGTGTTTGAAATAATTAAAAAATCATTTATTCATGATCAATAGACCAAATACATTAGTTTACATAACCGAAACAATTTTATCGCTCCGTGTGTTTGTGTGTGTTTGTGTGTGTGTCTGCCATGTTTTTAGAGCGCCAATATTGTATGCTCCGGTACATTGGACAGTTGCATATGCGCTCCGCATTTGTTTGTGATGCGACAGTTCCGTAACACAAACACCCATACATGCATTATTCTTGTAAACAGAATTATTATCTTTATCAGTACTAATTTGTGCAAAGCCACAGTTTAAGAGTTCTCAGCTCCGCTAAATGCAAAATGTTTCATTTGGATTTCCTATGATTTTATTGTATACCATTCCATTCCGTTCCATGTGGCCCAGCACCCTTCGGTCTCTCTGTCACTTGCACAATGTAAAAATACATATGCATATTCTGGATTCGAAAAATGTCCCACTATCAGAATCGATCGAAAGTAAAATGCATAAATTATGTTCTTTGCTTTTCTTCAAACATTTGTGTGCCTGTACTTGATGAATAAATCATTATCATGATTCTTTAAGTAATTTGCCATGCGAACATTTTATCAACGTTTACACGTAATAATAAATACCTTTAACATCGATCGGTTACAATAATATTATGCATGTTCTTCGAGCAAAAGCAAACACGTTTATTCATATCGTTCATAAATTCAAGCAAATACAATTCCACATTCATTTTATGGGAAATCATACGTAGGTAAGCCTGATCGAGTCGCAAATACTATGCAAAGCTGAAGAGTCTCACAATTGTGCAGATAAATGATTTAAGATTGCATCAAAGACTAAAGTGAGTGAATGTGTGTTTATAATTTTGCGCGTGTGTTTATTGGTGTGCCGAGTACCATTTTGCATTCATGTTTTTTTGGTTAGAATATGCTGCAGACCATGGTCGGCTGTGGCTCTATTAGTTTGTGATGAAGTTGAATGAGACCGATAGAGCTGAATCTCATATATAATGCATATGCGTTACATGACACATTTTTCCGATTCATTGAAAACCAAAAACACACACACACACACACACACACACACACACACACACACACACACACACTATTTCAGCTATTTCGAAAACCGGCTTCTTCTGTATGACACCGATGAAGGCCGAAAGGAGTACAAAATCACTGCAGGCGTACCACAGGGTTCCATTCTGGGACCGACACTGTGGAACATAATGTACAACAAGGTGCTGAAATTGAACCTACCCAGAGGGGTAGAAATTGTCGGTTTCGCGGACGACATTATCATAATAGTAAGGGGGCAATCCCAAGAAGAAGTAGAGACTCTTGCCTCAGAGGCGATAGAAGAAGTGGGAAAATGGATGAGCACTGTCAAACTACAGCTAGCTCACCACAAAACCGAAGTAATGCTAGTAAGTAATTGCAAGAAACCGGTGTCAGCAAAAATCACAGTCGGAGAACATGAAATAACTTCAGAAAGACATCTGAAGTACCTCGGAGTAATGTTGGACGACCGTCTGAATTTTAATGAACACGTTGAGTACATCTGTGAAAGGGCAGCCAAGGCCCACACAGCA
Organism: Aphidoletes aphidimyza; assembly: GCA_030463065.1. Classification (NCBI taxonomy): domain Eukaryota; kingdom Metazoa; phylum Arthropoda; class Insecta; order Diptera; family Cecidomyiidae; genus Aphidoletes; species Aphidoletes aphidimyza. The sequence continues at coordinate 15,538,624 of CM059997.1, read as the reverse complement.
ATAGCGAGAATAATGCCGAACACGTACGGCCCAAGAAGCAGCAGAAGGCGCCTCCTAGCAAGCGTCACCACGTCTCAGTTGAGATACGGCGGCCCAGCATGGTCAAACGCGCTAGAGACAAAGATAAATCAGGTTCTGTTCAACAGAGTACACAGATTATCAGCGATGAGAGTAGCGAGCGCGTACAGGACCATATCTTACGATGCGGTCTGCGTACTAGCGGGCATGACTCCTATCACCATAATGATAGGCGAGGACAACCAGTGCTACAACCTGAGAAAGACAAATGCGTTGAGTGCTAGACAAGCACGGAAGCAAGCAAAAGAGGAGTCGATGCGAAGATGGCAGACGGAGTGGGATGCGTCGGAGAAGGGCAGATGGACCCACCAACTGATCCCAAACATAGCAGCCTGGACAAACAGAAAACACGGCGAAATAAATTTCGATCTGACGCAGTTCCTCTCAGGCCACGGGTGTTTCAGAAAGTACCTCCACAGATTTGGGCATGCAAGATCACCCTTCTGCCCTCACTGTGAGCAAACCGAAGAAACGGTCGACCACGTAGTCTTTTCCTGCCCCCGATTTGAATCGGAACGAGCGGAAATACTGACCCTGGCGGGGCAAAACACAATAGCGGAGAACGTGGTACAGAGAATGTGCGCAGACGAGAACATATGGAACGCAGTGGGAAACGCAGTTTCCAAAATTATGTCCAGACTAAGGACAAAATGGAACGAAGATCAAGCAGCAGAAGAACAAGAAACAGAAACGACGGGCGCGTGAGCGCAGCAGGCCCCCCCGAAGTAATACCTAACGGTGGTCCCGGGGAGGATCAGCAGGAGACCGGGAGGCGGGTTTTAGTCGGTAAGAATCCGGCACACTGTCGCGTAGCTACGACGAACTCAGTGTCTATGCAAGATTTCCCCCTCCTAACCAAAAAAAAAAAAAAAAGAACACACACACAAACACACACACACACACACACACACACACAAACACACACACATACACACACACAGTACGCAAATCAATTTTCCCAATATATTTGCTGCCAGTGCACACAATGCTCTTTATTTAATTAAACGGCAATAACTGAATAATAAATACACGATAACAGTTTTATATGCTTCAATGCAATTCTCAATAAACTACATACTGCGAACGAATATCACTTTAAACAAATGAATAAACAGAACGACCGAATTTGTTCTGGTTAGATTGGCACATGTGTGGGCAATTTTAACTGATTCATTCAAGAAATACCCGAAAATTTACACAGACTAAATTAATGGGCATCATAAAGAAACGCAAATTATCTGTTTTCGTGACAGTTATTGAGTTGTCGATTGCTAATCGTCGATAATGAATTGGTGTTTTCAACAATAAAGAAAGGCTGGAAATAAATATTTTGGACAAATAATATTTAAAAGACTTATAACTATCACGATTTTCAAATGTTACAATTTTAACCTTTAACACATTGAGGTAGACATGGTTTTGATGTTACTTCGACTTTAGCATTAATGTATTTCAACTTTATTATTTAATCAATTTAATGCTAACGTGACTGCAAAACAAACATTTGGAAATTTTGGGCGATTTTTCGGGAAGTTTTAAGAAATTTATTACGATTTTTGGAATTTTTAGGGCGATTTTTGTTTAATTCAAATCATATGCCCTTAAGGCTTTGATAATTAACTAAATTCAGTTCATGTGTATGTTGAACTACGATCACAAACAATTATTTGGAAAATGATGAAAAAAAATATTATGCTTTACTTATCATAGCAATACATAGAAATACATAGTATTTTTATTGGGAAATTTCCAATGGAAATGAGTTGAAAATAATATTTGCGATATTAACATAAAAAAACATTTTAATTGAATTTTACGCATTTTGGTTATAGTAACCTCCATTTTTCGAATATGAATTTTGCAATATTGTGAAAAATTGTGACATTTAACGTTTTATCTTTCGCAAAATTAATTTATTGGCTAATGAGCGGTCTGAAACGTTTTAAACATTCATCACAAAATCTATCCTCTACGTAGAAAACAAATTTCGGTTTAATAAATGACACTGGTAAAATGAATGACATCTGAAAGAATGATGATGCAGTTATGTTATCGAGTGGCAAATGAAAAATGGCTTTAGCTAAGTTAATGACAGATATTTTAGCGGAATGTTTGCTTGGTAGGTACTCAATTCAGATGACACAGTTTTAATGTCCATTGAAAGCTGAAACTCTCATGTGACTTACCTTCACTTGGAGGTAACATGTAGCATATTAGCATGGCTGTTTGGATTTTGGGAAGTGTTAAAGCGATATGTTAGCAACAATTTATACTTTGTTGACGCTGCTTAAATGTATTATTTTATGTACACCAAAATAGTACAGCAAGCGTCTAGGTGCTTACTTTGAAGATTAATCCTTGTTCGATACGAAAGCTTTTAACCCGTTCTGAAAATTGTTTGTAGAGTACACACCAGACATCGTATATTTGTTTAAAACTCAAAATATATACGCAGAGTGTGTCTGCAAAGTGGCCTGACACTTTTCGAAATATTTGCATGGCAAAAAAAGTAAACTTGATAGATATACAAAAATGTAATATCATCGTTTTATATTTCAGATAGATAAGATTCAACTTGATTTGGCTCCGCTGGTGCCGGTGCATGTCTTTGCACATCAAATACCGAACATCCCTTTGAAACAACAGATTTGATATATTCTGATGTCACTCATTACGATTTGGTGCAGATAATCATTAATCTTAATCTGCATGTGTGGCGTTCACACGAGCTCTACCTTTTTTGGGTTAAATCATGCCAAAAAATGCTGCACATATCATATTCAATTGAATGGCTGTAAATATGGTGCAGACAGCCAGACAGTGGGGTGGTCGGACTATACTTGATCAACTTCCATTTTTCATTGGACACATAGCGTTTGTTCATTTCTCTTCTGTGATTTATTCTCATTGCTTGAGCATTAGGATTCTTCGTTGGCATTGTTTTGCCATCTCGCAATGCTTAACTTCTTGCTCCCCTGCTACGTGCACGGATAATCTTGAACAATGTGTTAATGGAATTTCGGCTCTAGACTACATTAATATTCACACGAGCATAAGGTGCGCCGAGCTCAACATTAATATCAACAACAGCAGTGGCAATGGCACCAATCGAAGACATGCTGCCATCGAATGCTCAAGACGTTCAACTCTGCCAGATGAAAACTCACATGCACGCTTAAATAGAAATTAAATACTATGAATAATGAATTTCCCGAAATTGTCGCGAATTTTTTCTTCGCTCTCTCCCTCTCTCTCTTTCCTTTTTTTTATTTAAGTGTACAAAAGTGAATTATGCAGTAAATCGTTACGCCGAAGTAGCCAAGCATTTTGCGAAAAACAGCACACCATGAAAGATGATAGAAGACAAAAACGGAACGCATTATTAATTTGAAGCAAGTGCTTTTGGCTTGGCGCGCTTACAAACCGGCATATTTCAATAAAATTCGGATTAATATTTGACCATAGATAAAGCACACCATTACTTCAATGTATGTATTGTATGAATTGTATATACCTCTTTTGCATTTATTTGCGCTTGGAAAGCAACAACACGTTTATCCGAAGGGTATCTTTCTCTTTCTTGCTCTCTCTTTTCTGACGCTATCTATTTTCCCATAATTATTTTGACATTCGTTTAGTTGGTGATATTATTTAATGAGTCTGACATTTAATATGCGCCATGCACTTCGTAGTGGTGAGAATTTGCATTAATGTTCACACAAAGAAATCTATGAGTAAAATATCAATGGTGTAAACCAATAACATTTATTCCAGTGTGGAGTGTTCCTATATAATATATATTTTGTTCATGTAATTAACAACACATTGATATTTTATTCATAGATTTCTTTGTGTGAACATCAATTCAAATTCTCACCACTACGAAGTACATGGCGCAATACTGAAGCTTTGGGTCGAATTCGACACATATCTCTGCACCTATCAGACAAACGTGCCGAATTCGACACAAATTGAATTCGTGTGAAATGGCGATGTTTTGAGATAGAAATAAATTGAATGAATAAAAATAAATAAAACATTTAAACGCATCTCACCGGGATGAAGAGAATCGAAACAACAAATTTGAAAAATTTATCTGTTTTTATCTAACCAATAAGATTAGCAAATGCCAATGTATTAAGGCTCAGCACACTAAGAACGCAGCTTGGAATCAACCCCTAGAAATCATTTTCTGTGTACTGTGGATCTGAGCAACCGTGTATGCCATTTTACCATTTTGGATATATTCATCAATAAACGAAAATTCAAATATGGCAGCACATTGCATGGCATTGCTGTTTCCATTTTTAAGTCGCCATTCCCGTTCAACTGAGCAAACGATGACACTAATCTATTCCAAAATGCAAAAAAAGAGAGTGGATTTGGTTTTGGTTTTTCGCGTGCTTACATTTACCAGGATCCCATTTGTCTGAATACAGTACAAACGCATTTTTTGCTTAATTTTTAATCTATTTGCACCAAACAATTTTTCCGTTAATTTTTTGTCCCATTTTTTTCGGTGGGCTACACATATATATATGAATGAATATATATATATATATATGTGTCGCCTGTGTTTATTTCGATTCTTTTGTCTTTTGCCCCGGCTTACTGGGCCCAGTTTCATAAGCAGTGAGGCTTGAGATCTCCTCAGCATATTCCCGCTCTTATTGAGAAGATAATGTGAAACAATTGGCAAAGAGAAATGTTTGGGCAGGTAGGAAGCAATTGATGTTAATGAAAACACCTCTTTATGAGGTGCTCTCATAACTGACTATTTATGAAATTGGGCCCTGTTCGTCGCAGATGAGTTGAAAAAAGGGCTGCACAAAACAGTGGCAATAAAATAAAATAGAAAAGGCACTGAAATCGGCTATAATTCATCTGACTGCAGTGCAGAGAATGCACGGCACATCCAAACGTATCGTCACTCGGTATTTAATGCAATGCCCTCTTTAATATTTGTGCATGTATTTGTGTGTGCGTGAGAGAGACAGACAAAAAGAGAGAGAACGAATTGAGAATGATATGAAAAGGAGAGGAAACTGTAGAGGAGCTCGCAAACACTGTGGATAAAGAGAAAATAGACCAAAGTGCGATCGCGTTTGTGTTGACGTTCGTGTAACGTGCAATATGAATGCCGAATATGCTCGGATAAGAGATGCATAGTTTTTAATAGTTTTTTCATTAGTATAAATTACAATAAGCAAAATGGCTACATGGTGCTAGTGTATAAATAATGATTGTTGCACACAGCACGATGCATTAGTTGTCTGCCGCCGTTATTTCGTCGTTGCGAAAGCGAGCGCGAAAGACGATTTCGCATGCTGTCAGATTTTGAACAGCATACCAGGCTTTTGGGAAAGAAAAAAGAGACCAAATGAAAATGCACATTCAAAATCAAAGCTAGTTTCAAATGCTAAAGAAACATTTGCTAAATAAATGAAAAGTTTTCGATACATTTTGCATTTTCCAAACGAAATTTTCTCACCGAATTTCGAATCCAGCGGTTTTATCTTTTGTGGTGTCTGTGAGTCGGACATTTATACCAGCTCTATCGTTGAATTGTACGATTGCGATTCGAGTTTTCTGTTTTCTTTTCTCTGAGATTTAAAACTGAGCATAGAACCCGAATTCCATCTCATGCATTTGGATTGTTTGCAAATTGTAAAAGCGGTGAGACAAATCATGCTTGCTTGAAGCTTACATTACATTTGTTTGAAATGATTTTATCTCGGTCTTCTTGTGTAATGTTTCTGTGCATGCGATTCGGCAGCTCAAATCGCACACATTACAATCCGATTGTAAATAGAGAAAGTTGTCCTTTACTTTGAACATCACCACCATTAACTTTCAGAATCGGTCAATCGCTACTTCGTTTCTGTGCGCTCCTTCAATTTCGCAATACAGTCAAATGAATACTGTATGCGAAATGAATTAAGCTGTCTCAATGCTTTTTGGGATCCATTTATTTTGGGTTCTGTTGTGAAGCTAGAAGCTGAGCTATTTGTTAATGTTCAAATTCAATTGTCTCGGCAACAAGATTCAATGAAATATATACAAATATAACGGGCATCGCTGGCTGGCTGTTGGCTCCTGGGAAATGACCAATCCATTTGTTTAACAATGCGTCAACTGATGTCCTGTTGGTGTATTGAAAATCACGAATCGATTTCGTTCATTTATGTGCTCATTAATTGTTTCACTCAGTGGCCTGTCAACTTCCTGCGGATAGATTCAAGTAGTGCATTGAACCAATTCATCCGTTGAATGCATTGATGTTCAGTTTACATATGATTATATGCATACACAACTATTTTCTCCATGAAATCACTTGAATGACCTGATCAGTATGCATTATTTATTGCAAACAAAACGTTCATCGATCAAGCTTTCCATTTATCCCAATTTATATTAATGCGTGCCACGCACACATTCACACGCAGAGAGAGAGAGAGAGAGAGAGAGAGAGAGAGGGCGAGGGAGGACATTCTACATACAACAATATATATCGAAATGCATGCCAAACAAATCACATGTGTGTACCCTGTTTCAATAATGAACACAGCACACTAATTGTGACAAACTGAAATATTCATTCATACATCGATTAAAAGCATCGTTGGCCTTTTCTTTGATTTGCTAATGACGAACCATTTTGTATGCATTTTCATTTAAAAATAGTGTTATTTGAGTGTTGATTGCATTCCTTTCGGAGAATTGTCGATACTTTATTGCCAATTTTCAAACTACTGAATCAAAATACGTATTATGTTATTCGCTTTAACGAACCTTTCATGCTTGTATAAAGTTTTGGTGACTTTCATCAAAATTATCGACACAAACGTTGCCTTAAAAAAGGTTTTTCTTGTTTTGTGACTCGTATAAGCCAACACAAACAGTAAATCCAATGGAATAGATAAACCATAAGATTTTCAGACTCTGATTGCTAGTCTGTTTGACCAAGATATAGTTATCACCTCTTACTTGTCGTAACATTATTTCACGTGTTCGCGTCCATAATCCAAGTAGAAAGCACCGCGTTGCCAAATTAACAGCAATGATTTTTTTGAATCCAGGCAGATGGCGCTAGTACTCAGACTGTATTGTCATCAGGAAAACGAATTTAACAAATCATCCAATCCATTTACGAACTCGACAACCGTTAATCCAAAATGTAGTGTGCGAAATACATGCGATCTCGCCATATAAAAGCTCACACAAATGCATAGTTCTGCTGATTGAGTGTACTCAATCATGATATCTATGAGATAAAATTTCAAATGACTGGATTAGTTGTTGTCATTTTTTGAATGTAAATTTGGACGGTTGACGAATATTATGTTTAATAAATGATAAAATATTTCAGTAATATTGAATGATTAAGGAAGATGATGATTGAGAAAGGTTTAATGCTTCAATATACCGTATAACTTGAAAAGTATTGAGGTTCTCTATTTATCTATTTCATACATTTTTTGTTCGAGAAAATATTGGAAGAACTTTGCTCTATTTTTTTTCGAGAAAGATAAACAAAATTCCATTTGAAGAGAGTTTTTTTTTCGCGAAACGACGGTCAATTCGCCCCGAGCGAGCACACAGTGAAACAAGTGCTCTGAAAATGTGATCGAATATATTGAATTTATCGAAAGAGTGAGATAGAGAATGGGACAAGGTATGGGTTTTTGTTGGTGCAATCGAAAATCCATTTGACTCATTGAAATTGGCATTCATGCGCTTGTGTCCGTGTAATACATACGTGTATGTGTGTATATAACAGTAAAATGTAGTGAAGCGTGATTATCTAATACAACATAGAGTCGCAATTGGCATAAAGCTGCATCGCTCGAGGCATTGCCTCACAAAGTGAGTATACTGTGTGAAAATGTGAATGGTGCACATAACCGCATTAAGTCAAGTAGAGTCATTGTTTGTAAAATACCGTCAATCTGAACTTTTCAGCATGCTAATAATATCAGCGCACAACACTCCCTTGGTTATTCTATCGTCCTAACCGTCTGTTTGGCATTAATTCAATTTTAATGAGCTTATTAACTAGCTTTGTTCTTATTTGTTGGGACTACCTTAATTTTCTGACACGGTTTTTTTCTCATTCCCGTTCGCAGTGATTTCATTTGTTTATATGCTGCCGACGACCGATGGAAACGCGCCAAATGTGCATGCAGTTTGTTAACTTGCACATTGTTTCAGTTGATATATGTGTTGTGTATGTTCTATCACTTATGATATTGGCTCGGTTTGGTTTGGCTTGGCTTGGGTTGGCTTGGCTTTTCTTGAGCCTGTTCCAAGTGCTTGTGCGCTTTAATGTAATTTTATTTTTGTTTTCTTTTCTTTCCTTTGCTTTGCTTTGCTTTGCTTTTTTCTTATTATATATGCTGTGTACTCTGTGCACAATGCCTTCGAGATTTGTAGACGAACAAATACACACGATTCCGCACCACATGCAATAAAACACAACCAATGTTGAGCTCAGCTTCAGTTTCGGTCATATCGCAAAATATAGCGTTTAGTATGTGTGCTTGTATGCGCGTGTGTGTGTGTGTGTGTGCGAGTATGTGAGAGTGTGTGATAATTTGTCAGCTTTGGTGTATGTTTTGTATAAACTTTGATTGTCAGATTTTGCTCGCTTTTCATTTATAATGAGCTCCCAGAGATTGGAAGTGTACTTCAGCAATGTGTATACTATACGGCAGTTACGGCTTCTTCTTCGTGGCTTGCGCTCACGAACCAATAGATTACATAAATATCACAAGGGCAAAAGCTAATAAAAGCAACTGAAAGCACGCTAAAGTGCTAAGAATGAATTCAACTTGCTTAGCAGTCTAATTAGTTTCTTCTTCATGAGATATTTGTGTCATAGTCTATGACTCATAGATGCTTTATGGGTGTCATTTTGTGTGCGTGTGTGTGTTGTATGTGTGTTGAGCCAAGTGTGCGAAGCATGCGTTTTGCTCACGTTCGATTTGTCGGTGTATTCATTGGCGAATTGGTTCAATTTGTATAAATTCTGCAATTTGAAAAATGTGTTGCAACGTGACTGTGCCACCCAATTAATACTTCGCATGAAACAAACTCTAATTGAATACAAAAATAGGATGGAGAAAAATTAGCCATCGCTGGAATGAAATTGCCAAAAGCTTTAAGAGTATGAGAATATCACATCGAATGCAATAAATATGTAATTTAATTAGTCAAATTGATTGAATTATAATTATTTTAAAATATTTGCGCTTAAAACATACACGAATCCATTGAATGTGAATTAAAATTCAAGATCCCATTTATACCCAGACGTTGTCAGACGTTGCAAATTAATTAGCTTGAGACGCGTTTTTTTCCGACAGGTAAATCAATACAGTTTCTCATATTTCGTGGAACGCGTTAAAAATTCACCACGAATAGAATGAAATAGACAAAACGAACAGGAAAATTCAAATTGTGCTGATTTTCGAATATAATGAAAATTTAATGGTGGAAATGGTGGGTGCGATGCGTGCATCTCGAATAACTTTCAATTCATCGCTCAATTTAAATATTGGAGTATTTAAGCGTATGAGGGAGTTATTTTCATGCCGGTGATAGCGCGCTCAATTTAATTTTTTCCTTTTCATGCTGCTGAATGCGTGCTCATGCTTATTTATTATTTTCGTTCTTTCGTTCTTTCGATTTTCGACACCAATGTTTTATGATATCACATTAAAGTATTATTCTTGCTTTTGGTACTTTTTTTCTTATTTCACGTCACAGCAATCGGAATATTTGCCACGTGCTACGGTAGTCACGTTTACATTCTAGATCAGAGCATCTTCCCCATTCATTTCACTGCAATTCGTTAAATTTTGAAATCGTGTATCATCTTTAATTATAAAAAATTGCCTATTTAGCATTCTAAATGCTGTCGCTTTAAATAGCAGACAGAAATAATATCTATTTATGCTCAATTGCTTTTTCCGAATGTTCTTAAGAGCAATTGTATGCATTTGAAGCATAGGTTCTGACATAGCCTCCAAGGTCTCAGATGACCCCCCCCCCCCCCTTAACTTTTCGGACCCCCTGTGAATTTTCGGAGCTGAGAACCTTTTTTTTTTAGGTCCTTTTCTGAGACCCAGCTTACACTAGATAGAATGGGTTTTGAAACAGCTTTACACTAGATAGAATGGACTTTGAAATTCCACGCACAAGTAGCCCTTTTTGATTTGAGTGGAACCAAAAACCCCTTTTTCTTACACTAGATAGAATCGATTTTTTTTGGGACCCCTGTCGCATTTTCGGCCATGACCGAAAAATTATTTTCCAAATTGACATTCAATATGTTGTTCACGAAAACAGACGGTTTTTCATGATTTGGTCGAAAAAAAAATTTTTTTGCAAAAAAACGTTGTAAGATTCAATTATGAAATAAAACATCTTATTTATTTTACTGAGTTTATTTAATTTGATTTTTTTTTCATTTCGTCTCCGTCAGATGAAACACATCAATTGAAAAACAATAATTCCCCATTTAAAACATTTCAAAAATGCAGTCAATAAAAAATGCAGTGAAATGCCATCGAATGCACTATATGAAAGCTCACAGTTTCAAATTGGCCGCGACCATAGGAGCAAAATATCATGGATAACGGATTCCACGCGGTGGAATTCCAACAATTGAATCAAACAATTGTTACAAAATCTTTATCTGGATAACTTTTGTGAGTTCTGACTATGCAGCCACGAGATCATGTGAGCTCTCGTGTGTTATTTGAATGCGATATAAAAGTAATGATTTTGTGCGCGTTTTCCCGCATTCTGGAGTAGTTGGGTCACCCTTTGGATCACAGTTTTCTTTTTGAACCAAAACGTCTTTATCCAATTTTTTTTCGGATTTGGAGCGATGTTCGTGTAAAGTCCAATTTCGTTCGTTGACATCACTATCATTCATGATTTCCGGTAGCTCGTCGTTACGGTGATTTAAAGTAAAACCATGGTTTGATGAAGGTAGGATGCATCCTAACATTTTCCAACCCATGCTGACAATTTCCTGTATTAATACAGTTTCATTACAGTTGTGGTTGAGATGAAACCGAAAATTACCAAAATATTGAACCACAAGACAATTCCCTTCAATTGAATTGTTTGTAAGTTGAAAACCAGCCGCTATTTTTGTGTGACGTCATTTAATATAAGAAAAGAAAAGTCGAGTAAACGACTAGGTAAACGATACCATCGAGACTCCGTTGAATGATTTTAAGCTTAGATGGAAAATACATAAAATCGTTTTCGCTGTGCCCATAAATCACACAAATGGGTTTTGAATATGCGTACACACAACATGGTTGCCTATACTCTTGTGCCTGTGCCAATGCCGGTGCTTACGCCTTTGCTATCATCATTTCGGTGGATAAATGTTTGTGAAAATTTGCAATGCAACCAACGCCACCAACCGGTACACCATTTCGCCAATCGCGCTTTTCACATGGAATACTTGGCTGGAGAATCTGAAAGTCGTTCACAGGACTTGCTGAAAAGAATTTATTTGCATAGCGATCAGGTGAGAGAATTTGAAGCATGTCTGCAATCAGCACAAACGCATAAATACAGGAAGCACCGAAATAGAATCGGCCGAGATATCGAAGGGCTTCACACAGTTATACTTTATAAAAGATGCGAAAAATAAAAATGATTATTTTAAGAGACTTGAGCCTTGGAAGGTGTTCACTCCCAGCATACATACTGAGTTGACTGCTATTTAAAGTAATTGCCAATGAATCTTAAACCATTTGATAGTCCAAAACAAAAAAAAGTTCCGCCTTCTAATGAAACATAAATTCTTGACAGACATGCCACAGCATAGCAATCATTTTTTAATAATTTATTTGAAACTACCTATTTATGTGCGCCGGGATAAATTTTACACTTCGGGGTAATAACATTTTCAAGTAAATTTCATAAATTTATACATTTTGAGCTACATACAAATCAATGATATGAAGTCATTTTTAAAATTAACTTTACCATTAGCATTGTCGCATCACTGCAAGATCCTGTATAGTCTATATTGGATATGTTCCGCAATCTCTGATTTTTTTTACCTTTTCAATTTGTTTCAATTTTCTCCTTATTACCAATAAGGTTCGGCTCATGGTTTAATAAAAAGAAAATTGATGAAAGTCGAGGTCATTTATTGCAATTATGTCTATAGAACCTTCAAAAATTTGTTTTAGATTCTCCTTGCAACAAAAATGTCTAGCGAAAATTATGTTATTACCCCACAGATTACTACCCTGAGGATAAGATAAAATTAGGCCAATTTGATCAGTCCTTAGGATGCAAACAGGCTACTGAATTATATGTAGTCCATTTATGGATTTATCAATTTTACTTGAAAATGTTACTACTCCAAGGGATAAAATGTATCCAGATGAACATTAATAGATCTATAAAGAAGTAAAATCTGTCTAATTTGGATGATCAAAATGAACTGAAAATGCGTTTGTAAATAGTAGCAGAGAAGAGCATAATGCTTCGGTTATAGGAAAATCACAAGTCGAATCGAATTCGAGTGCTTTTGAATACAATATTGATGAACTGAAAGCTCATAAATTGTCATTCACAATAAACAAACATCGAGCGATTGCCCGTATCTGAATACAAAATAATGCGAATTGAAAAATGGTTTTCCATAAAATGAAATTTCCAAGACATACATTTAAAATGGAGCCGAAAGAGAAAGAGAAAGAGAAAGAGAAAGAGAAAGAGAAAGAGAAAGAGAAAAAGAAAGAGAAAGAGAAAGAGAAAGAGAAAAAGAGATAGAGCGAGAGAGAGAGAGAACGAAATAAAGCTAACCATATTTGAGTTAGTAGCTTGGTTTCAATGGGAATAAGTGGCTCACAAACGCAGTGATGGAAGACAGAGCTAAAGATGCATTTTAATATGAAGTACATGCATAATAAAAAAGTACATTGATGGCAGAGATCCTATTGAAATGAGCATTTCATTCAGCAAAAGACATGAGAACAGCCAAAAGCATATTTTATTTGATTGTTTACTTTGAGCACGGGTAGCGCGGCAGCGCGCGCACACACACCCACACACACACTACACTGAAAATAAATATTCGTTAATGGTCGATGAAATTTTTCGTAGCTCTTTTTTTCGTACATTGTATACGAATATTCGTAAATTGAAAGAATCATTCGTATGTAATTTTTGTATAAAATATTCCTCACTTCGAATTTTTCGTGGAATATTCAAAGACACATTTGTAACGTAAAATATCATGAGATTTCAACATGAATTTAGTGCATTGTACGAATGATATCGTACATTTTACCTTGTTGCATGTGAAGAGCTTTATATTTAAAAAAAAAACGCGCATGTTTTAAAATATTACCCGTTCGTTCGTTCATTTTTGTTTATTGTATTGACACCTATTTTAGTTTGAAAAAGAATCGTCTATTTTGTGAATTTATTATTTCATGACAAAATATGGATTTTTTCAAAGGAACTTGCATAGGAATTTGCAAGCTATGTTTAATGAAAATATCGCATTTTATCTTTTCGAAAGAATACGAATGATCATGTACATTGTACGTTTGCATCGTGAATGAACCTATGTATAATTTAGGAAAATCATTCGTGGTTCGAAATTTGGTTTATTATACCAATATTTTTTTTCAGTGTACCCATACAATCGATATGAACACCAACATGAATAAGGTGTATTTTATCAATGCTGAGGGGGATACTAAACGTTGTTTTCTTCGTGTGTCTGGTCGTTGGTCTCAATCAAACGGAATGCTATGTTGTGAGTGTGTGCCAGAAATCCCTGGAAATGGATTTCAATTGTCCTTTTAACAAATATTTTTCTCTATTGATTTCAAAAACATACACTCATATTCACACAGACACATGGCGTATTGCTTTTTATCCGTTCATGAAGCACAGAGTTGCATGAAAGACGATTTTCTTCAAATTAAATAAAAGAATTTTTGTGCTCTTTTATTTAGCAGTCATTCACGAACGAGAGCTTTTTCGGTGAGCAAAAGACTTTTTTTTCTCGATACGCTGCTTACGTTCCGTACAGTAAAGCGAAGAAAAGTGGCAAAAGTCTGCAATAGAAAATTCTTGGCTGAATGACAGCGTGAAGTACACGATAGATGCAGCACAATTGCTGAATAAAAAATCTGGATCCGAAGGAGTGCAAGATAGAGAGAGAGTGAGAGAGAGAGAGAGCTCTGCGAAGAAGAAAAATGAAGCTCACACTTGAATTGAGAAGAAGAAATGTGGAGAAGAGCGGACTCGGATTAAAAGTATTAAATTGTGGTTCAAGAAAAATGTAGAAAGTGAATGGAAGAAATCGAAACGAGATGCAGCACAACCGACAACACAATAGCCAGGAGGATGAAAGTTTCAATGAAAATGCTCGCTTGAAAATTCCATTCAGGATCAGCAGCCTTTTTTACAAACTCATTGTTAAGTGCATCTTACCGAGGCAATATTTCACATGTGAGCATTGCAAAAGATAACAAATATATCAAGTGCTCACATTTTCCACCAACCATGGAATCATTGGAATCATTGGAATCATTGGAATCATTGGAACCATTGTCGATCAAATTAAAACGATACTTTTCAAAACAGTTCCCGATTAGTTGTAGCGAATGTTCAGAACTTCGAGCGTCATACAATTGTTGCCATATGCATTTTGGTAATATCAGTGATATCTCAATTTGATTGTACAGCTTAATAAGTGTAATGTTTTTCTTTTATATTCATTAAATGTCTGAAATGCAGTGATGATAATTGGTGGCCGTGTTAGAGAATGAATAAATGAATAAATGAATGAATGAAGGAATGAATGAATGGAATCGATATAGCCATGTCTGTCAGAGTCATGAATCGTTGGAGTGAACACGTGAAATGCCGCCGTCAAACTAGAAATCGAAATTTACATCTTGTACAGTTTGTACATCGATCTCAATCTAATTCATTCGCTTATTTTGCTCGCACGCTCATTCCGGATCTCTTTGCCAACCATCTAAATGTTCAGCTGTGAATGGTTCGAATGCAGAAGTGATGTGCCCCATTTTTTATTCGTGTTGATTTTCCATTTATTTCCAAGTACTCAATTTAACTTCGATTTGTTTCTGACAATGAGTTCGAGGCTAAATGTGTGTGTGTGTGTGTGTGTGTGTGTGTCTGTGGTGTGTGATTCCTCGAAATGTTGCATCGATAGATGAGAATTTGTGTTGAAGTTGAGAACCAACTGATTGTAGTGTCAATGCAGTTAGAGTTCGTTCTGTTTCCTACATGTGCTTCCGGTGCTCATTTCTCCTTCATGTTACGATCTTATTCCACTTCTGCACATCTACATGTCTCTACATCAGCAGATGACTACCTCGCCTTTCGCATGAATATCATTCATCAATTCTCTGAAACAGAATCCAACTCAAACCAACGTATGCATTCATCGTCTGTGTGGGATTTATTTATCTGCCGATCCTCTTGAAAACGTCTTTTCTTAGAACTTCGCATTCAAATCAGCAATCAAACAAACCAAATAATACACTCAAACCATGAGAAATGAATAGAAAAACGCACAGGTAAACGAAATTGAAATGAGTTGAGAAATGAAAAGAAAATGGAAGGAAAAGAAAAATAAATGTTCGTCAGCGTAACGATTCGCATCACTTCACATGTAACTATAATGTGAATGTGAAAAATACTAAATGCGTTCGCTCGTGCGAATCGAAGAATTTTCCACGCATCATTTTCACATTTTCAGCCGGCCCCTTCGGCATATCAAAATTCAAGCAATGCGTTCGGTTTGAAAATATGTTGGAGAGTGAGAGAGGTGTGGTGTCACTGCAAAATTCACGGAATACTGAAAATCCTAGTGTTGATGAGACGGTGCGGCTGTCGCCACTGCTGCCACCATCACCATCGCCAACAGTGATTCCGGATGTTTGAATTCGCGATAAATATCTATGCAGAAATACGTGTACAAATAAACATTTTTAGGCTTCTGATGACAAACGGTGTCATGAAGGACGGATTGCTAATATCAAAACATTATCATTGAATGCATAGAATTTGTTGTTCTTTAAGTTAGTTATCTAGCTGTTGTGATGCCAGTGCTCTTCTTCAACGGATTCGGTTTTAGGCTAAATATATGTTTGCGGTACAGTGTACACAAGTCGTATGATAGAAAACACGAAACATGGGCCCGTGTTGTATCTTTTATGTGGCTTGCATATTATGTGGTTGCAAAGTCAAGCAGCGGCAAGCCGTGAGCCATTTTCAACTGCTATCACACAATCCAAAGCACAAAGCCATTTTTCTTTCATATGTATTGCCTTTCTGAAGCAATTATGCAGATCATCAACTGTTTACAAACAACATAACAAAAATGCCTGGAATCATTGATAAGTGACACAAAATGTTTATCGACTACCACACATGATATACTCACATAATGTGACACACATTGTCTACACGATGATTTTTATACAGGTTGGGAGAATAGGGTTGAATTGAGAATACGAGAAGTTGATCGCATGGTGAATGTGGGTTGAATGCTTTTTTGAAAAACTTTCTGAATTGTTTCTTCATCTGCATGTTAGAATTTTCCAACTTGAAAATGAATGCAAATGTGTTTTTGCGCCAGAATCGCCAAAAACTGGCAACTCTGATAGACCGAAAAAAAGTTCGTTTCGCTTTTGATTTAAAAGAATGCTATCGGTTGCATTCAAGTTTGTGAACTGATTCATACAAAGATTCTCCATTTTTCCAATGTTTGCGTCGATGGAAACGGACGTCACTTATTAGACGAGACCACAGCGAAACTTTTCAACATCGAGGGTACAGGCAGCTTCAGAAAATTCGGTACATCTACTGGATTTAACCAACTCAAGTGATTCTTCTGCGTTCAATTTTTACACACTCAATTTTGGAATTCCGTCATTTACATGGCTTCTAAGATTTATGAACAAGAACCTAATGAGCAAAACGGAGGCATGTCTTTTACTAATACCTAATTTGCCTTCGGACAGCATGTACTTGATTTATTACTGCGAATCCTGTACTGAATAAAACAAATAATATTAATAATAGTAATAATAATAGTGGCACTTCTCATATCAAAGGGTCCGGACTTATTAATTCTATCAGTTGTATGCAGTGCACAGAGCAATTGCATCAAACCCGTTGGCCATGACTGTATTTTTCGTTCAAAAGATAAATTTTGTAAGTGGCGATTAGATTTGGACACTCCGAGCGGAAATGATAATTCGTTTAACAAAGGAAATGTTGTAATTCTGTCGACTGAAGCCGCATGGTGTTAAGAATGCCAGCGATTTGTATTTCACTTTTTTCGAGGTGGATTAGCTTTGAAGTGCATTCTCAAAGTGAATTCTTTGAAACCTTAACCAAAAATTACCAAAGCTTGAAATAAAATGAGGCCAACGAGAGCAAACGAATAGCGTCACACTTTTTTTTCTATTTGCACAAAACTCTGAATGGTGTATTCATTTTATTGTGACTGTATTCTTGAAGCATACGATAGAGAGATTATCATGAATATTTCAACGCAGTTGCATGCTAGCTTAGTGGCTGTCTTCGTAGAATGATGACGTTTGGGATGTGTGAATTCCTCGACTTTGTTGCTTTAATGCTATTAAATTTTTATTTCATTCATTCAAACAATTGCCACCTTAGCATTTAGTTTGGTGCGGCCAATTTCCACACACCGTCTCATACGGAAAACGGACATAGTTTTCGCATTTTCCACATTCTGAATGTTTAAGTGCACAATACATAGCGGCACATCTTCACACATGTACAAATACACAGTGTACACATCTCCTTAGCATGACCTCAGCCAATATCTTCCCTCATCTCTCTCTCTCTCTCTCTCTCTCTCTTTCTCTCACTTTCTCTAATGCTTTCAATACACCCTTCTCTGTCTGTCTGTCTGTTTTTCTCTTCAATGCTACTTACGGAAGCAAACTGTAGCAAATTGAAAAGATCCAATTTTTGAAGTGCTGCTTCTAAAACAATGTTTGAATTTAGCAAAGATTTGGGCTAAATATATTTGGGAGAGTGAATTTTCAGAAATGAGCTGGTTTCAGAGTGGTTTCAGAGTGTGTGAATTTTTCTGGCTTCAGAGCTTAGAAAGGAACAGTTGATTTTCCAATCATCGGACTGTACAATTCTGAGACAGGCTGTATCATTTTTTCATGTTATTTTATAAAAATGTGAGGTAAGATTCTAAAACTGGCTGTACATTTTTTCGGATTAATTCATTTCCATGGGAAAATGTACAGCTCATTTTAGAATTGCACCTAAAATATGAAAAAATGGTACAACCCGTTACCGAATTTCATCGACCGTTTTGGAAAATCTACCTCCAATTTCAGATTGAGCCAAAGATTTGGCCGCTGTTTTACATTGCCAACCACAGAGCAGAAGCGAAGCGAAGCGAAACGAAAACGCATTTAATCTTCAACAGCTTGTGTATTCAAAGTTAGCATTCCACTCGAAAATGATATTTGAAATGCCTTTGCTGGCACTGCACAATATATATCAACATATTCCGATTTGCTACTTAGTAAAGTGGACATTTTGAGCATTCCAAGCGAATAACATCTGCATCACACGATGTATTTTCGTGATTTTCTATTTTCCAGGATTCGAAGATTTCATACAATCGACTTACATCTGGGAGCTAAAGACAAAATAAATTTGCATCTTCAATAAAGTTATGAGTTGTTAAAAACCGCTTGAAAACGTTTTTATGCAGACACAATTAATTTGAATTTGAGCTATTTTTCAACTATTTTTAGAGATGAACTTGAGAACTACGAAATGGATGAACTACTGAAATAATTGCCTCTGTTTCGTTTCCATTGGGCTAAAATGCACTTGCAAAATCAACGACGATCTTTAAATTGTTTCATCTGATCTATTCGACAGAAAACCATTTCAGTGAATAGCTTAAACATCTTCGTAAAATGTGTGCTACTTTTTTAAAGTTTTAATTCTCTTTAGCCTCTTGGAAGAGCCAGAGATATTTGCTTGTTTAAAGTGTTATGTGGCAGTAAAAAGGTGTGAAAATAAAAAAAACATCATTGCGTCGAACAAATTTGGACAATCAAGTCACACTTTTTATTCTTTTCGACCTTCAATATTGATTACCAAAAAACCAAAATTGTATGAAACTAATTTATAATTTTGTTACACTTTTTATACAACTTTTCATCTCAATTTTAACATTGAAAATAAACACAGACAGATTCTTCCGTGTTTAAGATAAGCTGCCACTCATTTCGTTATTCAGAATTCATTGATGCAATTTCAGGCTGGAATTGTTAACACATATTTAAAAGATATATTCGAGAAAAATCCTCAATAACTTTCAAACGACGGTGGGCACAGTGCCTTTGTTAAGCAGGTTGCGATTTATTTCAAGAGCTCATTTTGCGCCCAAAAGTAGGAACGTGAGAGCACCAAAGATGCTCAAAGGCATTTTACAAAGAAATATTAAGAAAAGTGTTCAAAAATACCACTTCCATTATTTTGAAAAATGAGAAGAAATTTAGTTTGAGTAAACTTCGTCATTTTTGAGTGACAAATTGTGAGGTCTTGTAGACCAATTGTTCTTAAGAATTTTTGAACAAAAATCATAGCAACTGAAATGAGTCTATTGTCTTCTGCTATACTTTACCAATCTCAACACTAGCGTCGTGACAATCTGACTTGACACAATGGGATTCATAGCATAGGGTTCGACAGGTTCACTCGAAGAAAATTAAAGTTGGCGAATTTTCCACATTTTTTCATGAACAATTGTTTATGTGTCTAAAGATTTTGAGGGGCGCGTACGAGCATTGGCATACGGGCGCAAAAATCCCAGAAAGAGCCCTGATTGGGCACATGCAGATTTCATGAGTCAGACGCAACAGCGAATTCTACATAGAAATATTTTTGCAATAAAATTTCATTTATTCTCAAGAAGTTCTTGACAAGAACCCGCTGGTGACAGAAGAGCACGTTTAAATATTCACTGATTTATATAATTCAATCATAGAACATAAATTTGGTTTAAAACACAGCGTCTAAATAAACTCTTTTAATAATTAACAACTTAACGGAGTTTGCTCCAGTGATGATGCGTGGGCTGTCTGTCACATATTCCAAGTAACCTAAAATTGGAACACTCTTAAAAAAGGGAACCATAAATATATTATTACATTCTATTTTTTACATGCACAAAAAAGCAGGAGAAAATAACGTGAAACAGGAGAGCTCGCTTCTGTCATAGTATCATTAAGTATTGCTTTGGTAATTGGAACCACACACACACTGAAAGCTGAAGTAGTAAAATATTTTCAATCTGGTGATGAAATGGCATTTTATCGCCGTTTGGTTTGCATGTGGTGGTAATTTATGTATAAAATTTGAATTGTTATTTTTCTGCAATGTGGTCAGAAAAAGTATTGGTTTCGCCTCGAAAATTCAACACCGCTTGAGTAAATGACCTCTGATCGGGCTCAAATTTTGACCAGAGTCTCGGTTCACCATGGGAACCAATTTGTCTTAGTACTCTTTGATTTGAATACTTGGCTCTGGTAGCTCCGGTGCAAAATAGCTCTCGAACCGAGTCTCAAATCTTAAAGTGATAAGCAAGTTGGTTTAGTTTATCACTAGATGTTTCATATTTAATTTGAGCCAGATTGGTATAGCCGTTCCGGAGAGGCGTACATTCAAGTGCACATGAATTGGGTTTCCAGTACATTTTACACAAAAACTGATTTTCACATTTTGGAACCTCCTGTTATTCGAAACGTGAAAAAGTGAATATATTGTCAAAAAAAACATCTTAAATTTTACGCATTCAAATGTGTAATTTCAGTGAAAACTTGAATTTTCCTCAAAATAGATCTTAACATTATTCTATTTCCGCCGAAAATATCATGCAAAAAGCCCAAAACTATGTATTTTCAAACCATTTTAGTTTTTCATATCGAAATTTTTTTCACTTAACTATGAATGTATCCAAGCAATTTTGACGCAGGTAGTTGACAGCATCAAATGTATTTGAATATATTCATAGTCAAGTGAAAAGTTTTCAAATACGAGAAATTGAAATGCTTTAAAAATACTTAAATTAGAGCTTTGTCCATGATTTTTTTTAACGGAAATAGAATTTCGTTATATTTACATTTGAGAAAAAATCATTTTTTCACTGCGCTTACACAGTTGTATGTGTAAAATGTAAGAAATAGTTTCTGAAAACATATTCACTTTTTCGTGTTTCGAACAACAAGCTCCTGTCCGCTTTTACAAAACATCCTATGACCAAATTAAACGGATTGGCCATCTTCACTTTTCGATTTGAGACTTCTTTCTTGAGATATATTCATATCACAATTCGATTTTCTAAGAATTTTGTACATATTCACAAGATCACAAGTGTTCACATTACATTGGGCATAAAAATACAGTTTGTGCATTGTTTAAACATGTAAAACATCAAAAGCACTTGAATATCTTTCAAATGACGCAAATTGCACGAATTTTCATAGAAAAATACGGTCAGGAGGTTTCAAAATGTGAAAAACAGTATTTGTGGATCAAACCAAATGGCGTTTCACCATCACATTGTAAATATTTTACTACTTTTGAAATGAGTGTGCATCCTAGTGTGCATCGTCATTGAGTTGGTTTCAAATGTGGAAATGCGAAAACTCGCATATCAGTGAAAATTTATATTTTAAATGGTTTTGCATATACCCTCTATTGAGATTTAAATTTATGGAAAAAATGGTGTCTTGAAATGAATCAGAATTACAATTCTTCAGCACTTTCATCGAAGCTCATTTGGGTTGGCATATTTCAGAAATAGCGTTTTTGATAAACAAAACAATTACAAAACCAAATACTATATTCAAATAGTACACCAAAAATTTGAGCATAGAATCCCAGAGGAGAAGTTTAGTCGAAATATAAATGTGACAAATGGTAACGTCAATCAGGCAAAAGTATCAATAAATAAGTCAACATGTGGGCAATAAAGATTCGAATACCCACCTGGAAAATTTTGAAAATATTACTGTCAGACTCATCACATTTATCGATTATACCACAATAAGTCAATTCCGAATAGGCACTGAATAGTAGGTCTAGACCACGAAGTGATTATATCTCTAACTGTTTGCTTTATTTTGTAAACATTTTCCATATATAAACAAGTATTTTTTGTGACAGATGATAAAAAAAGAATAAAATTTCTCAAATCCCAAACATGATGCTGTGTAAAGTATCCAAATCTTAGCATAAGCAAGTGTGGCTTTTTTCACGTAAAACACAACATAAATTTGAGCAGCATTTGAAAAAAAAAAAAAAAAAAACAAAAAAAAAACAAAACAAAAACCGATAAAATTGAAACAACAAAAGGTTATTGTAATCAGAAAGTTGTACTTCGTCTATCGGTTCAATCGTTTCGTATGGTACGTGAGGTTTCCGCTTGAAGAGATAGATATTGACACACCATGTTGAATGAAACGAGACAGGCGGCAAGAGGCAAGGGGCAAAAATTATGAAGCTCTCAGCCGAAAACATTGTTCGCACAACCACAACATAGCAGCCTAATAACAATGAAAAACCTCACATCACATCACATCAAATCACATCACATTTTGGTGAACTTGAGCAAATTTCCATCTAATGCGCAATGGAAGTAAATTTTCAGACATTTTTGTATTTGAAAACGCTAAACAAATAATAATTATCCATCAAATCATAATAACAATAACGACGAAATGGGGGGGAAACGTGCGAGTAGCGTTTAAAATCGGCCGCCGATTCAAGACTTTCGTTTCAACGAAATGAAATACAAAATGCTATTTTTATATTTGCTCACATTGAAAACTCATGGAAATTTAATATGAACACATTGCATTTAAAATAAGGGAAAACTAAATGAACACTCGAAACTGTGACGAGAACGCATTGAGCGCTGTGTGTGTGTGATGGCATTTATGAGGTAACGAGGCACTCGGCAGTCTTCTTGAGGCGCAGTTTTGTGTACAAACAAAATATTTTATTAGCGTTCATATTTCTTATCGTATTCCAGCCGATTGAAATCTGAACAAATTATTAAACCATTCTCGTTAAAGCGAATCATCCGATTTAGGTGATCAAACAAAGTCGAATTTCATCATAATCTCCGACTTTCATTTTGTTTCGTTCGGCCGAGTTTTCCATTCTGATTTCACAAATTTTCTTCACTCCCAATGATTGAGTCGTTAAAAACCAAAAACATGAAAAAAAAAACAAATAAAAAGATGGAGCGATTCGTCTGGTACAAATCCTGTGCGAACGAATGAAAGCAGAGATAAAAACAAAGTTCTTATTCGTAGACAATTTTGATTTCATTTTTTTTATTGTTATTTATTCAATCTTCCTCTAATATTCGTCGTCGCAACTAGCATCGTTACGCGCTACTGCAATACTTTGTGGCGCTCATGGTGTCGCCACTTTTTGTAGAAATGCGTTAAACAAACAAAATACGCACTCATTCATTGGCTCCGAAAAGACACAAACATCACGTTCCTTTCAATCTCCTTGTAATATGTTATTAATAAACAGTGCAGTCATTCATTGCAAACACACACTCACTTAGCTATTCCATCGGTTATGGGCTCATTTCTCTTTCTATGCCTCTATCATCTCGAGTAATATCAACCAATTCTCTATTATTTAGATGCTAACACAGCAGCATTGATATGGAAAAGAGTGAATGCCGCCGGTTACATTTCAATTTAGCGCTACATGCAACTCCAAACATAATATTTTTCTTTATTTTTATCGTTCTAATTCTTATTAACGTGGTATTAGCAATGTAATACTCTCTCTCTCTCTCTTTCTATTTCTCTTTCTCTTTCTGAACAAACGGAACACAGAATACATTTGCCTATTCACAGTGTGTCTTCATGCCAACATCACAGTTTGTATACAATACAAACTTTATTTATGTTTGTGTGAGTCTCAATTTAAATTCTGTTTTTCCCATTCAAATTAAATTCTATTGCTGGAACTTCCACAGAACCTAAGAGTAGAACCAAACGTGTTAACATTTGGTTCCACTTTTTTTTAAATGTAATTGAATCTACGAAACGCAATTTCATGTTAATATCATAAGTAGGTTTGAGAATCTCAGCATCATTTCTAGTAATGATAGTCATTACAATCGGTGTATAGCATATTCTTTTGACTCGAAGGATTCATATTTAAAGGACAGAAACCCATAAGCCCGTTATGTTTGCTTCATTCATGCAAATGCATTTTAAAAGTGTTGCGAGATAGACAGTCTATTCAGTCAGTGAATATTCAATGGTAGACATTTATAATGTAAAATGCTTTATTTCACTAACACAAATACAATCGGCACTGTCAGTGGACACTTGTCTATTCACACATGCACACAGTTTATGATATATTGTCTATGAACATGTATAGTCAGTTGCATCGTACATCGAAAACTATCAATTCGCAACAGTGTATATTTTAACGTTATTGCTAAACACAAGGAATTATGGTATGGATTTTGATAATTTCCGTATAATAATGTTTTCATTTTCGATATTTACTATACAGTGTAAAACAAAGATACCTGAAAAGTATCTAGATAAGATTTAGATACTGGCCCAATTTTTCGAAATTTATCTAGATATTTTGAAATAAGTATCTTATCTTTTATAAAAAAGATAAGATTTTATCTCATATCTTAAGATACATTTTTCAAGATACATGTCGAAAAATTGAGCAATTTCAGCACAAAGAAACAACAACAACAATTTTAAAAAATAAATATCTCCGTAAATTCGGAGATCAATTTAATTTTAATAATTTCGGGAATTATTTTATACTAAATTCAGAAATGATTTCACTAAATTCGGAGATCACTTTACTAATTTTGGAGACTGTTTATTTAAAAAAACATCAAAACAATTGTACCTAACATTTTCATGGATCTTGCATGCATCTTAAGATAACATAATGAAAAATTTGAAAGATAAGATAAAAGATAAGATATTTTCGTTTTTCGAGAAATGTATCTAGATAAGATAAAAGATAGTATCTTATCTTATCTGGTATCTCATTCGAGATAAGATAAAATGAACACACACTGTTACTATATAATATTAGGGGTCAGTCAAACGGGAAAACTTTGCTGGAAACATTTTCATACATGTTTCGATAATGTTTCCAGAAAATGTTTCTCGTGTGACTGCGCCCTTACAGTACATTCGGCAACGTATAAAATGGTCGAGTGTTTGGTATTTTTTTCATAAGACTGTATGAATTCGATTTCTTTATGCACTGAAAAATGTCTTTTGTTTAATTTGTACAAAATTTGATTGTATTTTTTCCGTAAATTCTACAAAATTTTCCTTACACGAACACTAAATTTGCATACGTGAAATTCAGCCGAAGACTTCTTAGGCAAAATGAAAAGGCTGGGGAGCGGCGGCCAATTCTGTTTTTGGTTTAAAAAGTCGACGTCTTCAAGAGAAAATAATGATGGTGTTCCAAACTCAATTACATTTTGGTGTTGTCTTGTTGACAACTGCTAACGTGCTGAGGATTTTCGTACGACGTATATGTGAAAAATGTGATTTGCCTAAACGAAAAACAATAAATGTGAGGCATCTTTTGGCAAAAATGAAGACCAACAGCCTTGTGTGGATGTAATATAATTCAATGATGGTTTGGCAGCCTTTTTCGCATTCATTTTATATATGTTAATTAGTAGAATTCATGAAAAAGAATCTATCACGATACAATACTACACGCTATACTACTATATATGGTTGAATTCACGTAAACACAGCGTAAACTGCAAAGATATTGATTTTGAAATGCATAGCTCTAATATATCGTACAGTAAGAATACACATAAGCATAAGCGTTCAACCGTGATTTAGTTATAAGTTTGAGACAAAGTTCCGGGTGGGACGAACATGGGTGACCTATTTTGATTTCATTCCTATAGTAAGATTGTCCTATCCAATTCTGGACTAATCAAATCACATTTATGAGAATATGATAAAATAATAATCAATATAAAATTACTTTCAAATTTATGATCCCAATGCATAAATACAAACTTCATAAAACTACTTATTCAATTTCACAATTTTAAACACTATTTAGTTTGATGCGTTCAGCATAGTCCCATTCATTTTAAATCGGAGATTATAATTTCTTAGATTAAACACGCATATAATAAAATTTACCGCTTAAATTTCTTCGCTAAATCGGGTGAAATAGAATGGGCTAGTTATGTGTTGGATCTATTTATATAAATATATTCTCTGGTAAAATCCAATTAAAATGTTACAAAATAGGAAATGTCTACGACTACGTATTAGTTATTGTCCAGCCACATCAAACGGGAACAGATACTTGCTACAATTTATCGGCCGGAAGATTTTTTTTAATGGAAGTTCATATCAATTTTAGTATCAGCATTCAAATTACATTCTGAATACTATGCAGGTGTTTACTAGTCATAAAGGAATGCTCAATCTCATGACTGTAAAGAAACAAATACAATTGATATCCATCTCGGTTGAATGTTGCCCCACCAGAAGAATGGACCGTCATTAAAACGGATTACAACCACTACGCGTATATCGAAAATAATGTAACAATCAAAATGGCTTTGAAAGCATCATGAATAGAAAAAACACATGTACAGTACATGCATGATGCATGTACTTGAAATTTAATTAGAGAGATACGTCCGAAATCTCACTAACTATTTCAAAACATGAAAATATATTTCTCACTTCTGATCGATAACACAGTGCGACACGAAATTTCCTGGGCGTTTGTAACTGATATATTTTGGATGTACACCTCGAGTCTACCAAAACCCCCAAATGGTTTTGCAAATTTAGCTCGATTTGATTTTTTACATTCTCATGAAATTTCGCGATTTTTCGATTTTTCAGAATTTCACTATTTTCACTTTGTGGTCTATATCTCGTTAACTAGTGGAAATTTTTCAAAGCTGTCTTGAGCAAAGTTATAAATTATGACATAATCTACAATTCTTCTCAGCATACTTCGCTAAAAAACTGACATCTTAATGGTCTTAAAAGCTAAAATGTTCCAAAAAGGCCAATTTATGACCCCATTTTTTACACACAAAAATATTTCATAAACGGTTGGGGATTTGTTTTTACTGTCTAAAGTAAAGTTGTAGATCGTGACAAGACAAAAAATGTCTCCGAAGGAGTCGACCCCAAAAAATACACTCAGAAGGTCCAAATCAACCCCAAATATTGCCATTTTTCGGGGTATTTTTTGCCCCTCAGGAGTGATTTTTTGGGGTCCAATCCTTTGGAGACATTTTTTATCTTGTCAAGATCTACAACTTTGCTCAAGACAGAATAGTCATATCTCCCACCGTTTGGGAGATGTGATTGAATTTTCAAGGTGGGTGATTTTGCTATTTAGTGATAATATACACATTTACTAAGAACCATATCTTCCAAACGGTAGGAGATATGATTATTCTGTCTTGAGCAAAGTAGTAGATCTTGACAAGATAAAAAATTTCTCCCAAGGAGTCGACCCCAAAAATGCACCCAGAGGGTCCAAATCATCCCAAAAATTACCGTTTTTCGGGGTATTTTTCGCCCCTCAGGAGTGATTGATGTTATTTATTGAATATAAAAGAAAAAAATTCGGGTTAAAAAGAAAAGGGTACAAACGAATTGAGTGATTGAAAATGTGTTTCAGGTGCTTATTTTGATTGCACTCAATCATTTTAAAAGCATGAACCTATTCCAGGAGATCTATTCAGTTCAATTCGATTCATTCTCAACAGAGTTATAAAATTGAGCTTAAAAAAGAGTGGTTATTGATGTCAAAATCTGATTTTCGCTGAAAATCGCTTAAATCTGGTTGAGTGGCAGACTTATATTTTCTATTCTTTTGCTTATTTGTACTTTTACTTCTAACATATAACATTTTCTATGTGAATCAGTTTTGAATATGCCTTTAAATTACTATTGTATTTTCTTTATACTTATTAGCTCAATGTTGAAATGTTTGCAAAATATCCCAAAATGTTGAGTAAATAAGAAAAGTATTTTGCTGGAAGGTGAAGGCTTCTGGGCGTATGATATTTTATAGATGTAATGTATTGCATACATTGTGGTCTACCAGCTATTACACAACATAGCTATTTCTACTCTCGCTTCATTATAATCTGCAGCAAATAAACAACAAGTCGACAACAATCGGTTCAACTCAACTTATTTATCATTTACAGTTTGTACAAAAGTTTTGAATATCATATTTATGAATAATGGAATAAAGTATTCGTTTGATTGGATATGGTTTTCGATTGATATAATTTCTAAGCTATTTAGATTCTGCAGGCATGGGTATTCACTTGAAGAATTTACAATGGTGCTTAACATTCGTATCTCGGTAATGTAAACGATGTGGTAGTCTCGCAAGACCACGCCATCTCGTTTTGCAATGATCAAATTAAACATTAATGTTTGTATTTTTGCATGTTGTCTCTACACAGTTCGCCACCA
This sequence comes from Aphidoletes aphidimyza, assembly GCA_030463065.1. Taxonomy (NCBI): domain Eukaryota; kingdom Metazoa; phylum Arthropoda; class Insecta; order Diptera; family Cecidomyiidae; genus Aphidoletes; species Aphidoletes aphidimyza. The sequence goes on along the minus strand of CM059997.1, from coordinate 15,509,921 downwards.
GTGTGGACGCAATAGCAAAGTCGGTTGCTCTCCTACACAAGTAAATAACATGGCAATATAGATGAATATAGATGGCGTGAATTCTATTTTCGACTAATTTATTCGAACCGTTAGGCACCATTGAGAATTTACAATAACAAAAACTAACTGAGATTGAGCTCACACACCACAGACTTTTTAGTGTTGACATCAAGAGTGTTCACCTTCGGTGTGAAGTGAAAACTTGATTTTCAGCACTTCCACATGGATTCCAGTATTAGCAAGTCAAACAGCTGTTGGCAGCATGCATGAATTGAGGGGACTGGATGTTTACTGTATCGATTTAAATAGAAATTTATAAATACGCTTAGGAGATGTCACTACTCTTTGCTAAAGCTTAAGCAAAGCCTTGATGAAAGTGAGGCTTGCTACTGTTCTGTGGATTGAACCTGAACCTGAACCTGAACCTGAATCAGAATAAGAGAACTATGCAGAGTCCTGAGAACGTTTACAACTTTTGTTAGAACATGTGTGTTGTGACACTTAATCACATGGGGATAGACACGGTCCTATTCTATGCTAGTTTGGCTATTGTTTTCGATAATTTTGCTAATTTCGCTAATTTCGCTAATGTAAATAATATGTCTCTAATATTGCCATTTTGGTCGTTGTTGTCTCGCAATATACACACAAACCCTCCATAAGAAATACACACAAAGCATACTGTGCGTGCTGTTTGTCCGCGTGCGCCTCCTTCTGAATGAGGCGCACGCGCACATTTCGAAAATGCAACACACAGAAGCGAAGGTTTCAGTGCATATTTCGTTGTTTATGGCGATGTTAATATCGCTAATTTGGCTATTTTTCTCTAGTTTTCTGTCATAAATACTATTTTTCTATCGGTGTCTTTCCCCATGCTTAATCAACATTTATATTCGTTCCTTGCGACGAACTTTAAGTCGATTGTTATCTAAAACGTTTAACAAACTTTAATTAAATTGGTTTTTTTTTGCAAATGAATAACCGAGACAATTTCGGCCATTTCTTTTTGCCACAGCTATAATAGAGCTACTACAATTGTGACTGAGATGATGAAGGGTGAATAAAGTATAACTTTGAGTGTGCATTATATTTTCAATTTCATTTTTACCTGTATATCATTGCATACTGGCATCGTTTCAAAGCAATGGCATTTCTTGGAATAGTTCAACAGCAAAGTGTGACGAATGAATAAAAAAATAAGAGTCAAGTTGAAATTGTTGAAGTTATGGAATGGAAAATATTTTGAAATAAATTGCTTCGTCCTCACGAGCAGGACACAACGACCAAAAGACATAAACTTACGATAAAACACGTTGCGCACGAATTTCAATAGACAACTTTATTTTGTTGTGTTTTAGAATAAAATGATACAACAACAACAACCGAGAATAAAAAATAAACGAATGATGGTAGCAAAGCGACCATGCTTGGAATATTTTCAATGAGGTGCTCAAGATGAAATCACACAAATAAAAAGAATCTTCGAACTTAATCGTATCGACTGTTGGAGAGTCAACGATACTGCCGAACACGAAATGCATTGAATCAATTGCAAAATGAAGGAGAAATAGAACAAGAGATGAAAAAAAAATGATGAACAATGTTTTCCAGCACAATGACAAGCAACAAGATGACACAAAAGTTATTCGATGCTTCAATTTCGGACATGTTTCATATTACGACCAAATAAATCGCAACAATCTCATTTGGTTTAAAAACCTCTCATCTAATGTGTCACCTGGGACATTAACTGTGCTGTTTTTGTCTTTCTCACGAACGAATACCTTAAATGCTTTATATGCTTCGGATGCTTTGGATTGGGGGCTCAGACAGAGAATGAAAACGTGCCAAGGATCGTAGATGACAATTTGATTTGGATCATATTCTGTGTGGATGCGGCTCTTTTCCATCGATGTCACTTCGGTCGACGATGTTGACGACACACAAATACACAATCTATCTCATTCATTTTGGCATGAGGGCAACGTGTATGCATGTGCAATGTGCATGTGCATGATGGTGATTTTGTATCTTATCGATGCACATTTATATTACTACATTACTATCTAAATTTTATATGACATTTTGAATGCATCAGGTGTAACAAGTGGATTGCATCATCCTTAATCAAAACTAAAATTGTGCTTAATATCAACGAAAAAGAAAATATTAAACAAAAAAAATTAACAACAAAAAAACAGTATAAAACGGTCACGTTTTGCGTCGATACAATCTCTCAATCGTTGAACAAAATGTACATTTTCCTATTGCGATAAAATATGTAGCTGTAGCGCTCGGCCAAGCATATGGAGACGTTTCGGCAAAAATTGCATCGTTTTTTTTTGTGTGTGTATTTACACATAAAATAGCCATTTTTGCTGCTTTTTATGCGCTGTTTACTTTGGTCTCGTTTTAATGGCGATATATTGCTGCGCAACGATGGATCGTGTTCTATCGAAGCGACTCACGAATAATTGAAACAAAATTGAATTCAGGGGATTTGTACTACATGGAATCGACCGAATCGAACGAAACTCAAGCATATATTGAATAACATATTTTAGAAAAAAGAACCTTTAACATAAACTGATACAAGGAGCACATCACAACACGAAATAGCCTTATACGTTACCTATTACGGATGAAAAGAAAATTAATAAAGCACCCAAGAAAAATGAAAATACTGGTAAAAGTCAGTAATTGTGCACAATGCGTACATTGTAGTTGGAAAAATGTGAGGATAAAAAAGTCACAGGGAATGTAAACGTCACTAGCTACCTCTATCTATCGATCGATCGATGTTCCGCTTTCACAGATTTATGACCAGAGAAGAGCCATCATTGTTCACTTTTCTGGTCTGGCACATTGTTCAGAAGTACATCTTACACATCTTAGTGGTGACCAACGATACATTACATTGTCCAGCATTTTATCGATCCATCGTGATTATCCTTCGATCTCTTATTGAGTTTGGTTCATGGCAAAAATCCGCTTTCGTCGTGATTAAGCGTTTTTATGACATTTTGCAGTTTACAGTTTGATTTTACAACAAAAACCGCACACATGCAGCAACCAATGTAAAATGGAGCAGTGCACACATTCAATAAAAAGGGAGTCGGAAGACGTTATGATTCATCATATAATTTTCAAAACGCTTAGCTTTTTCTTTTACATAATATGCCCGTGTGCACGACACGATGATACGGGTTTATGCATATAAATGAGCTGATACAAGAGAAATGCAGAGAAAAATTGAAGTTTCGATAAAACTAGTCGTTTCTTTTGATATCGCGGTCAATTAACATTGAGTGAGAGTGAATGTGAAAAAGTTCTCTCAAAAAGAATATATTTACATAATCAAGTGATGAAATATCAATTTAAATAATTTTTTTTTAATTATCCAGAAATGTGTGAATAAAAAATCCTTAACGTTATGTCACATTGGACACTCAAATAAATAAATATTACATTTGTTGATTATCGAGTAATAGTAAAGAAATTCACTCAAAACTCAAATGAAGTGAGTTAATTGTTGACTGGTTTTGTTTGCAATGCATGACTTAACACATTCCCGCGAACAAAATGATGCCGCACCGAATTCACATATGAATCATTCAAACACAACGAAACTAGTTTAATCGTTTCAAGTTTGCAATGGTTTTGGGCGTGCCACGATTTCACCAATAATGCTTTTTGCACAATTAATCGTATTGTTAATGCAACTAATATAGCGTTGTTGACAATTCATTGAAAATCAACATCATCTTAGAGTGTATGTGTTAATTTTAAAATAGAGAAGATCTTATCTTTGATCATTTTCATGTCAAAATTACATTATGAATGAAAAAACAAATACACATCTAAAACATAAAATCGAAAACATAAAAGCAAACATTTGGAATCCCACAGCACGAATGACATTTGATAATTCAAGCTGTCAACATTTTTAAATTTCTCCTTAGTTTTGAAAGAATGGCCCAATTTTTCCCATTATTGTTGATGTTGACAGATTTTTACATTTTTAATGGTTTTAGAAAATGGATTCCAAAAGTGAATTCGATTCGTACTATGGTCTGAGTAGAAAATGAAAATCCAATATCAAATAAACATTAAACATTCCAACCTTTGGGCATATTGAATACAAGGAAGCTCGCTTCGCTCCGAACGCTTTTGAAAATATATGTTTTGGTGTTTGTGAATATGTGATAAGTCAAATTATTCAAGCCATGTTTACAGTTCACCAAAAAAACTCCATACAAACACTCATCAGATGGATGATTTGGGTTGAATTGCTACGGAATTCACTCGAAAATTTAATCGATATAATATGAATTTGTAGGTGATCTGTTGGATGTTTGAATGAAGATTTATTTTCGGCGAACTGTAAACTTGTCTTTATCTAGGAAATATGTTATCTTGAGTTTTCGTCCAAATTTTGGGTGCATTACATTCATAGTAGAGCTGATCATGCGCATTTCACGAACGTTCGTGTTCGTCAGGAATTTGAATTTCGTGTTCATGTTCGTTCGTGTTCGCCACGAACACACGTTGTGCGTGAACAGCTCTAATTCATAGACAGGGGTGGTGATTTCGCTTACAGCGTGCGCAGTGATTTCCCGCCATGTTTTGATTGCAATCGCTATAGCGATTAAATGTATACATTTCATGTAGTGCAAAAAACCATACACGAAACGATGAAACAGATGAAACCAATTCAGATTGAATCGAGTGTGTTTTACTTTACACGAAACATATGATTGGCATATGACATTCATTCGAATAAAGATTAATAATAGCAATATTTCTGTTCTCTCTTTCGCATGTCTACTTTGCGGATCAATTCTGGAAATCTAAATTAATGGATTCAATTATATCCGTTTCACTTGAAAAATTTGAAAATGCCCATTGGGGACTGCCACACGTGTATTTCTATATAGCTTGGTTTCAATTGCAACATGCTTACAGAAATTATATAAGTCAAGTTTCCACGTATTGAATGTTCAACTCAGTAATATCTATTGCATTAAATGAGAAATTAACAAGAAAATACGAAACACACAAAAATAATTTTTTTAACGATAAACTCTTTGCACATATTATTCTGTGTATTTATTGATAGTTTAGTGAATCTAAATGGCAACAGAATCAACGCCAACCAAACTGGTATGAACTATGAAGTGTGTGTATTTATATTTATGCATGAGAAAGACATAAAATCGTAATGATCCCCAATCCCATGATTATAGATTTTTTTTTTATTACCATACACCGGTACCTAACATGACTTTAATTAATATTGTAATGTAACATACATCGAGAACGGGTTATAAGATCCACTTATAAAAGAGAAAGAACTATCGTATGAAACTCTCAGATTAAAAGCGAATGCAGTTGATTTTTAAACGCAAGAAATGTTCAAGCGGATAAAATGACATGGGCAACAATTGTTGGAACTGAACTATTCTTTATTCAAAACAACTAAACAATTAATTGATTAACAATGTGATGAGATAAAATTAAATTGAAATCTCTGTGCTATTTTTTTGGCATATAGCATAATCAACTGAAGCGCTTAACAAAAATGTGCCATCAGTAATATTGTAGAGCGCTCGATTTCACATTTTTTGCGCAGCTCAAATATAATCTCCCTCTCACTAAAATGTACGGCCGTGAGCTGTTTCATTGCAATTAAAGTATGCATGCTGTAACATGTCGGCAACGTTTGACGATTCAATACGATTAAGTGCCTGGCATATTTTAAGCAATAAAAATTGTGCAAAAGTTGCAACATGACTGTTACTTCGGGGTGTCTATTGAACTTGATAATTGCAAATTAAAAACAATTTACTATTTTCAATTTATTTAATTAGATTGTTGATGTTTATAACACTTTCACGATTTATCTATGGTATTTCAAGAGCTCAAGATGCGAACACCAACAACAACACGAACCTATACTATCCAATTCCCACTTAGCAATAAAAATCAAAAGATTAAATCTGCCTACACGAGTAATAACGATGGAATGCTTGCTAGATGGCTGCCCATTTCATTAAACCCATTAACTGGCATGGTGTCGTTGTAGTTTGAAGCGGCAACAGAGTAAAATAGAAAAAAAAATAATCAAAGCAAACAGAATGCGTATGATATTAAATTTGAATGAACGACTTAGAAAAACGGAACTGATTTGACATTTTCGTTTTGGTTGAGTGTTAATTAATCGATACCTCTTGGCGTGCATTAGATTGATAGTAGTAAATGTTTTGAGATAGTGCAACATTATCTAATCAGATTTCGGTATGACTGTTTCAATAGCTATAGAAAATGGTGCGCAGACAATATAAATACACACAATGTAACACTATAAAATAAAATCGATTTTACCATCGTCACTAAGCAAGCTCACAATAGAAGCAGAAGCAGAAGCAGAAGCAGAAGCAGAAGTAGAGAAGGTGAAAAGAGAGGGTGCACAAACCAAAACCACAGCACAGCTGAATTATAAAATACGGTAAAAACCCAAGAGTAAGTAATCATACGAGCAGTCATACGAGAAGTATTACGATTGCATATCTCGTGAACGAAACACAAACACAAACACAACAATTTCTCGATCGTGAATATTTTTGTGTAACTGCTTGATGTATAATATTTTTACCGAAACGAGCAAATCGAGCGCACAAGCAATCAAGCAATCAAGCAATCGAACATCTATAGAAAATATTGATAAGAAATTTGTCGGAAGCATGAAAAAAAACCTCGAGAACCGAATACTTGAAATTTAAGCAGACGTAAGAGTTGAGTTGAGTTTCGAGTGAAGAAAAAAAACACACTTAGTTATTTTTACTGAACCAAAACGAGAGCTGAGAGCTGGAAATTGTATGCGATAAATCACCCGCTGGTTTTGTTGTGTCGACACTGTGTGTGTATATGGGGGACCAAGCATGGGCGATGGAACTGGAAACAGAGCGCACAGAGATCAAATTAAATAATCATATGAAACTCATCAAACGATGTGTGCGAGCAACTAAGTGTCTGGCATTTGAGATTTCAAACTGAAATGACGAAATAACATAATAACATGAATGCAATAAAAAAATGCATCGCAAAGGCACTGCATAAAATGCAATTCGATACGAATCCTGCTTGCGAATTTGAGAGTCTGCATCTTCAAGAGCTTTCTGCTTTTCAACTTTTTTTTGGTCCTCATTTTTGTTATTGTTGTATTCTTGAAGAGTATCGTAAACAAATGGCAACACTGTGACAAAAATACTCACTTGAAGTGGTTTCTGTTGCGCTGACATGATCAAACTCTTGCTGTGCTCACCAAGCCGGTGAGACTGAATTTCAAATCGTCAAAAAGTAAAGGCATACAATTTCCACTGAAAAAAGATACTTTATTCGATTTTGTAACTCTCTTTTCTTTCAATTAATGTTTATAGATCGTTGTCGTAGCGTGTCTTTCGATTCCTGCTGCCGCTGCCGCTGCCGTTGCCGTTGCCGTTGCCGTTGCCTCTGCTACTGCTGCTGTTGTTGTTGCTGTAGCTCTGTCGCTGACACTATTATTATTATGTAAAATGCATTAAGTCGTTTGAATCATGTTCGTGTACACATTGTTGTTGTATCAAAAATGGCTCAAGTTGTAAATATACCAGATATAACCAAATCGATGACACTGTCATTGACGATAATTGTATGGCATATATACATTCACTCACTTAGCAGCTCAGTCATCCGTCCACATTCACATGTCCCTAAATCGACAAACAGCCGAACAAAGATGTTTGTCAGTACGACACTAACAAGAAAGCTATTTAAAAAAAACGACACACAGTTGGGATGTCATTTGAATTTCTCGCTTTTTACGGTGACAACTAAAAATTTCATTTTCAAATTGACATGAAACACATTCGCTCGACAAAAGGCATAACAAATAAATTTGATAAGCAAGAAAAACAAAGGAGAAAACTGACAAAGAAGATAGAAAACGTCCACATATACAACAAATATACATTGGGCCCAGTGAATGCTAGCAACATGAGCAGACCGATAGAGTGAAGCGACAACATATCTAAATTAAACGAAAACATCGCTTCAGGCAATTAGATCGGTAAATATTGACCCAAAGATCAAATTTAATTCAAATTTCAATGCATTTAACGCAAGCTGACTGAGGAGCGTGTCTGAGGTAAGACACAAAGCGCCCCAAAATATATATTTGTTATGAAAGACAAACAGAAACAGAAACAGAAACAGCAATAGCCGTGAACACGTAAAAGAGTTATGAGTTATGTAAATTGTACAGTACAGCACAACTATGGAATGTGCAAATGACCATCTGTAAATTGCGTTGTAGGCAGTAACATCACACAGGCACACAGCATGCAATCGACGTTAGCGGACCCGCTAAATTTAGGCATGACACATGGAATGAAAACAAAAGTTTTCATCATTTGTGCGCTCTTGTGTATTTGGCCGTTAAATTAAAAATTAAATCAGTGCTCTCTGTATGTCAACGTCAATTGAGAATATTTAAATTTTAAGTTAATTTGTACTGAAACGTGACAATTGCGACCGAATGAAGAACAATCGTAAACACCAACCTAAAAAAGACACTGAATGAATCTTCATAAACTGTGAATCAACTTTAGTTAGTTCACTTAATTTATTACATTGTGCAATCGACGAGTTTTGGCAAATACATAAAATTCATTTCACAAATTGACAGTCCTCAATACTTATATAAAATTGTAGGTACTTTAAAAATAATGAGATTAGGAGAATCCAACAGAAAATATAATCTCAGTAATTGTTGTGTGACATTTTCAGCTTACAATTGGCTGTACAGTACATCCAATTCATTAACCCTGAAGTAAAATATTAGGTCAAAAAGCAGTAATAAAAACACGGATTGTTAGCTGCTATTTACAAATCGAATTAATAAAGAATGTTTATAATTAATTTATAAATGGTTATTAATTATTAATTAGCCAATTTCTAATAAATATCTCGTCAAAATCACAATCGATGTTTCACTATAATTTAAACCATTTGGCTTTCGAATTGTCATAATGTTATTTACATTCAAATTAATTTGATTTCTAACAATTAATAAATGGCAACCCAATTTTTAATCGATAAATAATTACATCCCTTCATTTTGTTTGCTGTATACTGAATCTGAAGCAGTTAATTCTATAGGTCTTAAATAAATTCATCGTCATGGAGGGGTAAGTCTCTGAGGTAATGGAAATGATGAATGGATATTCAATTGAATAATGAATAACCATAAAAATGCTACTGAACAGCTGCTCCAATCTCAAATTTAATGAGCTTTTTAGATCACTAAATTATTCTATTTTCATATTTCGAGTAGGGAGCCGATTGGCGTCATTAGGGATACGGGATTAATATAGTTGCCTATTCAAATTGAAAGCAGAAAATGTTTTCTACTCGAAAATTGTGGCAGCAATAAGATTTAAAATAGCAATTTAGTTCAACAAAAAAAAAATGAATCTATACTCCCAGGTGGTAATGTGCTGATCGTATTTCCTTTAACTTCGCTTAACATCACTGGTCGAAAATTCTGCAAGAATTTTCGGTTCAAAATTCCAATTTGAAATGAATTTGATTTTGAATTTTATGGCCGTAAGTGAAATAATCGCTGAAGAAAAACTTTGCTGGCCACGAATATTTTTTTTATGAATATCATCGAAAAAAAAGGCCACCATTTCATTTTCATGGTGGTCGTGTGCAAGGTGTCGACATTTTTCATAACCCATTTTTTACGAGCGTTCATATTTACTCAAATCCGATTGTTCATCGTTTTCCTTTCAATTTGTTCGGCCGAAATTCCATTTGGCGAAAGAAAAATCACAATTTTTCGATGTTTACGACTTTTCCACACGGCAAAACTAATTTGAGCTTTAAATTCCTAGTCAGACAATAGGTCAAAACATTCGTGGTGTAAAAAGTGAAAGAAATAAAAAGAATGCAACCGAACCCTAGACACGCTCGACACCCCGTTTCCGGCCGAAAAAAAAAGGTTGTTTTCTTACTCTGAGTGGAATTTTTATTGCAAAAAATATCTGTTGCAATCATTCTTATAGTGCCACATTCCCCAATCACATACGAATACTGCGAATGGTTTTCCGTCAGCGCTCCAAAGCTTATCGGATAAACAAATTTCAGTATACTCATCGAATCGATATGAGAGAGAGACAACGAAAAATAATGAGCATGTTCACACGAAATGAAATTCAATATCGTGCTGAAAACCTCTAACAGGATTTGTTACCGAGATAAAGAAAATCGGAAACCGGTAAATACAGCCAAGCGACTGAAACGATTTCGCAAATGGAGCATTATGATGACTTTAAAATTGCTGCAAGAATTATGCTTCATAGTCCATTTTTGTGCAAACGAAGTACATATCTGATGTGCAAGTGTGTGTGTGTGTGTGTTCTTTGCAGCACATCAACGAGCACAGAGATACATGTTTTGCAATGTGTGCACATTCATCACTTAATCTAGTTGAAAATCTGGATTTCTTCATCGCACAAAGTGGATCAGGTCGTATTAGTTGTTGCTAAAGGAATTTTCATATGCGATGTTTTTTTCTCTCACTCGCTGTCTCAAGGAAGGAAAAAGGTCTTATCTTGTTGTTTGGCTGCGCTTTTTTCCGTATGCATTTTACCAACATTAAACGCACACTGCTTATTTCAGTATGGAACGACAATAAACAAAACAAAACAAAACAAAACAAGAAAAAAAATCGAGCGCACACGCCAGAAAAAAAGCCAGAAAAAAAGCTAGCGCCAGCACATTTCAAGATTTGGCGATTGAATTATGCAGCTAAATTGACAATAATTCAAGTGAATGTGAACTATTACTAAGTATGAGAGTCAAATAAATTGTATTATTTGAGTACTAATGTAACGTTTATTGGATGGCGGCAGCGACAGCGGCAAAATTGAATGATATTGTTCGAAATGGGTCGGCAGAAGAATGGGTAAAAATCTGGCTGTGAGTAGTTGGTACATATGAAAAAAAACAAAAACGGAGCTCACATAACTACCAACGAGCAATAGAAACAAGACATGCAAAGACAACAATTGCTGTAGACATAAATAAATGCTATCAGGAAGAATAGTCATAGTCATGACAGGCACAGAAATAAACATAGCATATCAAGATCGACAGCATCGAACATGCTGCATGTCAAGTGAACAAGATGAACAAAAAAAAGTGCTCTGCAAATCTCATGATGAAGCAAACGAGAAAAAGAATATGGAACTCGAGCGAATCGATGCTCTGAAATCAGCTCAGTTTCAGAAGTAGTGGGCTACAAATTCTCGTTCAACACAAGTGAATAAAAAAAAAGTACGCTAAAAACGAAGAAGCACTCCGCTGTTGATTTGATGCTGAACAAACGAAAATCGAAATCAGAAGAACTAAGACGAAGTGGAATTTACTGTAGATTTGCCGTATACAGTCGACTCACTTTTCTCAAAGATGTACACGTACAATATTGCCAAATATCGATGAGCAATGGAAACCTTAAACCGAGTAGAAATTCGCGCTGACAAACCACAATGGAACAGACATTTCGAATGTGTAGATATGTTTGGCAGGTGTTCATGTTTAGCACCGTGGTTAGTTGCGCGTCCATCCTTCCATTCACCAAACATTACCCCATTTCAAACATTTGCACTGCATCCTGCCTGCTATTAACGCATGATACGCATTGAACTTTTCATTCAAATGATATCATATACTTTCGCACGCACTGAGAAGCAAAGATTTATGACGCACTCGTTGGAAAAAGTTCACCCGATGCGAACGATGTGATTGCGCGATGGAAGTAAACAAAACATCTTTATCATCAGTTTAAATAATACATCACTTTATTCAAATAGGAGTCATACCATCCAACAAATCAGTGGAGATACCATCCATCCAATTGCCCCGTATGAAAGCTTGTCGCCGAATCATCGTAAAATTGGGAGATGTTGCTATGGAAATAGATTAATAGATGGGTTGAAAAAAAGTCAACATAAAAATTATTCGAGGCAACAGTGTATTTGATCAATCAAAATCGATATCCAACTGTTCCTACAGAAATCCTTGAATAAAATTTGTTTTCAGAGGAAATCCCATACACGTTTATACATTAAATAACATTTTGTTTCAATTCTTTTCCGACTGGCGTCACTTGATTCCTGTACTTGTACCACACAATTATTGGACAATTATTGGGGATTTGTAGATGACTGAAGTGGTCCAGCTCGAAAGTCACAGGTGATCATTTTGTTAAATTTGATTGATATATATAAAAATCAATGTAAATCCGTGACGTTCGCGTACTCCTCGAGAACAGCTGATTCGATCCAAACCAAATTCACCACACTTCGGGGACCTCCTGGAGATGGTTTTAGGCTATTAAAATCCGAAATCAGTCGAGTCGTTCCCGAGATATGCCACTTCAAAGATGACCCCTTCCAGTTCCATACAAATGCAAAAAAAACAACAACAAATACACGAAACGCATGGCGTGGTGAGAAAATTCAAATGCTTCTGTTTACCGTATGTTCTTTGTTGTGCTATTCATTCAACTACGTTGAGAAAGTAAGAAAAAAAAAATCTGGAAGTGGGTTTTGGTGGACCCAAGGATTGACCACAACTGCTCTCAGTTCTGCAAGTGGGTTTTGGTGGATTTTCAGGATTGGCCAGATCAAATGTCCTAAATATCCCAAATGTCTCAAATGTCTTAAATATCTCGAATGTCCCAAACATCCCAAATGTCCTAAATATCTCGAATGGCCCAAATATCCCAAATGTCCCAAATGCCCCAAAAGTACAAAAATTCGGATAAATTAGTGCAAAATGAAGTTTCAACATGGACAAAAATCGGGAATCTATGTAATTGAATGTGGTGTTTGCAGGAGACGATACATAGGTCAAACAAAACGCAGTTTATCGACGCGATACAAAGAGCATTGCGCTTGCGCTAAAAACGGTAAACATAGGCAATCTGCGTTTGCCGATCATGTGTTGGACGTAAATCATTGACCACAGTGTCAAATTGATAAGAAGTGTGAATCAATGTCACAGACCATACGCTTATGAGAGTTACTTTATTGAGAAAGAAAAAGAGGCATTGAATGCAGAGGATGTTGTTATAAAATCTGTCGCATTTTCGGCCATTACCCGCCAACAAGGGCAGTGATATGGCTGTATTTGGAGTAGCTGATGCCAACACAAACGATGACATTGCACAATACCAAATGGGCCGCTACATCGGCACAAACAGAATTTTTTCATTTCCAATTCATGAGCGATATCCAGCAGTTGTACATTTGGCAGTTCATCTCAAAAATGGTCAACGTGTTTATTTCACGGATCGAAATTTACTGCAGAGAGCTGCACAACCATCAGAAACAACATTGACTGCATTCTTTAAATTGTGCGAAAGTGATGAATTTGCAAGAACATTGCTCTATTCAGATGTACCACACTTGCAGTAGTTTCTTAAAATTTCTTAACACCAATGCTAGGAGTTTTCATTATGTTTTCTTAATTTTTTTTATGGGTGTAGCGAAGCGCACCTGGAATTAGCTACAATTTTGCAACAAATCGATGTTGTTCCATCAGGAAAACACACATTTGAAGGCCAATATTCTGCATGCTGGCCCAAAATTGAATAAATTTTCGATATTTGAAATAAAAATCCTCTTTTCGAGAAAAATTGTGATTTCCCCAAAATGTCACGGGTTTTCTCGAGTTTATATACTACTCAAATTTTCATCATCAAAAATACTTTTTTTATATTTTCAAAACTGTAAGCTATAGGAGACCTCAATATCTTTCAAATGGTGTAAAAATTTTGAATTTCTGTGAAAAAATGCGACCAGGAGAGGCTCAAATATGGGCATGCTTTTTAGAGCCAGTTTTAAGGGGGGGGGGGGGTTAGGTGCCCAATGGCCATAACTTTGGTAAAGAGGCCCCAGTCAGAAATGTGTGTCTAAGGTTTTCGACTCCATTTGAGGTCAGGAATCTGTCATAGACAGATTTGTATGGAATTCGATGTCACCCTGTATAGACTATTCATTATCTCACTTATATTTAACTTCACTGAGTTAATTTCACTCTTAGTCAACGACAGAGAGTATAATTTTTCATTGTTCCACTCATATATATCTGCATTTTGGAAACCAATTTATGTCATTAAACAAATAAAAAACATCCAAAACATCAAATGCGTTTCCAATTTGGATGCAATAGAAAAATGATAAAAAATAGCTCTTGAAATTTTTGATAAGCTCACCACTCAAATTTTGCATATTTTCGGAAAGTACATTAGTGGGCATTTGTGCTTTATCGTCGCCACTGTAATGGAAACTCACGGAAACTTTATACCAGCGGAAATGTGCCCATCTATGATTAGCTTACGATTGAAATCTCCGCTTTTCCATGAGGGTTGCACTTGGATGAGCATGAACAATTGCGCGCTATGAATGAGTGAATAAGTGAATGTGATTTATCGGATTGAAAAAGCTTATGGAAAGATGTCCGCAAAATGTAAGTGCCTTCAATGTTTGTTTTTCTTTAGCACTTTGTTGCTTATATCAACATCATAGACATTCGCTTTGTTAACTCAGCAGAATGAATAAACGCGTAGCTGTTGAGTGTGTATATTTGGACCCATTTCTCAAACTGATGAGCACATTTCCATGGTTCCGGTTAGAAAAGTTCAAGTGGACTCTTTTTGAAAAAAATGGTTGGAAAAGCTTTTTGCGATTCATCTCTCATTGCTGCATTTCCGATGTACATTTTGATATCCTACACTGGTCATGAACAGAGGGACACCGAAGGATTCAAACGTAAAGAAAAAGAAAAATAAAGAAAATTAACAACATTTATGTTCTAAATGTATTTTATGATCATTTGCCACATGTAGAGCACCCGAGAATATTGTGTATTTTATATAAATTGTTGTGTATCAATTTCCAGAACTAACTATCAAACATTTTGAGGTATGTCGCATTTTTTATGTCCGTTTCGAATTAAATTGAGAGTTACATTAGTATCACAGCATAGCTAATGTATCTTAACCTTCTGGTACATAGGTCCGCCTTTTGTCGGGTTTAGAAAAAATTTCCAATTTGACAAAAAATACGATTTCTTTAAATCTGACACTTTTAAACAATGGATTTCATTGTTCGTTTTCGATGTTAAATGCATTTCCCAACTAAACTATGCGGTTTCATGGGTTTTCACTATTTTTCACCGTCTGGCAGCATAATAACATCGAATTGAAACGCTACCTATCGTATCAATTTTCGAACAAGGCCAAGACGTTGGTGCCCATTCAAATGGACTCATGTATGTGCTAAATTTCGTGGTTGAGTTTTTTGTTTATATTCATTGTAGAAAAAAAACGCACACACAAATTCGAAGTAAACTTTTTTTGCATGTTCTTCTGTTTAGCGAATCCAATGAATTGTCGCAGTTTAGAAAAAAGTAAACAAACAAAATAATTCCCCGAACCCGATAATAGCATAAATATTCGTAACGTTTTACTTTGTGCTTAGATGATTTCGCAATAAATATGAACAAAGAAAACATATAAAGACGAATTGAGTGACTGATTTCAAACAATTTTAATTTTGGCGTTACTTAAAACCCGAATGTATATTCTTTCTTTCAAGCATTTAATTGTCGCATGATAGGTCTGATTTGTGATAAAACTATATACAATTATGAAATTCTATCACATGACCATCCAAAACGACAAATATTACACCGGTTCCAAGTGCTCCGGCTAAATTAAAAATTTAGCCTGGATTAATTGTTCAAAACTCTGGACTAAAATTGGATTAAAATTGACTAGAATTATGTTCAGAATACAGAAAAAAATGTATTCAGCCGGGCTAAATTCATTTATCCTGACTAATTTAATTTAGCCCGACTAAATACATTTTTTCTGTATTCTGAACACAACTCTGGTTAATTTTTTTCAAATTCTACCTCCAACAATATTTTAGTGGATAATTTAGTCACATGTAATGAAATCTTATGAAATCTCATCCAATTTCTGAGTTTTTAAAAATTTAGCCAAATGTTTTTAATTTAGCCTGAGCACTTGGAACTGGCCTTAATGTTTCAGTTGAACGTCGATTCAAATGGACATCGGTGTCCATTCAAATAGACACATGTGCCCTTCACCAAGGGGCAAATCACTAAAAAGTAATTTCTAATTGCATACGAAAATGTATAGTAATTGTCGAAAAACGAAGTAATTGTATTGGAAATATACAAAGTAATTGCATATGTCTCATGCAATTCCTTTTTCATATGCAATTACTTGATGTATTTCAAAATTACTCTCATCGTTAAAAATTATCCTGAAAATAAGCAGAAAGTAATTTCAAAATATATAAAGTAATTGCTGGCGGAAAAAAATTAATTGCATGAGTGATTTGCCCCTCGGAGTTCACTCATATTTTGTACATTTTGATTTCCATTCTCACTTTGGTAGATATAAGCTACCAACTAATAATATTTGTGCTTCCCGATTCAAATTTATTTTGTTTGAACATTATAAAACACAAATCAAAATGTAAACAATATGCTAACCAGAACGAATACAAAGTGTATGTGACGCGGCAAAATTGACATTGAATAGCATTTCATTAATTTAAAAAACGGTGGCGTTTCAAAATGCCAAAGTTTACAATTAGCATTGAATTCAATTTAAACTTTAAAAATGATGCCAGACTGTGCTATTTTTTAAAGCGCTGAGAAAAATTCATGCACTAAGGGTTAAATGATAGCATTCTCGAACTCTAATATTTTCAAATTCTAACAAATTGATGGTTGATTTTCAAAAAGCATAAATGGCCAATGCAATTTATATTGTGGCAAATCGTCATAACATTTTTTTGTGAATTTCAGACCAACTAACGGAAATAGAAATAAAAACTAGCGTGTTAGTACCGTGTCCACTGTCCATCCCCAGCTCACAGATTCTTAGTGCTACAATAGAAAAAAATTTAAACGAAAGGGTAATCAAAACAAGATTCTCTGAATGTGAGTGTTGTGACAACAGAAACATTTCGGCTGTGGCATGTTTTACATATCGGGCATCATTCCGTTCTTCTTTCTTTTTGGCATCCCATTATTACTAGTTTGTTATGATTGCAAATGCACATGCACAGTGCACACGCACAGCACATGCACATAGAAATGGAAGAAAGGACGTTGAGTGAGCGCGATGAGCTCGCATTGGCAAAGGCTAACAGCATTCATATCACTTTGTGGCCGAACTGCCGTGCTCATATTGTTCGACATGCACGAACATTAACACATTCAATTCATATTCTGTAGCATCGCGATGATTATTTCCGGGTTTGGGGCGTGCTTTTGTTGTTGTCGACGGGTTTCGATTTTATGAACAATGTAAACCATGGGAAGGTGCACGCTGTTATTCATTTGTATGTCAATATGTTATGATGCTCACAGCATAGGAGCAGCGAAAGGAACCGAGCACCAATTCAAATTCAAATCAGCATTGGCCATCTCGTTCCCACTCTGAATCTCTTTTGTTTTGCCACATATTTCTCTTGCTCTTTCTCTGGTGAATCCAAAAGCTTTAGGAGATGCTTTGCCTAGAAAAATATATAATACATACATATTGACGTCAGGATACAGGATACTGGATACAGCACACATACACATTTCATTCTATGAATGCTCGAAACGAGCGTGGATACCACATTTTCTGAACGGCGGAACAAAAGCATTGCATCGAATGAGCACATGCAGTTTCTCAGTTCACATTTGAACATGTAAATGAAAAGACCATAAATAGACTATTTACACAAATCATTCTCCATAATTTTTTATTTACTCTCTCACCCTTGGTTGGCATTAATTCAGATCCAGTTTACTTTTAAACACAAAATAAGAATGAAATAAACTTTACGTCGCATGAATAGTGAATATGATATAAATGTGTATACTTATTAGGTGCATGTCGCTGTGAAAACAATCGTAATCCACACCTTCTCCACTACAAATTCGTTGAATCTGATAAAATGAAAAATGAACGAAATTGCCAACCGAAACTAGCTGATATTGCAAAATAGCGACTGAAAAAAGCAGATATTTTCCAAATAAAACAATGGAAACCTTTGATAGTCACACTGAATCTTTGAGATGTCACTTACAATTTGTCACATCTCAAAAATTCAGTGTGACTATCAATGGATTCCATTATTTTATTTGGAAAATATCTGCTATTTTGAGCCGTTATTTTAAGTTATCAGCTATTTTCAGCCGAAGTGTTGCAATATCACCTATTTCCAGATAGGCTGCTTTTTTCAGCCCATAGTAATCTCTGGTTTGAAAAGAGGCTTGCAGACCAACTGCATCTCACTCATACGGCACTACATAAAATTCGGTATCTGTCATCCATCCAATCATTGACCAAGCTGTTTGCAGCTCAAGTTAGTACAGCAATGAGTGTATATTTTCCATGTGGTTAGACACAGTAAGACTATTAGCAATAATAGCAATAATAAAACGAAAAAAGCGAAAATAAAAGCAACAAGATATGCAATGACACCTCTGCTTCTGTGTGGTGTACACTCTCAATGTGCACGTACATGGACAAGCAGTACGAATTTGTTGCTCTCTGTGTATTTCTCATAGATGATTTGTGTGTACATTAGAGCATGCAATGCATTAAAAGAAAAAGGCTTCAAAAGCTTCAGAAATGGCGTTTCAATCGTTTACCAACATACAAAGTAGTACGGTACACAGAGAAAAATATGTTGGTAAAAATATACGGTTCGGTGGTATTTCCAATGTCGAAATGATTTCAACACATTCAATTTACCACTTTTGCACATTAATTTTACCAATAGCAATAATTATTATTACTACACACACAAAAAATTATATAAAGTTTTATACGAATTACTGTATAAAATATGGATTTATACGACATCCCCATACAAACTTTTTGGATTTATACAATGCACAATATAAATTTTCTATAAAGATCCAAATATTGTACTGTGTATCGTATAAAATGTCATGTAATTTCTTTTGTGTGTACTTCCAAAAAATATGCATTACAGGGTTTTGGATAGCTTTTTTTTTTACCTTAGAACCGAAAAGTAGAGGCAAAAATACAACTTCCATGAAAATTGCAATACTCCACGACGGAATTTGGATAGCAGAGAAGCTGTTTGTCTTGACAAGATCTACAACTTTGCTTGAGACATCTACATCAATTTCACTGCTCATTTCTGTGTTATTGAACTTTGAAAAAATCGTATTTTTTTTCGAAATTTTGTAAATTTGTAAGCACAATTTGAAAACCCTTTATTATTCTAAATATTTACCTTTTTGAATTATTTACATCAACGAAATATTGGAGAATGATGCATTATAACTTTATTCATAACAAATGTTTCTCGCAGCTTCCATAGCTGCAAGTGGGGTGAAATTTACAACAGTTTTATTTTCTGTGTGGGTGAGCTTCCGAAACAATTCCATTCTGCTTTAAATGGAGAAACTAAATCACTGTGAATTGAAAAGCATTTATGATAAAACATTATTAGCTCTTGTCATGGTTGGATTTCTCCGAGCTGTTGTAGATTTGAATATGCTTTGCTTTGGTTTGGTACCTTTGAGAGAGAATCGTTTGTAATTTATTTATTATTGTTCGATAAATATGCTTTTCCGATGAGCATGCTGCAACATCGGTAAAAGAGGAACATTTTTCGACTGAAATCTTGCATTTGGCACTTAAAACAGAATTTTCCATCGTTGTTTAAAAATAAAATGTGTTATAAACCATACAATACACAATCTGGGATTTCGATAATTGTACAGTTTAGAAGTAATTGGAACGGGGAGCATTCGGAAAAAAAAATGAACGCAGCACTTTCAATTTGTCGATGCTTTTGTATCGAATTGTTTGATGTTTAACGCGGGAAGAGCTCTCAAAATGCATGCACAATTGACAGAGATGTCGAAAAACGGGGAAAAGTAAGTCAAACATTGTCACCGAGAGAGAGATGAATGCAATGTTAAGAGAATCGAACTGCACAAGCAGATTTACCAGCTAAACAAACAACACACTTTCTCTATCCGCAGAATGCATGAATGAACATTGAGCGTTCAGTGAATTTCGAAGAGATTCTCACAAAGAAACAGCATTGAATCAAAACGCAAAATGATTCTATTCTATCCAGAGTCAGCAATGGCAATCATAAAAAACAGCTCTCTGTATGAAAGAAAAAGGAATGAGATAGGGACAAAAGCTAAATCAAGAACTATCAAGTGCATGCAAACGTTTGCGTGAATAGCAGTATTTAGATTTAGCTATTTGGTAATTTAAGACTGGCACGAAATACTTAAAATCGCAGTAAAAAAAGGTTCTCCAAGTGAATGAATGTTTCGTTGATTTTTTTTTCACGCTGAGCGCAGGATTACTTATACCTTAAAGTGTGTCTTGGTCGCTCATTATCGTTCCCTCTGATATTGATTATCGGATGGGGTTTCGTCACTATTTTATGTGTTATTGGGCTTGATGCTGTCTTATACTTCTTTCGTTTGAACGTCTCATAATTATCATAAATTCAACTGAATTTTCAACCAAATTACAAAACGAGTGAGTTAAACTAGACAACCCTACAGACAGCCACATTTCACGTATAAATCATTGGACAGAAGATAAACTAACATAAACTAATACCTAATTAAGATGTGATGAATGATGTGAATTGTGGATTCCATTGCGACTGTCACAAATCGAAAAGGAGATAAATCAATGGGGTTTTGACGAGCATTTTTGAATGATATGCGCATCAAGTAAAATTATATTCCCTATAAATCCCACGAAATTGAGCACAGAACATGAACCAAATGTCCAAAAGAATTACGATAAATCTTATTTCCTTATAGAATTAAAAAATAAATGTGAAAGATTCATTCATTCAGTTCTGTTTTGATTTAGTATCGTTATAACTCTAATTTATACTCTATCTGAAATATTAACAATGAACGTATTTAATTTTCGTTTTTTATTTTTTTTTCAAGTTTTTTCTATAAATTGGAATACACTCATTTAATCAGTGATATCCCTGTTATTTGATACGATCATAAAAAGGTAACCAAGTGAAATTGTCAGCAAACTGCAACATTACGATACGGAACACAACGGTCATTATTAGAAAACCATCAATTGACTCAAACCAATGTGCAGCTATCTCAACTTATGGAATGGTTTCGAGCATGTGCATTGATTTATCAATGTCTGCATTTTATTTTTATTACCTCTGCACCTTTATTTTTTCTTTCTGACTCTCTCTTTCGCTGCACTCTTCAACAAAACAGCGAAACACGAACAACAAGTTAATCAACTTCAAGCGACACAACATTGAAATAAAAAAAAATTCATCAAATAAGATCTAGAACAAGTTTGAATAGTGTTTGTACCGCATCGAGTGTTAGTGCCCATTTGATATCACGATTTGTCGAGTACACCCAGTACACCCGTGCAGGTATTGAGTAAATTTTTCATAAGCATTTAGATTAGATAAAAGAGCAAATAAAAGGCAGACAAACCCGATTGGGTTTCTATCAAATGCAATGAATGCACCGATCTAGCGAGAGGCAGAGAGAAAGAGCGAGTTTGGGCTGAGTGCATTTCGAATGTTTATGAATATATCCGTGGCTATGTGTAGAAAATCGTATGTAATCATGTAGAACACCTCGATCTGGATGCTTTAAAACAAGGTGAATGAATGGTTAAATATAAAAGCCCACTCACCTGCATTGCATCCATTCGAGTGTTTCATCGGCTACCCGAATATGAACTCATTCATTACCATGGCAGAGCCACAGACAGAAATCTACTATTTTGCTCTCAAATATTGAACCATTTCGGTATGCTCCAGAACTAGAATGAAATGTCAAATCTCCATAAAAAGTATATCGATTTCCCCCTAAGCTGAGACAGATTACCCTTCATGTCACTTTCGATGGTTTTTTGGTGTTGAGGACTTGTGTGTATTCATTTGCGAGATTTTTTATAACAGATTTTACAGATAAGATACGTCATCTGTAACTTAATCTACATAGATTTTAAATAATTATTGATCCATCTATGTCTCGTAGAAATATCATATGATTGTCAATTTGCATCAGTGCTTAAAAATGATGTAGTAAAATAGTTGAATAAATATCTAGAAATCTGTAATGAAGTTCAAGTTTTCGATCGGCTCCCAAGTATTGTATTGCCTTGCATATCCCTTCGATTTAACATAATACTGCACCTAAAAAGGTTCAAACATTGAAAACTTTAATCAAAACAATTGAGAATTATATAGTAATTTAAACCTGTCCATTCTTGGCATAGTAGATTCATCTCAGATTCTATCTAATTTTCGGAGATTTATTTTATCTTAACTGAATCTTCAGTTTTAGATTTTTATCTGTATATTATCTAGATTGATATTGAAATGTGTGAATACTCACCGATGATTACCTTTTTTTGCGTGATTTTAATTCTCAGCATCAGAGTGTATGGTCACCCGTTTCACACAAATACGCCATCAAACACCAATTCTGTGAACTACGTGAATGACGCCACTGATGGAATGACCTCATGTTGAAATACCAATATGAAATGTTTGTTCACTACCAACGAATCTGATCGTTTGATCGGCTTTCTTTTCTCTTCGCGTAGTTCATGGAATTCTTCCCCCTGGTATTTTGATCGACACTCATGCCTGTATATTAGACAGTAGTAGATGCACACTAAAAACCGTACATTTTTCAAACCTTCGCAGTGGTATGATTGTGAATGGTATAGTTTCTCATGTCAGTGAGCATTTTGCCTGATTACTACCGAGAGTACGCTGTTCTACAATGACTTGTATTGTTCACTATTATTACTAATACTATTATTGTTGATATGCTCGTGTTTGTGCACGATACTGTGTGTGTGTGTGTGTGTGTGTGTGCGAATGTGTGTTGTGTATGCTGTGTGCATGTTGTATTCCTTTTTTTCCTTTTATGAATTTATATGTTGTACATCTGTCTAGTGGGTTGCCAGTCAATGCATGTGTTCGGTATTCAAAGCACACACTCACCTTTATAGAGGATACGCTACAGCATATGTATAGAATAACACCATCGAACGGCTGCTGCTGCTGCTGCTGCTGCTGCTGCTGCTGCTTTATCTTGTATTGAAAACCTATAGGCATATATACTCAAATCAACCATTTTTTTCGTACGATATTTTATACATCACTTTATCTTACATTGTGTTCGCGGCAATGCTCTGTCTCGTTTCATTTTTCGGGCCTATACGACGCACACAGCATGCAGGCTGGCAGTCAGGCAGGCAGGCAACAGACAGTATGCATTTAGGCCGATCAAACATCGCGTGCTTGGATGTGTGCGTTTACGTTTTGTTTGTTCTGTCGTTCATTGCGGTGCGTTTCTTCAGCACAAATATGATCATGCAATTGAACTCATTTAAACTGGACTGTTGTGTGCTCCTTTCTTCTGAGAATTTCAATCAATTGAAATACAACGGGTTCGATATGTTTTTGCCATATCTGTTGTTCCTTTTCCAATCGTAGATTTCTTTTACTGGCGACCGCAATATATGGATGAATGCAAACGATGAACACAACATTTCTGAGAAATGCCAAGGGACAATGACGGCTGCAATGGCACCAACACCAACAACAACCAACAACATCCAACGACAACGATGGATACACTCGGCGAACTGGTTGCGGAGACATGACTTCATTATTCGCTATTTATCTTGCGTCACGTATGGCTTATAAACAATTTGTTCGGTGTGCTGTGTGCTGGCCGTCGGCGTGCGTTCTATTCCATGTGAAGACAATGATTTTTTTGCTTCATTATCAACGACGGCAAACAAACGACGATGCGGCACACACATGTGTGTATGTTTCCATCAAACGATACGGAATGCACGAAATTCAGCACTCCATTAAAGAGACGACTGCGACAGCCATCCGAAACAACAACAGCAGCAGCAGCAACAGCAGCAGCAACCATTCACAATAACACACATACACAAACACATGCCAGCACTGAGCGTTTCGAAAAGCCGACACACGGTAGCGTGCTGCGATGGTTCAGCGGCAGCCGCAAAAGTTGTTTGAACAACGTTTAAAGCACCGAACCTATAACGTTTCCGAGGAATATTTTTTGAATGAAATTGGGAATTTCTTCCATTCCCTTACATTTTAATTCATACGGAGACTAAAGAAAAGAAACTAAAAACAGAACATTTATTCCAAAACATTTACATGAGTGAATGCAATGTTTTGGACTTTATTTTTCATGGAATACAATTCAATATGCGCAATTCATCGACCTAAAGATACATTAGCAGCCTTCTGCTGTTGATGCATGGACCGCGTATGGCCATGTGTATGCGGTGCACGCAAACGGAATCATCAGCATAATTCGAACGAGAGAGAAAAAGAGCTTCGACCGCGTACGTTAACACGAGTCAAATTCAGTTCTCAACATAATATGGTGGCGTCTGTTTCGGTCGTACTTTTACACGACTTGCTCCTCATTCATTTCAGAAGATTCGTTTCTGTTTTTTGTTTGTGTTCAATTTTATTTGGTCATTTTATGTGGATTTTTACAATAATCACGGTACGTGTTGAAGTAAAAGAATTTAAAAGAGTTAGTTAATTGAATAATTTAATTGAACGGCAGAATTGAAATATTTATTGTAAATTTGATCTGGTTCACGGTAAAAAAAATTCAGTGCTTTAGACTGCGACTCGACGGGTTCTAACGTAAAAATGATCGCGGCAAAACCATGCTCGGTAGTGATGTTATAATGTTACGGTGCATTACAGAAGTTTGTCTTGAGTTTGTGTCATTTCGGCAAAGAAAAAAAGTAGAGAAAAAAAAATATACGGTGAAAATGTAAAGCAAATTGCAATCAATTAGCTACCTATTTAAAAGCTGAAGTTTAAATTCGTTGTTTAAAAATAGTGTTTTTTTTGACACTTTTGTTATGAATCTAATTTACAAGTGACCAAAAAAAGTTGTGAATATGAATCATTGGAAATTGTGCTCATTTTTTTGGCTGTTTGTTTTTTTTCGTTATGTCGGCGTTGTAATTGTTGGAAGTTTTCTGGATGAAGTGTGAAACAAAATAACTTGAAAATCGATAAGCAAATGAAATGTTTCGATATTATGAACGAAACCATTAATAACACCGTTTGAGCCATCAACTCGAATCGGCAACATGTCGTAATTACGAATAAATCTGAATAGATCTCCCCTTTTTTTGCTTTTCAAATAGGATTATTATATATTTCTCAATAGATCGACATCAGCGTCACTGTTTTTATCTCTATTCGGTTGGATTCATTTGATTTGGTTGAGTGTATTAGATCAAAAGATCATATATGAATGGCGATGTCGATGTCGATCTGTATTGTACGAAAAGTATATAGAAAAAAAACAGTGTCCAAAATACCTTAAAATCGGTCGTTTTAAAAATCGCCCGGATTTCGAACAAAACAGCAACGTATTCCACGGGATTGAGAATAATATTTACGAATGCCATTTATTGTTTGTTGTCCAAATTATTCCCGAGTTTATTTTTAGAACAAACAACAGCCAACAACAACCAGAAAATAAACGCAAAATGATTTAATTCGACCGTTTGCTATTGTTTCGTATGCACGTTGAGTGCGATGTGCTCGAGAACGGTGAATACACACATTCAACGGTGCAAACAAACGCACGGTTGTTTGTTTGCATTAACTTTGTCTTTTATCATATTTTTTAAGCGAAAATTGATGTTGATACTTGTTCCTGCATTTCCTATTATTTATTACCGTTTTTCCGTTTGGCGTTAATATTGGGCAATATGTGTGTAAATTGCATGGCAAAATAATAACGAAACGTTTCACGAACAAACGAATGAACAGCAGAAAAAAAAGACGAAAAATCCGGCCATAGATCACTTGAGTGCTGTTGCACCAGTGATTGTAGTCTTTTACACACGAAATGTTCATGCTATGAGATTTGGGCTTCCATCATTTGTTTGCTTTCTTCAACTGAATTTATGCATTAAACACACAAAAAAAGAGAATGAACCAACCAACGGACGAACGAACGCAAACCCATCGAATGAAAATTGCCCAGTGTTAAAATGAAATTGCATCAAGAGAAAAGATTATACTTTGCTTAACGTAAATGGCCATACAGCTGCATTAATGTGGTGGGACAGAAAAGGATAGCCACATGGAATAAAAAAAAGAATGCAAAAACATAACAACAGCAAGTCAAAGAATAGTGATAAATCGCCGCTGCTTTTTATAATAAATACAACTGGTTTTTCGAAGCATTTAATGTGTTGTTGTTGTTGTTGTTGTATTACTGCTACTGCTGATGTGTGCGTTGTACTGAATCTGTGTATGTGTGTCTACGTGTGTGATTGTGATTGTGTTTGTGTTTGTGTTTGTGTTTGTGCTTGTGCTTGTGCTTGTGCTTGTGCTTGTGTGTGTTTGTGTGTATTTTTTTATATTTCGTTGTTCTCGTTCGTATATTCCAACTGAGTGTTTATGATCGATGCTAGAGTGCATCGCGTAGTAAACAAATACACGGCAATTGTGGCCTATATTATACGGCAAGAATCAACGATAGTGACGATATATTGCAATCGTTTGCTCGCATACATTTACACATTCTTACGCATAATAACACACAGCGATCGCTCGTAAGCGAATGATGATTTGCTTTCGGCCGATACATGAGCGATGCACACCGTAGCCCGATTTTGTTGTTGGTGTTGCTTTTGTTGTTTCTGTTTCACTTTAGATTCGGTTTCGGCTTCTATTCAGAATCGCTTTATGATCGAATTATAAATGTAAATATCAAATATTAGATCAGAAATGAAATTGCTACGTTGGTTAGCTGGTTGCCGTCTCTTTTGTTCTGGCTCTTTGTTGGCTAGAATTTACATTCTGATAAATAATAAACAAGAACGTAACCGATGTGTGAACATGAAATTGTGAAATGAAAAACCACAGAAATAATTGAAACGAAAGATGAAGAACTATGTGTGTAGCCGCGGCTATAAGCCTGATATGTGTTTGGATCCGAGTGCAATGTACATATTTAGAAAAAAAAAACAACAACAACAACAACTGAACTAACCAACAACCGTTTTACCGAAGCGACATTACCACACATTTACCCATGAAATTTAATCTCAACCGCGTACGAATTCGTGGATGTCGAAAGCTATAAGGCGAAATAAATATCAACTACACACATGTACAATATCAAGCGATTCGCCACCGAACATTGAAAAGCCATAAAAATTCGATGGTTTACGCACTCCGTTTCTTTTGTGGATCCCGAAATAAAAATAAAAAAAAAACTTTACAAAGAAGCGGCAAAAACGGCAAAAGCCTAATAACAAATCGCGTAGTAACAATGACATAAACCATTTCAAGAATTTACGGCGTGATTTGCGTGCTGATAGTTGTTATTCTTTCGCGACGTATATTTGATTATTGATTTATATACAAAACTGTAATCGTAATGGTAATCGAATGCCAGTAGCCGAAATGATTCACATAAATGCTCAATTTTCTCTGGCTCTGTGGGCCCTTTGATGATGGAATGCACTCCTGAGGCAAACAAACCCCAAAGTCAAAACTGTACACACAATTTTTGTACACTCTGTGCACATTCCATTCATTTCCATTGTTCATTGTGGCGGCGGCGGCGGTGGTGGTGGCAACAAAAATGCCAGTCTTTTTTTCACTGTCTCTCCATTTCATTGGGACAGAGTTCTCTTTTTTTGTGGTGCATTTCACGTGATTTGTGTAATTTTAAATGTGCATCGCTGCGAAGGCCCAGAGAAAACTAACACCCGTACTCAGTTTGCTTTGATGTGATAAATTTGGTGTGTGTTGTGTATGCATGTATACGGTTTAAGTGTACGTGTGCGAGTATTTTAAATGAATAAAAACGCATCCACTAGTTCGTCTTTTTTGTGGTCGCTTATTCTCTCCGTATGGCTCGTGGATTCACGTACACTTACATGTAGACCCTTCACATTCTACATTCTACATTCTACATGAATGCAATTGCGTATGCTCTCACACACGGCACATTGTTTGTTCTGGGCTGCAAGTATGCAAGAGTTGCCGTGTTAGGCAATGCTAAGCAAATGCCACAAAATAATGTGTTCGGTTCTTTTTTGGGCTATTTGTTCCATCTTTATCTATCGGTTTTTCGTATACATGCACTTATATTATGGTTTTTATTTTCGTTTGCTTCCTTTAAAACGGCTTTTTAATTGGGAAACATAGAACAAATTTAAACCGAATTAAAAGAGAAGAGTGAAAAAACACACACACACACACAGAGAACATAAAGACGGAGGGAGAGCGTCTCGCGCGACTCCCATTTGATGTGCATCACTTTTGGAATGTGCACTAATTTTAAAGTACAATTTTTTTTAACTACATACCACATGTGACTGAATACTGAATATGTAAATAGGAATGAGAGCAAGTCAAGGCATCTAATAGCATTTAAAATGCAAGCAACATGGAACATGCACACAAAAAAAAACTCTTGATGATGATAAACACGTCGATGATGCATAAAGCCGCACAAAACGATCAAGTATAAACATTGATTTCACAATTATTTTTTTTTTTCGTTGTTGTTGAATACTTGTTTGTTCATCTTGTCGCCTAACACATGCCAGCTTCGAAGTGAAATGAAAACGAAATAAAAACACAAAGCAATCAATGTTTTGGGCTGCAAGCGATTTGCGGCGTAAGCATTCAAATTCAATGTGTATTATGGCGTAAACTAATGCAGATTGAGAGAGCGAGAGAAAAACAAATAGCCGAAATAAAGGCACCAAGCGATATTTTTCGATTTTTCTTTTGATGCTAGCTCAGTCAACTTAATCAAACCTTAAACAAATAAATATAGTGTTTAGACAGAAAAACGAACGAGATACCAGTAGCACAGACACTCAGACAGCAATGAGCAAACGAGAATTTTGCTTTTGAGTTCAAAAAGAAAACATAAAATTCACTATGGAAAAGTCAAAGCACATAAACGAATCGAGATAGGGAAAATGAGCATAGAATGCGAAGACGACCTAATATGATTCCGAATTCTTCAAAATGCTCAAAAGTATTGGCAAGCATTTTAAAAATGGTTGTGCTAAGTCAATTTTGGAGGGAGAATCAATCAATAAACATGTTTGATTTAATTGAAATCCGAAAGGAAAAAAAAAACGAATATTGGCGGAGAAAGTCAAGAGCCAAAAAAAATGTCTGGAATTCAAAATAGAGATAAATGTATAACAAGTAACAGAACATACAAGTCATAATGAGACAAGATCGAATTAAACGACAAGGAAATGAACATGAACATGAAAATTAGTGAAGATGAACACCATCGAACAGATGTGTGTGCCTAATAAACGGCGATAACCGATAAGATTGCCTATTGCATTTTTGATTGCGTGCGGCAACGCAGCACAATACATTATTTTAAATTATTTCGTGGCTCATCGTCCACCGTACACCAATTTCCAATGACATCTTCGTAATTACAATTCAAATTTCAAATTCAATCCGATAAATTGTTTTGATTTTAAGGCAATTTCCGATTGCCAAGCGTCGCACCAATCGTGGACCGTGTCCATGTTAAAGACCAATAGAGAAACTCTTATCCGTGCGCTTAATATAAAATTGTCATAAATCAAGATTTATTAATTGGACTGGCCCCTAAAAAACATTTTAAGTATCATGTTGATAATAAGTGGTTTAGGGGGGATAATGTAGTGTTCATTGTTCACATTTCATGTGATTATGCCAATCAATAATCCGACTCCAACTGTGGCAAACAACTTAAAATCTAAAATCAAACTAGGTAATTTTGTAGTTCTCTAATGTTGCTTAGTTTGTCAATTTAAATGTTTAATGATGTTACATGTTTGAATTGGCTGTGTCAAAAATGGTGCAGTTTCTGTTCGTTTTTTGTTTGTTTTATTGACGTCTGGCTCCAAAATCCACGGCAAATATTTTATGAGAATGTGGCTAAAAACGAGAATAAGATGGCGTGTATATCAAAATGTCGACAGCATTGATTGCATGATTGCACACAGTCGCTTAGAAAAACCACATCATCAAATGTTTGGTATGGCTGGCGTTCACAGTTCGTTCCATAATTTAATCGATCTTCATTATTGAGTCTACAAACGACTCATCTTTTTCCTTGTATTTAAACAACAACACTTGCATACGCCGTTCGATGCCGAGACGAAAAAAGGAGAAAGAGATAAAAAAAAGAAAAACAGCGAACACTGCGCGCGTAACGCAAATGTAAATAAAACTGTAAAAACGGAAAGCGAAAATTCTCGAAGCATAGCTTCCAATTTCGTTTCTAATATTTTCGTGTTTTCTTATCTCCGGCACTCTTTTCTGGATTCATAGAATAAATAGAAAAATCGCTCATCGTAATTCCAACATTTAATGGGAAGAAGAAGCGAAAAAAAATCGTCGAGCCAAACTAACTAAGTAGAGTAGAACAAAAGCGAAAGACAATAATACGAAGGAAAAATGCGGCAAAGAAATTTAGTGAGTTTGAGCTTGAGGTCGAGCAAGAGTGTGAGAGAGCGAGAAACAGGGCGGCAAAAGAAGGGAATCTTAGAGAAAGAGCTACATACTTTGCGATGTTCTACATGCATGCATGACAGTTGTCAGTTGTGTCTGCGTATGAAATGAATCGAAACTGGAAAGCATGGAACGAAAAAGAAAATAGAGATAATAAACGAAGTAAAGTAAATTTAATGAAGTAATCAAATTAAATGGTAATATTTGTATTTGCTGGTACACTCATCTCTGTCTCTCGTGAAGGAGCTGTGCGATGTACGATGTACGATGCACGATGTACAATGTACACGTATCAAATGTGAGGCCCGTGCACTTACAATACATCGCATGCTATTCCGTCTCAATATACTTTTACATAGTTAATAATCAGCATCAGAATATGTAATTCTTGGTCTAGAGCGCTGGCATACCCTTTTATGAATAGGCTCGAATCGGAGACGAAGCAAAATGAGCGCTAGATGTACACCACATTCCGGTCGACGTTTTGCAAATTGTCCTAAACGTTCGTTGGCTATCACGACAATTGACTCATTCAATAAAAAATATGCCAAATGATGGAATGATAGAATAAAATGGGAGAGAAAATGAAATACTTGAATCAATTTTGATGGCATCTGAACAGGACAGAAGTGACCAAGAGAAAAGTTAATTGATCACAAATTAAATTCTATTCAATTAAAATATATTTATTGAATTTAAACGAAAGAGGACAAAGGTGCCCTATGCAAAGCAGATTCGAGCAAAATTTCATTTGAAAAAAACAAAAAAATGACGCATTGCCGACGACGACCAAGTCTCATTGAAATTCAACTGTTTTGGCTGGAAAATGATTTGATGTGATTTGATATTTATATTTTAAATATTTTGAAACAACTTCTAATTTGTTTTTCCCAATAAATTCAAATAAAATTAATACATCACCACTTGAGTGTCTTAGAACCGAGCAAAGCGGAGCGGAACGCAACGCAACGCAATACAATTTCATTCATTATGTTTTCAATAACGATAAACCGTCAAATTCTTCACTGAATCATATGTTACAAACTTTTACTCGTATCCAAGCAAAAAATGTATTTAAAATTATGTAAGATGATCATGACTTCACTTGCATTACACATTCATTGCGTTTGATTTGTCAATCGACCTACGAATAAGATCGTCTGACAAATAAAAATGACCAACAAATTAATATAAAATATTTGCATAGCCAGAATTGATGTGTATAAATATACATTTGACATTTATTGGTCTCTATTATGTTGATGATGAACACCGAATACTGTTCATAAAATTGCATTTTCTATGGAAAAAGTTCTGACATACTTGCACATCATCGATTTTCTCTTGATTGAAATGACATATTATGCATATGGATGGTATAGTGTGCTGTGCTGTACTGTGCTGTGTGTGTGTGTGTGTGTGTGTGTGTGTGTGTGTGTGTGTGTCTGTGAATGCGTAGCTCGGCTCGTTCATCATCACAAACATAGAGTGTTTCTCTTGCTTGCCTCTTTATACATTCAACTCGTTAATAACGTTGTTTTCGTCGTGCATTTCCTTTATAAATGGCTAAATTGAAGACTGCTCCCAGTTATCCATCAGAGACCGAATCAAAGTGACGAAGGGAAGAGCGAACGAGAACGAAAGAGTTTCCCATGCAATAAATTAAAATGCAATTTAAAATGTGAGTGCCTTATGTATGCGCTTCTGTGCAGTTCTGTGTGCACTGAGTGCAGTCGCCTTGCAATCGAAAGAATTTAATTTTATGCTATAAGTCATTTTAATTGTTTCATTCTTGTTACTGTTTGTAAAATAATTTTTGCAATCAAATCCCGTCCCTTCACATTTCACATATACACACACGAACACGAACACTAACACCAACGCCAAACACCAACACACAGTGCACTTTGGCTGACTTTGTATGCGTGCGCGTGTAATGCAACTTTGCTCGGACAGACACACAGCAGATGACACGCCATCTGAAAAATTGAACGGTTTATTTGGATGAATATTATAAAGCAGAAAACTTAAACGTCATGTCACACCGAAGCGCGCCGACTCAACGATTCAACGATTCAACGATTCAACGATTCACCAACGAAGAACGGTTGACGTGCTGCAAAAGTTTAAACATACGGCACAAGAACCACGAATAATTCCTTTTGCATGACTTCTTCCAATTTCAGTCAGTGTTCTGCTAATTCCTCCACATTATTTACAAATTAATAGTTTTGATGGAGTTTAATTAAATTTTTCGAATAAAAGAGCAACAAGAAATCAGACAGCAATCGGACGGATTGGAAGTGAGAGAAGGAGAGAGATCGGCTGAAATAAAAATGAAAAAAAATACAAACGAGCAAAGCAAATCGTAAAAAAGGTTCAAAGTTGACGTTTTTATTGCTGAATAGCTTGACAGTGCAATGCGACGTCACATAATGCGAATAAATGAGATACACACAGCTCTTGCATATCGATCCCCATGCCGCTTAGTGAACGGCCACGAATTCACTTGATTACTAACTACTGTGTTCAGTGTTCAGGGCGCTGTGCATACTTTGGCTGCGATCGCTTTGCTTAATTTTACGTTTTTGTAGGCTTTGACTTTGCTATTATTTTCGATGCATTGGCCTCTGTGCCACCGTTTTTTCTCTTCTTTGATATTTCGACGCATTGAACGAAGCCAATCAGCCAACTTTAATCGTATAATTAGTAAATGAATTGCTCATTATGCTGCACAATAATTTGTTTATGTGCATGCGTGCGGGCGATCAGGTTAAAAAATATATACATATATAAGAGTGAATGCGAAACAGAAAAAAAACACCGTCGAAGCTGAATGAAAATTGGGCCAACTGAACCAACGATGGGAAATAGTAGTAAATAGCAGCTTCAAAAAAAAAGCTGTCCGCCCCAAATGCAACCAATAACATTTATGTTCGAGTTTTGTGCGCTCGCTTTGTAAACAGTATCGTTTGCTATGCAAAAAAAAATGTTTCATCGAACATTTTCTCATTAAATGTTTTATAATTATTTTCGTTGGGTTGTGGATATTTTTTTTTCGTCATTGTCATCGAATGGATCGTCATTAAATTGTGTTTTCATGGTAAAAACAAAAAACAGAGAATGAAAACAAAAATGTGAAGACTCATCGGAAATTGGTTGTGATCGATGCATAAGTGTCTTTCGGATGGCGCACCGTGTACGCTACTGTTAAATGTTTGCTATCGCTGAAGCGACAACAATCAGTTTGATGTTTGCCGCCATATGACTAAGTGCCGAGTGTATCTCTCTTTTCTTCGCCTGTTCTATGGTACACCATTTACCTTTTTTATCCACAAATGGACACGAAAACAATTTGTCTCCGATTACATCGACCAAATTGAATTCATGGAAACGACAATTTCTTTACCTTTTGTACTGGGCCATGAGCAGACACACAAACACACACACACACACACACACAGAGAGAGAGAGAGAGAGAGAGAGAGAGAGAGAGAGAGAAAGAGAGAGAGAGAGAGAGAGATTGAGAAAGATGAAGAGAGAGAGCCACTACTTTTGGCATTTCGTGAACAATTTACATTATTGAACGGTTTTCTCAGTAAATTGTGAGTAAATATTTAAACAGCAACCGAACACATTAGCGTGCCACAAAAGACACCATGAAAATAAGAAGTTTTAATATTAGACATTGCACGGAAATTCACGGACAGCGAACTGCGTTGATTTACTTAAATGGATGGTAATCCACTTAAATGGCCATTGATACCGTACACAATGCCGAATACTTTATATGAATGCACCAAAATCGTACTGGATTTTCCGAATCGATGTCCACTCAAATTTATTTTTGTCACCCATTTCGATACACATATCACATACGCCGCTAAATTACCGTCTCCCGATATTTACTTGTACCAGTTGAAAAATGCATGACACTCGATTCGATTTATGTGTTTGCCAAAAAAACACAGCAAAAAAAATCCAATTTGTTCGCACGAATCCGTACTTTTTTAGTTCTGTTGGTGGGTTGGCAAATATGGGATTTATGGCATTCACGTTGATATTTGGTCAAAAAGGTCAAAGCAACCGATACATTCACACAACACATTTAGCACTTAGTTAGACGTCGCCTTTCGAGACAAAAGCAAAAGACACAAAAGACCAGGTGAAATAGTTTGCATGTGCCAAAAGGTACACGAATAACACACGCTCAGCACAACGAAATCAACGTGTACGAATAAACAGCACATTTAATTAGCCAAAGAATCCGGGTTGAATTCAAGTGTTGGTATTACTTTTACCATTTTTATACAAGATTCGTTTTTTTTTGTTGTTGTTGGTTTCATGTGCATTTTGTTGTTTCACCACTTCGGGCCGGGCCGGGCTGAGCCGAGCCTGTACCGTTGTAGACCCTTAGATTCATTGCATGCATGCTATGAATTTGGTGCGACGAGAGGAAAAAAAACACAACACAAAGAAAACACAGCCTGTCCGTTTTTTTTGTTATTTCCATAATTTTATATCGCATTATGCCATTATAAATTGTATAGCGCTTATTTGCGCCCATTGCACTTAGATTTGTTGTTCAGCATTTCCATGTTCGTTTCTACCTTTCTTAGCCGCCTTTTGTGCTCATTCTCGCGAGATTTTCTTTTGTTTTTTCTGTGTATATTTGGCAGTTTTGCCGCTGAATTTTTTTCTTCTTAAAGCTCGTTCTTTATCCATTGCCATTTTATTTTGGTTGTGCAATGTATTTTTTTTGTGTGTTTTCTGTGTTTTTCTTGTTACCGGTGGCGAACTACTCCGATTTTCTCTTTCATTGTTGTGTATGCGTGCATATCGTTAGGAAAATATTTGCCGATGGCCTTGTAAGCAAAGGCGCAAAACATTATTTTCTTTTCGGCCAACGTGTATCCAGCGTGAACAGTGCAAATCACACTTTACCTATTTTGTTTTCTTCTGCCTCTTCTCACACTTCCCAAATTTTTTGTCTGGGTGTGAATGAACGGAATGAAGGCGGAGGAAGTGAGCCAAATTCGAAACTCTTGTTGCGGTACAGTGTTCGGTTACGTTCATTCAACCATTTTATATGATACTCCAAAGACTTGAATGTTGCGGAATAACCGCTACATTTTACCGTTTGAGTGGCCAATGTTGGTGCCACATTCAACTGAATGAAAAACAAATGCAATCATTTTATAACGATGGATCACTTTTCTAAAAGTGATATTTTTGCCGCCTATTTGCACATGGGTTCTTTTTATATGGTCTCGTGTCCATTTTTTTTTTCATATCGAGAGCTCCAAACAATTTACACATACACAAAGAAACGTACGAAAAAAACCCAAAGAAGTGCATAATATAGTTCTTTTGTTATCTGATGCATCTACGGGTTTGTTTCATTCAGTGAACGGCAACGTGTGGTCGGTTCGGGGCAAGTGAAAATACGGGTTTTTCAAAAGATAAAAAAAAAACAAAACAAATATATCTCACAATGTCGAAATATAAAAGTATAAGAAGCAAAAACAAAACCGAAATGAAACGACTGCAAGAAAAAAGCAATGCGATCTAAACGACCCAAGTGAACTCTTTTGTACTGCAATTTCAGACACTTGGCCGCTTAAAAATCTTGGTCACAAGTGGATATTTTAACATTAGTTTCAATTTTGTAGTCAAGTGTCGTCCCGCAGGAAACACACGCATTTATCCATTCTACAAAAACCAAGATGAAAACATTGGAAAAAAGAAGAAATTGTTAATAGCACAAAAGCAAAGAGATAAATTGTTTGGGTTGTTATGGTTCCTGTACACTTATCTGTTGGTACCTGATCAACTGCTATTGCTCGCTCTCTCTCTCTCTCTCTCTCTCTCTCTCTCTCTCTCTCTCTCTCTCTCTCTCTCTCTCTCTCTCTCTCTCTCTCTCTCTCTCTCTCTCTCTCTCTCTCTTTTTCTGTGTCTCTTTTTGTCTCATTTATCTCGAAATGTTGTACGAAAACTCTTTGGCCATATGCATCAAATTTTTGCAAAGGACGATATCGTTCTTGCACTACAAAATGGTTCAACTCTTCAAACTCTTGGGCGAGTTATTCTAGGAGTGGTGCAAAAATTACTAAATTATTGTGTTTGCCCGAAATCTAAAAATATTCACACGTCTTGAATGACTTGAATATGTAAAGGCAACAACGGAAATGTTATCGCATCTCTTCGCAAGAAAATGACTATTATTTAGTTTTGGGTAATTTTATTGCAAACTCATTACACATGGTGTTAGAGCCGTCTGCTTTTATTTATGAGTATAACAGATGCAACGGTCGATATTCGTTTTTGATTTAGAAAGAAAGAATACAAAAAAAAGAACACAGTCATGTTTTTCGTCCAGACAGAGTTGCAACTGCAGTTCTATTGAATGAATGCACAGCCGTTCGATTATGTTTTGTGTTCATGTGTTCATGTGAACGCAAGCTATTTTCTCCATCCCTTCCGTAATGTCTGACAATAGGCAATAGGCAATAAGAACATGATCATGGCAGTTCGTTCGTCGATAAAATACCATGAATAGATGTTGAACGAAGGAAAAGTTAGAGGGCTCTTGTTTTGCTCTATTTTCATATTCTTGTTCGCCAGCCGTTTGATTTAGAAGCCGATACAAAAACCGAGTGAGATTTCGAAAAAAGAATTGATTTGGAAGTGTTTTGCTTAACAACGATATGTATGGATTGAGATCGATTAAAAGAGCTAACATGTTAACGTCCATTGTCGATACGAGTTCGGTACGATATATCACTTTTTGTCCCTCACCCCAAATCAAATCAAATCGACACATCAAACATACACGCCAGCTTGTTCACTTATTCTCGCTTTTGTCCATTCATTCTTCTTCATCTCTTTTTTCCTCTCTCTCTCTCTCTTTCTCTCTCTCTCTCTCTCTCTCTCTCTATCTCTCTCTCTCTCCCTCTCTATTCACACGCTCATACAAGAAACCATACTACAAATAACAAAGATTTTCGACTTATGCATTCGCCCCTCGTATTCTTTAGGCCATTTTTTTGGCAGTTTCGGTAGTTCGGCCAGTTGTCAGAACATCCCAAATATTTTTCCCAACATTAAATTCTGTCGATGAAATACATCAAAAATTGTGTGCCGCTCAGTCACAATTCGTTTTTGTGGAAATGGATGTGTGCACACTGCACAATATAAGTTAACCATCGGTTATTCTGTTCACCGCACCACATCCACATCATCTAACATATCGCACTACATTACATTGGAGTGAGCAGATTATGCAATACGGGCTACATTGAATAATCTAAATTACCGTATAATAACAAAAATTACATTTTTTTCATATTGCGGGAAAAAAAATTGCGTTCGTTCAATTCTCTTTGGAAACTTTTTACAACTGATACAACCGCTTCTTCATGTGTTCACATGGTAATTTTTTTATTTTCTGCAAACACAAATAATAATTTCAAGTTGACGACCGTTTTTCTGTTCATCAAGCCAAGCCGATGATGCTGAAGTATCAAATACATTCCATTCTTTACACACACACACAAAATTCAACGTTCTTTCGAACATTCAAATATTTGGCCAGTGTAATGTATCTGCATTCAAGGTTTCAAACAATGCATTTATTCTTGTAACGAGTGACTCACTTCTTTGAAATTTGTGATAAAAAAACAGGAATTTGCATTAAAATTCCCAACCAGGAAAATCAGAAATTTCAGTACATAAAAAACAGAAAATTTAGCAAAATCGTCCCGATTGAAGTTCACATTTATGTTTTGCAGTGCGATTTATTGGAGTTGTAATATTCGAAGATAATTCGATAAACTGGAATTTTGATTACACAATGTTCAGTTCATTTTGGAATAAGTAAAAACCGTTCCAGAATTCTGGAATAAATTTTGAAATCGGGAATTTTGTGGGTAAAACATCAGGAATTGAGAGGCACACATATAAGTATTACGACACAGACTATCTGGATTGAGAGAGAGAGAGAGAGAATGCAAAAGAAACACAAGGAACGGCAAAAGTAGCAACAGCAGCAGTAACAAGAAGAACACTAAAAATGAACGATGTCCAAGAAACAAGGCAAATGAAGAAAAAGAGAGCTCTGAATGTAGATAGGTTTCGTAGAAGTGAAAAATATTAAAGCGATC
The DNA here is from genome assembly GCA_030463065.1 of Aphidoletes aphidimyza. Lineage (NCBI taxonomy): Eukaryota > Metazoa > Arthropoda > Insecta > Diptera > Cecidomyiidae > Aphidoletes > Aphidoletes aphidimyza. The sequence continues at coordinate 15,470,989 of CM059997.1, read as the reverse complement.
TTAAGAAATACTATAATACTGAAACACAAAACTCGTTAAAACGAAACACGAAGATTGAGGCACCACTGCTAAAATCTATTCATCACGTTTCTTTCAGTTTTTTTTTCTTCTCTTTCTCTCACTCTTTCTTTCTGTTGTGTTTTCCGTACGTATGGCAACCCATACGGATAAAAATTCGGATGACGATGCTAAAGTGTTGCATTCATAAGAGTCTATCTAACACATGACCAATATGTGTGCTCGCAGCGATGTATTGTTTAGAACATGACAGAGTGGAATGGAGTTTAAAATAAAACAAATCAAAACAAAACTGAACACAAAATAAAAACGATGAAAAAACAAAACCCATCGTTGGGGATTTCGACGAAATATCATTTAAATTAAATATTCCATTTGAGTCAGTTAAGCATTTCATTGTCCCTGATTCTCATCTAATCCACTTTATGGAAATTAACTAATTTGACAAAAATTATTCCTGAAATTCCATTGACCCAACATTTGTTTTGGACGTGTTGTAACTTTTATGTGTGTTGAAAACACGCACGCTCAATCACACACACACGCGCGCGCCATCCCAGTAAATTGGATAAGCGAACCACACTCACTAACTCGACAGCAAAATGCAAAGATTTCATGTGTTTTAATCGGCGTTTTAAAGTATTTCGTTGTGGATCTTAAGCCAAAAACCCATCAAAACAACATAAATTCTGATTTTATCGGATTACTTGGTTCGCGTGCAATTTCTATTTTGTTAAATTCGTTCAAATCTGTTGCTTTTGGCTGCTGCTGTTGGGAGAGCAGAAGGAGCGAGACATGCAGAGAGGGAGAGAGAGACAGACAGAGAATAAGAGCTGCTGTTCTTGTTTGCTACAGTCAAAGTTCGATTTGTATGGGCGGCTATGCTACTCCCATATATGCACATTTCTCTGTGATTTAGTCTTGATGACGATGTTGTGCTGTGTTGTACTTTGCGCGATCATGTTATGCTTTGGTTTGCTTGTGAGCTCTGTCCAATGCTCCATTGTTTCATTATTTCATTCATCGTAGTTGTTGTCATCGTCATCGTTGATTATTGTGTTGTTATTATACACTTAAAACACATTTTTATAATGAATATCTGTGTTCGATGCTGGCTGGCTTGCTGACTGTATGCAGTCTTTTTGTGCGCCGTTCTTTTTTTTTACTCTTTTCGTCTTTTTTGCTTTTCTCTTCTCCTCTGCATTTGACTTCGTCTATCGTTTAGTTTTGCTTGCACTTCGTCATCCAGCCAATTTAAACAACAAACAGAGACGGGGGAAAAATGCAACGAACAGCATTTATCTCAACTCTGATTCTTGTCCAATTTCATGTATTTTTCCCTCTCATTCCAGCATATCCATTTTTTTTCTTTCACGCGTGTTTTATTGCTCGCGGTTGTTGAATAATAATTTCTTGATGTTTTTCGATTTAATTTTAATGTTACTTCTTTGCTGTAAAGCAGTACTGTTGTAATTTGTTGTTGTGTGTGCAATGATTTACTTTTTATTTGTGCGGCTGCCGTTGTTGCTTGTACTGTGGCGGCGGTGGCGGTGGTGGTCTTTCTTTTTCGATAAATTCCTTTAGCATTTTGCACACTTTTGTATTCATGTAGATTACATTAATTTTTTCGTTTAAACTTGGCTTTTTATTCACATTCAACTTCGATATTCTATATTTCCATTCGCAAGTATGGCATTTTCGTTTAGCATCCACACACTCTTTCTCTTGTTTCGAAAGGAATTTCACCTTTTCTCGCGAACACGTTTTGTCATATCTTTCGTTGTTGATCCGTGTTCACTGCTCATATTTGCGCTGCCATAGTCCACGCTTTAATGTCAATTATTCATGTTTCTTTTTTTTCACTCAGTCAGTGGAAATAAAAGAAGAAGAAGAAAAAAACCGTCTTATTTATCTGGGGGAATGAATCAAATTTATAAATCAAGTTTGCAAATGACGTTCGTAAATTGATGGGCGACCGACCAAAACGACCATTTTGCTATTCAATGTACAATTTCATTTGTGTCACAGTTAGAGATTTTTGGGCTTCACTTGATCCAATCAAACATTGATTTGCTGTACAAACAGTTTGCTCTTTCCCGAAGAATAGCAAATACATGACATTTCGAGTCGCAAACGCTTCTAATTGACTTTTCGAAAAATGATATCAATCATAATAGCATTTTGCCACCGCCGCCTTCGCTGCCATTGGCAATGAATTTTTCGGACAATCCACATTCAATGCCAATCGTATCGTGGCGATTTTCTATATGAATCAACATATACAATATACAATATACCAAAATTTCATATCGAAGTGAACGATAGCAATACAAGGGAGGCCCAGCACATTGTGTATGTCCGATTTTGGCGTGGATCGAATGATTTGGAAACGGTAGAAAACATAGACGATTGAAATTTATTTTTGAATTGATAAAATCATGTTCAATTATCCACAATGAATGAATATAATTCTTAATTAGTGTTTGCTTAAACTGACGCCCCATCACCGCTCAATTGTTTCACAACGTTAGCGAGTCGTTTTTTTTCTTCTTTCGAATAAACACATATTTCGTTTGCTAATCCATTTTTCTCTCATCATTTTTCTTTCATTTTTCTTTCTTCTTCTCTGAAAACAGCCAATGAATAAATAAACGAAAAGAAATAAATAAACAATCGATGAACGAATATAATAAACCCGATTGAGAAGAGAATTCTGAACGGTCGACGACGTAAAATTTTGTGGATAAAATTGGATTTGACATCGATGCTTGAATGATATTGCGAGTAGCAAAATAAGCAATTCATAATCCAATGAAAGAAAAAAAATAATTAAGCAAAAGAAAAAGAAAAGAAAATAAAAAGTTGAAAAAAGGCAGAAGTAAAGAAAAAGTATAGTTGTTAAACGACACACATTACGTTGCAAGAGACTGATTGAAGCTGAACAGTTTGGTTGTTACACGCGAATCGGTTGATCAGTTGTAGCATCAGTATCAGCAGCAGTAGCAACAACAGCGATAATAATAAGTGCCATTGTATCACTGAGTGTTTGTGTTTGTGTTTGTGTTTGTGTGCTTTGCATTCGTATAACGAGAACCAACAGGAAAACCAAACCAAACGAAACCATACCAAAATCAGATCCTCACATCCGAGCTCCACAACACATGCTGCTAATGACAATGCTGTCGTTTGATTGCTAAACCATAATTTATGTATAGCCAGACAGTTATGCACTAAATTTAAGACAGGTAAGTCACTTTTCTCACGTATCCATTTAAAATTCGTTTTATTCTTCGAGACATTTCGTGTTTGGATTTTGACCGTGTAGTTTATGCACACACCAGAAAACCCAGTGACGCTAACGGCTTCTTTTCGCTCTCTTGCTCGCTTGCTTGCCCTTTTTGAATTGTGTGCCAAATGTTTGACCGATGTCAGCAGAACTGCAAGCAGGGCACACATCGCACGAATATGAGAAGCTTTTCGGGTCATTCTGAGTCGGGTGGTGCACGAATTGAATGTAACTGATGTCCTTAAATTCAGAAAATAAAATAAGCATCCAAATTTGGTTCAAGATTTTTTCTATTGCGCTTGAAAATACATTTTAAAATCATGAATTAAAAATGATAATTATTTAGATTGTGCACATGCACAACGACATCCATAAATGTGCGAACATCCTCAGGATGTTTGAAGTTCGGCGACTTAGCATCGCCAACGAATGGCCAAAGTTGTACAGCATTGAGTGCGAACGCATCAAAAAAGATTCAACCGAACTGTTGTTGCGGCTGTGTGTTGACATAAAATTAAGCTATGCGAATGCCAGCGAATGTCATTATGTTTGTGCTTCTGTTGACGGTTGCTGATCATCAATTTATGCACATTTGCCAGCTCCATTAACTCAACCGCACGAACAAAATATGTAACGCTACGATAAAATGATAGAATAAAGTTTTGTCAACATCCAGTGACTGTGCACTTAGCATTAACTGTGTTGCTTTGTATGTGTGTGTGTGTGTGTATCGCATGTGTGTGATGTTTCCTCAATTTCATACGATTTAAGTCAAAAGATTCTCGAGACTAATCAATCGCATGAGTGAAAATGCATGCGAAAAAGCTGAAAAGAATATGCAAATGTTATTAACAAAGTGCAAGCGAAACAACAACCAAAATTGACTGACTTCAAAAGCAATGTCAAATAAAATTAGCAAAAAAAAAACTGAACTTGAAGTGCATAAACAAATTTTCGAGCAGAATAGGAAGTGACCATTTTACAAAAATTCTCGACACAAAATGCAAAATTCACAGCGAACCAGCACAGTTATTATTCAACCGTGGCAATTAAATACACAATTTGCGCTAAGTATGCAAGTCAAACCACCGACTGCATAAATAAATATGAAAATGTATAAACTACAATTTGTTGTACGATGATGACAGATGTTCGAGAATCAGAAGCTGCTGAGAGAATGGAATGGCAAGAGAAAGAAAGAAAGAAAGAAAACAAATCAAACACCAGCTTGACATGGATTATGAACATTTTCATCAAAATTAGCAAGTTAACAATTGACCAAAAGCAATGGCTCTTCAGTCGTCTCACTCACTCGTGTACACAAACACACAGCCGCTCGCTTTTTCTCGAATTGCACAATCACAGTATGGAAATATGAATGGAAATTTTGAGCGCTCTCAATGGGTGTGCGTCGCATTCATGTATTCCGTCTGATTGTGTTTGAGATAATCAACAAAATCCATTTCAAAGTGAAATGTGAACAAAACCGCATTGATTGTGTGTGTCTGTGTGTTTTATTTGTTTTTTTAAATTTGCCATTTAAATAATTGAAAATAGATCTCCTGTGTTGCTCTTTGTTTGATTTTTTCTAAAAACAAAACGCTCGGCTCTGTTATTAATATGCCGTGGCATCGGGTGTGTGCGGTTCATATAAAAAATATTTCGCATTATTTATGTTTCGGCAATGAAAAATGTTGTGCCGCTAGTTTTCAAGCATCTTCGGTACGTATGGTAGTATAAAAGAGGCATAAATGGCATACGGTTCTTTGGCCCATAGGGCAAATCCAATGAATTCAATGAAGTAATATATTAATAGCGGAACGCGCCCACATTCACATACCGTATTCAAAGTCAAGCGCCTTCAAAATAATGCACAGAGAGAAAGAAGAGAGTGAAAGAGAGACTGAGATAGTTGTTTTATTCGAGAGACTCGGCGCTTGGGTCGTAACTTGTTCACTTGTAACACAAGTTGTAACTTATAATGTGGCGAGATTTTGACTTTGTTACTTTTACAAAACTGATAAACTTTGGGCATCGATTTCATTTGAATGCTGTAGCACTTTTCGGTCGTTTGCTGAAAACTGGCACAAGATGCTGGCATTTTTAAACCCTTTTCTCCGTTGCTTTCGTTGCAGAAGCATTCCAAAATGATGTGGACTTGTATCGTTGAGCACTTTCTTGAATGTGGTTTCACGTTTTCATGTTCGCTTAAATATGTGCTCGACTGGTTGTTGTTGTTGTTGTTGTTGTTGTTGTTGTTGTGTGTGGCAAACAGCAAACCAAATGGCAACCATGCTTCCAAACACCAAAGCAATAGAAGAACTTAAAACGAAATTTCGGTTGAGAGCGAACGTGCGCCCGTGCGCGTTTATGCCCATGTTATAGCGTCATAGGTATAGTTGAGACGCGTCTAGATGCCACAAAATATGTTGAGCGGGCGAGATGATGACGACTGTAGTGATTACAGTATGATTATTCTTTATTGGTTTATGTGCTGATTGTCTAAAATGTTTTCGCTCTGCCTCGTTTCTGTGTCGGCAGTTCCTCGGCAGTTGTGGGCTATGATTGAGCAGACATATCCTGGTATTTCTCATTCTTAATGTGTTGTGCCGCGTTAGTTTGTGTGTTCACATCGTTTTCTATGGTTGTCACATACAAGATGCTGCCTGTACCCGCGCCAATATCACTATTGAGCCCTTCCGAGCTTTTGACTACAGTTACCAAACAATTTATAATGGATTTTTAAAAGCGTTGATTTTACTGATGCCGCATGTTTTACGTTTTCTTCCTGTTATATTTCGAACATCGATTCGTTATGTATGTTCGCATGTGTTTCCATTCCTTTGTCGCCCATTCACATGACATTGTTTTTTTCCGACCGTGAGGCACACCGGCACATACGAGATTACCATCACCGATTGATATTAACATCATATTCAGATCTAAGGTCTCGGTTTTCACTATGTATACATGCCATTGAAAAGAGCTCCATTTGCCGAGATTTTCTACAATATTTGATTACTATCATTATATGCCATTATTATTATTATTCTATACGTTATCTAAACACTCTGCACTCTCAATTCCACTTTCCAACATCTATCTTCCGCATCCACAAACCAAATGAACATCACACACGCACTTACACACACACACACACACACACATGAATTATGAATATGAGCATTTATTTTGAAAATAAACATTTGTAGATTTATTTGGATGTTGCCTTTTTGGTGTGTATCATTCCTTCTAAATGAGTGTGCGCGGAACAACTTGATATAACCGCAACTTAAGACATCTGCAATTTGGTTGCCCAGCAGGTAGGGAGCCCTTTGTGTGTGTGTGATGCTTCTTTTACTGGCCTATTTTTCTACGTTTGAGCTTTCAAAGGAATTTTCGGTGACAAACGACCGCACTGAGCAACACAGCTCATAGCTCATGATTATTTTTATCATAAAATAAATGGCTTTTGGGATTAAAATAGTTGAGGAAATTGTTTTCCACGATATTTCTTTTTACAACTTCCCTTGTTGCCTTGACGCAATCGCAATTTTACATTCTTCACCATTTCAACGAATTCGCAGATGGACGCAAACGATTACGGTATGAATTTTTGGTACAAAACATTTCAGCCATCACTTTCAACAGCACACAATTCAAAACAACAACAAAAACAACCACAACAACGCGAAAATCTTCCATCAATGCCAATGCTCTCATCAGACGCGTTCTCATTGCATTCGTGACATGCATAAATGAAACACCGAGTGATAAATGAAACTAACTATTCGTTTCTCCGTAAACAAGCATTTTGTAAATACAAAAAATACGAACATTTCTTTGTGAACAGTATGAAAAACACGCTCGAAACATTTGCATTGCATTGCTTTGCATTGGAGAAAGCTAGGCAAAAATCAAAGCAAACTAAAGCGAATTGAATGAAGAACAATGTTTTTGCAGAATGCAAGGCATTTGTTAAAATGTGAAATCTTCAATTTCAAAGTGAACGTGTTTCGTCATTCTACCGCGCATTTTCTCGTACAAAGTCCATTGCATGTGTGCGAAGAGTAAAACAAGTGATTCGCCTTTAACGAGACATTCTTGAAGTCGAAAGCGAGCACTTTTTCGAATGCGAATGATTCTCTTCCGATTTTCAGTGGCGTATCCGCTTTGTACATTGTTTAAACAACAATCACAACATACCATCTAACAATTTCCACATTCGTTTTTGTATGCAAGTGCTTTGTCAAATAATCTATCAGGCGTCGAATGTGACGCTCAAATCGTGATGGCAACAGTTCGGGAAAATATTGAATCACTCGAATCGTAAAATTAGTTTGTGAAGTGTGTGAAACAACACAACTGACGAATCGAGCATAAGATTGTCAAAAGGAACAAAAAAGAAACTAAACCCGTCATCGGTCAGACATTATAAAAACACATTTCGTCTTTCATTCAATTGTGTGGTGAAAGTGGAAGTGAAATTGAAATGTAGGATCAATAAGTATCTAACAGCCGAGTTGACAGTCCAAATGCCAATAAATATGTTATACATGATGAAACGTCATTCACGGACGGCTGAAAACCGAAATCTGAAAGTCGAAAGCCGAAACGAGTGTTAAAAACCGGCTTCGAACATAGGCAAGTGATTATCAATGTTCGATGTCGAAAATCGATAGGGTGCTTTGAAACGTAGCATTATCAACATTTTATAGAGTGTTTTTTTTGTGGGTATCATCGCTTGTCGTTTTCACTTATCTCTCCATTTATTTTCGGCTATAATGATCTCTCGTCATTCATCAATGAAGTGCCTATATTATGCACTAACATAGTCTGTGAGTGTATTTGTGATGGCTTGGCCCACTTTGGCTGCCTTATTTCTGACCGAGGTGCGTGAACTTAGCGAAAGAGATAGACACGTAAAGCCAAGCCAAGCCAAGCCATTCAGTTGGCAAGCAAGTGAAAAAAAGGCAAATTGCCACATTTCACCATAATGTTCGAATAAATGGCAATTTAAAAGGCAACTTTACTTAAAGTTTCCGTGCGATTTTCCTATCCACCATTGAATCCATTCATTTATCGGAAATATGCTCTTCGATTTGATGGACAGTTGCAAACGTAGCTTCCGTTTCGAGTGCTATCTGCGTGGTCAAAGCACCACCTTCACCATCCAAATATTCCTTCTCTATCAATCAAATTCCCTTCAACCCGCGAACCTCATCTATATCAACTCACAACGAAATCTCCTTTAGTCGATCGGTGTCTCTCTTTCTCTCTATCACTTTATACATTCATTCACATAAAATATGGTAATCTCCATTAAAAGTAGCAGTCAGAGTAGCTCATCTATTATTTATACACATATTCTCTTTTTCAACGTTGCGTGGGTACTTAGAATAACGTCGCATCGTTGTGTGTACTTTGTACTGTTCAATATACACAGCTCTGTATGTTAGCTTTCCTTTACAGTTTACACCGTTCGCTGGATATGCAGGCGAGGCACGTGAGTGTCCCTCTGTGTATGTGTGTGTATGTGTGTGTGTGTGTGTGTGTCAACGAGCCAGCATTATCTAACGCTTGTGTGCATCAATGAGTTTGCTTGGAACTTGAAAAAAAAAAACGGAAATGGTAATTTTCACAATCTATCTGAATTTTTAATAAGTTTTTATCACAAACACACATGCTTTCAATCGTGTTAAGCAGTTTTGTTTTAGTGTGTCAAACAATAATGGCTGAATTGATGATGCCAACAGTTTTAAAGCAATATCGACATTTCACAGCGAACTGTTTACGTCGTTCCCAAAATTCGTTCGATCGCATCGTATCTTCATTTTTTTTTCGTTTTAACAAAACGTCCATTAAAAATAACAAATACATCATGCTAGACATTTATATGTTTTATAAAGACTTCTTTTTGTGTGTTTGTGTGTTTGTGTGTTTGTTTCACTTTTTCCTACGATGAATAAGCTGACAAAAGAATTGCTAACGAAACAAGAGAGCCTGGGTAATAAAAAAGTATCATTTATGTTTATATTCACGCCCAACTGCACATAGAATGTGTTCTTATAATAATAACTGAATGGCGTGCGCTCGAGATGATTTCGGCTCTTGATTTTTTAGTTTTGGTTTATGGTCATGCCCATGAATGGTGGTATATGCGCTCAAAAAGAGTAAAAAAACGGTAGCGTGCGCGCTCGTGTATCGCCCGCCAAAGAATTGATGAAACATACACAGACAGATTTTCTCTAGACAGAAAGATACGTGAATCGAGAAGCCATACAACGACAAATAACGAAAATGCGACCGACAAACAGCTCAACTGGATATTGAAAGCGAACAGAAAATCAAATAAACACACGACAAAGTGAAAAAAACGGGCGAAGACGAAAAAATGTACAGAGAAAATATGCCGCAATGAAAATAATACACGTTTGAAAAATTCGGATTTTATTTAGAGTTGGCTTTCGTGCGGTTGGCTCAGTTTTTATACAAGTTTTGTGCGTTCTTTTTCTTTGCTTTTTTCGTTTTTTTTTAATAATTTAACGCCACTTTTTTCCATTCTGCTCTGTCAAACATTTGCTGTTCACATGCGGTTTTTCATGTTTCCCGTGGATTTCTTGAGTTTGGGCATGCCCAAGACGTACCGAAAATAGAGAGAAAAATCAAATTAGTTGTGTATTAGTTGAGCTTCAGTTTGTATTAACGAGCGAAAATCACTGCAATAAACTCATGAGCAAATGTGCATGACAGAAACTCAATTGAACTAGTCGGCTTTTTTGAGCCGACTGGATTGGTTTCAGTGGTTAGTTGTTTGAAAACCGATGACAGAATTCGGCCAGGCATGAAGATAAAAGTTTTAAGCGTATAATAATGAAAATTTGATATGATCATCAAATGGATGGCGAATAGTTTATTCACGAGCAACGAGCAACGAGCAGGAGCTAGTCAATTGCAACACAGGGTCCGGCTCAAATGACGCAACTAATGTATATTAGTATACCATTACTCAACCCATTTCAATAAGCGAAATAAATATTCAAAGTTTCACTTGAATTTTATAATTATGGATTCTTTGGAAAACTATTTTAATGGGTTTGTGATGTTCTTGCGTTTGTGGTGTGAATAAATGAGGAGGCCAGAGAGAACAAAGAAAAAACACGGCTTGGGCGCACAAATAAATAAGGAAGCGTACTACCGTACAAACAGTATCTGATAGTGCAAATAATACAAAAGCGGCTGGAGAATGAGAAATGGATTCCACCCAGCCCAATAATCACAGCTCTCATTCTCGCTCCCTTTTGCACAAAAAAAGAAAAATTAATTGTAATGCACAATCTGGCGTGATGGAATGCCAGAGTGGCAATTAATGTTCAACTATCTGAAAACACAAATCGATTAATATTTGATTGTTATCGATAAATTGCTGCATCGTCAATACATTTGCATGTGCAGGAAATGGTTGATAGTCGCTTAAGCTGCAAGCCATTAACTCAAATAGCTGAAGAATTCGTCATTCGAACGCAAAGTGCACTCGCCTCGCCAATATTTATCTATATTTTGTATGTAATCATGTGATGTGAAACGATTTGGCGTAACGCATCGAATATGAAAGCAAACGGATAGGAGCAGGGCAATTCCATTTGGTTGAATTTAATTTCATTTTCCATTCGACAGCATACGTTTGTCGACGTTTGTAAATAACGTGCGTGCTAAAACAAAGAAATCGATTCTAGGCCTCAGAACGAACAGAAAATAAAAACATAGCCGCCGGCAAGAAAAAGAGAACAACAACAACAACACCAACAACATAAATGAAGAGAAGTGAAACAGAACAACAAGCGAATACAAAACCAAATGGTTAAAATGTTTTCTTTTCTGTGTTCTTTAAGTGCATTTATTTAAATTACAATAAAAATGAATACGTTTAGTTTAAATGGGCATTGAATTCCCCGTAGGAGCGTTGCTTAGTTTAGTTCAGCTCAGCTCGGCTTAGCACAGCGCGCGCGCGCGTGCACTCACACACTTTCAACCAAATCATTTCCAAGCGTTTCATTATCTCCACATTTTATATTATGCAGGCGCGAAAAATAGCAACTTGCTTTGCATTAAATCTCTATTATCCATAAATGCGATGTGCGAATGGCTGTCTTTTGCGCCAACATTGTTCGCCTCTCATATTCAGACACCGACGTGCAATGTGCAGTGTGCCTGAGCACTCTTTTTCAACATGCTAATCGCTGTTGGTTGCGGTTTCTTGCACGTTTTACATTACATCTTGTACGTTTCTACTGTTCAACTCTCTTTGTTTCTCCAGAGCCGTTTCGACTCCACTCGATCTCTTCTCATTTCATATATTGTGGATGTCTTATTCTGGATCATTCTCAATTAAACGTGTTAAATTGGAACATACCCGACACACGCATAAATACATTCGATCGTTTAAGCGAAATTCAAAACGATAATCATACAAAAATAAATCAACAACCGAAAACATAACAACGCCACCGCAAATGGAAGCAAAACAGGGGGAAAGAGTGAAAAAACCATACCGAAATGTAATGGAGAAAGCACCAAAGAAAATAAGACACAACCAAATCAAAACTAACTGCTTCAAAATACTAGGAATGAAACCGAATACCATTTGTAATTAAACGAAAGCAAAATCTCTGTTATTTTGTTCGTTGCAATGTTGAATACAAAAACAGAATGCAATAGAAAGAGGTAAAGATGGTGAAAATAGCAATGTTAAAACAATATTTCATAGAATTGAAAATGCGAAGAAAATTAGTTTAGCAGCATTTATTTCGCCTAAGGTCAATATTTTAATTATACTCCAATTGTTGGTTGCATTTATACATATTTATATGCATGTTAAGCAATTTTGTTAACATCGAATATATGAGCGATTGGAGTGAGAATAGAGCGTAAGAATAATAACAAAGAAAAGTGAATCAATCACATATGTTCGAAATATCAGTATGGTATGCAATACGACACTTTTGTTATGCAACCGAGTTCGTTTGCCATAGAAACTAAAAGTGGTCAATTTCAGCTAAGATTTTCTAGTCTGTACACTGTGAATGTGAGGTAGCTAGGGTTAATGATATTTGGGTTGGTCTCTATGAAGTTACATACCCCAAGTAAACTGATCACAACATCAGTAAATTGATTCTTATCCAAAGTGGTCACCAATATTGTGGGCAATTGTTTTTTTCAGTTTTCCTTCAAATATATTGCCATTGTACTTAATCCGGAAACAATAAGCAAATCTAAAATTCAATTAAGTACCCTTAACATCATCAATCCATATGGCTTTGATTCAATGATTTGCTGAGTCGTAGTAAAATTAAAATTAAAACGCATAGTCCAAGTAAGTGTCAAAAAAGTGTCAGAAGTTCAAGCCTCACATGAATTCATTTCCGTATACTGCTAATTCAGTGGTGTCAGCTATTGGTGCTTCCGCTCGTATACTACTTACTTACATTCAATGGTAAAACTACCGGTTGTTGAAAGCTCAAAACGATATACTTAAGTATATTCAGTTGTTTGATTCGATTAGTTAAACTTTGTCAGAAAGTAGACAAATAAGATGCAGAATGTTGGGATCCTCTCTGTGTATGAGCAAGAACAGAGGAACGATAATGCTTTCAAAAAAATGTTATATGAGTGCTTGATTTGGTTATGTAAACTTTTTCTTGTTAGTGCACTAATGTACAGAAGCTCAGTCTATATGAATAAATGTTGGAGAAAAAAATCTGTGGATGAGATAGAAAGTAGCATATGTGCACTGTACACTTAACAGAAAATAGACAGAGACACAGAGACACAGGTACACAGGAAATGAATGGCATCTTTGTTTTATCTTCAAATGTACGAAAATCTATATTCGATCGCACTTTTCTGCTAAAAGAGAGAATGGTTACCAAACAAATAGATTCCATAGTGAATTCAGTTCTCTTCAGTTGGAGTAAAATTATACTTCAAATCCTTTTTTGTCTCAAAATATATGGCACTTTATTGTTGATTAAGTTTTTAAATCCGGTGAGATTTGTCATTAATTTATCCGAATTTTTCCACTGAAAAATAAAAAAAAATTAAAAAAAATTAGTAACCTCAATGCAAACTGAATAACAGTGTAGGATTCATATTACTCTATGTGTATTGATGACGTTTGTCTAAGCGAAGAGAATACATATACGGTGAAACCTTTAATGGGTCGACAGAAGCAAATGATACAAAAGGAGCGAAAACAACGAACAGTGGCAGAGTAGCATTTTGACCAATGCCACCAGTGCCGATGGCTTAAAATGTCAGACCGAATTCATTCACAGATAATCATGAGTCGAACAATATAATTTCGTTGAGTGTAGCTTCGTTGAGCTGGCTAGCCGGTTGGTTGGTTGAAGAGCTATTTGGTTATTTTATCGTGCCGGGCCCAACCACGTATATGGTATATCCACTAAACGTGCACGAATCCCAGCAGACACGCAATGGAAGCACCAAAATCTATCGTTTCATTTGACGTGCACCGGTCAAAAATGTTCTACCATTTCTTATACGTTTTAACGCAAATGTGAAAAAACAAAATGTTCCCATCCAAATTACGGGTTATTCACTACAATTACAGGACACCAAGGAATTTTTGGAATGTACATATTTTTTTTTCTCTGGAGCTTAAATGAGCATAAATTCACAAGAATATAAAGCATACAAGTTTCGTTTGGGTTTTTCTTCCTTTCATTTTTATTATTTTTTTCAATAAAACCGACCACAATGTTATGAATCTCTCGCCTTTGCAAGATGATAGCTATAAAAATAACATTTGGGTTTCTCATGCAAATCCAATGAGTAAAACCGATGGTAAATGTACACAATTTTCATGCACACGTCGGTACACGCAATCTGGTACTGTGTCGGTGCACGGACGAAACCCACATAGGCCCACACGAAATCAATTCCAGAATTATAACGTACGAGATTTCATTGCCCGGCAACCGTGTTCATTCCATCGTATATTTCGTATGTAAACGTTTTGACGCTTGAGATACACGGTTTTTCAGTTTCAGATTCACTTTTCATTTCCGACTTTATCGTGAGCTGTATTTAACCGCCGACATTAACACGACCGACGCATTTCGGTGCGTAAATGAGTTTTTATTTAATTTTGCTTGTGTTTCTTGGTTGTTGTTGTTGTTGTTGTTGTTGTTGTTGTTATTGTCTCCTCTAACTCGTATCATTCCCAATTTCGGTTTAAAATACATCACATAAATTGCAACATTGACATCACGAACAGCAATGCCACATATCGCCAATTGTCTGACATTAGAAGGAATTCTGAATATAATCATTTAACCGGATAATAAAGTCGTTTTTCACATGTACTTGGCAAAAAGCCGAGGTGACGATGGGGAAATGATTCATGCCACAAAAATGCGTTCATTATTTAATGTTTGTGTTAAATAAAAAGAAAACTGAGCGCATGAAGCACACCTTATCGGTGGCAAATGCGGATGGCTTTAAAAAAAAGACGTGAAAAGTGCGTGAGGTGCGGTTGCAAACGTGTGCGTGTGCGTGTGTGTTTTCTGTTCTATACAGTGGGATGTGTTTGAACATGGATTTATGTCAATAAAGTAGAGCAGAACAACAAACGCACATATTCATACATCGTTGACTTAATTTATGCTTTTCTGTCTCTCTCTCTCTTTTTCTCTTTCTCTGCCCCGTTCTCTGAGACATAGCTTCAACATCAAATTTTCTAATGCCAAAATCCTCTGCTTTGCTCCTGTGCCGCTGAATCTCAGTTTAGTGCCAATCTCAATGTTAAACGTGAAACAGGCAATTCAATTTCATCGCTATAAATACAAATGAATTGATATGCTCACGCGAAAATTATACCTATTTAACCACTGAGTAACGGCATAAATAAAACAATAGCAATAAAAGGGCTTGAAACTGCGTTAATAACATGAATAAATGTATTCATATGCATCAGATGGTAGTAGGAAACCATCACAAATATCAAATGGACTATAACGTAGCTAACTGAATATCAACGCATCATCTGACACTGTTTCCAAACAAAACCATTTGAAACCGCAGTAGAACAAACAGAGCCGAGTCGAGCCAAGCCAAGCCAAACCAAAACGAATGTTACATTTCTTATTTCGACAGCCGAATAATCAAAACAATTGCGTCAAAAATGTATTTTTTTTTCGAGGCTCGTCGCATAATGAATTTACCGAAAAGTGCTTGAAATGAAACGTAGATAATGAAGAGTCAGAGGGAGCGATGGCAAGTAGTTAGCAGGTTCACTGCACTGAATTCACTCGCGCGCCATGCCGGTGTGTGTGTGTGTGCGTATGACTGCGTGCACAATTTTATGAATTCCTGATGTAATTCATAGCCATAATAATCATAAATGTGCGGTGCCTTACATTCAGTTTGTCGCTGATGTTTTTCGAAATTTTCATAATTCAAGTTGCTATTGCAAACGCACACAGAAAGCCATAGCGCCAAATGCAAATGAAATACAAGAGCCAAGAAAAACACCAGAGTATCGCTATTCGGTGTTATCCGCGTGCCTTGTGGTAAATGTGTGGGGAGATATGTTTTTGTTGAGGGGGATTTACCGTGTGTTTTGTGTTCCATTTGGTTTGGTTTTGGTTCGGTTCGGTTCGGTTCGGTTGGGAGGTTCGCTTGCTCGATTTTTTTTCTTTCTATCGTCGAACCAATGCAAAACATGTGGCGATGGCGTCTAGTACCCGAGCTACATGAAACAATAACATGACACGAAATATATGTTCAAGTATTTATAAATACACAGAAAATATTTCCCGGTGAAAATTATTATGATAATATATTAACAAAATGATTTTCTGCTGTGTGAATTCACATCTAAGGCTCGATTCCATGTGTCGTGTTCATGGCACATTCTATCGCATATACATATACATGTGTACACTGTGTACACCGCACAAAAACTATTTTCATCGTGCGTCTAATTTTCATTTATTTGAAACTGGGCGAACGTAAGTATGTGCGCTTTTTCGGTTTTCATTTCATTTTACCTTAAAAATTCATTAATGGAATGCTATATAGTCTTAATTCATGATTTCATTTCACATTAAGAACACCGCGCTACCGTTATTTCATTACATTGTGTGGAACGTGTTATGCGTTCTGGGATCATTTGCATCGCACGACCTGCTGTTTTTGTTGTCGTTGTTGTTGTTGTTGCTTTTTTGCTGCTCTTGAATCATATTCATCGGACCTGAAGCACATTCGATGGAATAGTTCCACGAAAGCAACTTCGATCCGAAGTATGTTGAATGTGCGAAATGCTTCGAATGGTGGCTACGCGCAAGCAAAAACGCTAACGCTTTCTGTTTTTCTACATGGGCAACCAGAAACCAAGAAGAATTATCGTTCACCTGAATCATGTACCGGGTTGCGGTTGTCGTGATCCTTATTTTTCGTTTCCTTTTTTGTTCTCCATCTTCTCTACCTCCTCTTACAATTAAACTCCCCGTCGGCTTGTTATTCGTCTTGTGCAAGTTTATCAAGTTGGCTCATGATTTTTCTTATTTTGTAAAAAAAAGAAAAAAAAACACTGTATCGTCGTCATCAACTTATACTCATTCAATGTGAATGATTGAACTAAATTTTTGTTCCGAGCGGATACTTGTTATTTGTGTGTTTGTTGTTTTGACAGCCATTTTGAACAGGAAGAATGCTTCGGTTGATGTTGTTTTCGACCAAGCGGACGCAACCATATCCCTTGCGTATATGCTCCAATTTAAACATGGGCTCAAATTCAGGTATAATTTTTTCTATTGACGTTTTGACTGGCAAATTCCTAGGGTAGAAAAAGTAAAACTGATGTCCGGTCTTTGGTTGAAAAGCTAATGGTATCGAGAGCAAATTGTGACTTCTTCAAATTACCTGACTATTGCAACACCAAGGAATGATTGCATGATTTATCGACGAACCTCACTCACATAATCGCCACGAAAATCACGCACCGTAATACGAATTCCGTCTATAATATTACGTTACAAAGTGTAAAATTAATGAAAGGAACTACATTCACAAAATACCGTAGCCAAACGTAATAACGGTAATAATCTGATGGTTAGATGACTATTAAATTGGCGCGCAAACTATTCACACGCACAGGCACGCACATTCTGCTGTATGCATAATTAAACTTCAACTAATGCTTTTAACGTTGAATGCGAATTACCAATAAAATAGCGATATTTGCGTGTGCACGCTCACGATTCGGGTGGCGATGGTCATTTGGATTTCGTGTAAGGAAAGTTTTTCAAGCGTCACATAAATTCATTATTGTTATTGAATTTTATCGTTGCTCGAATACTAACGCTTTTTACCGGTTACTTTCCATGGGATTTTTCAATGAATGATTTTATTTATTTTTTTTGTCACAATTTTATTCGATTCAATCGAAATGTAGCATAATCTTTCAAGTAAACCTGAAATAGCAAATATGAAATAATATTGTTCATATGCCTTTATTGTGAAAATGTTCATGATATGAAATAAAATCAAATGAACATTTCAAACGACGTACTGCTTATTCGTCGAAGATTCCACACACAAAAAAAAGAAAATAAAGAATCGTCACGACCTAAAATCTTCGTCGGCACATTTTATTTTAATATTTCCCAGGCACGAACTTTGATGCGACAAATATTCTTCTATTTTCCACGCATAATCATTTCATAATATTTAATGGGTCGTGGCAATGTGGAGACAGTACATTTGACGAAGTCACCAGCAAAATCATTTGGCCGAACTACTAGACATAATCGTCAGTCTCTTCAGTATTTTTATTGATGATGCGAAGCAAAACAGTCAAACTTCTCAACATATTAGCCCACTGAAAAAGATATCGAGTTCCAGGATTTGATACAACGCTAAAACACGGAGGCCGTGTTCCTCATTTCACTTGCTTTGAGTTTGCGGAAATTATTTCGATTCAGTTAACCTGACTTGCATCTTAATCATATTATTTTATATATCATTTGTTGAATATAAAGTTTCAAGCGTTGACGTTGCGCATACCTATTTTTATGGCATGAAAAGCGCATTAGGTGTCATGTACAACAATCGGATTAAATGATGGAATTACAAGTGTGGAAAAAAAGAATGAACAGCAACAAAGCAAAACCGAAAATGGCTTCGATCATGAAGATTTGGTTGATATTACTCTTCAATATTGCTGAAAGTTAATCCGAAAAAGTACCGAAAAAAATTGCTATAAAATCTATTTGGAATGTTGTCATGAATTTTTTCAAGCATAGCTTTGTACAAGCACCAAAAATGATTTGCTGACAAGCGTGCAGCTCATGTACTTTCGATATATTCTATGCCATTAATTTATTCTTCAAGTGATGTTCAGTACAATGTTATATCAAACACCCCCTTAAAAAAACAAGTGCCGTGATTCCAAAGTCAGCGATGGAAAATTCTACAAATTCCGTATCGTTTTTATTCAAACATTTATGATATAAAATATCTAGGGGTGATCGAGTTCCACAAAATATGTTGATGAAATCATTGAAACCCAAACGCGCTTGGCCTTTGTCGGGGAAAATGGGGAAAGAATCTCGTGTAAACGAATTTTATTCATTAATGCATTCCACTTTTAGCTAATTAAAAAATCTCGCTTTGAAACCGCGTTCAAATTGAAAATCGACGATGCACACATTTGGAACGTAGCGTACGATGTACGTATTCAAGAGTATAGACACCGAGACTGGTTTGCACACCAGACAGACAGAGCCAACAATAAGCGAGAGGAAATGAGAGAGAGAGGACGAAATAAACCAGCACCACGAACCAATTGAAAATTACTTTGCTCCATGTTCTGTCAACATTTCAGTACTCATTAGTAAACTTTACGCTTGAATTTTGAACAAGTTGAAATTCACTTCGAAAATTGTTGATGTGTAGACAATCTTTTTTTCCCGATGCCATCATGATTTTGTGTCGTTGAAAAAAAGACTCATCAAATGAACGTCTTTTTTTACATTCATTCTTGATTGAAATGATGGCACTTCAAATACCGATCAACGGATTGTCCTTTATACAGGTCCACACCATGTGAGATTGAATGTATGATGTGACTGTCCACAATCAGCTCACACTGAATCGAAATATATTTAAAAAAAGAAAAAGTGTCACGAGGCTAGTCTTGTGTTCTTTAAACATACTCCATCGAGCAAATCACCTGAAGGCTTTTGTGTATGAGTTTGTCATTGTCCTATTGTCCTTCAGCATTGTTTGTTACCAACTTCCTTCGAAGCTTCGCCTTTTTTTTGCGCTGTACTTTACATAAACACCACATAGTTTGATGTTAAAATGTAAATTATCAGACTGCTTCGACGAAAAAGGAAGCAAAATCAACCCACACACAGTAGCGGGGGCAAATGAAGACCAACAAACGATTGAATAAATATGACAAACGAGAAATGCAAAAGATGTAGGAATAAAAAATTGAGTGGAGCATGAAATCAGAAGCCATACAGAAATAGCGTCGGTGCGGAAAAAAGGTGTTGTAGAAAGCACCTGAGAGTTGAGCCAGTAAGAGGGCTCGTTGTCTCATTCATTCATTGCACGTGTGAGTGTGTGTGTGTGTGGACAGATTACAAATAAAATGACAAATATTATGCAAAGGGATAGAGTCAAACAAAAATACGTGGAAAGTAACAGATAGCTGATTTAGGAATGAGCAGTGCTCTGCAGAACGTTACAGAACGGCTTGAATAAATGAAATCTGAATTGACGCTCATAAATGCATAAACAATTGTGGCCGTTGAATTGTGATTTTAAAGAGGCGAAAATGAAAATGAAGATGAAGAGAGACAAAAAAGGTGTTTTGTTGTGCTATCTGCGTTCATTCACGTGATATGTTGAGTCCAGATGTCTTCTTTTTGGCACCACAGCACAGAAGATTTCCATTGTGGTGTTTAGCGGTGGCATGTAACCGTTATGCTATATCACCAAGTGAATAAGCGAGGACATCTCTCATTTTTTGACGTGATCCAAAACAATATCGGGGATACAAGCAGTAAACAAGAATGTTATACTGAACGGAATGGAATACAAATCGAAATGGCGGTGCATTCTTGCATGGTAACTTACTTTGCGAGATGCAACGTTGTTTGCTATTCATCGTATTTTTCGCCTTTGAATTCGGTCGTGTGCATGTGCAACGGTGAGACGCGACAATTTATCATAAAATATGCACTCACACATGCAACGAACGACCGGATTACAGTAAATACGCAAGGTGCATGATATGGAATGGCATCAACAAAAGAGTCTGCGAATGTTGCTGTTGCTGTTGCTGTTGCTGGTGTTGGTGCTGGTGCTGCTGTTACCTATAAAACGAATGTGAACAATAAAAGCAGAAGAAGATTGGGCGAGAGAGAGAGAGAGAGGGGGGAGGGGGGAGAGAGGGAGAAAGCGAATATAAAATACACATACATCCTCTCGAGCTGAATCCCCATGACTACAAAAGATACACGATCGTTATGTGCCCGTTGATGGCACACGGCTAGAAACTGCACAGATATTCATTCTAGTCAATGTAAAACGTGAAGAATTCTCTGCAGTCTTTTGTTGGCTCGAGTGTTCGACTGTATGTGTGTGTGTGTGTGCGAGAGCGTGTTTGTGTTTGTATTTTATTTTATCTTTTGAAAACAATTTCTCTGGATCATCTCGACACATCGCGCAAATAATAACAACATCTGCATTCGCATCTGCATTTTATACCGAAGAACAAAGACAATTGCGATATATACGAGACAAAGATGAAAATAAAAACAAGAAGAGAAAAAAAGAGGAAAAAAATCAAAGAGTCATAGAGACTCGAATCGTTCCGTTGTTGATTCAATATGAAATGTAGAATCATGATATCAAGCAAAAGACTTTGTGGGCGAACAGGATACAATATGAGCTAGTTTTGAGCGTATATGATAAGCGTAAATGCATTGTCAATCATAGTGTGATTAGTGACACTTAGAAGAAGATGCATGCTCCCCGGAGATAGCAACAATTCCATACCGATGTATCGGAATGTAAATTATCGATGAGCTACCATTAGTTTGGCAAAATATCTTCGGCAAAAACCGAAATAGTCTCAGTTGGTGCACACAACAACACACACTGTTGTAACGTATACAGAATGAATCCAAATAATTACTTGGTTTGTGCAAGAAATCGTGTTACACAAAGTTGAATCGAATCGAATTGAATTGAATCGAATCAAATCATTCAGCATCGTGCCCACACGAGTTTTCATTTAAAATCGAGTTTTTGCAATCAACCATTCTGGTTTTTCTTTAATGAGTAATTGCTATTGCTGCATACGTGTGCGCTTTGTGCTTTGCTGCATCACCTCCTCGTTCATTTCATAAATAAAATGTAATTTCTTGAGATATACATTAAAGTGATATTTTGCTTGAATGCGACTCTCCGAGCTGGTAATTTGTCATCATCTATCAAATTTGCTGTTATTCAGTTTACAATAGTCGGGGGTCTTTGGTTCGAGCAACCAAAAGTTCGAACGAAGGTCATACAATTCATCGAACCGCAAATACGCTGTCGCACGAATTTTCTGTCTTCAAAAATTCAAAGTTTTTAGAATGTTTGATTTAATTTCAAGCAGAGAAAACTAATCAAATTCATATTCAATCATTTATGTGCGTTGAATAATGGATTGTTGTTCGCTTAAGCGACAACATTTAATGGATTCAAATTGTTTGCTAATAAAAATTGAAATATTCCATGAAACATCAGTAAATTACATCGACACAACTTGAGTACATTAAAATTGCATTTGTACCAAGTCATTTCTATAGAAATTTATCGATCGAAAAATATCGACACAGAAATTCAACACTTGTTTGAGAACAATGTTAATGTACTTATAAAAAATATTTTTGTCGTGTTATCAATGATAATCGCGCCGCATGACTTCAGAACGATAGCTTAGTGTCGGCCAGTTAAAGTTTCGCGAGTCAATATTTTTATGAGTCATTTCACAAATGCACTAACGAAACAACAGCAAAATAACGAAACACGTTGTACAATTAAACCGTAAATGTAGTGGAAGCATCGGTGTTGATGTTGATGTTGGTGTTGGTGTTGGTGTTGGTTTTGGTGTTCGTTTACCTTGAATTTGCTCAGACGTGTCGGTGTGTACATTATTTCCGTTTTTTGATCAATGCTCTGATGTTGAGATATAATTATGTCATGCTGGAAATGAATGAGTAATGTGTTTGAGCCTTTCCATTAATCATTCAAATGTGAATGGACCGGCTAATATTGTTCCTCTGTTTTATCATCGTCCGCTCTCTTCGTCCCTCTGTCAATCTCAATTTGACTTGTGAACTAAACACCAAAGCCATTCCAGTGATGGCTTTGTTCAAAATGTAGAGCATTTTTTGAGAAATTTTCGGAACTACCGAACCATTGGTTTGTAATTTTTTAGCTAAATAGATCAGTCACCTCTGATTGATAAACAGTATTTTCGTGTGAAATAAGTTGCTTGGTAAATTCAGCGACTGCTTGACATTGAATTTCATTAAAAATACTAAATAAATAAATAAATAAATAAATAAATAAAATTAGAATATTTAAAAAAAAAAACCAAATAGTTCATCGAGGAGCAAGAGAAACATGCACTTTGCTAATGAATCTATTAGATAAATCACTGCAGCGCTAGCACCACACAACAAATCATAAGAAATCGTTTATGTTTTTAAATTTAAAATCAGAATTTTTTCAATTAATATTCTCCAAAATGATATTATAATAATATAATTATTCATTCTATGAATTGCAATGACTTTTTTGAGTAAAAAAAACGACAGTTTATGATTTGAAACTGCCAATTTTTGGTAAAAGTTATGAATTCTGATGGAACTGCCCAATGAAAAATGCCCTGCCGCGGAGATTAAAAAGTTTCAATGAATGTCTTAATTTATCTATTTTATGGATGATCGAATTCATTCAATGATTGTCGATGTATTTATATCATTTTGTTAAAATAAATGTTTGCAAAAAGTTAGTGATTTCGATTGATATAAAGACTCTTGTCTGATGGTGATGTTTGTGCTGCTATTTATATAGGTGATTTTAATGATCCGGAGTGATAAGTTTATCCATTCATTGATTTTCTTTAAACTTTTTTTTTTTTAAATATGTTCATTCGAATTTACGCAATTAGGTGGGAAACAACGCGATTTTATTCAATAAAACTATGGAAAGCTGTTCATTGAGTTCATGTACAATATCCACAGTTGGTTTGGAATACTTAATGCTGAATGCTTGAATGTACTTCAGGTACATGTATATCTATGTTTGGTAGAATTTCATTGGGGATTTGTGTTGAGAATATGCTTCAATTACCATTTTGAATGAATGGATCACCGTTGCTGCACTGTTGCTAATAAATGCATGGCCGGCAGCCACACAGGCACTACTCACATTTTCCAACCATACCTTTTGATTGTATCTGGCTGGCCAGAGCTGAATTTAAAAAAAAAAGAGAGAAAAAAAAATAATAATCAATACCGGCCGTTTCTCTCACGCCTCTACGTGTTTGTTTCTTTTTTTCATATGCTAAATTTCCATCGTTTTTTTCGGATGTTTTAAATCGTTGTGGATATTTTTCCAGCTACAACTGTTGTTGGTTTCCTGTGTGCAATGTAGATACAGACCATTGCTGTGGCTGTTGTTACTTTAACTTGAGCTGCTGCGCTGCTGCTGTTATTGTTGTTGTTATTGCTGGCCGTGGGTTAATCTCATATCTTTTTTTTTCGAATTCATTTGGTTTAGCTTTAATATTAAAATTTAAAATCATTTTGCATGCGAAATGGATTTCGGTGCGTTTACAAATGACTGAACGAGAACCTTATTCACCGAACATAATCGTGAAATCGTGTTGAGTCAAATGCACTGAATAAATGAATATTATGAGTAAAATCGCCATATCGCGTGGCTGGACCTGAAAACATATTTCCTAGGCTATTCCAAAATATACAAAATAATGGTGCATATAATGGTAGTAGTAGCGGCGACAGCGGCAGCGGTGTCGATGGTGGCGTAGCACTATTTTGAAAAAAAACCAATTGAATTCATAGCGACCTGAACAGGAAAAAAATTCAACAGAAACAGCAGCAACACCCAAACTGAGATGAACGAGCAACTCAGCCAAACAAAAAAGAGAATTACTCAACATCCAGTTAATGCACGAAATATATGTGCGATGAGCGGGTGTTTATTAATGTTTGAAATCGTAATTCGCAGTATTGGTAAAAGGAAAAACATGCTTGTTCATGCAGCAATTACACTGCGCTCAGTGGACAGTGGACAGTGAACAGTGAACGGTGGACTTTGGAAAATCCATCAGAAATATAAAAATGCGTGTTGCTCGTTAGTTTTATTCGATTTGGTATTCCATTTCATTTTAACTTTGTCACAAAACTATCGTCACACACACAAAATAGAGTGGGATCGATACAGAAAACAAATGTAAAAATATTATAAATTTGTGAACAAAGACAAACAAAAATTAACACACCAAAATGTTTATTGATGAAAGAAATGTGAAATGAAAAACATGAATTGAAATGAACAAAAAAAATGATATGAGCACCACCTACAGCCTACACACGTGCCGAGTGAAAGCCCCAATGGACCATTCAACGAGACGCGAGAGAAAACAAATCGATTCGTAGGAAATTGCATTCATAATGTACCGCTTACAAATGTCCCATAAATATATACAAGAAACTATGGTCAGAGGTCGACCAAAGTGGGAATTGGGCCCGAATCCACAACATCAACTTTTTTTCATATTTACAAAAAAATATATATTTTAAAATAGCGCGCAGAAAAATAGAGAAAAAATCCATCCAAAAATCTCATTGAGTTGAAATGGAACCTCTTTTTTGTTGTTGTTGACATTTTACATAAGCGCTTACGCACTGAAGTAAGATTAATTATACATGAATGAGAACAATTGTTAACTGAAGTGAATCATCGCAGCGCGAGCCGGCTCAACCAGCGATGGATCCATTTCGATTTAATAATTAATATTAAAAACGTGCTTGGAAACAAAGGAAATATCAAATGGACACAATAATAAAGTTTCGATGGGATCAACAATGACAACAGGCGAGCACAAAAGATGCCAACTACATACAGATTAAAATTGCACAAAACAAAAACACCACAAAAAAGCGAACACACAGCCAATGCGACACGAGTATGCCATTGAAAATGGTCTATATTTTTTTTTGTTTTTTTTTTTTGGTAAAGCAGCAAATTCACACAAAACATACAAACACGCAACTAAAACGAATGTCGGTGCCAAAAAAGGGCGAACAACAGCATTCGCTTGGTGACGACGGCAATGAAAATCCATTGAGCACATTTTGTACTGAAATGATGATTCTCATGCGTGTGCTTCCATTCGAATTGCATTTGATTTGAGCCGCCGTTTCGTTGCAAGCCTTCATTAGAGTGGTTATTGTTGTTGGACTTTGTGTGTGTGTGTGCCTGCGTCTGTGTCTATGTGAATGCCAAGTTGGCATTGCCAACTGTGTGTTTGTCGACCGAAGACTTTACGTTTCGGTACTCTTTTGTGTTTCTGTCATTTCGAATCACTTTTGAATATTTTCAGTTTCGTTCCCATCAGTCGCTGTCTCTATTATACATTTACGCTTACTCTAATTTCAGACTTTTTTCCAAAACAAAAATCCACGGTCGTTGCTTTGTGATGCTTTAGCCAAATTAAATTCACTGTCTGTGCATACCATATATTTTCGATATTCAAGAGACTGACTACCATCCTTTTTTTAGCTTGTTGATTTTTTGTTCCACATTTCTGATGTATGAAAATGCGTCATGGTGTACAGTCGCTTTTTGGCCACACAATAGTTGTGATAAATTTTGGAAGATTTCCGGGCTTTTAAGCAATGAACTCAATAATCCAAAATATGATCCTGAACATTAATTGATGAATAAAGGAATACTGTGACGATTGCGATATCTTTTGTATAAATTCAATTGATTGAAATAGGATTGAGCTCAATATAAGGGTATCAATGCACAAAAACACATTGAACTGTTCGTAATTCGATCAAATCAGTAAATCTTTGTCGTAAATTCGAACGTATATAAATGCATGTTTTTGTTGACGGCTTGCTGCATCCCGTGTGCAAATAAAGTGGCTTACAGTCAGTCAAAAATAGACGATTTAAGTTGACTTTAGCTGGTCAAATCGATCAAAGTTGACTATGTTTCATACAAATTTTCAAAGCCAACCAGCTGAATTGTCAGCCGGTTAATTTGGGACGTTAGTCGTCAAAAGTCAAAGTTGACTTTAATCGTCTGATTTTGTTCGAAACAGTCACTTTTAGTCAGCCAAAAACGTCCCAAATTAACTGGCTGACTAGTTAGCCGACAAATTTTCACATGGGATTGAACACTATTTCATGTACTTTTCAATGAAATCGAAAATTGGGCAAAAAGTGTACCGATCATATAAATGAGATTGGACATGTGTGTTAAGCGTAGTACACAATTTGCACAGAGAAGAGAGAGAGCGAGAGAGAGAGAGAGAGAGAGAGAGAGAGAGAGAGAGAGAGAGAGAGAGAGAGAGAGAGAGAGAGAGAGAGAGAGAGAGAGAGAGAGAGAGAGAGGGAGAGTAAAACGTAGCTACACTTCGGCTTCGATTGTGGGTTGTACGTACATTTGTCAACGTTGTTTGGCACTGTTGATCCAGAATTCTGTTCCAAAATCCAAAATGTCTGCGTGAATGTTATACGCTATTGAAATCGAATCATTTTATCCAATATGTGCTTCTTTTGATTGTTTTTTATGTCAAACATTTATTGCTGGCGTTTTTATTCTCATTCCGAAGCAGCCGAAAAATGTTTACGTTTACAATTCCACATCAAAATCATCATCATTTCGTTGATCATGTTTCCGAAATTTCCTCTTGTCAGCTTTTATCATAGATGTTTGGGTTTTTTTTCTTGTTCCAATGTCTCATTCACAAGTCATCCGAATGAAGAATGAGATACACATTGGCATAGATGTATTGAATCAAAAACAGAAGAAAAAACAACGAAACGGACTTGATGCGTCCAGCCAAGCTGAGGAGACATGAAACGCTTGTATGGCATGCGATAATTTCATCCATGCAAACTAAAAACTGCACAATGTCTACAAAGTAAAATGCGAGGCGAAGGGCAAGTGGAACACAGCGCAACGAATGGATAAGAATTTCGCATGAAACGAGAATAAAGGCAAAATAATTGTGTGGCCTCGACCGAGCCAAAAACGAGTTGAAAGGAGAAAATGGAAACGCAAACAGGCAGCAACCAGCAACAGCAGCAAAAAAAGAAAAGAAACAGAGAGAGAGAGAGAGAGAGAGAGAGAGAAAGCGGGAGGGGAGGGAGGTAGAGCAGGAGAGAAAACGAAGGAAAGAAAAAGAGAGAAATGGACGAAAGCAAGTCGAAAGGCAGAAATGATTGTGTGCGAATATAAAAATTAATTCAATTTATTTTTATTTTTTCCACTTAATTGTGTCTGTTTTTTTAAAAGGGCTACGTGCGAGGATAGCTTGTTGTTCAATTTTCTTCTCATTTTTCTTTCGGTCACTTTTGTGAGGTTTTTGCTCCGTTTCTCTTTTTTTGTTTGTGTGTGTGTCTACGTCTTTGCATCTCTCTAGATCCATTGTATCACTTTTGCCAGTTGCCAAAAGTGTTGTGGCTTGAGCGAGTGCGATTCCGATGTATTGAAATTTCGTAGAGCACATTTTTGACATTGGGAACGAATAACAATAATTAGTTATTTATAATTTGTTCTTCAGGTCTAAAGTCGTCATCGTCAATTTGGTCGACTCGTTTGGTGTGAGCGTGTTTTTATGTGTTTCGCATTTCCATGTAGATGAATTAAAGATAATTGCATTGAAAGCCGCCATACACGTTTACTCTGTCGATGATTCATCAATTCGACGTTGTTTTATGGCTTTTAACACAATTCGATGCACATACAATCAGGATACCGCCAAAATAAAACCTTTACGAAACTCCGCTACGATGAATAAAGAAGAAACAACGACAAAACACGCCGTTTTTGCCGATTTGTATTTTTGTTTTTCTCTCTTAAATTTTAACTCGTACAAAACTGAGACGTTTAATTTGGATATGGAGCCCACATAATGAGAAACATTTTAGCGATGCAAATGATTCCACTCATAAAATTAATTGGCTTTTCGATTAATCATTCAATAATTTATTGATTTTCTCTTCGTCTTCATTTTTTTTTGTGGCGTTCATCTCTATATATATTGTGTTGTCTGATTCGTCGGGCTAATTGCAATGCAAAAATCAATTTAATCTTACATCATGATGTGAAGATTGTGAATTATGCCATACTTCAAAACCTTTTACAGATTGGAGTGCCATGTCTTTCGGATTCTTCGTGTGGTAGTACTCATCTCATGTCTACACATTTTTTTTTCTTCGTTGAACATGCGAACCTGCATGAAAGGAAGTGAACAAAAAAGGGAATGAGCCAGGACCATATTTTATAGGAAATGAACGTATATACGAGTGTGAGTGTGCATGTGTATTATCAGCATCAAACCAAAGAATATTTCAAGAATATAGCGCATCACAGCGAGCAAAAAGGAAACACGATTTCCCTTATTGCAAAATACATAATTTCAATTGCGGGCGCAAAAATTGAAAGGTAGATGACACATCAAATCGTATATATACCGAGAGATAAAAAACGCGTTTGCTTCTTCTCTTACTCTTTCAAGTGCTTATATTTTTTGTTGTTGTCTATATCATCCAGGTCGTACCATTTATTCGCATGGAATTCGGTGCTGCGGCATTTTTGCTGTGTCGACAAAGGCATTGATAGAACAAAAATGAAAATGAGAATTATTACGAAAAGAACGCAATATTTCATGATAATTTAACATTATTCTTTCTATGTGATTTCTGTGACGATGCATGAGCAGCAGGCAAAAAAAATATGAAAGAGTGCTGAGTGCGTTTCATCGTTGTCAATACTGCGAATCTGGCAATAAATCTGTTTCATATCTTTGCAGAGTCACAAGTCGGGCGCACTTAACTTTTTCGGTGAAAAAAAAAATGGGGAGAGCGTCGAGAAAATGAAATAAAGTAGAAAATTAAAAACGGTTTAAAATTCGATTCGATAATAATCATTTGTAGATAAAATAAGTAATCTACCAAAATGTGGGTGAGTGCACACAGCCCATATTCACATTCATGTTGTTGATATGTGCCACTGTTGCGGGTAAACGAATAAGGAGGAACGCCGAACACCACACATTTTCATCGCATTAATATTATTATGATAATCATTTTTGGGTTTAATCTATGTTCCCTCTTTGTCTGTGCCGATAAATACAGCATTGGGATTAAAGAGCGATGACGGAAATCCGACATGTGTGTGTGTGTGTGGCGCGCTACAAGTTACAACGAATTTCGAACGAATTTATTTTCGTTCTTATATATATACATATATATATATATATATATATTGTACAAATTATGCTTGGTTATTGAGAAAAAATTGTGTACTTGAAATAATGCCGTGCGTATTTTGGGGGCCTGTTTCCTTTTTTGAACTCTCATCCCACTGCAATCGGCAGTTGTGTTGTTTGTAACAACTTGTAACAACGTTGAAATAAATTGAAATAAAATCGAATTTGCCACAAAAAAACCACGTCAAATCAAATTGTGTTTAGGAGAGCATATGAATTGGATCCCACTTCCAATGTTATATGATAATATTGTGCTTTTGTTTGTTATTAAATGCACATAATACATGGATAGGTGTTCTGTGTTGTGTGACGGCTGCGAGCTTAGTCTATCGAATGTTTAATGCTGTGCCAAAAACGAGAAAATAAAAGTGGAATCATGTCTTTTGTGCGGTTCATCACAGCTGAATTGATGGATGCTTGGATGCTGGTTTTTAATTTTTTCCACAAATGACTTCGAAAACATTGACAGAAGTTTGGAAAAGTTTTTAAGCCGATATTAAAAGAGCGAAGATCAAGTGGAATTGACAGAAAATTCCAAGAGAAATATCCTGTATGAACACGAGAGAAGGAGAAAAAAATGACAGTCGAAGTATTAAGATTTCGATCTTCTGACATTAGAAAA
This sequence comes from Aphidoletes aphidimyza, assembly GCA_030463065.1. Lineage (NCBI taxonomy): Eukaryota > Metazoa > Arthropoda > Insecta > Diptera > Cecidomyiidae > Aphidoletes > Aphidoletes aphidimyza. The sequence goes on along the minus strand of CM059997.1, from coordinate 15,440,437 downwards.
TATTGTTGGCCATCAATACGTTTCCTTCCCGAAGTCAAAATGAAATTTATAAATTGCATGATTTTCCGGCGGTGGATGGAAAATGGTGGAAAAACGTCACATTTTTACTTGTCGTTCGTTGAATTTACAACGATGTGATGCTGTGTATGAACTGAATTAACTGGATGTGCATGTGTAAAATGCATGCCTGTATTAAAATATCTCATTTTTCGCGAGATTGCCTTTGTTTACATCGAGATACGGTTCTTCATTTTCAGTGACAGTGGAAGTGCATTCTTTTTGTTCGGCAAAACTGTTCCAATAAATTGTGATTCGTGCACGGAGCTATTTCGCCTTTATCATACATATTGAGGTGTGTTCATTGTATTAGGTGCCTTCAATTTATGCACTGCTCTCAATTTTAAATAAATCGTTGCATGCAATGCGATCTCAGTCGCCCAACACACTATTCACATCAGCCTGATCACCACTAGCCCCACAATGCAATCGATGGAGATAGATCTTGGCGCTTTCTTGCGCTCTCTCCACCATTCACCGACACTGTGACAAGCTTCTGCTATCGCTTTTAATATAGATCTGCAGTATTTCTCATTAAATTGAGCATATAAATATAAATATAAATACGTTGTCATATGTTAGATAGTTGCTGCTTCATCTTTATACTTATCTGCTTGTGCTTACGCGTCCCGTGTTTGTTGATATTGTCTCTAAGTGAGTTCGTATCGTCTGCAGCTCATGCAGGGTTTTCATCGCCGTAATTTGATAAAATTGGCTTTTGTTCGCTTGAATCTTTGTGTCATGAGTTAATGTAGCTGAGTGGCTTTCTGCACTTTCATTAATAATTTCTTTTTTTTCTTTCTTCGATTAAATCATGCTGCTTTTTTCCACATTCTGCTCATGATGGCCACAGAAATTGGCAGGAAAATGAGGGTAAATCGTCTATCATCGATTCAATTGACAAAAGCCATCCACCATTCCACCGATGTGAACTGAAATGACACTTTTTCCGGGACGTATTCTTTGCAAAGAAATAAGAAAAATGAAAATCGTTAGCAAATGAAATGTGTTGATGTTAACGTGTATTGTCATCGATTAGATGTGTATTGTGTGGCCACAATGTCATATAAAATATTGAAGCTTTATATAACTCGCTGCATAAAAAATGTGCTGCACACATATATTACTGTATGCTCTATGAGTTGCTTCATTACAGAATCTCTCTTGGCATATTATCGATATCTTTTGTTCTGTTTATCGTTGACATTTTGTCCTATTGTTCCGCTTCTTTGCAATTAATTTTGTATGAAAGGTGAGATAAAGTGTGTGCAGTGCACTTCTCTTCTTGTCGGTTCTTTCTGTTTCGATGTTGAAATTGTGCTTTATCTGTGTGACATTTTCTCTCTGTGTCTTTGCTCGACTTTTGTTTGGTGTGTTTGTGTGCGTGGTTCAGTCATTATTTCAGATGAGATGGGATGAGATGAATTTGAAAGCGATTGTGAAGTACATGATATATGACTGAAATTCAAATAGAACTAACCACAAACAAATATCACGCACACCGCAAAGATTTGCAAACACTCAGTTTCACAAATGACAAAGTCAAAGCCATTACACTGCATTAGAATGTGTACCACCAGTCACAAGTAGTCAAGCAACACCTAGAGACATGTGCTCACACCGCAAACATTCACACTCACACTCACACTCACACTTACGATCGCATGTAGACATTTACTTTCGCTCTCTCGCATACACACACTCTCACACCACACAAAGAAGTGCATCTTAGTTCAAGGCTTGATACAAAATATGTTGGGGTTTTTGATGTGGTGCGACGTGACACCGTACGGTCAAATGGTGACAGAAAGAAGGATTTATCCAGCTCTCGATAGGACAAAGAGAGATTTTGCATGCATGTGCTAGCCCACTTATTTCTCCATAATCTTCGGCAATAGAGCGCAAATCACATCGAGCATAAAGCACACACAGCACACAGCACACAGCACACGATACCATGAAAAGGTGGAGAAAAGAGACAACAGTGCTATAAATCCCATTTAATTAAATATCTTGAGATCGAATGTGTATGTGAATTAATTTAAAACATTTCATACCCTATATCGAGTAGTGAACCCAAGCTCCTAGCACGCATCCTTTCGCTCATACGGGTACCAGCACAAGCATAAGCATAAGCGTATGTCACACTCACACACACACTCACACGCAGCCACAGTATGAAAGCAGGAGATGATTCGATTCGTCTGAATGTCTGTCCGCAGTTGGATTTATAGGTGTGTTTTCGCCTTTTCTGAATATTCATGCAATTTTGTATTCAGATTAAGATGTTCCATGGCCAGCTGAATATCTGGATGCGAGATTAAATTCGCACACTCGGAGTTCGTTCGTTTAGCAATTTGCGGCGAAAAAAAATCAAAATACGAAGATTTTCAGATTTAGCAGTGAAACAACACCCGACGATCTGAACGAATAAAGCAACAACAAGCCAAATCCAAAACCCAAAAACAATATAAATTTAAATGCGAATGAGACAAACTGTAGTTTGCAGAATTCCCCGGTAAATATTTACATTTCCGTTTTTGTTTCGTTCGTCATCAGTAAAGCCGGTGTTTCAGCATATTTCCATAGTTGGATTTATTCCTGGATTTCTGACCACTTTTCCTATAGCTGACGACTGCACAGACAATGATTGGAACAAATCTAAATGATTAAATTAGTTTTTGCCATTGTGATAATAACGGTTTTTTTCACTGGTATGTCGTTGAGCAGCCAACTGCAACCAATATAATAAAGAAATTATAAAACACACACACAAATTCAAATAATCGAATCAAATTAAAAATTAAATTAGAATATGTAATATATAAATAAAACCCAAAATTTCCAGATTTGCGCTTGTCTATTGATATTTCCATTTCTATTAAAATTGATTGTTTAATCAAAATATTTAAATTGAGATATGTTGTTCATTTTCATTCATCTAGTTGAATGTTTCCGTTTCAATGATGTGTTGAGACAGAGAGAGAGAGAGAGAGTGTGTGTGTGTGTGTGTGTGTGTGTGTGGGAGGGAGGACAAGCCAAAACTCATTCTAAAGTATTCATTGTGGATATTTTTCAAAATCAATATAACCGTCATAACATCAGTGTTTTATGATGTTGCTGCAACATACAAAAATTCATATTGAGAAAAACTCCACTGAACTGGCCATTTAGAATTTTAATGGCACATCAACATGTTTGCCATCATATCCACATCCGTGCAGTGTGACTTGTGACTTGTTTTGTTAGTTAACATCCCCAAAAACAAAATCAAAATCAAAAACAATAAAACTGAAATGTTCAATAAAAAGGGGCTACAACATTATTAATCGATGCCCTTCGGCCAGTCAACTGATGTTTGAACCATTTGAAATGAAAGAGAGTCGCATTTTGACGTGATTGCATTTAATGAACATTTTTCATTTTTCAGTCCGTTCACATTTTTCTTTTGCAACGTCGATTGGCTGTGACCGCAATATAAAACCAAATGGCCTCTGATCCTTTTTGGTAAACGATGTGCCATAACAATGATGATGCTATTATTCAACATAATGATCTATTTCGAAGCTTCAATTTATTGTGAATAAACGTGATTCGGTTTATTTGGGCTATAAAAGCACATATTTGTCTTAAATTGAACGAAATTGGCTCATAAAATACGACACTTGTTCAATTAAAACGATTGAAATTTTCAATTTTCATGTAGTCTGAGAGAAAAAAAGGGTCATCGAAATATGTGGTGAAAATATGCATATATATTGAAGCTGAATTACACGAATTTGTGTCCCTTGCATAAAAAAAGTATCATCGGATGGAAAACTTCACAAAACTCTCATTGCATTCGATTTGAGCATCGAGCACCATTGACAGCATACAATTTTCCTCTCGTTCGTTCATGTGCTTGTTTCGTGAAATTAGTCATTGATATCTGAGTTTCTTTTGTGTACATTGTATTCGGTTCTTGGATTCCAATTTAATTTCAGCAATGATAGATTTATGATGAGCATGAATAATACTTCGTATGCCATTCTGCGTTCCAATTGAACTATTTCTTCTCAGTGTTTTTTTTTTTTCAAATAAATTTGCTGTTGCCTCGAATCTTCTTTCGTATATTTGTATGAATGTTTTTTTCTGGCGATGGGACGTTTGTCTAGAATGCTGGCAACCACTATACTGGAAAATGAAAAAAAACCGGCCACAAAATGATAAGCAAGGGAATATCAACGCATAAAATAATTCACAAAATATTATTTATGAATGAAAAATATTTAATCCGTTCGGTCGGGGACTTTAAATTGATTTTATTACGTTGGGCAATGTTTGTTCAACAATACACTCAGATGGGATTGCCCATTAGTTCTGAGATTAACGGTTCGTTTAACAACAGCAACAAAATTGCATTTCTTACGCTCTTTTTGTTCATTCCATTCAAAGTGCATTAAGATTTATTTTTTTCGTTGAGGAGTTGACGGACTTCAGCTGATTTGTTGAGTTTTCGATGAAATGGTGCAGTTAATATTGTTTTCGATTAGTTCAATACAACTTGCAATGCAGAGAGTCTTTCTCCTGAAGTACATAAGTGCAGGTTTGTCATCGTGAGGACACAAGTGTACCCTATACTGCTTCTTCTTTTTCGAAACTGCTCCATACATTTTGTACCGCATGCCGGCGCCATATTGAAAAATGTCAATAAGAAACTATAGTGAAAATTTAGTTCATTAGCTGTGGCGCTGTCTGTCATTGACTATCTATCATCACTGTATATTTGTATGGGAATGTCCTAACGATGAGGTTTGTTTCCTCACTCTCTCTCTCTCTCTCTCTCTCTCTCTCTCTCTCTCGCTCTCTCTCTCTCTCTCTCTCTCTCTCTCTCTCTCTCTCTCTCTCTCTCTCTCTCCCTCTCATCCTCTCGCTCTTAAAGGATGTGCTTTTGAAATGATAGATTTCTATCAAATCTATTACTAGCTAATAATTAAACTTGGATAATCGAAAGCTGCCGTTTAAGTAGATGATAACTTTTCAAGAACAATAGACTCACTAAACTAGAAAAATAGTGTGTTAACTGTGGACGGAAAAACTGAATTGTGTTCTCGGCGCTTAAATTTGATGGAACTATAATGCATTCGACCGTACATAATGTGGGGTAATTAATCATTTTACTCGGCAAAACAATTGAATTGCTGCATACAATTGAAATTGGTCGTTTTAAAATATAATACGTGAAACATTTAATGAGCGTGTTGCTTTTATGACACTTGCTTCTATCGCAAATGTTTGCCTATATGCTATTTGGGTTCACAAAGAGCAGTAATCGGGTATTTCTTTGTTTCACATTGTTTTTCGAAACAAAACCTAGTTACGTTGAGTAAACTTCACAGCCGTCTGTTTAAGTGGTTGAGCAATTTGGTGACTATGAAATTGATTGAGTGTTTTGCGATACTGAACTTTGCTCCAAAATGAAATCAATACTGCGTGGACTGAAGAACAAAAAAACAATCATCGTCTTAGCTGAATCAAACACAAAAGCAAACATGCACCTTCAATAAAAGACAATTTTGCATAAGTGTTTATAATACTTAAACAATCGGGTATTATGTTTTATTTTATTTTATTTGGTATCTTTATAAAAGCAAATGGTCTTTTGCATATTGTGTTTTGCTGTCGTACACAACTGTACATATTATTTATAATTTATTGGCGGTGTTTTGGCTGATGCGATGTCACTGCATTTTGCATAGTAGCCGCACACTGGCAATATCAAATAAACCGTTTTTTGTGTTGTGCATGACGCATGACCTGCTCTTCATTTTCAATCTGTAAGTGTCAATATACACACGTAAACATAAATATTCGAATATCGAATCGTATTTCTGGATTTTAAATCGTCATTTTTTCGGCACTTTTAGGCATCGTTGTTGCTGAATTCGACATTGCCCCATTGTTTATGGCATAATAAAACTTTAATCACCGGCTATTAAAAAGTGAATGCTTATTTATTATTTTAAAAAAAATGCCTGATTTTCGACAAATATGGAAAGCGCACGAGATAAATTACATTTCTGAAAACAACAGCAACGCCAACTACATCGCACACACACATGATGACACAAATAAAAAGAGATTGAACGGCAAAGAATGACTGATATTATGATATGCAACCACGGTTGAGGAGGAAAATGAAAAGAGAATGAGGTTGCATGAATTCATCTGAATAGTTTTTGCGCATGCAAGTTGTTTGGTGCGTATTTTTCATCTTCTTCTTGTGAACGGAAAATGTCACATGCACATTTACACACTGTACTGTTCAGTGTACATGTACTGTACTATGTGAACCGTACACTCATTTGATGTCAAGCGATTAAATGGCTTTTGCACAAATCTGCAATGGCACATTCAAATTTGTTTTTTTTGTTTAAGCGCTTCCGGCAGGTTTAATTCAATTGAATTTTTGAGCATTGATTGTGAATTTGTGTTGTTTTTCATCAGATATTTGCTATGTTTTCATTTCATTCAAATGTAAGTCATCCTAATTTGGATTTATTGAAAAATATATCAATGCAATTTCGCTTATGCCGGTTTCAAGTGCTCAGACATTAAAACTTAAAGCCGACTTTAACCTTTTTTTGAAAATTGTTCCTTGTCCAAATCCAAAGAATCAACATTCTATCAACACAGAATGCATTTTTTTGCGAAAAATAAAGTTTTGCTTCATAAATTTTCATGTTTGTAATAAATTTCAATAAGATTTTTTTTTTGAGTCGACTTTAAAATTAAAGTCCGAGCACTTGGAACTGGCATTATTGTATCGAATCAATTTGAAGCTATAATTTTTTGTTGGCTGGTTAATTTCTTTTGACCCAAATTCGCTCTATTTTTTGTTTTGCTTATTTACGTATTTGTTTTGGCATATTAATCGCTCGTAGAGTTAAGGTGTTCACAACAATGAGTCGCGTTCTTTGCATTTATCATGATTGTGTTGTCAACTGAAGCTTAACATAAAAATAATAATATTGATTCATCGATATCCACTCTAATAGAAAAGTGTTTGAGATTTTTTTTCTCTCTTTATGGGAATAATGACGCTTGCAGCCTTTTGAACTCACATAATGAGAGTCCTATTATTTTGGCCTTTGATCTCGAATATAATGAATTAAAACCGACTATGTCATTCATTTGAGCCATTTTTCACTTTAAAATGTAACGCCCAATAGAATTTCACTATCAAATGAGTTCATGAATGTTAATTGCAACATCTGCTGTTGTGGTTTTAATTGTGTGTTTTAGTCGAAATGTACAACAGCTTTAACCCAGAATGATTTTTAGTTGGACGCCAAATATTTGGTAATATAATTGCTTAACGCCAACAAGTGATGTCAAGTTATGTGAAAAAAAATGAGATGGAGTATATTTAAAACAAAAAAAAAGTCGTCACAATAAATATGTGCAAAATGAGCACAACCAATTTGCCACCTGGTCAAAAATACACGATCCAACCAGAATACAAATTGTTCATTAATTTTGACAATAATTCCATTACTGTGGGGTGGAGCATGCATGTACATGTGCATATGCATCAATTTCTATTCACGTAACGATTGATAAAATTAATGAGAAAGTGTGAACATTTTCCAGTACAACATTTTCCTCTGGAAAATGACCACTCTCGTATTTTGGCTTCAATCAATAAATATAAAACAAATGATTGAGGAATGGTAAAAAAAAACAACAACAACACGGTCGAGCTCTGCAGTGAAATTATCACAATTTGAATAGTTAGAGTGCACTTTAGGGGAAACCAACTCGAAAAATAAACGTCTTTGCTAATTTGATTATTCACTCACTCAATTTTTTGTTCAAATCATTTAACATTTAATTTCATTTGGTTTATTTCATTTCCACATCAACAGAAGACACACAAAATGAGCTAGCCGCATGACAATAAAATGATTCCCAATGTATGCAAAGCACGGTCGACATGCCGCTCATTCATCAAATTCCTCATTCTATTGACGCTGATCCGAATTCGTGCCGCTGACACAACAACATCGTTTGATACGCATATCACACCATCCGAACCAGGTAAGTGTTTAGTGATCTGTTAGCTTGACTAACTAACTAATAAAAGTGCATATTTTGGTTGCACATCTTATTGATTGCCTTTTTTTGTATGTCAGCAGAAATATCAATCGTTGATGAATTACCGGTTTCATCAACGGCCATTGCGTCAACAATCTTTGGATTGCATCACCATCAGCAGACGTATCAAACACCACAGTTGCCTCCATTTAAATTCCAGCATCGCGTGTACAATGTATCAATTCGCGAGAATAGCGTGGGCAAAACCTATGCCGTGCAGCCAACAAATGAAGCACGTATGGGCATGGGAATTTCGTCAGCGCCTGATATTGATATTAAGTATCGCATTATCGCCGGCGACAAGGATAAATTATTCAAAGCCGAAGATCGTACCGTTGGCGATTTTACATTCCTAGCGATACGCACCCGTACCGGAAATGTCGTTTTAAATCGCGAAAAAATCGATTCGTACCACTTGAAAGTGCGCGCGACGGGCACACGGCGCGATTACAAAACAAAAATCGTGCAAGAAGATGAATGCATCGTTAACGTAATCGTGCTCGATACGAACGATTTAAGTCCATTGTTCTATCCGAATGAGTATGCGATAACGGTGCCCGAGGACATGGCACTGCATCAAAATATCGTTAAAGTGATGGCAGAGGATGCCGATCTTGGCATAAATGGCGAAATTTACTATAGTTTTTTAGAAGAGACTGATTGGTTCAGCGTACATCCGACCAGCGGTGTGATATCGTTGACACGACCATTAAAATATATCGAAAAGTCACTGCACGAATTGATTGTAATCGCTAACGATCGCGGCAACAGTCCATCAAATCGTCACAGTCAGCCGAGCAAGGCAAAAGTTAAAATCCGTGTGAAACAGGTAAGTTGTTCGCAATTTTTTTATACATCATGCATTTGAAACGTGTGTTTTCGGTGCCATTTAATCTTTTGGACGGTCAAAAGAGAGTGTGAGCGGGCGGGCGGCCGGTAGAGCGAGTGAACGAGCGCACTCGCTCAAATCACCATGCACAAGTATAAGCACAAGCACAACTCAGCAACTTTACCATTCACGACATCGAACCGAATATAAATATAAATATCAGTAATAATAAGTGCTTGCGCGTAATTTAAACTGCAGCTACTAAAGCAATTACAGTTCATTTTTTTCTGTTTCCAATAAATTAAGTTGATGATGTTGATAGTTGTTGGATGCAAAAGAGCAATTGCACTTAACTTGTAAAACAGCCAAGAACTGGCGAAAGCGGATTGATTCAATGAAACTTACAGTTAAAAACCTAGCACAAATGCCAGGCTGAATGCATAAGGAGTCAACATATGAATGAAGCGGGTGTCATACCAAACAACGACAGCTCCCATTCCATTTTATGCGAGAAACAAAAATTGTGTGCAAACTCCAGCCGCCGAGTTGTGTATGCTTATGTCATTAACAGACAAAAAAACGAAAAACAAGAAGTCACTTGAAAATACCTGCACTTTCATAATTTGCCACCGTAGTCAATTTGGCTAAGAAATGACTCTTAGTTAAATCGATGTGCACAGCAATTAAATATGGCGATTTTCATTTGATATTGGTGACAGAGTCGAGTTCCATGTAACATGGTTTCATGTGAAGTATGTAGTTATTGCCATTGTCGCTTTCGAATCATTCGATTCCATCATCGTTGAATTTTCATTTTAGTTTTTTTTGCTTTTGGCTCATGGTATCATGTGAAAAATAACACTAAATGCATACACCATTCTATGTGAACGTTAAATAAACAAAAACAAACAACAATAACAGGGCAAAAGGAAGAAACCGCATTCATCGAAACTGTAAAATAATCTTCACAATGCCAATAACAATGGCGCAAAGTGAAACCAGAATATGCATAATTTCAATGCACAATGCACATTGCACATTGTAAACGCGAAAAGAAAGAAAGAAAGAAAGAAAGAAAGAAAGAAAGAAAGAAAGAAAGAAAGAAAGAAAGATGGAAAAGCGGAGACGGGCTGGAGAAAACATGGCTTGAACGCTTTAGCGTTGCCAATATCATATATTAGTTTGCAGTTATGACATTTTATCTAATTTATGCATCGAAAAGACTCCATCTAATGGTATTTAATATCATAAATATTGAATACTGGCTGTTGCTTTGAATTTCATATTTTACATTTACCCACGGCTCGAGCTGTGGCACATCGGAATCGATACAATGCGTGCAAATATGCATACATTTTTGCTGCTATTTGGCACTATGTGCGTCGATATGCTGATGATATTTGTGTGCACGTGCATGTATGTGAGTTTTTGTGTCTGGAAAAGGGGAGCAAAATTTTGACTAACTGACAGTACGCACGCATTTTGTTCTGGGTGGTCAATGTCTTCCTTCGAATTATGCATATTATTTAGAATCGATCGGAAAGATGACGCATAAAAGAATCACGATTAACGACACAAAGCAATCATCGCGCCTTTTCAGCGTTCGCTGTGTCTCACTCGTGCCTTTAAATTTATCGCAAACCGTTTGTTATATACGTTCGTTTGGCTGCTGTTGCCTCACACATTTTACACATTTTACAAGCGGTGCAAGTTGCATACCAAACATATAAAATCGCACGAGCGACACTTCAACTTAAACTTGGTCGTTGTTTTCCGCCATCATCTTCATTAAAGAATCTATTATGCAAAAATTTATGCAAGAAAATTAATAAAATCGGTAATTGTTTCGAGCAGCAGACAAACTCAACAGAGTAAAGCGAAATGGTTTCGCAACTTTTCATGCATATGCATACGCATATCGCGTTATTAGATATCTAACTTAATCAATTGCATGGCAAATAAAGAGTGGGCGGCGAAGAGGGAGACAGAGAGCTATGTGCGCTCCACACCGAACGATCAACTTTTCCAACAACAACCAGAAAAAAAAGATGAAAAGTTCACATTTAATAAATCCAATGTTATTAAGAACACTGGCGCACATTGCAACAACAAAATGAGCATTCACTTTGAGAAATTTGGGAAAAGCTTCGCCGCGCATCCAATCCGCCTATGTGAGTGAGAGCGAGAGACAGAGAAATATAGAGAGAGTGAGAGATAAAGAGAGAACAAACATGATGCGGTGAACGAATTTAAACCGTGTGTTATCTGTCTCAGTTCAAGTATTAAGCACGAAAGTGATCCGCATTAAAACTCAAAACTTTTAATTTACTTGCTCCGGTTCTTGATGCTGTGTTTATAAATTGTGTGTATGTGTGTGTTTTTTTTCTCTATTTTGTTTCAATTTTGGTGAAGCTTTTTGTTATTGAACTAGTTTTGAAATTAAGTTGATACACATCCATCGGAAAGTTCACACAGCACACACTCATATATCTTCCAAATGCGTTGCACTGCACATGGAAATTTCAATGAGCTTCACACATATTGGTAATTCATGTATAAACAATAACGGTGCAATGAATGCAATCAAATCATCCCCGATGCAAGCGATTGAGAGAGTGTGACGTAATCGAATCGGTACAAATTTGCGTCAACTCGGCTAATGTTATTGACGGCAAAAAGCGTCCAAATCAAATGACACGCACAGCAAGATGAAGTGAGAGAGGGAGCAAGAGAATGAGTTTATCGATGGAAGCGTTCGAAATTGAGCAAAAATAGAAAAAGAACAAAAAAAAATTCAATTCACAATCCAAAAAATGTACATAAATGGAATTCTATTCTGGGCGTTGCAACCAATTAATCCAATACCGCTATTTTCTGGCCAAATTTGGTTCAATGCACCACCGCGGGTTGCATTCATATTACTGCTATTGATAAAAGTTCATTGACACTATCAATGTACAGGGGTGTAAGCGGAGTGAGTCGACTCCACTCGTCAAGAGAATTTCTTGGAGGTCGACTGCTGCTCGCGAGTCGACTCCGAAAAGTTGAGTAGAGTCGAGTGAAAACTCAACTCAACTCCAGACAAATTTCATTTATATGTCGATTCCGAGTGAACTCAAGTTAAGTTCACTCCGAGTCGACTCGGTTTCAGAATTTATTCAATATTATTTATAAAAATTTTAGTCGTCATTATTTTATCGTTTCACTTTGTTTGGATTTGATATTCTATTTAAAACTCAAATAATTGTGCAATGAATAGAAAAATCGCACATTTTTTTTACCAATTTTTTTACCAATTCTAAAGGCCCATCATATCATCAGAACACACTCAATTCATTTATTAGATGAAAACAGAACAAATAAACACATTCATTCCTCAATTGAAATCTTTTTGTTCAGAAGAAAGATTTTTTGATATTTTAATAATTTGAATGAATTCAAAAAAATGCATTGGTACCACACAAACTGATTCCGATCATTAAAAAGCCTCGGAATTCTTTGAACTAGAGCATTTTTAATCAACCTGTGAGGATTTTTTTTTACATTTTCCTATATTTTGGTGTTTCGAATGGATTCAAAGAGTCCAGTGGCACAAGATTAACTGTTTTCAATCAATAGAACATCTCGAAATGTCCAATTTCAAATGTTCATATGAAAAAATTCGAATGTTTCAGCCCACCCTATTCCATACAAATTCCGATTTTTCTTCGTTTTGATATTTTAATGGCTCTAATGGTTTCAATAAGCTCAATAACATCACACAATCTAATTCCAATCATTGAAATACCTCGGAATGACCAACTTCAAATATTCATTAAAAAAAATAAAAACATTCATTCCTCAATTGAAATATTTATGATCCAAAATAAAAGATTTGTTGATATTTTAATAGTTTTAATGAATTCAAACAGTTCAGTGACACCTCACAAACTGATTCCGATCATTAAAATGCCTCGAAATAATGAATTCAAAATTTTCATATTAAAAAAATCAAATGTTTCAGACCACCCTATTCCATGTAAACCATTTTCTCAAGAATCGTTTCAAAACATTCTATTTCAAAAAAAATTGAACGAATATTTGAAATTGGACATTTTGATTCATTTCAATGACTGAAATCTGTTTATATCATGCCATTGAACTCTTTGAATCCATTCAAACCACCAAAATATAAGAAAATGTTCAAAAAAATGCCTCAAAAGTCCATTGAGAATCATCTGATTCAACGAAATCGAAAGAAATTTTGAACGAAAATTTGAAATCGGACAATTTGATGTATTTTACTGATTGAAATCTGTTGATATGATGCCACTGAACACATTGAATTCATTTGAACGATCAAAATACCACAAAATAATCAAAAATGGCCCATGTCGAACAGGGTGGAATGAAAAATTCGATTTTTTTTTCATATGAAAATTTGTAATTCATTATTCAGAGGCTTTTTAATGATCGGAATCAGTTTGTGTGGCGTCATTGAACACTTTGAATTGATTTGGACCTCTAAAATATGCAAAATGAAGGAAAAACTTCTCAAGAATCGATTCAAAACATTCTATTTCAAAGAAATCGAAAAAAATTTGCACGAAAATTTGAAATTGGACAATTTGATTCATTTCAAAGACTACATTTCGCTCATTCAAAAGATATTATAACATTCAGGGCTTCATTTTAAACTCACACAATTCATCGATATATGGGAAATGAATTTATTTTGATTTTTTTACTGAATTTTTTTTTCAAATCTTCACAATTCACACATTCAAATACGTCTGGCTTATATGGAATAGGGTGGGATAAAACGTTTTATTTTTTTCATATGAAAATTTGGAATTCATTATTTCGAGGCTTTTTAATGATGGAAACAGTTTGTGTTGTGCTACTGAACTCTGTGAATCTATTTGAACCACCAAAATATCAATGGCACAATATGTCCTATACCATTGCATGTAAATTAGTCCAAAGTTTTAGTTTTGCCCAAAAACTACACCACGCGGCGCCACTGAAAGCAACAACAATTTCAAAGGCAAAGTCAATACATTCAAAAGTCAATACATGCATTTGACATTAGCTAACGTTTATTGATGGTCGACTTGTTATGTGTTAGTGACGCTTTCTTTGACTAATACCTTGCATACACCGTATTACCGTATTGCAAAATATAGGAAAATAAAAAAAATCCTCAAAAGTCCATTGAAAGTAATTTATTTCTAACAATTTATAAATGACAACAAATGTCGATCAGACAAATAGTGGAGTTGGGTGGAGTCGAGTGGAGTATTCGCTTCCTATCTTCGAGTTGAGTTGAGTTGAGTTTGGAGTGAGTGAGCGGTTTGGGAGTGAGCTGAAAGTCGACTCGACTCAACTCACTGGCAAAGGGTCGACTGCTCACTCAAGTCGACTCAACTTCGACTCCGCTTACACCCCTGTCAATGTATGTTCCAGAGCATACATTTGCCTTCAATCAAATTAATTTTCAGAGTTTCGATTTATCGATCATTCGTGCCTCGAATTTATAACATTTCAACGTTAAAGTTTAAGGTTTCAAAACTGAGTTCTTCCGTTGCTCAAAGTATACTTTCGTTTCTGAATAACATTTTTCAGTACTTTGCATTCGAAGCAACTACATGACTAGAAGAGAGCAGAGAAAAAGGTTCAGAGTTTATTTTGTTTAGTGTAAAATTGGTGTGCTGTTTCTACAAGTTTCTTTTGAGTGATTTGCCCCTTGGTTTATAAACTACTTGCACGAAAAGAAATAGGGCCCATATTTCATCATAGATTGTTTGATTCCACTATTCCACATTCATGAATTATGACTTTGCGCACTTTTGATTGACGAATGTGATTCCATGAAAATTATACTCAATTATATGTGAATCAATGGATTTTAGCAAATGGAAAAAGAATAAAGAGAGAGCGAAAAAAAATAGAAAACCTAATGATATGCGACATAATATAAAACGGCAGAGGTTTTTGGGCATATTTTTCCACAATGTATTTATTATTTAGTGATTTGCCAACGAAACGGTGCACTTTGATGGAGTCATTTAGAAAATAGATGGTATAACGGCAATTGGTTGCATTCGAATTTGGGTGCATATCGACCTGTTTTTTTTTTGTTGTTGTTTAATTTAAATACGCATTTGTAGAGTCGATGTGAGAGGCCAGTGATGTGTTGCTGTGGGAAAATTTGTTTATAATTGCACCTTCGAAATGTTAAAGCTCAATCCATTTTATCCACAATAACATTTCAAAAGTTGTTCGGTACATTGGAACAAATGGACGGGTACAAGTGAGTGTTGGAGATGCTATTGGTATTATCATTATTCAAGAGACGTTGATCACCATGGTGAATCGAATGGGCCAGCGCACACACAATCTCGATAACAAGCAATAAAATCTTCCGGTTTTTCATTAATTACAGAACTGCTATCTATCGCATAAATGCAATGCGCTTAAAAAAATGGTTTTCATTGCTGGTCACTATGCTTTGAAATTGCATCAAGCACACAATTCTGGCAATTTCACTGACAACAACAGCTCAACCAAATACACATTTTACATTGTACCTATGGTTGAACTATACAAACAACACACCATGCAACCCATAAACATGCACCATGCAAAGTGAACATGCGAAAAAAATTTATTGCCTATATGAAAGCCCATTGCACTCACAAACCTGTTCAATGCCTCATAATGCGCTCGGCATGGCATGGCATGGCATGGCAAGGCAAGGCAAAAAAGCTGAATGAAAACCCGATAGATAGTGAGTATAATATATTGTGCATCGTGTATATCGTGTATAAATATACATTCGCTGTCAATTCACCATAGTTTGTGCCGCTTGCACACAACACCAAACGATTGGGTCGCCATTCGGCTCGATCGACTTCAATAGAACTCCAATTGATTCATATTTTCGCATTTCTTTATACAAATTTTAAAATTGTAAATGCGTTTGAAAGCGCTTATGATTGGTAAAATATTCATTCCACATCGAAAAGTGCAAGAGAAAACTGATCGAAAAAATTGAACTAGTGAACGAGTGAATAGCGAAAAATAAATAGAGAAATAGAGAACGAAAGAATGAAAAATAACGTATACACTCGCATACAAAACTTATTCTTTCATGTCGTCTGACAAGTTGTATTTTCAGTTTTATTACATATATATTCTGCCAACAAACAACTCCATGGATTGCCATACATTACTTCAACACATGAATGGAGTGTTCGGTGTTCGTGTGCTGCAGTTACAATCATAAATCGAATACGTTGCGCTCTCTGGTTTTGGATTATATACGAAATGAATAAAGAAATAGGCACATAATCAATGGAATCGTGAACTTTATAACATATGAAACGCATGACACTACGCGCTATATCGTTGTTCACTCGCTGATTCGTTTGGCCTAAAAACGGGGCTACCAATGCATTTGCGCCTTTGTGTAAGCGACAACAATCGCTTTATGTTTGGCATAGTTCGTTGTGAACAACCAAACCACAGCGTCTAGAATCGCATTAATAATTCGACATTTTATCATTTTACCATTTAAACTTCAGTCTCTCGGTCTCTTTGCTCGGCTTGATTTGGTTCGGCTTGGCTCTATGCTCTATGCTCTAGCCTTTTTTCATGCATACATACAATTTTGCATTTTGAACACAAACACACACACACACACACACACACACACACACACTTACTCTCTATTTTCAAAGCTTACCAAACATACATTATTTTTGCTGATTTTCTGCATGTTTCCCTTTCGGTCGAACAGGTTAATCTACATGCACCGGAAATTTATGTGCAGGCATTGCCTGACATTTTAGAAAATTCAAATGCAAATATCTATGGGATTGTTCGGGTTGAAGACAAAGACATCGGTATTCATGGTAAAATAAAGATTTTAGACATTGTCGATGGCGACCCTGATGGCCATTTTCGTATACGGCCCACATCGAATCCCGGCGAATTTAATATCGAAGTGCATCGGCTGTTGGATCGCGAACGTACACCGAACGGCTATAATTTAACACTTCGTGCTGTGGACGCTGGAACGCCGCCACAGCAAAGCTACAAAGTGATTCCAGTTCGATTGGCCGACACTAACGACAACGGTGAGTAATTGAAATTTAATGTACCAACACAAAACACAAAACACAAAACAAAAACGCAGAGTTTTCAGTTTGGTGACAAGTGAACACCAAGTATAGTATGCACTAGTACTCGGTTTATAATTCATAATAAGTTTCAAGGAGCTTAATTCATGTTCCAAAAAGAATGTCTAACACAAAAACCCTTTGGCAATATGTAAAACCACTGTAGTGGTTATTGCGTCAAACTCTTTCTAGCCTAATGGCACACAAAAAAACACAAAAACAAAAACAAAACAAAAATACACACAAAAATACATTTATAATTTCCTTTCATTTCCCCTCTTCGAAAAATTCTGTCATCAAATGAATTGTAGCGCCGGTGTTCAATCGTGAAATTTATGAGGTTATTGTACCAGAAACAGCACCACCAAATACACCAGTGATTCGACTAAAAGTGACCGATCGTGATGAGGGAAAAAATGCAATGGTTTCACTGGAGATTGTCGGTGGCAACGAAGGTGGTGAATTTCGTGTGAATGCTGAAACTGGCATGCTTTACACGGCCGTCCCATTGGATGCCGAACTAAAAGCATTTTATACGCTTACCGTGTCAGCCATCGATCAAGGTAACACCGGCACACGAAAACAGTCATCGGCCAAAGTAAAAATCAACGTACAAGACACCAACGACAACGATCCGGTGTTTGAGCAAGCCAACGTCACCATCTGGGTAGATGAAAATGATCCAGCTGGGACAACTGTAACAAAAGTATTAGCACGAGACCGTGACAGTGGCGAAAATGCTTACATATCATACAGTTTGGCCAATTTAAATGAAGTACCTTTTGATATCGACCATTTTTCCGGTACGGTGCGAACAACTAAGCTCATTGATTACGAATCAATGCGACGCGAATATGTGCTAAAAGTGCGAGCCAGTGACTGGGGCCTACCATATCGGCGACAAACCGAAATGTCGCTTACCATTAAAGTGCGTGACGTCAACGATAACCGGCCGCAGTTTGAGCGCATCGATTGTGTTGGCAGTGTTGCACGGTCTGCAGCTATTGGCACGGAAATACTCACTTTGTCCGCCATCGATTTTGATGCAGACAATTTCATTAGCTATCGCCTGGTTTCGGGTAATGAAGACGGATGCTTCAATATGGATGCAACTTCAGGAACTATTTCGGTTGGATGCGATTTGAATGATGTTCGCGTTAAACAGAGGTTTATCAATGTAACAGCCACTGATGGTCATCATTTCGCCGATGTTATGCCCGTCGAAATACATTTACTGAATAGTTCAAAAATAACGACACCATTTGGTGAAATTGGCAAAAGCTATACAACATCCAACTCGAACAGTCGATACAATACAGCTTCAACAGGTTCATTTCAATGTAAAGAGACTGGCGTTGCACGGCGACACGCTGAAATGCTTGCATTAGCCGAATCAAATAATGTGCTGGGCACACACGGTACGGATACACACAACAGCGAAGAGCTGCCAATGATGCCAATTCGATATGGTGAAAATGTTCATGCGCCCGAATTTATTGACTTTCCAAATGAGGTAAGCATGTGCAAATGTGCATGACATTCATTAATGAATTGTTATTTGGGCGCAGTGGAACAATTTCTATGGAAATAATTTTTATCAGGGCTCAAATTGTTCATAGGAATAATTTCCGGAGATAATTTTTAAAAACTATTTTTGGAAATACTTTTTACATTGACCAATTTTTAAATTACGGAAATAATTTTTGAATGAAATAATTCTGAGAATTATTAATAATTATTTCCAACAATAATTTTTAAAAACTATTAGCGGTAAGATAAATGGAAACAAACACGGTGGAGAAAAGTACGGATTACAAACGTAATTCAATTTATTTGCAAGCGATTTTTTTTAATCGGTAAATCTCAATGTGTGTGTTTTGATGCAACAGATGCACTTTTAGGGAATCGTCTGGCTCGTGGTTGTCTTGGAACTCCTTTAACCCGATCTGATAGCTGCTGTGCGCTATAGCCCAAAAGCTGCTTCAAATCACAGACGAATTTATAGACGAATCGCTTCCCTTTTACCTTTGAAATCATATCTCCGTTATAGTAATACCTTAAGCCACGTGACATTTTTTCGTAGTTCATTGTTGGTTTTTTTTTTCGATTGCCCCACAATTCTGCCACACGATCCGATTCAACTAGCTTGAATTCCCCAAAATTCCCATGCCATTCAATGATACTTTGATGTTCTTTATCCGTCAATAACTCTAACAGGAATTGCCTGGGACGAACAAATAAACGATAAGTGTTTTGAATCAATCAAAATACAGGGTGTCCCGCAATTACGTGGTGCAATATATTTAAAAAAAAGGTGCTCACCACAATTGAATTTGACCATTGTTCCCGGTGCGATTACTCCGATTGGATAATGACAGCATTTCAATGCCAGAAGCATCCAAAGCACCAATCACTTTTGTTTGTTTAATTGGTTTGTCACGAAAATGTTCATTGGTGATCACCTCTTTATCATCTTCGGTGGCTGAATTTAGATCGCCTGGAATTGCGATAAATTGACATTTTCGCAATAGTTCCAAATGTGTCCAAAATTTATTGCCTGGATCACGTGGGATTATCTTTTGAAAATCGGGCAATGTCAATTCGCACAGCTGCTTGCCATTCATACGCCAATCACTTTCTTGGAGTCGCAAATTAAATTGATTTATGGCCCATTTTAACCAAATTTGTATATGAGCTTCGGTCCAATTCTTCGGATCATCGGGAATATTGTATTGTTTTTTCACAGACAAAAATTTCTTATCGACCACCCAATTGACAAATTTTTGATTTGTTTCTTCGTCCTCACCAATGGATGCCACAGTGATTGCTGTTCATACAATTGAAAATTTTCATTATTTTGCGTTTGCATTTGCAAATACTGTTATAACTACGCAAAATGTGTGAATTACAGTAACGCCCAATCTTACAAAAATCACTATCAATAGCAATACTCACAATCAGGCGATTCGTTGCTATTCCCGTTATCATTTTCATTCATAACAATGTCGGTGTCGAGACCAACATTGACACTTTCCATTGCAATTTCCACTTCTTCAGTAGGTTCAATTGGTTTAACCACATCGGCAATATTGATTCGTTTTGGTCCGTCCAAAATTTGTGCATTCACTTGAACCAGACCTTCACCTTTGACACACTGATCAACCAGTGTTTTGAATGGTTCAAGCATTTGCACATTTTGTAGCCAAACTTCATAGTTTGAGAGATTTTTTTTGGTTTTCTGCTGTAACAGCACTTTTAATGTCTCAATTTTTGTTTGAATGTCCATGTAAACGTACATTATTTCTGGCTCATCGCCATCACATTCCAATACTCGTCCAACACCAAAATGTTCAAGTTGATAGCGTGATATGTAATCAACGTGATCGATGTTATCCAAATCATCATCCAATCCATCGTTCATGTGTTTACTTTTGTAAACGCGTAGAAAATGTCAAAAACAACAAAACAATTACAATGCGCCATTGTTTGTACCAAAACAAAATTACATCACATTGAGTTCAATGTTTCACTATGAATTGGTCACAATGAAATCAATGTGATTCGTTGTTGCCCATAGATTCACCGAATTAACTTGTCTACTTACTTCAATTCGGCATATTCACGATATCCAGCCATCGTTTGTGATTTTTTTCAACTCGATTTATCAATTTTGCACAATTGTATGGTCAAATATTATCCTGACGGTTATGACATTTTCAGTGAATACTTTTTTTATTTCCATTTTCCTTGTCCACCAACATTTTCGCCAGGCACAGGAAAATCATCTCTAAATACTGTCGATACCGGAAAATATCGTGTACGCTACGCAACATTACCACGTGAAATTGTATGCACTGAAAATTTAACACCATGGAAAAAGTTGTTTCCTGGAAATCGTCACGAAGAGTTGCGTTCACTGCTCAACTCTGGATACATTCACACAACCAACTATCACTCACTCGGTTTGCACGTATAATATTCTAGTCCATGATTCACAATTTTAGGGCTAATAGTTTTGGCAGGAAATATTTCATTCAAAAATAATTTCCAAAAATTATTTACCAATTTTAGGGCTAATAGTTTTTAAAAATTATTTCCGGGAATTATTATTAATAATTCTCAGAATTATTTCATCCAAAAATTATTTCCAGAAATTATTCCTATGAACAATTTTAGCCAAGATAAAAATTATTTCCATAGAAATTGTTCCACTGCGCCGTTATTTGTAATGATAATATTCGATTTTTCCGAGTGCTTCGAAAAAATCTGATTCGAAAGAAAATCACATCTATTTTACGTTTTGTTTTGAGCTACCAGTAAATAAATGCTTAACAAACTGTTTAATTTTCAGATTTTCATCAACGAAACTGTTCGACTTGGGACAACTGTTACCTGGATCAAGGCGCGAGACCGTGATCTAGGATACAACGGTAAAATCGTATTTGGCATTTCAAGCGGTGATAATGATTCAGTGTTTCGCTTGGATCCAGAAAGTGGTGAACTTAAAATGATTGGTTATTTGGACCGTGAAAGAACTGACGAGTATGTATTAAACGTGACCATTTATGATTTGGGAAATCCACAAAAAACCGCATCAAAAGTATTGCCGGTTGTCGTTCTGGACGAAAACGATAACGCTCCCGTATTTGAAAAGACATTAGCAAGTTTTCGGGTTACAGAAAATGCACTCAACGGAACAATCATTTTGCGTCTCAATGCAACGGATTCTGATTTAGGTGAAAATGCACGAATCACCTATTCACTTGTCACCGATACCAATGATTTTCGAGTAGATCCGGAAACAGGCGTGCTGTTCATATCATCGCCACTGGATCGAGAGCGCCAACAATTGTACGAATTACAGATTCGCGCTTCTGACAATGGACAAAAACGGGATCAACCACAACTATTTTCAGACGCAATTGTTCGCGTGATCATTGAAGACGGTTAGTTTTCACACAGTTCTCTGTGCATTTAGAGTCATTAGTAAAATGTTTCATTTATGATTCCAATATATTTTTGCCATGAAAACAATTTTAACTCCGTAATAAAACTGCAAATGTCTATGAATTTTACGATTCATTAGGAAAATTTGATGTAGAAAAATGTCATTCGACAAAATAATGCCGATTATTGGATAGTTATTAAAAGGAATTAAAAAAATGTTGTGTTTTTTATTTCTAGTCAATGATAACGCGCCCGAATTTAACTTAAAAGAATACAATATTCGCATTCGTGAAGATATTCCAGTTCATACGGTCGTTGCAATTACAACGGCCACCGATTTAGACACTGGACCTGGTGGTGAAGTTATGTACAGTCTCAGTGATGATATTGATCAAAGTTTCAAAATTGATAAGTATACGGGAACAATTCGAACGATAAAAGCGTTAGATTTTGAGGAGCGTCAAATCCACAGTTTAACCGTTCGGGCAATCGATCGAGGAACACCAGCCATATCATCTGAAACATCAGTCATTATTGAAATCATTGACGTAAATGAAAATCGTTTCGCACCTCAATTCGATGATTTTGTGTTGAGTGGCAGCGTTGCTGAGAATTCTCCGGCCGGAACACACGTGATGGTTGTCACAGCAAAAGATAGCGACGCGCCTGGTCCCGATTCACGTATTTCATATTCCATTCGAGGTGGAGATGGTCTTGGTGTCTTCACTGTTGATAACGAGGGTGCGTTTCACTTTTCTTCATTTTTTTCCATTACATTTTTTTGTGCGATAGTTTTTCTACAGTTTGTCTCTAAACGAAAACTATTGCAATGAGTTTAAACTTGTTGGATCTTTTTTTTGTGCTCATATAAATCAAACTAAGAAAACTGCGGCAAAAGTTGTCAACAGTCAAATATTTTGCGAGCTATTTTATACACAATATACTCATTTTGCTTGATGTTCGGGATAAAAAAAAAATTTGCAGGTGCTATTCGAACAACGAGCATTTTGGACTTGGAAACCAAACCACACTATTGGTTGACGGTATGCGCCCAGGATCAAGCGGTCGTTCCACTGTATTCATGTGTTGAGGTAAAGTTATTTTACGTTAGGACGATACACTGTTTGTCTATCATTGTAAACTAGAATTCTCGTTTTGTAGATAAAACTTTTCCAATATCAGACATATTGAACTATATTCAACAATTCAGTCATTAATGTTTCAAGTTTTCCACTGGGAAGAATATAGTGCATTCACAGCAAACTGAATTTCATCCATTATATTTATATATATATATAAAAAAAAAACAAAATAAAAACAAAATAAAAACAAAACAAAACAAAATTAAAATGATAAATTGAAAAAATGACAAAAGCAGGGAAACGCACATTAAGTGTTGAAATTTGTAGCTAAATTTAGTTTCAATTTGGAAGTCTTTCATTCGTTCATATTCATGCGATGCAATAAGTTTTGTTTGCACATTTCGAAATGATTTTTTCTTCTTCTCTCTGTCCAGGTGTTTATTCAAATTGAAAATGTGAACGATAACGCACCACTAACGGAGCATCCAGTTTATTATCCATCAGTGGCCGAAAGTAGTCCAGCTGGTGTGAAAGTGTTGCAATTAATTGCTGAAGATGGTGATAATGATCCACTACAAAAAATTACATATCGCATTACATCGGGTAATCCAGAGGGATTTTTTGCCATAAACAGCACAAGTGGTGAGTAAACTGAGTAAAGTGTATTTTTTCAGCAGCATCATTGTGCAGTCGTTAATGCTTAGAGCATATCAAATGGTGTGGAGAGATGCCGCACACAGACACACACAGACACACACGGACACATAGAAACACAACAATGCACGACTTCTTCCATTTGCACGCACCGTATAATTGTTCTGGCAGTAAGCAATAAAAGTGTGAACAAAACTGTACGATTGCCATGATTACTAGGTTGAAATGTGTTCAAGAGGCCGAAATGGTGTGACGTAAATGTTTGCTGTTGTTGCTGTTGGTGCTGCTGTTTTCTATTTTTATTTCATTTCGTCTTATGTAAATGGAAGTACATTTTATGAGTGGTACTCTTGGAGTGGTGCCTTTGGTCGGTAATGATTTGCGTGCATGGCAAACTGGTGACGCGTTGAACCAGGTAAAAGAAATGCAAAGCATTCACCCTGGCATAACCAAATAACGTAATGAACATAATAACAATAAAATGGAAATTTAATGATAAGATAATCCGAAATTTGCATATTTGAATGATGTGCGCGCGCGTTGTACGGTTTCAGCCGCATTTATGTGAAGGAATCTCTTATTCAAAATGGGATGATATCCTAACCAGTCAAATGTAAACGTTAAACAATATGTATGAAAATTGAATATTAAGGATTTCCGTTCGTTTGCTGATTCGCAAATGACAATTTCTCATTGATGTGCTGGTACGAGATTTGTTCAATAGAATTGCTATCGTATTTGCACCGTGTTTTTGCCATCCATATCGGATATTGTGTTTTATGCATATGTGTGTGTGTATGTGTGTGTGTGTGTGTGTGAACATGTGGAGTGAATTTCCTGGCAATTGTACAAAAGTAGCTTGCATGTGGCGCATTAGATGAAAACGTTGTCAATTTTCTGTCTTTTGTCAGGCAACGAAAATTGTCTAAGCCACTAAAAGCTTCCAATCAAAATGAATACACTTATCGCCTACATCACACAAGTAAATTTAGTCAGCTCGCATCAACGGTTCCTGCTAGATACACTTATTTACAGTTAGAAAAACCCAAGTAAGCTGACAATTGACAAAAGCGAAAAAGAAGAAAAAAAAACACAGAAATAATAATAATAATAATAATAATAATAATAAATATAGAAGAAGTAAGCAACAATATAGACAGATTTCAGATATGACCAGGGGTGTAAGTGGAGTGAGTCGACTCCACTCGTCAAGAGAATTTCTTGGAGGTCGACTGCTAATCGCGAGTCGACTCGGAAAAGTTAAGTGGAGTCGAGTGAAAACTCAAATTTCATTTGTAGTCAAAATATTTCAGTACAAATAAACGAAATCGTCGAACGATTTGAATATAATCTTCCACGATTGAAAATAATCGTCCACGATTACGAAATAATCGTGAACGCTTATGATCGTGGTCCACGAGTTGAGTTGAGTTTGGAGTGAGCGAGCGGTTCCGGAGTGAGCTGAAGGTCGACTCGACTCAACTCACTGACAATGTGTCGACTGCTCACTCAAGTCGACTCAAATTCGACTCCGCTTACATCCCTGGATATGACAATGTAGACGATACCAAGCGGCAAAAATTAGCGATGAAGTTTCAGTGTCGGAAATTGTTATTTTTGTATTTGTCTGCTTGTGTGTATTTTCCGGTGTCTCCGAGTAGCGAGTGAGCTGAATCGCAAATGAATGGCATTACACAAGTGGTGCGAATCAAGAAAAACATGAGATACATTGAATGAAGCGTGTATGCTCAATGCTCAGCATACATACAAACACACACACATACCCAATCTGTCTCCTTTCTTCCATTATGTTTTGGAGATTGTTTGTGTTGTTTCGTCCTTTTTTATACATCAGCCTGTGCTTCTTGTTTGTTTTAGCATATTAAAGCAATAAAACGAATTGGCGAACCACTTAGATTGTGAAATGGCAATACACGCGTTCACATTGTGAATGTTAAAATACAATTTTCCAATAAAAGACAACTAAAATTCGTCGAATGGCAGAGCGAATACAAAAAAAAAAACAACAAAATGTCAGGCTTTTCTACGTTGATATTTCAAATGATAAATTACACCTGCTTTGTTGAATTTGTATACTTTGTTCTGATTTGATGCTCACAAAATTGAAATTTATGAACAAATTCTCTGTGAATCAGAGGTCGAGTTAATTGGTTGTGCATGTTTTTAAGTTAACAATTTTTTAGCATGTGCAAACATTTCGAACATTTTGACCGTTGAGAACTCATTTTAAATCAATTAAAGAAAATTACACCATTTTATGAAGTTCATGCGGTCATAAAAAGCACCGACGTGTTATTTTTTCATTATTTTTTTCCCACATTTTTGTTGTTGTTGTTGTTGCAAACTGAAAACACAAATTGCTGTGCGGCTATGCCGTTAATGTGAGACGGGAAAAATGCTCAGATTTTTTGTTGTTGTTGTTGGCCAGAATTTATTGTTGTTGGGGCGTCCATAATGCACGGGTGCGTGGCTATTGGTCTTTTTTTTATTCTCGTTTTCATCTACTTTGCATCCATAGGCTTTTAAGCACTTGTTGCGTTCCGTGTATTATTTTCACAGTTGAGAACTGTTGCTACCGTTGTGTGTTCAATAAATGTCAAAGTGAATACACTTCACAAATGCGTACGCAGTATGTTTTTTATACGTGTGCTCTGCTCACACCGAAACATCAGGCCCATTTCGCATGTGAATTGGCTCGTATGAGGCACACCGTAGAGCACAACATTGAAGCATATAATTCACAGACGCATGTCGAGAAATTCATTAAACCTTCGCATACATTTCCAAGCCATCAAACAAGCATATGAAAGTTATTATTGGATTTGATGGCCAAACACAATAGTAAACACGGATAAAAAAAAACAACAAAAACAAAAAACATCACATGGTGGAGTGCGGCTTGAAGTTGGTAGTTCACAGTCGCTAGTCGTCAACCGTCACACAAAACACGAGTATTATGAACATTTTCGTTTCTACCGTATTAAACTATTAAAACACATTCAAAGTCTTTGGTGCATGCAACTCCCTCAGTCGTCTGAGCGCGCTATTCGTTCGTTCGTTTCACTAGCTCGTTCGATGGCTAACTTTTTAACATGCTAGCAGTGGAACTAAAACGATATAGCCAAGCTCTCGATACTGAGTCGTTTTGTGTCTACTTTGATTGGCCGCGTTGATTGGATTTATGCATACAACACCCGACAACGGGAACAAATTGAATTGATTTTCCATTTGTAAACATAGAACACAGCACACACAAACACACAGCCGTCATAAATGTACTTACATAATCTCGATCACAATAAAATGCGGTACTCGCTGTTGTTTGGCGCTACACCGAGATTGAGCTTACATAATGCCACAACAACCAATGCAAAACATAAACTGCACACATTATCAATAGGGGCAACAAAATTGAAGCGAAAAAGCACACAAACACACATAAAACCATTCGCCGCTACCCGTTATAGCAACAATAAATAAGCAATGACGAAATGAATGAACGACATATGATTTTTTTCCCTCTAACTTTTCTTCTTGTACAAATGCGACTCTTTTCAGGATTAATAACCACGACTGCACGCAAATTGGATCGAGAAAATCAATCAGAGCATATACTTGAGGTATGTATTTTTATTTTCTATGTTCCCCATTTTTCCACACATGGACGATTTTTTCTCTGTCAGCCTCGTTATTTGATCAAACTTTGATGATTATAGTTGTTATTCTTTTCGCCTGCGTTATGTCTTTTTCTATTCTCCTTTTGCGTGTTGCGACAAAAGCTGACTGGGATGCCTATCTACCAGGCGGTTCGATTTTGATATATGTTTTCTTTGTACAAATGTAAAGGCAATCAATTTTTCTTGAGCGTATTGTTTACTTCCCCGTTTGGCATATGATGTTTACAGCTGCACACGAACTGGCGTTTGACGTTCAAATCAATTCCAAGTTGTGTGTATATTCTGTGTAGATTGTTTTTTTCATCCGCTGTCGTTTGGTACGCTGCTTCTATGTCTGTGATGCCACTTCGACATTGAGAATAAACTACGCTCATTCGCTCATTCGCTCATATTCCCTTCATTCATATGAATAATTCTAAAGCATTCTCTGTACAACATACGATCTTTCTCCCCTTCGCTCTATTTACATATAATATATATCTCTCTCTGTCTGTCTATCTGTCTCGCTTTATCGGGCTCAATGTGGAAGTTTTGTCTTCATTTTGGCCTCATTCTATCATGGCTACCCATCATCTGAAGTGAATTTAATACCACAGCGGCTGTATTTGAATAGACACAAATAATCATTGAATACATACTTATTATCAGTTAAAGTAGAGCATTCAAATTTGATTTGATACTTGCAAATGATTCAACAATTCAATTTCAACTGGTGTTAAAAGAAACAAAAGAACATTTTGTGTCGGATATCAAGCTGTCTCAGAACATAGTATGTGAATGAAATCCAGCCGTGTTTTCTTTGTCTTTGTCTCTTTGGCTATATCTCTATCGTTGATTCACCTAATCATCTAATGTGAGGGACAACAAATTGATTGAATATTTGCTAAAGCGCTTGCTATTTTCCTGCCATGAAGAGGCGTTCCATCATCGTATCGATACAGAACTTTGAGACGCAACGTTCCATTCAATTATTAATAATATATTAGTCCACTAGCTCATTATATTTGTATGTACAATCTTTCTTTTGTTGTTATAGGTCATGCTAATGGACAACGGTATACCGCAGCTATCGTCGACCACACGTATTGTTGTCACCGTTGACGATATCAATGATCATAGCCCAGAATTTGACGAGAAATTTTACAAAGTACAAATACCAGCCAATGCTAAAGTCGACCAAGCCCTTTTCCAGGTAAGCGAATTAAGCCAATCAATGACGTGTTTTTATTCACGTTCTTTTTGCTCAGTTTTCAAAGTCTTATTTTATTTTTTTTATCACAGAGTTGTATTTGATATCATCAATAATAATAATCACGATAATAGCGTAGATAATGACAAGTTTTATTTTTTTATTCATTCGTTACAACGAAGTACATTGAAGACATTAATGTGTATGTATTACAAAGATGGGTCGAGACATGCCCGTCACTCATTTCAAATAGTAAATTAATGTAATAAGTGCCCTCGATTGCTTTCCAATGTGATAGCCACTAGCTACAGTAATGGAAATCCAATACAACCAGCAAGTTTTCGATTTGTTCAATTAATGACTTCGGGTGAAAGAATGTCATTGGGTGTTTATTTATAGCATGCATTTGCCTGCAAGCAACGGAAATCTAAACAAATTCCAATTTAGCTCGCTTGTTTAATGAGTTCGCTGTTGATTAAAGGCATAAATAAAAACAATCCAAAGAATTGCGAACGGAACATTGTTGATCTCCGTATGATATCATTCACACTATCATTTACAGCAGAAAATTTTCTTCGTGCCGTTCACTATGTCTGATTAGAAAATTGCGTCACATTCCGTGAAAAGTAGATGAATCATTTGTTTGTTCTTTTTTTGCCGTTCGAAGATAAATGATTTTACACGAGCGAATTCATGAATGGAAAATACAAAAAAAAAAACAGAACACTAACAACTGTCGCCGAAACCATTTTCATTGCTCGCATGACACACGAAACATTTCGAAAATTGACGAAGCAGAAAAATGAATGAAGACACCTTAAATTCACATCATTTCGTTTGCATACACGTAAAAATGTGTGCATATTTCGTATTTGTGTGTGTGTGTGTACATTTGCCATCATTATTACGAGTAAACCGTTAACCGTTAATCTCAAAAGCAACATACGCACTCGTGCATATAAAAATAATAATTCACATTTTCGATACATTAAATTCGTCATTGTACTATTTATCATTTTGGTGGAGCATAAAAACTTGAGTATGTCTGAGTGAATAGATTGAATAAAATGCTTATGAACGCTCTTACAGCGATAATACACATTCAATCAATCACAACATCCTCATTTGAATGCCGACAACGTTATAGTGCTATAACGGATCACATCCTATGAAGATTATTGAAGCGATACATCCCTTCTCTTGTAATTTACTTGAAACGAGCCACATCATTTGTGCACATACAATAACACACACACACACATAATTGAAGCGTTGGCGTTGGCGTTGGTGTTTACTATACAGAACATCATTTGGTTAAAATTCCTTGGAAAATGCAGCAGCATGCCGCAACCAAACGGATGCCGAACCGAACCAAACCGAACAGATCATAAAGTGTTTTGGATAATTGATTTGAACATGAAATAAATGGTGTAAACTCAAACAGCAAAGGGGCAGAACTCGATTGTTTTTCAGTGTTCCGATTCAAATTGATGCCTAAGCACTGTTGGCCCGGTTTGTTTTCGCGAAAACGCTTCATCCATTCTATTTAATAATATATTAACAATTTAACTAGTTCGAAACCAATCATGTGGTAAATAGATATATGCGAAATTTGTGCATAAAATTGTTAGGCCAAAACCGCATCAACATCGTATCGTCTGTTTTTGATTGAAACATCATCGATCCATTAGGTCTGTATATCATCATCTGCTTCTCATCAAATTGCTGTTGCTGCTATCGCCGCCACCACTTCCACCGCATTTCAACTTTTCTATTTGCCGTCGAATTTGTGTTTTGTGTGGTCGCACATCGAACATTTGGCTTAGTAACATTAGGTGAACGAAAGCGAGTGTGTTTTGTTTTGTTTTTGTTTTTGTTTTTGTTTTTGTTTTTGTTTTTGTTTTTTATTTCTCGCTTTCATTTGTTCTCTTCGTTTCAACCGTGGGAAAAATGAGTTTTTGAACACATTAAATGGGAAACTGACAAAAAAATAGGCATGAACTAAAAGGCGATTTGGTGGGAATAAAGGCATAATAACGGCCAAAATAAACGTTACGCGAATAAAAAGCACTTACTACAACGATGTGGCGATGGTACTGGCCGTATCAAAATATTGCCAACGAATCGATATTTAGCTCGTGGTGAAAACTTTTCCCCACTTTATCTCGTTATTTTGATGAGTCTGTCTGTCGAGAAAAAAAAATATAATGATTACTTTTGAACATTCGTGCCTCTCGCTAGCTCTCACCACACATGCTTTCCGTATTACGGATGCCAGTTTGCCTCATTTACACAGTGTTCAAGACGTTATGGTAACAACCAGTTTTGGGCTCTGTTTGCTAGGTGCCAAAAACTTTTTTTCTATCTCTTATTTGCGACAACGGCCGTTATTTGATTGAATTATCCATTTTCGAGCTACTCAATAAACTAATACACGCTTCATTCTCTCGATCCCTCTTGCTCCCTCTCGCTCTGGTGTGTGCAGTGTGCACTTTATATATTTGCCTGAAAGATCAACATCTTTTGGGGTGATTTTTCTCGTTTCAATACCAAACGAATAGATTGACTGATTTAAAATGCAAAGTATTCATAAATCCATCGTGTAGCATCGTGCATTGCGCACTTCGCATGAGGATGGGAAATGTTGTGTATTCGCACATCAAAAGACGGCAAACTTCAAATTGAACATTGTCTGACAAATTGCAATATTGCGTCCATTGAGACAGAGCAGTGGTCGAGTTATACACCGAATATGAGAGCGATTGAAAGAAATTCCCTCACACTGTTTTGTCGACCATTGATGAATTGTGTATATTTGATGTGTCTTTTCTCTGTGTGAGAATGTGCGCATGTGGTATTCTTCTTTTTTAAGCATGAACACCAACAAAACAGCTTTTTTCTGTTATCGTTCATCAAATTCATGCATTTTCAATATGTTCGACATATTTTTGCGGAGCATCTTACCCACATTGAAGAGTGTTCCCGCTCTTTCGCCTCTTTCTGTCTTTGTGTGTGTGTGTTCGCACAAGTGTAAGATATCAGATAAAATTACAAAGTTTTTTCCATAGCATTTCATAAAACCTATTTCGTCAAGTTTGAATGTGCTGCCGTTGGTGCTGTTGGTGTCGTTGCCGCCTCGTTCGTTCACCAAGCCATTTCTTCCAGCCAGAATTTCCATTGAACTTTCGCTTGAGCACGGGCGTCTTCCTTTACCGTTACGATGAATTGATCTGATACACGGCTATGTACTTAGTTGCTTCGTGTTCATGTTCATTTTGTATCGGTTGCGTGTTTCGTTTGTAGGCATTTTGTATATGCTTGATTATATTGATGCTTGAGCCTTGTTCTATTTAAGTCACTTCTATCTTCCACTTTTGGATGATGTTCCGTTGATTAGTTTGGCTTACGTCATCCAACCTCATCTCAACCACCGTCGTCCAACATCATCACATGGGATGTGAGAAAACCATTCCATGAGAGCACAAGAAGCGCTATGTAATTATGCGTTTCAAAAGCAAAATTCGTTAAGATCAAGTGCCCGTACACATGCAATCGCTAAAACTGCAATTTGTCCAAATACAGTATACTTGTATCCTCGTTACATCTCAATCACTCTTTACCATCCATACCGAAACGTGTGTATAACACGTATAGAGAGGCACAGATCTATAAAACACAATTACCTCATTACGGTATGCATATAGTATGAATGAATGTATAAATGTATGTAAGTGGATAGATAGGTGGGTGTGTGAGTGAGTGCTTTTGGGGTTGGAAATATAAACGTAATTCAGTGTTGCTTGGAACATACAATTCAATGAAGATAACCAAAAATCATCAAACAGGTGACTAATTCGGGTTTACAGACAACACATTCAAAGCTAAATCAAGGGCAGTTGTTGATTCATTTGAAGCAAAGTTGTGCACAGTAAGAATTTCCCGGGAGGTCGATCGACGAATTTTTGTGTGCTTCGCAAGGATTTTGATTGCATATGGGGAGGGAAAAAACGAGAAAAAGTCCCATTTTGCTCTAAATGCTCCAAAGAACCTGTAAGAATTATAACAGTTTTCAATATCATTTGTAGATTGAACCTATGGATTCAGTGAGGACACTGTAAGCAGCACCTCATTGTTAACGTTGAACTTTTTTTTCAATATGAGTATACCGCCCTCCACTCGCTGGTGTAAATAGAAATAGCGCCGCCACTTTATTACACATTTCATGTTCAACCCTTAATGATACAAAGCATTTATTTTTTAGGTGCATTCATACACAACGAGTGATGGCAACAACAGCGGTGTTTATGATCTGTCTTTTTAACAATAATTTGTTGGTCAATTAGACGAAACATTCACGGAAAGATATGTTTTGTCTAGCGTGTGCGGGCTAATAACAAAAATAAGGCTATATTTCATTTATAAAATGTTTAATTCGGTTAAAGACACACTATATAGTGCGACTTGCCCAGCTCTGCATTTGAAGTGTGTATTTTTAAGCTGATGCCCCCATTCCACTATGGCCACTCATGATCTAATGCTCGTCAAAATAATGATACAAATGGAATTTTGCTCGCACAAATTAACTGACGAACGCATTTCGAATTCGAAGTGTAGGAATAACCATAATAAGAGATTTTGTTTGCAATTCACAGTGAAGTTCTTGAAACAGTAAAAGGGGAAACGCGGGAACAGTGAATGGAAATACATCTTAACACGAGAGAGCTCAATCTGCCTTTACGAGTGAAAACAACAACCAGTTAATTGAGAAAACTTTGTAATCTTCACAGCAAAAAAAAGAAGAACAAAAAAACACCCACAAGAAACAAGCAATATGAAGAAAGTAAAGTGAAGCAAAGCATGAGGAAGAGTGAGGTTGAGCAAAGACAAACAAACAAATCAATTTGAGGAGCAACAGCAACTGTGGGAATGTGTGGTCGCTTCGAAAGAGTTTTATTAAAGAGAATGAATGCACCATAGATCGTCCGAAATGGAAATGGCAATGATAAACAAACTGCACGTTACTAACGAGATCACTGGTCAAATATACCAATAAGTGTACGCTCGCGAGAGTGACGAACGGGATACGAGACATACCAAGCGACATTGCCGAAGTGAACGTTGTTTTTTGTTGTTGTCGTTGTGAAAATCCCAAACAGCCAAAGTGTGTGCTTTGACAAAGAGTGTGCCGTACCCGATGCACGAATAGATGAATGAGTGAATGAATGCCTTACACTCTGTCTCTTGTATTTATTTTGAATGTTGTATATAAATTAATGGAAAACTTATTCACAATATTTGTTTTGCTGTTGTCTTT
This sequence comes from Aphidoletes aphidimyza, assembly GCA_030463065.1. NCBI lineage: Eukaryota > Metazoa > Arthropoda > Insecta > Diptera > Cecidomyiidae > Aphidoletes > Aphidoletes aphidimyza. The sequence continues at coordinate 15,406,369 of CM059997.1, read as the reverse complement.
CATCTTCGACTTTTCCCATTCGGCCATGCGATGTGTCACAGACTCATGGCATTGAATTAATTCCGATGCTTAAGCCGATGGAAGCCAAAGTGAGTTTTTCAAACGTCGAATTCAGTACGGGTGAAGTCAGATTGGTGACGATTTATATCGAAGATCCAAATAAATTTACACTGAAAACATTACAAGAGACTTACTTCACCCAAATCAAATATCGAATGCACATCATCGTTCGACATCGTCTGTTGTACATTCAAAGGAATTCCATACATTTTGCGTTCTCGTTTTGTCGTTTCACAATTAAACGGTTTCAGTCGACAAAGCGCTTAATTTATGACTTATGCTAATCACGTTTCTCACGTGATCTCGATATTATGCACCATTAAAAAACTTCAACTATTTTGTTTCATTTGTTAATGAAACTTATTTGTTCGTTCGCTCTTTCATTCTTTGTTGCCATTGAACTGAAAATACTAGAATACTCTCGTGGCAATATGACAAACAAATTTGTTTGCATGTTCGCACTCTTTACGTTGATTTTCCAATTGGTGAACGCGAGTGTGGTGGCGGCGGCGGCAGCGGCAGTTGTTGCGCGATAAAAATTCGCATTTTGAACATCGAGTTCGTTCTGTTAACCAAAAAAAACCAACACAGTTGATTTTGATTTGTTAGCTGTGTTATTTGCCAGCGAAATTCCCCGAATATTTATGACTGTATAGCGGATTTGGTTTTATTTTTAATTTGTGTTCTGTTTATTCGCTCTTTCGTTTCTTTGGCAAACAATTTTTGTTTTTGTAGCTAATTCGAGTTTGCTAGCACGTTACTAGAAATACCATATGGATGATATACGTTGAACTCAATTTGCCATTCACATATTTATTTGTCTGGCATCATTTATTCGACTGATGTCGGGCAATGATTGTGCAGTTCACTTCATTTTCGAAATGACGCCATCAATGAAATCTATTTAAAAATACAACATAAGCTGTTGTTTGCGCCATTCAACAATCCCAGTCAATCTGACACTGTAGGTCATTTTTCAATCAAGTTGATAGCACCAAACAAAGCTGCTAATTTCTTGTGAATTTCATTTCCCAATCTAATTTTGAGAAGAAATGACGAAACCTTCAACCACCGTCGAACTTTTTTTACAAGAGCAAGTTTTGTAGCGTGCAAATTTTCCACAGAAAAATAAGCCTTTTAAATCTTTTCTCGTTCGCGTTTGTTGATCTTCTGGATTTAACAAAGCGAACAATAGGCGATTTGCGTTTATTGTATTAGATTAATGAGATAAAGTTTCTTCTTTGGAAAAAAAATTGCACATGAAATATCGTTAATGTTTGATTTTTTTTTTTTTTGGTTACGTCGGCCATGTTGAATTAATTATTCCAGTGAAATAACTTTGGCATTTAATTAAAACCGATGCAGGATATAAAAAACAACAACAGTGAAATCGGTTGAATCACAGAGGAAACCGTTCGGTATTAATTAACTCTGAGAAGAGAAAACAGATAGCATTTAATAAAACTCGTAAATACAGAAATTTATTAACCGGATATTTATTGATATTCCGGATAATATCAGCATCACATAAAATCATTTGGAAAATCACAGGTGAAACAGACGCCATTTTATTATTTTATTTACGTTCGAACATTCGATTTCAATTTTTCCACACCACTCTTTAATCACGTACACAAACGTTTATTATCGCGTACTGATTTTTGGTTGAGGAAATATATTTTGTTGATCGTTGAGCATGTGTGTGATCTGATGCTGTATTGCAATATAATCCGATGAAATGTGACTCCTAAAAATAGCTTATCGACTATGCAGCATTCGGGCTCCCAAATAATCGATCAGAGTAGTTGACAGTTCCTTTTTGGGCATTTACGGCCCCAATCGTCCATGGTCGAACTCTATGAGAAAACATTTTAGTGACGACCAAAAATGGCCGTGAACTAGATTTGTATCACTTTGTATGTAGTATAAATTGTCTCTCCAAAAACAAATGATATCCGGAGGGTGGACTAGTACTTCGAAATGTTTGTGTTGGTGAACTATCACGAAAATGTCAACGAATTGTATTTTTATTTCACTGGCAACAATTGTTTATCTTTTACCCACTCTGAAAAACATTGTTTTATAATTATTTTTGGTATGCATCCGAACCATCTTATCGCTTATCGTTCGATACCTCTGGCATTACAATAGATAGCAAATGTTTCATATATAAGCTCAGCGCATACCATTTTGATGCATAATAACATGGGCGAAAAGCTCATCATCATTTAAAAAAAAAAGGAAAAAAAAACTAGCGACAATGATTAAATAATTTGATCCAGCTGCGTACTTATAATGTTAATTTTCATTTTCAATTTTTTTATCGTGTTGCTAAGAGAACAAGACTCAGATCAGACAAAATTCATTTCACTGTTTCATTTTACCCTGCTACCCAGCGTGACTTTGGCCCTATTCATTTTGTTTGCTTCATTTCAAACATCAGCATCTCTTGGATATATAGGATACATAAAAGTCGTTACTTTATGAAGAATGCGAACGATATTTTGCTGAGATAACTATATAATTTTGAAGAATACGAAAAAAAGAAATGGAAATTCTTGCTGATATTGTTGGGATTGCAACAGTAAAAGTTTCACTATCTCAAATAAATATTAATAAAGCAATTGGAAGTTTGCCCTGTTGGATATTGTCCAACGGTTGATATTGGCTTAAAAACTATTTTCAACCGCTATTATGAGCCATAATCTGACAAGTGTATTTGCATCTGGTTGTTTTTTTTGTTGTTGCTGTTGTGTTGTCGACATTTTGAACAGGCACCGGAAAAATCGTGAAAACGTCAATCCAAAACTGTAACGCATAGCAAAGGATTTGGTTAGCAAGCCTTCGAAAAATGGCCGCATTTTTCTGACTTGCTTCGCATTTTGTATAATAAATTGTGAGATTGGTGATTTAAAGCAGTGGCGCGCACTTTTGCGTGCACTGTGCGCTCTGCGCTCCTTCACCATGGTCTATCCATACCGTATCATACGTCATCCTGAATTGCTCCTTATCCGGTGTGAATCTTTGCCTCGTTCCGAATCCTTTTTTTTGTTTTTGCTTTCTCTCTCACACATTTGGAATCGTTTCGCTTTTGAATCGGCCGCTGTGTGAATGTGTGTATGCTCAAAAGTATGCCAGATACGACGCTGACTGATGGATGTTCTTATAAATCGTTTGCTCGGCAATGTTCTATGTAGCTACCTTTATTGCGCTACTTTTGCTCGCTCAATCGCATTTCATTCTCATTTTAAGCTTTTTGTTACTGTTCTCTTCTTTCGTCACTTTTGTTGCTCCTCTTTTTTTTCATTTTTAAAAACGAATTCCTTATTCGTTTTTCTTTATTTTGCTTCACTTGTTTCCCTCTTTTGCTCGATTCTTTTGTGTAATTTGGTTCTTCCTTTGAATTCTTTGCCATTCGCTACTGTTCATTTGCATTGTTGTATTGCGCTGTTGTACTGCATATTCCACCGTTTTCATCTATGTTGTGTTTTTTCTCTCTTGTTTTTTTTTTTACTTCTTTGTGCATGTGCTGTGTACTACCGGCTCAGTTCATTACATGAGAGAATGAGAATGTTTTGAGTTGCTTTTTGCATTTTCTTTAATTACATGTTATCATATTGTAAAACTCAATAAATTTTCGTGCAAAAGTAGACAACATAGAAATTTCAAATGCAACGAATTTTCAGTGAAGCGAATAAAAAATAAAAGGGTTGAGGGAAGGTGAATTGAAAAGCGAGTGAATTGAATTGAACCGCGAGAGTCTTGGCGATTGTTAGAGGGCTGCTGTCGACGACAACAGCGATGGCAACGATGGCAACGGCAACGACGATGACGGGGTAGTTCGATAAAAACGTACTTTCGCAGCATGCAGCTTTGCCACTGTTGTTGCTGCTGTTTTTTTTTACGGCTGAGGTTCACAGATGGGCCGCGAGGTAACAAATAGAAGGAAGTTCGAGATACAGAGCGAAAGACAGTATCATAATGAACGTTGAGCTATTTATAGGAAAATTATGGGCTTTTCTGTTTATTGCTGGTGCTGTCGCTCCTGCTGCTGCCACCATCAACGTGGTTTGTGCTGCATGTTGTTCCAGTGGATCGAAAATAACAAGAAAAAAATAGAACATGAGAATATACCTACGGCTATGAACCTTCGCCACATATATTTCAGTTCACATATAAGGAAGATGGCTACAGGAGACATGCATACTCAGTCTCTTGCACACACACACGACACATGACACACGCTTGCCATTGTTACCCAGCACATCATACACAAAACGTACAATTTGAATGTATTCATTCAAGTACATGGACGTAGATTTCAAATATATATATATATATATATATATATTTGCTGGTTAAAAATTGTGGTGAAGTTCGTGATATCAGTCATTTGCAAATAATCCGGTTGTTTTCAATACAATTCTTCTTTAAACAATCAAAAGCAGCCAAGTTGGTTCAACGATGAATAAAAATTCCCGTTCCCGTTGTTTTTTGCCGAACAATTTGCTCAGCTTCATTACTGATTGTGATTATGATTGTGTAGAAATGTTATTTTTATGATATTTTACTTCATTAAATCAAATAATATCATAATCTGGGGTGGAGGCGATATGAGATGGAAAATGGAATCTTATTGAACCATAAACCGCGCACAATCTTCAACACTCACTTTCGCTTTCATCCTCATAACAATCGACAATTTATTTTCGCACAAGCAAATAAGTAAGTGGCAACAGAGCGAAAAGAACACACACACAAAAAAAGAATTATTTACAAGAATACAAAAACACAACAATCTGCTTACGGTGCACATCTGCACAAGAATTTGTATAATGAACTCGCCGAGTTGCAGAGTGGCCAGGGGATTAGATGTGCGATGGCATTACCCTCTTTTATGATACATACACAATATATTATGATGATTATCCAAATCCAAAATAGATTCAATTCATTTCGTTTGCTTCGGCTCCAATTTTATGTTCTATGTTTGCCTGCTCTCAATTTATTTGTGTGTCTTTTTCTCTCTTTCTCTTTCTTTCTCTCTCTCTCTCTCTCTCTCTCTCTCTCTCTCTCTCTCTCTCTCTCTCTCTCTCTCTCTCTCTCTCTCTCTTAATTTTCCAGGTGCTTGCCATCGATCAAGATACTGGCGAAAATGGACGTGTTACGTATTCGATAAAATCGGGCAAAGGAAAAGCTAAATTTCGCATCAATGCCGACACTGGTGTTATTTATGCGGCCAAACCATTTGAATCGGATGCTGAATATGACATTATTGTGCGTGCCGAAGACAATGGGTTGCCGAAGAAAAGTCAAACCACACGGATGAGCGTTATTGTGGTTGATACGCCAACATCAAAGGAAAACGCCAATCCACCACAAATTAAAACCAGTGATCAGCGTGTTGAGGTCACCGAAAATGATAATCCCGGCTTTTTGGTCACACTGATTCAGGCCTACGACGAGGACAACGATCAATTGTGGTTTGATATTATTGGTACGTATCTCTGCCGCTCTCTCTCTCTCTCTCTACCTTTGTATTTGCCTTCCTCCAGCATTCCAATTTCAAACATAGTAGTTTACGGGTCATCAATGTTCAATGCAACCTCAATCAATGCAATAGCATTGAAAAACATTTGTGACCACACTAATTCCGCATCCGTCTTTACATGTGACACAAATGGCATGTGTGGCAATTTCGAATAAATCAAACGACCGTTTTAAATCGGTCAACCATTCTTTTGTAGTGCAGAATAGCACACCATTTTGTGAATTTTTGTTGTTGTTCGTGGGATTAAGACAGCGAACGTTGTAATTAAATTTTAATCTGATTTAATCCCAAGTATACACAGCAAAAAAGCGAATGAAATTCAACACACGTTTCAACGCTTGTGTTTCCTCTGCTCAATATCTATTTTGTATCTTTCGTCAAGCCACATAAAAATAATTTGGTTTTATTTTGTTTATTTTTTTTTTTACTCTTTAATGTAGATGGTGATGAGAACAATGATTTCTTTATTGGTCGTGACAATGGCAAAATCTTGTTAGCGAAGAATCTCGACTGGGAAAGGAAACGCGACTACAATATCACCATTGGTATATCGGATGGTGTGCATGCGATTACAACTCAATTGTACATCAGCGTTATCGATATCAATGATCAACGGCCAGAATTCAGCGAACCTGTTTACATCGTGCAAATCACCGAGAATACGGCCGAAGGCACGGAAATTTTAAAATTACATGCCACCGATTTGGATGAAGATAAAACGTTATTTTATAGTTTGCATGCAGCTCGAAATCCGTCTTCGTTGAAATTATTTCGCATCGATTCGGTGACTGGTAGTGTGACACTAGCCCAAGAGCTTGATCGCGAGCTCATAGCTGAGCATGTTTTAATTGTGATTGTCAAAGATCATGGTACACCTGCCAAACGAAACTATGCAAAAGTGATTGTGCATGTGCATGACCACAACGATCATGCACCGGAATTTACATCGAAAATAATCCAGGGCAAAGTGTACGAGACGGCAACAATTGGCTCGAACATAGTCACCGCATATGCAACGGACCGTGATATTGGCGAAAATGGCCGGATCGTTTACTCAATTGTAAGCGGTAATGTTGGCAATATATTTGCCATCGACAGTGCAATGGGCACAATTAGTGTGGCCAAAGAGCTCAGCACAAATGCAATGTCTGAATATATGTTGCAAGTGAAGGCAACCGATTGTGGCAATCCAGCGCTATTCGCTCAAATTCCGGTGCAAGTGATTGTTGTGATGGTTGACAATGCGCCGCCAAAATTCACGCGCACCGAAATGGCCGTAGAAATCTACGAAAATCTACCGATCGGCACATTTGTCATGCATATTGAGGCGCGAAGCACATCTTCCGTGCAATTTGCTATTATCAATGGCAATATTGATGATACGTTCTTCATTAATCCATCAACTGGCATTATCACAACCAAAGATTTATTAGACTATGAAAAAACTAAGTACGTACTGTGACACGCTCATATATTTGTCGTCTATTTTGTATAAATCGAACGTGTTTTTTGTGCGATGCTCGCTCACTTTCGCTCGGCGTCTGTGTATGTGTGTGTGTGTGTGTATGCACTTTGCATTTTTTTCCGGTTCATTTTGCATCCAACGTGCTTGTTTAATTTACATACATGTGAAAAATAAAAGAAAACAACTAAGCCTTTTGTGACCTGGACGCCCGATTCCGATGCTTTCTCTCTCACAAATTGAACATGCACATGGCACATATTTGTTAGAAAGATCGACCGTCAGCATCAACAACAACAACAAACATGCAAAGTATGCGATGCAAAGCACACAAGTGACATCATCACACGAATGCGACGGGTGAATTTTTGCGAATTTCATGAAATGAAATGCATTGCACAACAGATTCGTTCGATATTTTCCATTTACCTAACTAGAAATGGCGTTGGCGATGGTTGTAGCCTACAGCTAGTAGCCAATGTCCATTCTTTACTAAAAAAAATTGGGTAATTTTTGTTCATTTTTTTTATTGTTCTTTGTTTCACTTCTCTTTTTTTATATGCATCCGATCGACTTACCATTGAATGTTCGTGCACAATTCAATGACCACCGTGATATTCTCGTCCGGCGTACCCCGCTCTACTTTTTTCGTCTTCTATGTGTGTATGTGCTTTTTTTATGCACCACTCGTGGAAATACCAATGGACAACGTGAATGATTCAGGTTTTACAATTTAACAATACGTGCAACAAATATGGCTTCCGTTTCGGCAACGTCTACAGCTATAATTCACATTTTGGATCGAAATGATAATGCGCCGTATTTTACGCAACAATTGTACAAAGGTGAAATATCCGAATCGGCGCCAATTGCATCATTGATTCTAGCCGTCAACGACACACTGCAAATGGATCAAAGGTTTGTACACACCAATTTTTTGTTTGTTCTGTAGGCGCGATGCGATGCATCGTCCATGCTATAATTTGAGCACAATAATTTTCGGCCCGTGGAATCCTTTGTGAATCTCTGGCAATAGCCCATTGTAACACATTGAATTGATTCACGCAGGTGAAAAAAATAGCATGCTTAATTCTAAGCGCACTGTTCATTGAGTGTTCAATTGCATTGAAACACTTGCATATATAGCCTGTATGATGTTGTGGAAAAAATTATCTTTTCTGTGTTATTTTTCTGTTTGATTTAAAGAAGAGAGATAAATATACGGTAATTGTATGTAGAAGGAAACAAAGCAGAGAGAAAAAGAAAAGGTGAAAATTATATAGCAATATATTCATGTAAAATGCAGAGAAAATTCGATGTAATCACAGCAACGGCTCTTATTTCGAATGAACGTAAAAATCGCTTCACGTGTTATTATCGTCATTTATGTGTTCGAGACTGGAATTGATATTCGGTCGAGATTAAAGAGACGTGTCCTAAGTGATCTTGAATGCAGCATGAGAAAAAAAAACCAAGCACACAACCTGAAGTTCCTTTCTAAAATGCAATTGAAATGGATTTTAAGACGAGGTTTTATTCGGTATATTTGGTGCCTTTCGCTTTGGCCAAAAGAACACAGGTCATCCAAATGCAACATTTACAGAGATAATAAACCTTTCTTCTTTTGGATTCAAATTGCATTTCTTCGGATTCTTTCTTTTTTTTTTGTTTGAATCGTGTTCAATTACGATTCAAGATTCATTTCAATTTTATTCATGCTTGGTCATCATCGATTCGATTTGCGGCGATTGTAAGATTGTGAGCATTGTATGTGATTCCCATTGAATCTCTCTCTATGAAACTTAAAAATGGATGCATTGTGCTTACGTTGCATTGTTCGATTGTTGTTTTCGTTGTCGTTTTTTTGCGATGATTTTGAAGTAATACTTACCGATCAAATTGTTTCATTTCTTTTGTTTTCTTCTTCCTGCAGCATCCCATTAGTAATAAAGGCATACGATATCGATGCTGGACTCAATTCACATCTGCATTATGATATCGTTGAGACGATGCCACGTCGGTATTTCCATATTGACTCAACAACAGGTGCTATTAAGACAGTGATGTTATTGGATCATGAAAAGATACCACTCTTCACGTTTCACGTTAAGGTAAAGTGCTTTCTCTTTTGCTCATTTTTATCACATAAATATTTTGTTGCTCAATTTCATGTTTATTCCGAAAATATGTTCTTTGACATTTATTCTCTCGCTGGTCGGTTCATTTTTTTAAATATGTTCGTTGGTTTTTTTTTTGTTCAAATGTAGATTCTTGTTTCATTTTCCGTATCAATTTTTTGTTGCTCTACTATACTGCAGTAAAAACGAAGTATGTAGCACACTTTTTATTGAAATGGCAATTTTACGCTGATAAAGACTAATACATTTACAAAGTCCACAAGCTTTTATACTCCAAAATTTCAACGTCTTTTTTTTTGTGCTAAACATTTTTTTTTGATTGTAGCTAAACGTTTTAATATACCCCTCATTTTTGTTGATCGTTCATTTTCGTGCTATTTACTTGTTCAATGGATTTTATTTTGGGTGATGTTAAAATAACCACGAGCTCATGCCGTATGATGAATACGTTCTTTAATGACATTTTGCATCGATTTTTTTTCATCTTGTTTAATGTCGGGTTATTTTCCCACATATATACACTTTTTTTTTGTGTGTCAGTTCCCTCAGTGAAGTTTTCTTTTTGTTCTTGTCCGTCGTTGTTCTGCCAACTATTTTTATTTCATTTTATTTCATTTTCTTTTGGTTTTGAGTTTTTTCCTGTTCATTTCATTCTTATTGGCGGTGACGCGCACCAATTTCAACCATCGTTGAGTCAAGCAGATTATATATTAGCGTTTTGTATAGTTTTTAGTTCGTTAAATAAATTTTCTGTTATTTCCGTAACACAAGCAAATAAAAATAAAGCCCGCGCTGAAATGACGGCTGTTGCTTGCTTCCTCACTTCGGGTATTATGAGTTTATTTGCGATGAAGAAATTGCTGTGATGCACAGGCAAACACACACACACATACATTCACACGAAACTTGAATGAAATACACTCAAATAAATGCCAAGACCATCCATCGCTTGGACCTGCGATGGTGATGGATACCAAACAGAGCAGAAAAAATCGCTTTAAAAGAGTAACATGTCAAATCTCCTTGCATTTGCCACTCAATTATTTTCGTTGTTCCATTGTCTTCTTCGTCGTCGTCGTCATCGTCATCATCATCATCATCATCATCATCATCATCATCATCACTTTATTTTTTTGCCTTCGATCCAATTTACAGTTAGTTTGGCTTCTTGTTTGCTATTGTGTGCTCTTTGTCTTATCGCCATTTGGCCATCGAATCACGAACATTTCCATAAAATATTAAAATTCAATAAGTTTTCTATAGAATATATCGTTTATAATATATTATAAACTTTAATGGGATTCGGCCGTTCTTTCGCATATCGTTCGTCGAACGGTTACAAAGCGTTTTTTTTCTCGCGTGAACTCAACTCGTCTATTTTTGAACGATTTGATTCAGACTCATTTGTATTTGTCACGTTGTGTTTTGCTGAATCATGTTCGGTCGGTCGCCTTCTTAATATTCAGCTCTGGATTGTTCATGAGTTTCAGTCCTTTTTCCTTCATTCGGTATAAATTTTAGTTTTTAATATGTAACGCTTAAATATGGTTGCCAAAGCCGCGGCTAAAAACAAAACATGAACTGGCGCCATACAAATTTTGTCGAATTTTGCTAAGAATTTTTACATATTATTGCAGGTATCGGATTTGGGAAAACCACGTTTATCATCTGAAATTGCAGCAAAAGTTCAAATCAATATAACTGACGTAAATGATTGTCCGCCAGTTTTCACTCAACCCGAATACAATGTCACACTCTTGCTACCCACCTATCAAAATGTGGCTGTTTTACAAGTGAATGCAACAGATCGAGACGAAAATGGTGCGTTCGCTAATGGTAGCGCACTTCGGTATGAAATCGTCGAAGACAGCAATAAAGATGGTGTATTTGCAATTAATAGCCACACTGGTGTCATTACAACACGGTAAGCATAATTTTTAATAGTAAGTGATAAAATGGCAGTAAATGCATGGCGAGTGAGAGTACGTATGAAATGGTGAGAAAGAACAACGATGTACAGGGTTTGAGCCCATCTAAGGTAGAATAAATAACTGGTTTTGGAGTGAATATTTCAATTTGATATATGATTTTGTGCGGGGGTGTGCCATTTATTAGGCCCCAAATAGGACGTTTACCACAAGACACCAGGGGTAACTCATGTACATCGTGTTGGATATGGCATTAGAAGTCGTTGGAAAAAGAAACAGCTCGGGGTCATGAGTATAAATGAGGTGCTGGAGACCTCCCTCCAATGGAGGGAGTTTTGCGTGCCCAGCCGCAAAGCTATCCAAAGTCAAATAAACCATAAAATATACCATTTCCATCGAGCTATTCTACAGAATATTTTAGATTTGGTTCATTCGGTATAAAATTACATTCATCATAAAACACATAGAATTGATATGGAATACGCGTTCTGTTGACTGAGATTGACCACACTCGAGTAAACGTGGCGTGTGCTCTGTACTACGTAACTATGGCCTGAAGCATTCTAAGCTAGCTCGAGCTAGCTGGTGATCACTTTGCGAATGTATGAAGCTTCGGTTTTTCCTTTAGCTCTTTTCGAGATAAACGCAATTGCTCCAAATAAAAATGTGGTTTGCGTTCATACATAAATAAAAGTGATGCAAATGATGTGCCTTGTGCTTTCTAATAAATTTTACGCGTTACTTTACCGAAATTGCAAAAATATGAATACCCGAGATTTTGCATCGGTCCGGTAAAAGTGTTAATGCGTTGTTTTTTATATTTTTTTTCACTCTATTTCTCTCGTTTTTGTTTTTTAAATCGAAACTGAGATTCTAAACAAGCATTTTGAATTCTAATGGTATTTTTCCATAATTTTGAATTTATGAAGAGATTAAGTTTGTGAATTAGAAACTGTCCGATTCATGAATTCAAAAGAAAGTACATAAATCATGGTCACATATAGATTACAATCTTTATTGTTAGACGACTTAAAATGTTCATGACAAAAAATTAAAAAAAAAACGTTTCTGCAGAAACTTAACTTTGAAAGAGATTTTCACATCAAATGATTTGTTTTTCAAGTGAATTGAATTAGAATATTTGTTCTATTCAGAGGAACAGACATTTTTGACCACTCTTTGTTTCATTTCATTGAGAAAAAAACATTTATTAGAATAAAAATACAATGTTTGACATTATCTAGACACAAAATATATTGCTAATGCCCCGGAAACACTATAATTCCCATTTTGGTCGAACTGAAAGCTTCTATTTTTTTTATATAATATGTCCCCATGCATGTGTCGAGTGCAAAGCAAAAACCTTTCATTGTCCACATTTTTCCTGGAACAGGAGATTATAATTTTCTACAGATATCGCGTGTACCTAAATGATTTCGACTTTTTCGTTGTTGTTCTTACATGACTGGTTTAAATGGGTGCGAGTGTCTTTTTGAGAAGCACACACAACATGTGTGGTGAAAGTCGAATCGGTATGTAATAGGTGAATATGCATACTGATTTTGTACATTATATCGCTAAGTGGCTGCAATGGTTTCGTCTTTACTTCACATTCTTTATTTTTTTCTCTTATTTTTTTTTTTTTTTTTTTTGGTCCAGGGCTCTAAACACGTATACATATATGTTCCGGGGCTAAGAACATTCCCAATAGACACACGTACGATGTACGTAACATTTACTAACAACACACTACTGAATAACCTTTCTCGCCACTCTAATTATTTATTCTAAGCTCGTTTCACGGGCATAAAAAACAACTTGAACCGCACCGAGCTCATCGCTCGTAATAGCGTTGGTATGAGTTGTTAAATGGAAAACAGAAACGACCGAAAGTAGCGACAACAACAGAAACAAAAACAACACCGACAAACAGGGCATACGATCCGATACATTTATTACCTTGAATATTTTTATGCAATAAATGTATCAGATAAATTCATATGGAAAAACGAATTCCATTCCACGCCGGCGCCCAACCAATTCAATGGGATTCATTGTTGTTCTTTTTTGATGCATCAGATATATTTCATCGCATAAAAATATTCAAGGTAATAAATTTATTGGATCGTAAGCCCTGCCAACAAAGGCTAAAAAGGCGCCTTTTTCGCATTGAAGTGATATGCGAATACTCCACCTTTGAGTGTGTTATAATCTTTGGGTTTTTTTTTTCAAAAGAGTTTGCCTTCACTTTTGCTTCGGTCACATTTCATGAACGGACAGATGCTTGGCTAATTCAAATGTTTTGTGCATTTGATTCAGTTAAAAAAGAACAAATTGACACAAATTGAATGAGATCTCAGTAGAATGACCTTTAGAAAGAGAGAGAAAAAAAACCTGAGTCGCCCAGAGCAGACAAAAAGAGTTTAACTCTTTCGCTGGCCTTTTCAGCGTTATCTTTCGTCATTTCGCACGAAAACCATGCAGTTCGCACATTGATTATTAATGTTTTCGTTGAACATGGCCGAATGGCTAGAGTCAGATGGCCAGACTACAAGTACACAGCACACCCACTCACACCCCTTTACAACTGGGCTGAATAGCTAACAGCTAACAACCAACAACCACTCAAAAGATGAATGACACACCTAAAATCGCATACACGTTCTCCGTGTGAACAGTGTTCCGTGCACTACAATTCAGCATATGTCATCGTTTTTCGGTCAATTGTAAAATTGCGCACGAAAGCACTCACACTCATCCATCCATCCATCCACCCATCCCAGCACACACTTGTACATCTACATTTATCTAATATTCAAATATTTTAACTAAATAAAGTCATAACAAGATTTTCATGAAACTCCGACCATGTTTTGCATATGCACGTTCGTAAAATATATTTGTTGGATGTGGAAGTTTTTGTTTAAAACTCTCTTGCTTTTTTTCTGAAAAAAAAAAACGAAAAATCTAATTCCACACTATGGCTTGCTTGTGCCAGTGGAAGTGCATATTACACAGGAGATGGATAGATAGCTAGAGAACGTTAGAAAATGGCGTAAGAAAACCTCTGCTCAGTGCAAATAAAACCAAACAGAATATTATGTAGAACGAATAATAAAATGCTGTAATACCGAAACCATTCACGGAAGTGGAGATCAAAGTTATCCGCTTGAGCTTGAAGCAAAGTGTACAACAACAAACACCTTCTTGCGTTACACGGCAATTCAACACATAACATTTTACCGTAGTTTGCACATATATTTTGATTGATACAAATAAGATCATACCGCTTTATGTGCTCGAAAAGTGTTCGCATCAATTTCATACATGCTAAAAGCTATACAATAAAAAAGTGCGAGCTCATACGGTTTTGAGCATTCATTTTTTTTATATATTTAGCTGCATGATTACCCAATGTGTATTTCTTATAACATTGAATCTCTCAGATAGCTGGTGTGTGACTCAACCAATTTTGGCCCTCAGTCTCACACTTTCTTGCCAACTTAAATTAAATATGACAAAAGCAGCAATTTCAAATCAAAATCGATTTGAAAACATCAAAGCATGCATGCGAATCTTATGAACAATTGCATCAGTCAAACGAGCAGAAAAAATGGCATCGTCTAAATTAAATTTCAATTGCTAATTTTCAGTAGATGTCACATTCGATTCCCAATCTCGTCGTGCGATACGGAGAATCATTGCGTGCATGTCTTTTTTGTGCAGAAAAAAAACCCACAGATACAAACATGTGCGATGCGATAGCATTGAAGCTTACCAACAGAGAAATAGCTTTTGCATTCATGTCTGTATTTTGTGCTTTGGTTCCACATCTTCACAAAACCATAAATAAATCGACGTTTGAAACACACAAATAACGAAAGATGGATTGCTTTTGACATCAACATGAAAAATAAAAACACGTGTTGGCATGGGCTATCACTTGATGCTTTCACTCTCCCTTTGTCTCCATTTCCGTCGTAAAAAAAATGTTTGTGCTGATTCCATTGATGTGCTCGTCATGTTCTCGATGACGACCTTAAATGAAGTTCGACGAGAATGCAATCGACCATAAAAATGTTTCATCATCAAAGTCAACGATCCTTTTTTGTGCTGTGCTAACACCACCATTGGGATAACTTATGACTAATCAAATACGTGATGCATTCTATCAAATATATTAAATTCCAATAGAAACGATGTGCATGTTTTCTCCCATCTCTTCATTTCATTCTTTTTTGTTTTTGTTTATAGAATCGTAATATTAAAAGTATTCGAGTTGGTACGTATATATATGTGTGTGTTCACAAAAGTAATGATAAACTGGTTTTCCATGGTTCATAAGCTTGCTGCATTTCGTTACGGTTGTTGAATGAAATTATCGATAACGAAGTGATGGAAAGTGTTACTCATGAGATGAGAAGAATAAACGATTGAACTTTTAATAAACTTTCATAAAACTGCTATCGGTGCATTACGGAGTTGTTATTTCATGTACTGATTTATCCATGTTGCTTTTTTTCTCTATCTCTCTCTCTCATTTTCGTCACACTCATTTTATTTTGTATTCGCAGGAATGTGGAGCGTATTGGAGAGTTTTACAAGCTGCTCATTCGGGTTACGGATGGAAAGTTTACTAATTCAGCCACGGTGAATATACGTGTTGAAACGTCGGAAAATTCGGGTCTGGTATTCCAAAAACCCGTCTATGAGGGATCAATTTTGGAAAATTCAACGAAAATCGTAACGGTTACGGTGGTGAATGTAATTGGTGCTGCGTTGAATGAGCACATTGAATTCCGTTTGCTCAATCCGACTGATATGTTTCGCATTGGAATGACATCGGGCGCTGTGGTAACGACGGGCATTCGCTTTGATCGCGAAGAACAACAGTATCATGAGCTGATTGTCGAAGCGCGCTCATATTCAGCACATCGTGAAAGGCCGCGCGTCGCCCATGTCATCGTAAATGTGACAATTCTCGATGTCAATGACAATTGTCCAATGTTTGTGAATTTGCCGTATTATGCAATTGTGTCGGTGGACGCGGAACGCGGTTCACTAATAACAAAGGTGCATGCACTCGATGCCGATGCCTATGAAAATGGTGAAGTTCGCTACGAAATGAAACGTGGACACGGCGAACTATTCAAAGTGGATCGCAAAACCGGTGAAGTGACACTTAAACAAACACTCGAAGGACATAACAGGGATTTTGAATTGTTAATTGCGGCTTATGACGGTGGCATTACACCATTCTCCACTGATGTTACAGTACACGTAAAGGTATGTATAATTTTAGCCAATTAAAGAATTTATTCGACACTGTTCGTTCGTCGAATCACGGGGGCCGGCAATAGCTGTGACTTGCCAAACAGTTGGAAGCTGCTTAATATTTCATGTACATAAAAGATATTGAAATGCCAAATTCAATAAAGTTCGTTGGCAAGTAATGCTAGCGTTTATGTTGTGCGATCGCTCAGTGCTCAGCTATGCCTGCCGCCTACGATATGAGAGCATACGATACCTCCAAACAAACATTGACACTACCAAACCACATTCGATAGCTGTAATACGATGCACTTTCAATTATTTACAATTTCGTTGAAAGTTTCATTTTCAAACCCATTGCAATTATTTGAGTTACCATTTATGGCGTAGCGCTATTTCCATTTGTGTACTATAGCGAACTCGAATTTTACCACTGTGTGGTGTACAATGTACAATGTACATTCGGTACATGCTGTAGACATCGCAGTCTAGCGTTCAATTGCACATAGTGAAACTATGCACACGCACTACTCACTGCATCTATGCGTTTTCTCGTCAACACAACTTGATATTCGTTTATTTACTTGGGCCAAAAGTACCATTTTCATGTGAAAAATGTGAAGGCGCGAGAGTGTGCGGATGTGTGCGAGTGTGTACGGTGCAAGCCTGAGCACACAAATTCAATTTTCTAGCATCAAAAAGCTTTTGTTTTCTACAATTGCAAATGAAATGTTTGTTTACTGAATGCGAATATACCGAGCTTTTATGCCGCAATGTTACAGTAAACTATCAAGCCAATTCCTCAAATGTATTACGAAGTCCGAATAGCACTCATTTCGGATGATGTGATTTTTTCCAAATGTATGTGTGTGTGTGTGTGTGATGCAGTTGGTTTTCCTGTTGATGTTGTACAACTTTTCAAATAATATTGAAAATACTTGAAAACTATAATTTGCTTTTGACTCAAAGCACTTTGACACCAACTGGACGGCCATCAAAGAATATCAGCTTTGAAATATACAATTCCATTTAACGACCATATTATGTATGTTGTCCAACATTAATCCAAACTCTTTTGAAGTCTGAAATCCATTTTTTTGTCAGCCCGCTAAGTGCTACAAAGTAATTGAATAGGCATACAATTCATATGTTTGAAAAGCTCGATTGCGGTCGCGCGATATTTTTTTTATCGAAATAAACAAAAAATATCAACAAAAAATATAATAAATCAAGGGTCGAGGTAGAAGTAAAAGCAATTAATAATGGCAAAGCGGATTAGTTTACCATGTTCAATATATATTCCCATCTAAAAACATTTCTTTTACCATCTTTGCATAAAATGAAATGTGAGTGGAGTGGCCATAAAATATTCAACGATATCGCAGATCGTGTGCTTATGGGCAGTAGCAAGCAGCACACAGAGGCCGTGATATTGCTGTGTCGATTTCAGGCACATTTAATATAAGTGCAACGCATGTTTTTCGCATGGTAGATACTTTAGTCGCTGATTATATGCGACACATTGAAACATTCTGTGCTACTACAATTCACCCATAAAGCAATCAACAATCGCATTAATTAAATTTTTTATGATGGCCACAAATATATTATAAGCAATTGATAACTGCGAAGATACAAAAAAAAGGATACACAAAACACACATAAAACATTATGCATTCTCATCTCCACACGAGCGCTCACACTCGTTCGCGCGCGTGCGCGATTTAAATGAAGCGGTTCGAATCATAAAACTAATGGTTTACGTTGTGTCAAATTTCAAGTTTATTTAGAAATTATTTCATTGGGATTTCCGTTATTTGATGAATACACGACCAATGACATAGCATCGTTTGAATTCGATATGGCCGTAGTGCAGTGAACAATTTAAATAAATTCTCTAACGCATCGATTATGTCGAACCATATACAGCGATTTTCACTTCAATTCATTTTCACTCAGATGTGTGGCTCTCGCTTCAAAACTAATGGCAATCGCGTTTTATGGCACAGGCGAATGCACGCAAAGCACATTAATTACTTTCGACAATCAATTCCGGGCGTAAACATTGAAATTGGAAAATGAAACTCAACTCAATCTAACTATCCGATTCGAATATAATTTGTAGTGCTGGAGTTTTTTCCCATGTTTTTTTTCGTTTTGGAATGTGGAAACAGTTTGAAATACGATTCTGGAGAAATTTCCATCTCCTTGCAGAGGTAGTATTTCGAAGTTTACTAAAGTAATATTTTTGTGTTTGGTTCCGTTTTTTTGCGTCTTTCTTTCTTCCTCTTCTTCTTGAAATAAAGATGAACGAAGATATTGCACGAACTGAAATAGCCAGTGAAAGAAAAAAGCTTTCAAGTAGAGCACATTCGATATGTTTGATTTCAGTTGCACACATAGATTGTGTGTGCTGTGCATATGTACATCGTCGTGTTCACTGGCTGTGTCGCTTAATTCATATATATTCTATCCAACATTTTTGTTCGCTATTTTTGACAAATCACTTACTTATTGATTTTATTTTCTCTCTGTTCTTTTTTTTCCGCTCTAAACTTCGGTCGATGTCTCTATATATCTATATTTCATCGTCGTGCCATTGATTGGTGAATGTGGCAACAAAAAAAATGCAATTCGGGCTTGATAAATGCCTGATTCACGCGTATTTTTACCTCAATGTGGAATTCTTCAACAACAACTACAACGTCAAACCCGTGTGATGATGACACCAACCATGCACCTATTGCATTGAAACAAACAAACAAAAAATTATGGGAATGTTCCGCATGAACTCAAAACAAAACCATAAATAAACGAAAAACCACAGGTAATCGATAAATCAATGCCAGTTTTTAGTAAACAATTTTACTCGGACATTGTACCGGAGAATATTGAATTACACACACCGTTGTCAGTGGCAATTCAAGCTGAAAGTCCCTTAGGACGTAAATTAATTTATACGATCGTTAAAGGAAACGAACTTGAGGAGTTTAGCGTCGACTTTAACACAGGTATGATTTTGAGTTTTATATTTCTTGTTCATCGGCAAATTTATTTTTGGTACCCCTTGGAATCCTCCGTATCAATAGAATATAGTGGCTTTTTTTTCACTTGATTCGGTCGTTTATTGAATTTCAAAGCCATCCATTTTGATCGTAAATTCTGTTTAATTCACCTTTTCCTGCGTTGGTTACATTTTTTGGTGTGTTCGGGCATTTTTTCTGTCTGAATCGTTTGTCGTCGACGCAACGAAGAAAGACGAATGTGTCACCTTTTTTTCGATTCGTTGCATTTCATTTCTTTTTCCCTTTCCTTTCCAAAAAGAATTGCGAAAAATATACAGTTATTTTCATGCCATTTAGTCTTTAAATAAATGATGTTCGAAAAAGGCTCTTCTCCCCATGATGAATCGTGCTATGGTGAATTTTTATGCATTAATTTCGTTTACAATTCTGATGGTTAATATCGAATGTCGGTGTCTATTTGCACACACCGCAAATGGAATATGGAATTGAATCCCATCCGCAAACATATTGAAAATGTAAAACGTATAAGCGCACTGTTTTTTTTTTATTTTCTCTGTGCTAAATGAAAAATGTGTGCTTCAGATTAGACATAACATATAGATGGGGATAAATAGAGTGTAAGTCCGCTTTCTCTGTCTCGTTCGTTCGTTCCATTTTTTGGATGGAACATTCATTTCCATTTCCATTTCTTTTAAATGGATTCGGGCATTTTCAACGACGGAAATTTCATTTTCCACTTAACGCACTGAACGTTTCAGACTCTTGCACACTGAATCACGGCTAATTAAAAAAAAAGCTTTTGAATAGACCGGAATTCATTTTCTTTCGCGGCAAACGATAAAATCCAAAAAGAGAAAGTGAAAACAAAAATAAAAATAAAAAAAACACGCTTTTTGCACTTCAACTGTGAAAAGTTAACGAAAGGAAAACGTTGATTGATATTTTCGCTATGCATCATAATGTGAAACGTCACCATTGATTGGATCTCAAGTGTTTACCATATTTCGTCTTGCACAAAATGAAAACCGTCAAAAAAAGTCACATAATTATACCATTTCTTCGATAAAATTTTCACTCAAGCGTTGAATTTTCTTTATGAAATTGCAATTCAAACTTGCCTTTGTGAACGCAGCAACGGCTGTTTGCTGGTACTTCATTGTACTTCTAAAGTCGGCAACATTTCGAAATAAACAGAGCCAGTGCGCCAAATCAACGACTCAAAAATATAACCGTAGACAGGTTGCACGTGTGATACATACACAGACAAATGCAGATGCCATCCTATTTACTCAATTTAGATAGACAAAAAAATCACACTGAAAATAATTAAAATTACATCACCTGCGAAGCACCTACGGTCGAATGATGATGACGAAACATTTCGCAGTTTGCAGATGGCTTTGCGGTGTAGCTCGAACACCATTATACAGAGTGTTTGACTTAAATAAAATTAATGTTTTGTGTCGACAATCCAAATGGAGTATTTTTGTGTTATTTTTTCCATCTCTCAAAGAGAGAGAGAGTGAGAGAGAGAGAGAGAGAGAGAGAGAGAGAGAGAGAGAGAGAAAGGAGCCGTGCCGATCAACCAAAGAAAAAAGAAAATAGGAATTGCTCGATGGAAATCAAGAAAAACCCATGTTCAACTGGCACTGAGCACGTGAATCGACTTCAATATCACGGTGTAGACAAAGCGGATACAACAAAGTACTTTGTACACATTCAAGTTGAGTCGATGCTGTTTAGTGTGGACATCCAGTTTGTGTATCATTTAATGGGTCCTTTTGTATTGTTAAAATGTGTTTCAAATCATCCAAAACGTATTGCCATCACATTTTCAGATGAGCGCATAGGTCATGCACGGCCTCTTTTCTTTAACAGTTCTTTTTTTTCTTGCTCTGTATTTCTTCCCGTTTTTGCTCTCTGCCACGGCTCTTTGTTTCATCGTGTGTCTGTGCTGCAGCTCAAAGCAAAATTAGAGCCATTAAATAAATACGAGTAAATTGTTTTCCGCCAGTTTCTTGCTTACTGACTTTCGAACGCGTTCATTTTTTGTTTCTTTTATTCTATTTTTTTTTTTTTACTTGTCCTTGGTGCATGTATATGTATGTTCTACGTCGAATACTTTTCCGTCGTCTTCACTTCGTTCGGCATTAGAGGCTCGCACCACGACAGCAATGCGTTCATGTGAATGTAATGCTTTTTCCTTACCATTTTATCTTTTTATCGTATCGTTTCACTTACCTTTTGCAATATTCCAGGCGATGACATGAAATTTTTATCCGCATGGTTTCGCCCTCTCATTTCTTAAGCATCGACAGAAGCTCTCTTTCTCTCTCGCTTACATCTCGACACCATCTCATCTCATTTTCTTTTCTTTTTTTTGCTTTGCTCAAACAAATTCTGTCTTTTCCATCATTTGTCGCAAAGTTGAGAGGGTGCCGTTGAAATGTGAGTGAAATACAAAGAAGAAAAAAAGAGGCAGCAAACAGGATACATTTGCCGAGACACACGTTTCAACGCAGAAATTGTGAAAAATTCAATGATTTTCCACAAAATAAAGCAATTTGCATATTTTTTTAAATACATAATTTATCCGCTGCGTTTGTACATTTTTCGCAGCAAATCTGACCATAACGAATAAAATAGACACACAAAAAGTTGGCCAACACACCCGACCCAGACATTAAGTCCAGTTAACAAATGTACACCCCGACTAGGCGTTAGGAAACTGATATTTCTTTTTTTAGCTGACAAACCAGTTAGGCTCTTCCGTCGAATGCAATTTTAAACAAACGGTTGGAAAGAAGAAAAAAAAAGTACCACTCGAGCAATTGTACTTACCAATTTGTTTTAT
The DNA here is from genome assembly GCA_030463065.1 of Aphidoletes aphidimyza. Lineage (NCBI taxonomy): Eukaryota > Metazoa > Arthropoda > Insecta > Diptera > Cecidomyiidae > Aphidoletes > Aphidoletes aphidimyza. Next base: position 15,384,079 of record CM059997.1, on the reverse strand, counting down.
TCCAACGTAAAAGCAAAATTCTTTTGCGTGTGCCACATTTTCAGAAAACCATTTGAATTTGTTGCAAAAACGAATGCCAAGCAGACACAATTATATCAAAATAACGAGAGAGTAAAAAAAAAGAACAAAAGAAGAACACGTATTCAACGGAGAATAAAGCGAAATGTCTATAAATCAACCAAATGGTCAATAAAACAATTGAAAGCTCTGTCGTGTTGTGAAGCTGAACAACGATGTAATTGTTTCATGATTCAATTCGAAATGCATTTTCAAGCAACACGAATAATGTTCGACAAATTCATTCCGGTGAATGAATTTTCGGTGTGTGCATAAAAGACGCTTCGACAAATGACCATCCGAAGTAAATTGGAACAAAAATATATATTCCAACAATAAAAAAACAAAAAAACAAACAACAAATAATTCTATGAATCTAAGCGACCAGCGAATTTTCGTGTATCACAACTATTTATTATTGGAACAAAACTGGTGTGAATGTTAAAATGAAACTAAAAACACAATATTGTTTTCCATTATTTTCTCGTTAAATACAGCGCCAGACAGTACAAATGGTCTTTGTGAGTATTTTTCTTCCATTTTTTTGTTTATTTTTCCGTTATCGTTTTTGTTTTACCCCCGCATTTTTATACCTTTCTGTTGCATTTACAATTCAATGCTTGCGTGTATATCGTTTTAATTTTTTTTTTGCGTTCATCCTTATTTTTGCTTAACGTTTTTTTGTTAATGTTATGTTTTTCATTCACTCTTGTTCGTGATATCATTTGGCAATGCGTTTTTCCCCTACTTTTCTCTTTATCATGTAAATGTTAGTTCATGTGTGTGTGTGTGTGTGTGTGAGTGTTGTTTTGTTTTTTTTTTCTTGTATAAATAAATACTGAGATAATGGTAATAGAACACTGTGAATGCGTTTTTCATTCGATATTCATATGAGCATTAAGACTGTCGCTCATCCGCTTCAACATTTGTGACAATTGTTTGTAAACCTTAGTTTTAAATCATTTGAAATCGTTTGTGTGTATGCTTTTGGTGTTTTGTTCGTTTGTTTGTGTGTCATTGAATGTTTCGTGAATTGTTTTCATCTGTTTTCATCTGATTTCATTTCATTTCATTTCAATTCATTCCTCTACCTTACTTTCATCACGAAATAATGCGATTACATCAAATGGATTTTAATCATCCAACAGAAAACACTACACTGCTTAGTAGCTTTTATAAAATGTGCATGGCTTTTTGTCTGGAATATATTCACAATTAGCAAGTAATTGCTCGGCCATCTGGTTACCCGTATCGTCCTCATCATGTGCATGATGAAGAAAAATTGTGTTCGGAAAAGTAAGCAATTTGCAACGATATTTAAAAAAAAAGCCGTTTCCGGCAATGTCACCAGTCGATTCTGGTTGAATAAAATCAAATAAGCTCTTGTGAAGTATGAGCAACAAATTAGCATCAAACACGACATTTTTTGTTCGTGCTACGGTACGGAAAAAGGTGTTCTCTTTAAAAAAAAAATAAAATAAAATAAAAATAAAAACGTTGCACAATATCAATGCATTGAGCTCATGCCGTATTTATAACGAAAAATATGTTGAGCGGTTGACTGACGTGTGAGTTTATTGAATTCCGAACCGAAATGCATGCAATGGCAACAAAAAAGGGCGACAAACGTTTTGCACATATTCACTCCCATTCATCAAGTATGTCAAAGAATAATCAGCATGGCATTTGTTCCACAGTCATCTCATTTATTTTGCTTGAATAAATATCAATATCTTCACGAATTCCATTTGGCGCATGTGAAGTATTTTAACTATTCATGGATTTTGTCCATAATACCGATGTGCTTTAGCAAGCAACCAACCAAATAATTAAATTAATCGTTAAGGTGTTCTCAATTTTATTAAATATAATCAAATTAAGTTTGTGTTCTTTGTTTGATACTCAGTTTCAGAATAAGATTAGTAACATTGTTCATTGTCTCGATTGTATGAGTACGATTTTGAGCATGAGCATTAGTGTGATTTTCAATTCGAAACTTCTTGAGATGTGTCTTAAACTAACCAAAGTAATGAAATTCAATTTCAATTAGTTGGGGGATTTGAAAACTATCCAACAGTTATTGTTGCAGTTATTCTAAAAACTTGAAGGCGCTTAGGTGAAAATCTTCTTTTGGGTTTTCATTTTATTCAATGGGTACATTCTTTTCATTTAAAAGGAAAATTGTTCGATGGAGACCTTTCTTTCCATAAATCGGTATTTTTTTCCCTCATTTTCTCCCATCGAATTAATAAATAGAAAACTTTCAGTAGATGAATTTTTCTTTTGCCGTCCCGAAGATGTAGGAATGCAACCATTCAGACAAAGTTGTCGATTTCTGAATGCGATCTGTAATACCATCGACATACGACATGCTTACAATTTCTATGGATTTTTATCAGGCAGCAAAATATTACAAGCTGAAGGTATTTTTTCATTGATTGCATTTGTTGCAGCAAATGAAATGCTCTTTGCGGTAGCTGCTGGTTTGCAGTGTGTTCAGCTTTACTTTGAATTCATAAAGAAATGTCTGAAAAGCAAATTTCATTTTCATCTAATTCTCCTTTTTTCGGTGAAGTGCGCACACACACACACACACAAAATAAGCCAATAATACGTGCGCATATCAAATATCTGTGAAATGGAATTGTGCAATTTGAAAATGATCTCAATGTTATTATTACATTGGTGGTTTGCATTTGACTATGGTTTCAAACAGCAGTTTTTGATATTTCAGCTAGCTTCATTTCCACAAATACTCACACGGTTCAATTACCGGTTCGTAGTTTAAGTTCAAAATTTCTATCAATTAAATTAATAAGAGTCGGATGTAATTGTGCTTGGTATTTTCGGCCGAAACGTAAAATTGCGTTTCGTTCACAGGCATATTTTCAATTTTACAATTCAAGCGATCATATCGTCATCCGCAAAATGTCGTCGAAACGCGGAACGTTTATGAGAATGTCGATTTTTCGTAAAAGCTTTTGTACTTATGTTATTTCTTGGTTTTATTTCTGGATGGCATTTTTCTGCGGGCGAAAATGTTGTTCAGGGAATTTATGGGTAAAAGAAAAATGGGAGATAAGAGCTTGAAAGTAGCGTGTTTTTTTTTTACTTTCTCCAGCATTTTCTATTTTCTGCTTCACACAATGAGTGTGTGAGTTTGCAATTTCCATCGTATTTTTCTAACTTCGTGTTTCCGACAACACAGTATGTGCGACAACGGCAGTGAATACGTTATTTATGAGCGGGCCCCAGCAACCCTTGCACACTGCATAAACACAATTTGTATGCTAAAGCATTTTTGACTGGCCTTCTTTTTTTATTCACATTCGCTTTCTCTCGTTTAACCGCACCAAAAATTTCTCAAATGCCTTGCATGCCCATGGATTCGTTGTTTGAAGCACACACTTCGCTATTGTTCGACCACACTAATGAAATTTGCAAGCAAATGTAATGCAGTAAACACATACAAATGTGAGGAAGGCGCTCTCTCAAAAGCATTCGAATCTTTCTGTTTCTTCTTGAAATACGGCCGAAACGACGATTTTATTCGTGTAGAATTCAATGGTGGTAGAAAGCGTCGAACTTTTAGGCCAAAAAAATGGGTCAAAGGCATTCATTTTGCCGAGAGAGAAAAAAAACGATAGGATTTCTCGAAATGCAAAATATGGCCGACCGGCCGACCACGCAATTGAATATTTCGGTCTATGACCGAATTATTCGAAGGCTATGACGCATCGTTCGACCAAATGTGTTTTTGTGTGTGTTTGTGGCAAATTTCATCAAATTAAACAATTATTTCCGGTGAATTAGCGAAAAATATGTGCAGTAGCGTGTGATTTCTGTACAGCAAATCTTTGTGCTTTACCGGTCGGTTGCGTACTTCAACGAATCTTTTATTATATCTGGAGCATCTTTGCCATCTTGTTTATAGCTATGCTTGATTTAATGGGATCGAAAACACAATGGTCGTGTGCACAATTTCCTGTCCAATACATGAATAGAATATCACAATCAATTTCATGCAGCTCAACTCTCGGTCGGTTTTGTTCACGCTTAGCTTTACGCTTCGATTAAATAGAATCTGTTGTGAGAAAGACGATTTGTATCCCCTCGCATTTGCACGCATACACACACACACACACACACACGCGCGCACGCACAGATGCACGAATGGCACGCATTCGAACGCACAATAAAGCCTCCCATCACAGAATAACGCTTTATGCCATTTTTACGCGCTTCAAAACCATATCAATTCGAAATCCATGCGATTAACCGACGAATCTCGGTTGTCTGTTTATGATCTTCGTAAGCAATTGTTTAACAAGCCAATAAACCAAAATTCATTTGAGAAATTGATACAAATTCATTCGAAATGAATGGACCAACTAACGATAAAACTCATTCAAATCCGTTGGAAATGGGCCGCCATTAGAAAATGAGTCGCTTGGCACTTTTCTCTTGCACAGCGAAAAGATCGTTAACGAATTCGTTGCCCTGTGTGTTTGTGTGTGTGTGTGCATGGTGGTGTCTCTTAAATATGTGGCAGTATTTTTGTGGGCACATTAAAAACAATTGACTGTTGTGTGTTGCAACCAGCCAAACCAAATGGACAGTGTAAATGTTGAAATTTCAATGTAAATTAGATGTGTGCAAGTGCACGTCGACTAGCAAGTCGAAACCGTATCACTAGGACCGAAGAAGTTTCGAAAGCGTTGGTATTTTTTGAAGTAGTTTAACTGTTTCGCACATACGAAATTGTACAGGCATTTATCAAAAAAAGTGAAAAATACATTAAACTTGATGCAAATTATGCCTTTCGAATGGCAAAATGTTATGCAGAAAATAGTTTAAACGTCTGACATTTTGCCTATTGAAACCGAAAGAAAGTGAAATAGCAACATCAACAGCATCGCACATTTCCAAGCAATTCGTGTTTCACAATTTGTTTTGGAGTAATATGATTCGCCTTCTGTTCACCCGATAATTCGGCTAGAAAATCGGCTCAAATGATGCCGCCACACAAACACAATTAAACGCGAGCAATTGCATTCATAGCAACGTTGCTGTCTGCTCTTGTACAAACGCTCGGAATGGAAAATTTGCTGTGAAAATACACTAAAACAACAAACAACCACTACTTTGGTACTATTATAAGATTATTATGCGAGAACTTTTTCGTTTTGGTGGAAAACGTAGAAATGAGAAAATGGTAAATGATACGCACCGACCGAGTGAGTGGCTTAGTTATACTGAAACTGATTTTAAATTAACACCAAAATGCACCCCAAAAGCTACAATGACGCCTTTGCAACGCCGCAAGAATATTTCATACAATTAATTACAGTAAGTAATTTGGTGGCGCTTTATTTGAGAGCCTCATAAAAGTTTTTAACGTAAAATTATAGATTTCGCATGGAATAAAGCGAATAAAAGCACAAATTCTTTCGCACCGATACACCAATTTTATTGTAATTCGTTCCACAAACGAAATAAACCACATCTAGGTTTTATTACTCGTTGGCGGTTGAATAAAACCCACCAAATATTTTATACTTCAAAGTATATAGCATTCACCAGTTTTTTTTACCATCAGAATGAATTGTGCGATGATCAATTTCATATAAAAAATGATGAAATACATTTCATAAAAATGCTATGGAAAAGGAGTTGTCGTTTGTTGGCAAATTGTCATCGTCTGATTACTGTTAGATCCAATCTCTTTCTTGCAATTTCGTTGTTATCGCTGAAAATCTCCTGCAATGGCTCTCGCTCTCTGCGTGTCCGGAGGTGTTCAAATATTTAGAATTCAGACCCTTCGTTAGTTAAATATTTAGACCCGTAGCTGTACGATGCTCATTTTGATTTTTGGCCCAGGAATGAAGAAAGTGGCACAAAATGCACAATGAATGTGAAACTTTTGTGATTTCATTTTCCCACCGCAATCTCAACCAATTTCGTAAATTTTGTGTGTGTATGTGTGTGTGCATATCCCGTAAATGCATGCATTCCACACATATGCGTGTAATGCGTATGAATAGACAGCATATAATATATTTGCACTAGATGCGGTCGATGGTAAGGTTTGGTTGGAAACCGTTCACTACGAAAAATATTTTGATCTGGTGAATAATGTGAATGTTGCCACTTCTCTTTCGTCGCTGCTGCTCTGTCTTTAGCTTGATGTAGCTGGAGTTGAATCTCCCTTTATGCTCTCTGTGTCGTGATGTGTGAATAAAAATAAGCTTGTCGGAAAAGTTTAAGTCGGCGGTTTGATGTTTAATTTGCAATTCAAATTTACAACATCAAAAACTTTTCGTGTCTATCACAATAAAAATGTTCACCAATTTGATTGATATTGACTATGGGTCTGAATTGTGGTGAGCGAGAAATGTTTTTTTTTTTCAATATGACCTATAGATTTTGTTGTTGTTCGGATTGTTATTCTGTTCATCCAGGATCCAGACAGGATGTCTTACAATCACAAAAATTTATTTATTTTAACGTGGTGGCTCACGAATTATTCACATCACTCGAATCTTTCCTAGCGCAATCGTAATCACAATCACACACGTACAAAATGCAACACACGTCAACTGTTATCGGCCACTTGTTGCGTACAACGCGCCATAGAATGTTAAAATTTGCTGTTGGTGGTTTTGTTCGGTAGCTCGGTAGCATTTGCTCAATTGCCTGCAATTTCACAATTCGAAATGTGACCTCGGTGCGCAACAAGGATAAAATAGAGAACAAAAAAAATGTGTCAAAAAAGTGGAGCATATGTAGAATGAGTGGCAGTTGGAATGGTCCACAATGGCAGCGGAAATACAAAAACGAAATAAAAGTAGCACGAAAGCAAAGAAAACGAAAAAATGCATCGAAAAAAGCGATCAAGGAAAATAGAATGCCAGTGCTGCTGCTACTACCGAGATGAATTCAGGCACTTGAACGAACAAATACATTGAATGACAGCCAGGTCAATATTTTAACTTTCCAACATTTGAGATGTCAGTTACATGCATACTGAACATGAACCGTGGCCAGTGATGGCAGGCACAAGACGAAAAAAGAAAATTAGAAAAAAAATGAGAGGGGCATTTCAAACATATTTTGCTTTGTATTTTGAAACGGCAAGTGTATGTGTGTGCACAATGTTTGAGAAATTCATTTTAGTCCGAAACAATCTCAATTTACGTGCTTATTGAAGCTTAATTTGGCTGCATAGCTTGCGGTCAATAGCCATTCAACGAGATTATGCTATTTCGGCACGTGATACCTGCCAGCAATTGAACTACTGCCCACAAATTCTCTGACTAACTTCAAAAATATGTCTGATTAAAACTCACTTAATCGTCGCTAATTTTCAGTATTACATGAAGTGTGCATCAGCATAAAACACTGGCTCTCACTAACAAACTATCTATAACTGGCTGCAGCCGTTCGGTAAATCCCGTTGAAACAGATTTCCACTGTTTTATGTACTGAAAAATTGATAATTAAAATGAATAAATTCGGTTAGATAAAACCACGTCACACCGACACATACAACAAGAAGGAGATAGAGAGAGATATACACTCATACGCACACATTTATCTGCAGGAAAGAGAACAAGAGAGAGAGAGAGAGAGAGAGAGAGAGAGAGAGAGAGAAAGAGAGAAAGAGAGAATTTACGGGCTGCACTATCACTCCTACGAATGTGGTGTGCTTTGTTTCGCTTCTACGAAAGCCGATTGCTACAACGCTGCTAGAGTTTAGTTTTCGGAAACTTGAACGTGCAGCCGAAAAAGGAAGTTTTCGTTTGTTTCCAAGCAATAAATTTCCGGATAATTATAAAGTGTTGTAAATTAATGAAAATTTTACTGCAGCAATAATAAGTGGCACGTTCTTTGTCTTGTCGGATGCTAGTTTTGGGACGCGCGTTATTTATTGTGAACGAACCGTGCCTGCGTCTCGCTCTCTCTCTCTCTCTCTCTCTCTCTCTCTCTCTCTCTCTCTCTCTCTCTCTCTCTCTCTCATACTCTCACTATATTTGCTTATGCGCGCACATTTGTTTATGTGTGTGTTGTATCTGTGCTTATGATTTTCAAATACATTTTCACCACTATTTTCGTAGATTAGATGTTGAAAAGTGCAAGCTTTTAGAACTTGAACGGCAGCCGATTACAATTGCAAAAACGATTTGCAAAATATTGAGCGTAAAAGCTAATTTGCACAGGGATTATGTAAATCAAAAAATCCTCTGAAAGCGTTACCGACCTTGCCAAATATCCACAGCATTTCCGTGTTGTTTGTTGTGCCGCATGTATGTGTGTGCGTGGTTTTTCTCTCGCCATTTCTTCGGTGATTGTGTCGTTATTGTATGTTCGCATGGTGCATCCAGACACTCGATTTTGCCATCCTTTCGGGTAAACAAATGTGAATTTGTGTACTTGAAACAGTTCAAATGAAATAAATGTGCCACGTACGAGTCATTGGTTTATCCATTTCGTAGTGACAACAAAAATCCCCGTCGTTCATATTCCGTCGAATGGACGTATTTGTTCGTGTACTCATTTTCACACACTTGAGACTATCGGTTGAATGAATATGATGCCTGTTACAAATAGATATGAGCCAACACACAAGCGACGTGACACAAAATGATTTGCAATATCCAAACACAGTTGGATTCTATATACACTCGGCATCGACACGCTACAGCACATCGCGCGTATTCTTATTGTTATTCTGTTATGCCTGAACATCGCATATAGAGCACTCACTCATTCCCAATGTTTCAAAATATTTCGAAACATTTCTTCAATTGCATTGCATTTTCACTTCAAATGTATTTTCATCTATCGCATCGATAGCTCGAACAATTTGGTGCTTAATACCATAAATAAGCAACAAAAAAGGCACACAAACGAAAAAGGAGACTAAAAACATTTTATACGACTATTGTGTGGCGAAAATGGGAAACATAACCGTTTATTGAGTATTTACATCGATAACATCGAAAACGATTGATCGACTTGCTGAGATGCTGCTTCAATTCGTCCCTCTTTTTCACGTTGAATATCACTTGTATTTTATTATTATTTTTGTAAATTGAGGAGAGTAAGGGAGAGAGAGAGAGAGAGAGGAAAAAGAAGGAGCACGTATTGCGTCGGATTACAGTTTTCCAAGCTCTTACATTTTGACGAAGTGGATAGCGATTTATATCAAACGGATTTCACGTATTGACATTGATATGACATGTGCAAGAAGATTTTGTCGATGCAAACATCAACGTGAAAAGCCCTCAAATCTTTCACCTTTACGCAAAATATCCGTATATTCGTTCATTCAATTCAACTCAATAGACTCTTTGATATACTAAATGCTGCCAAAGCAACAGCACGATGTTTCTGTTCGTGTGTATTTATACTGAAACTATTTTGATGAATTCAATATGAACAGTCGATAAAGAAACGATTTTCTGCATTGCAAAACAGTTAAGACAGTTCAAAACAGTTCTTTTTCCTGGAAAATTACATTTTCTCTCGGCAGTTCGAGGCGATTTCCGAAATAGTCGAAAAATGGAACATGTCAACCATGGCACATACACTACTAGAGCCTCATGGATCATTGAAATATTCAAATGCACACGTATTCTGTTGATTTTCTTAGAATTTCATTTCCGTTTTCAATTAGAAAATGAAATATGTGGAATTTTTTATTCTCCGTTAGCGACGAAACTATTTTCAGTCGATTGCATGCCATTTGTTAGATTCTCTCTGATATTATCGTAAATTCCATTGGAGGTGGAATGTGCAATGTGTAATATGCATGTGCGTATACCTGCGGTTAGTTTCCCAGTATTGAAAATTAGTTCACCTTTGATTCATTTATCGTTATATTTCGGTGGAGATAAACCTGACATCGTGTCGAAGTTGGATATAAAATCCAACAATTGCAGCCCAACAAGTATTTCAATCCTCATCAATATTTCGTTATCAAAAATACATTTTTTATAGTATTACGAGTGACATTTTAACGGACGTTTCTATATTTGGCATTCGTTCGTCAACCGTCAAAATGTCATCGTTTTCATTTGTACATTGGTCTGGTTTGGTTTGGTTGTTCAATTGCGATCGGGCGACACAATCAATATTCTAGCCGTCACAACGAAAATCGAATCCAATTTACCGATTGCCGTACACAAGTGCAAACTTCCCCCCTCCCCCCCGCACACACAAACACAGAACACGAACACACATTTAATATATTTATGCAGCGAGCTTGGGGTGCTTCAACACACCCAAAAAAAAGGGGAGTTGTTGCTTTGCCACGAATCGTATCGGTTGTCGCTTGCCGATGCTTTGGTGCTAACAACAATTTACATGTAACACTTGGCTCATTCTTTATTTGCTTTCTTTATATCCGAACATGTGTTATCCAAAAGATAGACGATAAAATCGGATTAGATTGTTGGTATTATTTGCAGTGTGCTGAATATGTGTAGCCAATAAAATAAAGGAGCAATGAACAAATGCGCGTACACACAACAAACAAACGAACGAAAAATAAAATGGAAATAAAAATGTGTAGTTTAACAAACGAATTAGATGTATATGTATATTTATATTGGTGCATATACGGATGTGTACTCCACAATTAGATGTGCAATATTCATTTAAAATGGCGTTTGTGTGATGGCAATGTCTGTCGTTTAGCTTACGCAATCACTAGCTGTAAATGAAACCAATTCGTTGAGTCGAGTCATTGCGAAGTTAAATCAGATCCATATGATATTTCACATAGCCTTCACATTCGGCAGGAAGCTAAAGTGTAGGAAAAATCCATGTGAATTTGCGAGACGAGACAGCGGCTTCAGTCTCTCTCTCTCTCTCTCTCTCTCTCTCTCTCTCTCTCTCTCTCTCTCTCTCTCTCTCTGTGTGTGTGTGCACCGTGAGTTTGGCGCTCACTCATTCCGATTCAATGAATTCTTTCAGTCGTTCACAATGTGTTTTTCAAGCGATTGAAACCATAGAAATTTGACTCATGTTTAATTTAATTTTATTGAGCGCCGTTACTCTCCTCTGGCTTGCGATTGTTCAATATACCGTAGATTGTTCAATTGCATGCGCTAGTGTGAATCCAATGAAACTGAAAAACTGACATGGGCAATATGGCAGTTTGCAGGCGGAACGGCAGCAGTATGTTAAATGTTTGATTAGAATGCTTTGATGGTATTCTGTGTAATAAGTCTTCAGTAAATTTGCTCGCCCTTCAAATGTGTGTGTGTGTGTGTTGTTCGTGTGTACTTCAATTTCGACCAAACTTACTCTCTTGCACTGGCTCGAACTGGCTCGCCTCTCCATTTGATTCCCACACTTGTTTGTGATTTCAATGAACTTGAATTCACTTGATGTTTCAACTGATTCAAACAAATGCCCCGTCAGAGATTGTATTTTATGCTATCCTTGTTGAAAGTCCAATTTTTAGACATTTGAACCGAATCTAGTGAGCACATCAGCTTCCTGCTTTTCCTTTCAAACATTTACTTACTCTGCTCTAGATTTTCTTTTATTGAAATTTAATATCATAAAGACTTCGTGTAAACTGAAAGAACAAAAGAACGAAGGGCTTACCAACGTCTACAAATGTAGACTATCGACGTCACATTTGCGTTTGTTTTTACTCAGTATGTCATTCCGTGTTTTCGTTCGCTGCACTTTTACATTTATAATGAGAAAATTGGCTGAAGATATAGAGACACGGCGCGCGCACACATCAACCCACAAACATATATATTTCTTTTCCGATGTTTTTCTTATTTGGTATGTTCTTTTTCATTTCTTGTTATTTCCATGTGCATAATTTATTTAATTTTTAGTTGGTATTTTTCGCCTCATTCTTCTGGCTTGATAACAATTATTAAGCACAAAAATATGAACTCGAGCTACATTCTGTGTTCGAATATGAACCAGTATCAAATTGGTGCGTACATACGGCATTTCACATGGGCAATGGGACTGCATGTAGCAAACGTCACAACTCCAGAAGTTCAACACAACCCCAAGTCTCTGCTCGCTTTTGTCGACAGTGCATCACATCAAGCCTAATTGCTTATCTTTAGTTTTTTGACTTGATGATTCACTTTCATTATGTTTCTTAATGTTTCGGATTTCATTTTGGCTTTGTAACTTGGTTAACTGTGCTCCAAATACTCACACTTTTTATCGCAAATGACACGGGTACATTTTTCATGAGGCAAAACTGACACAAACACAAACAAACCAACAACAACAACAAAAAAAGAGAGAAGAGAAGAGAGTGTATTAAAACAAGATTTTTGTGATGCTTGAACACTTTTACATGGTCGAAAACTTTACCATATTTTTTCATTCGTTTCTTTTATTTCTCTTCTCGTCCAAAAAACTGTGCCACTTGAACCTTTGACGTATGTCAGCACGTTGACGTTGTATTCATGTACACGGTTTTTTTTTTCTTTTGGTACGGCGTGAGGGCTAGTTTTCTATTTTGTTGTGTATTGTGTGTTGTGACGTCAAACTCGTTTTGCTTGTTCGCCCCAAAATTTCCTTCCTTTTATTATTTCGTACAGTTTTTGTAATATTAATTTTAAAAGTCATGCACACAAACATTTATTTATCTTGATATTTTTGCACTTCATGCAAACCAAATGCTCACTGGACTGATTGAATTAAAATGCATTTTCACCGACAACGAACACGATGGGGTTATGTCTCTCTCTCACATACACAAACATTGCCATCGTTGAACACACACAGCAAATATTGAACAAGTGTCAGAAGACAACTTGGCAATATTTTGCCAATCAACAATTCCGTTGAAAAATTGAACGTTTCTCTCGTAAAGTTTTCATTCCACGTCAATTCATTTCCCTGTATGCGCTGTAAATATGTTTCGTCGTTGTGAAGTTTTATTTTCTTGTTTTTTTTTTGTGTGTGTCATTGTTGTTGTTGTTGTTTTAAGGTTTGACTATGGGAAAAAGTTTGCATTCGAAAGTATGGGATTTTGTGCACGTCAACGAAAACAGTGAATCCCATCGGAATATTTGGCTGAAGGTATTTTTAGGTCTTTGAATGTTTTGTGTAGTATTTCGATTAGCAAGCGCAACCATAATGAAAATGACAACAGCGAGACCAGAAAAGTTTGTCACACAATAAACATTTATTCGTACAATTAAGGGACATGAAGTTTCAACCATCTTTATAGATGACAGTATTTCGTTAGCTTTTTTTTCTCTCTCTCTCTCTCTCTCTCTCCTCTCTCTATCCATCTATCTCCGTCGAGTTTTTTTTCGTTCATTTTGCTATTCCTTTCATCGTAGGCGTCGCTTTTGTGCAACATACAAAAACAATATAATAAAATATGAACGACAAAAAAAGTAAATACAGTGGAAATTCTAGCAATAAATCGAAAAACCATATGAAATTGAAGACTTGCATCACGGGAATACTGTCTGCCGACCGGAAATTGTTATTGTTCCTAAGCAGAAAAGTTATTTTATCCTCTCTTTTTGTTCAGCTCGAGTAAAAAGAAGACAAACGATGCTATTTTACAAATAGGAAAAAAGGAACCCCAAACTAGTTTTCTACCTGCCATCAAAATCAGTAAGATGAGCAAGAAAATTAGCTGGACAAAACGTAAATGGTTGCATTAAAAGCGCACTCGAATCGAAACGAATGGAATTGTTTCATTTTGAATTGCCAATATTTCGATGGATGAATACAAATTGATACGATGACCAATGGAGCAGATCAATTGCAATTTAAGGCAGGATTTCACGTGCAAATGCAGATGAATCAGACACACACACGCCACTTCTATGCATTGCATTGAGAAAATCTTTTTGATTCGTTTTTCCTCTGCACACCGAAACCAATTTGAATATGTGCCGATCTATAGACATTGTAGTGGCTCTCTGTCTCTCATCTGGATTTGATAATTATTCATTTTATGCAGTAAAATGGAAATGTCTCTCGAAAAAGACAGAAAACTACACATTCTGAGAATAAAGAAAGAGAAAAAAAATTATTGAAACCAAAATCGTAAAGTTAAGAATACACCCCGAATATTTTAATGATTGTTCAATGTTCAATCTATTTTGAATTGAAAATGTCAAGAGTACGACGAGTTGTCTTGAAAACTTTATCCGTTGAAGCATTATGCTTGTGGCCTTGTGCCGTATCAAAACTTTCTGCTGCTTTGCAAATCGACAGTGAAACGAACAGTTTATTAACTGGGTTTTCTGCTCATTCGGTCTTTTCACTCACACTCGAAATAAGTTCAATTGTGTGCATTTCGTGCAAAATTAGTTTTGTTGGCCAATTGGGCTTTACTTTTGTAACGATTTCGATCTTGAGCATATAAGTTTACAGCTCGAATTTTTTTCTCTCCTCTTCAATAGTTTTTATTTTTATTTTTTGTTGTTGTTGTTGTAATTTGCTTGATACTTCACATTAGATACATTGCGGTTTTGCATATTCATATGCGAGTCGAATCTCCTGCAGTGCCGCCACTTTGCCATTTCCCCGTCGTTTCTCTTCATCATTTCTGATTGGAAAACTTCGAACGAGCGAGCGAGCGAGGAAATAGCAAAACTCATATGTGCATTTCTTATCATGGACTTTTGGTTCGATAGTTGGCTTGGTTCTCTTTCCTCCTCGTCTTTTCAGTTTGCCTAAAAACAATCGAGTACCGGAAATTATGTTTGCATATAGAAACTAAGTTCGCTTATGATTGAAACAAGAGTTTCGTGCGCTGAGCACAAGGCATCAAATGAATAAAAAAAACACTCAGAAAATGTATTCTTTGCTGGCATGTGCATGTGTTACACCTTTAAAGTCTTGGTTTGTGTACTCCACAAAAAGTGCTTGCAAAACTAGTCTCAACTCAAAATCCATCATTGAACGAACACGTTTAGCTGTAGTTGGTTGAAGTTTTTTTTGTGTGTCTACGCATGTTCGACCGTATGGCATCACATACATAGATATTACAGCAGTAGCAACAGCCAAAGTAGCGGCATCAGCGGCAACATCAGCAATAGAAAAAGAAAAACTTTATGTTATTTCTACATCATGCATCAATGATTTTATTACAATATGAGGGGATCCGAAACAATGAACATTGTTTTATGATTGCATCATAACTAATCTGCGAGATTTGTTTAACATTGATGTGTTTGATTAATATGTCAACATCAATGGCGCACGCTAATCTCGTTCATCGCATTCGTCATCGTTTACAGTCAAATGAATATTTTATATGTTTATGCTCAACGGCTCGAAGTGACCATTTAAACTTTTCATTCACATGAAATGGAAACTTTGTGTACGCGTTCCTAGTATTTGCCGGGCTGTGGGTGTGGGTGGCTATTCGAAGGCTTCCGGGCGAAATCTCGCTCATCGTTCAAAACGATTGTGATATTGAGCTCAATTCGGCTAAAATGTCAATAATGCCATTAATTGAACTATCAATTCTTCAGTTTTTCCTAACCGATTCGCCTATCAATATGATAAAGATAACAAAACCATTGGCATTTTTGAACCCTTAAATGAACGTCATCACATTGTTATTCTCTTCACAGAAAGGTTTGGAATCCCTTTGCGAAACGAAAAAAATATCCAACCTAAAAAAAGATTGTTGCTTGATCATTAATAGTAAAATTACGCACGATTTGTGTTGTTTCCTATTTCAGTTTTTTAATAAAACCTCATTCCCTTGCGATATGGTTATCGAATTCGAAATTGAAATTAGCATAAGCTTCTGAGCTGTGCATGAAATATTTTTTCGACTTTCAAAAAAAAACAGCCAGACACAATTTATGAATATGTCGTTTGGCGTTGAGAATTCGAAATTTCCGGTCGTCATTGTCTTGACATGTGATCGAATCGGATCGAATGGTGACACCGTATCTGCAGCAATGTGTCTCTGGTCCTTGTGCCAAGCCACTCTTAGGACGACACCACACGACATGACCAAACAATGAAAAATTATTTGGCAAAACCAAAACCAAAACAGAAACAACAAAAACAATAATGGACAACAGGACCGTACATTTCCGGCTGTCATCGGCTGAAAGGCCTAAAATACACTATGAGAAGGACAGCATTTGCAATGATGGTTCCCAGTCGTATTAACAATCATCTATAATGAAAATACCCACAGAAATCGATATGTTTGTAATATCATCAACATTTTCTAGTTTTTTTTTTGTTTTCATTCACCGAACCTCCCTCCAACATCTTCGTCACTTTTCATATTTTCTTCCGCAATTTGCGTTATAAGAGCCTTCGATTTTATTTGGTTTTTCCATAGCTGTTTTGTCAATATAGGACGAACAAGAGAGAATGCGATGGAGAGAGCAAACGAACGAAAGCGTTTCCACCAAGAAAATTCCAAACAAATAAATGTGTGCCTAAGTCGTCTTATAAAATTTATGCATGGCTTACGCTGAAAACATACAAAACGACCCCGCTTCAAAGATGTGTGTGTGTGTGTGTTGATGAGCATAACGCATATTTCGTAGTTTCACTTCGACTATGCAATATTAAGTACTTCAAATGGAAAGGCAACTCGATGACAGAGAACATTATACGAAATGTGAAGGGAAATAAAAATCAACATGCAAACACACAGAAAGACATCCGAAGAACTCCAATATCATTCGAAAATGCTGTCAACTACGTATCAAACATATATTTATTCATGTTTTGTGTATGGCTGAGCATTATGGCACCGGCCCTTCGAAAATGTTTGAATGCTTCAACACAACGGATATACTGTTTTGGATAGCTTGATATGCATTGCGGTATCCGTATAATGGCATGGACCATACTATCACCATCACCAGTAAAAATGAGATCAAGTTGTGAAAATATTTTTAGCAAGAAAACATAATCGCTTGTTCTAGTCTAGTGAATTTCGTTTCTATTTTACTAGTTTGGTGGTTCAACCATTGCGTCTGATCTGCTCATCTGCTCGTGACAATATGGTTCGGCCACGTTACTTTTTTCCACTGTCGTTCTCTCTCTCTCTCTCTCTCTCATTCTTGATATATGTTTTCTCAATAATTTTGAATCAAGCCAACCGGAAAATTCAACAAAAATATTCAATGAACAAAGACAGGCCGAAAAAAAAGAGATAAAAAAAATCATAAATAAATAAATAACAAGACGTAGAATATTTAATATGAAAAAAAATCAAAATATCAAACAACAATAAATAGAAGATATTGGCCGAAGGCATTGTTAAAGTGAATGCCTCTTGCCTCAGATCATAGCATCAAGCTCTTACAATTTATTTTTAGAGACAAACTGAATCATTGCTGATTGCTCATGGCCGTGCCAAAACCAGAGCTCCACTTTCGGTTGCGAAGCTGAACAAAAATGAAAAAGAAGTCTTTGATGGGTGTCATGTCTATTATGCGTGCATCGTCGATCAATTTCAATGCCTTCCAAACTCAACTGCTCAACCTCGACTGCAATCATTTGGAGATCTTACGAATATAATTACGTGGTTTTTGATTACTTACGCGCCTCAAGTGTGTCAATATGTATAAACTGTATTCGCCGCCATTTCTTTAACTTGTACGTAGTTTCGTTGAAGTTTTCATTGTTCATTTCATTTTTGTTTGCCTTCGCCGGCGCACGCCATCCACTCTCTCTCTCTCTCTCTCTCTCTCTCTCACTCTCCCGCTCCCTTCTTCTGGTTGCGTTTTTGCTTTGGATTTCTTTCTCATTCCTCTCATTATAATACATCGTGCTTGGTTTCAAGCTGCACTTTATGCTATTATACCTCGGCTTTTGCAGACGCCCTTTTTGTTGGTTTGCTGATTGCGGATAGTGAGAGAGTACGAGAAGATGAAACGACTAAAAAAACAATGTTCAGAAAACTTTATTGTTTCCAGAAGAACTATGTTCAGCAGTAAATTAAGAATGTTAACACATTCATTGAGTATGAAGATACGCGCCGAGCGTGAACTACGAGCTACAGCCATAAAGTTGCATATGCTTGCATTTCGACTTCAGATTGTGAAGAAATATTGCCGTCCTTTGTAAAAATGTTGATGTGCAAACGTGGAAAAATTATCAACCAAAGCTGAGAAAGCGAATTTTCCGTTGTTTTTTCTTTATCGCCACCATCCAAGTTTTGTTGCACATTGAGAGATCGGTTATAATTCCATCTCGTCCCAAAATGCACGTTCAGATATTTAACAACAACAACAACAACAAATATCATAATGTGGAACTCTACATATTCTGAATACTTGGCATTTTTCTGAGGAAAAAAGTTTATTTTTAAGACTTTTGCAATTAACGATAATGTGGCGACCGTACTAAAATAGAGCTTTGCAGTGAGTTAATGTTAACTAATTCTCTTCACTCAACTATAAAACACTATCAACAAAACTTGACTCGACCAAAAAAAGAGTAAAAACCACTCATACATACGTCGGGAATGACAATTGCAGCACACAACTAGAGCATGTGCGCTTGTTATTTGATTTTATGGTCGTTCAATGCAAGTATAAATGTTGCGGGTGCATTAACGGGATTATGAAAGATTTAAGTGATTTTATTCAACTATTCTTATTGCAATAGCTTTTTATCCCAGCTTATGCCTATTTTTATCCTTGTTGATTGAGTGACACGCAACAATAGTTGTCAATTGGACACTTGCAATGCTCAAGCTCATATCTTGTTTAGCATCAACTCGGCCTGGCCGAATGATTCAACATAACAATCGGTCACTATTCATCAGAGATGCCGAAGTGGACGAAGTGCTCGTTGCTTGGTGTATTACTCTCGTATCTACAATTCTGAGGGGAGCACAACGTATAACGCATTTTGGCTATGATGTTGTGTTTGTACAAATTATGCATGTACCAAGTATCGACCTCAAATTGTAGTGGTTGAAATTGGCGACTCATCGAAACCGTACAATCTGACAACTGTGCGTTCGATTCAGAATCTCTACTCAAAATCAATGCAAGTCATTTCATCATTCAGCCACACATTGGAATGTTGAATGTCGAATGTATACGCAGACTGAACACATCATTATGAAATTAAGAGCCACGTTAGAGTTGCTGTCTCCACGAAACTCCATACACTACTTGTATCGTGCGAACGAGATGTGCTTTGCATTGTAGTAAATGCGTAATTTTGGGTTGACTGTTACATGACGCACGTCAGAATTGACTGACTATCTGACTGCGAAAGCTTGGTACATTCAACGCCATAGCGAAAAACTTTCTCAGTGCATGGCACAAACACACAAACACACACACACACACCCGATGCATCCTGTATGTTGAGCTTAGCATTAAAAACGGCATGTTTTTTTTACTCTTTTGCCATTCCATGTGACACCACTTCATCTCCACCATTGCGAAAATGCTTCTAAAAGCAATTTGAAAACTCACTGAAAAACGTCATTGTTTTAATCCGTCGTTCGTTTCTTAAGAAAAGTTATGCCAACACAATACTAATGAATCGCGTCCTCTCTAGCATCATTATCTTGTCAAACTTTGCAATCACTTTTCGAAAACATTCAAACATTGTGAAGAGTTTTTGGTATTTTTATGGCTGTGCTTTTAGTTGCTATTAGTGCGCTAGAGCATTTTAACTTTTAAACTGTAATTCTCTATATCGTTCTGTCTCACTTGCTCATCTACCTCCCCTCCCCTCTCCCCCAACATCATTCCCAAATCGTCTCCCTCTCTTCGCCCGCTCGCCAATTCTTTCATTCACTTTAATTGCGTGATTATTTTTATATTATTTGCCATTCGAATGGAGTTTTCTTTAATGTTAACGTTTTGAATTTATGTGAATTATGTGTTTGTGTGTTTTGTGAGTGGATTTTGTGGGTACTAACACACAACGTCGGCTACATAATAAATGAGCGCTGCCTAGGGATTCGGAAATGAATGTAACATAAAAATGAGATCATTTTCCCGCTTTTCTATAATGTTTTTGTTTGTGCTCTTGATTTTGGGTGGGGGTGGCAGCGGAAGCGGTGTGAGAAGCAGAATTTTGCGAGAGAGTTACCGACACACACACACACACAGAGAGAGAGAGAGAGAGAGAGAGAGAGAGAGAGAAAGCGACACAAAGTGCAGAGTGGAGAGTAATTGTAACGGAAGTTGTGTATGGTTATTGCTGATTAAGTTTTCAATGAGAAAAGTGCTTCTTTATCTCGTTGCTGATGAATGGCGAGAAAGCAACATTTATGACTTGTAATGGCAAGTGTTTGAAATGCCGTTGTTTGCATAAATCTGTTGTGCGCTCTCGCCGAGATGTGTCTAATAATAAATGTTTTGGCTCTTGTGTAATAACCACTATTTAATATTGTTGGCCAAAAACCCACATTCGAACAGTCCCTGAACACTCATTATGCATTTTCTTTGCTACCATATAGGAGAATTCGTGTACATCCGTACATAAGCTCTCTCGCACGCGCGCACACACAAACACAAACACAAACAAAACCCCTGTTCAATTTAGTTTGTCCCGAACATTGTTAAGTAGCTGTGCCAAACTCACTATTTTCACAGGATGTTTATATCAATATTAATCGGTGGGCAATGAATGGATGAGTGTGTTATGTGGAAATGGTGTGCATTTTCGAAAAAGCCGCACAAATACTTTTAATAATTCAAAGCATAGCTAAAATGCTCTAGAAATTTAGATACAATGGAACTATGCTCCAGTAAAATATAAGTGCACATTTTTCCAAAATATCCTGGATACTCGCGCATATACACCGAAAATGTTGATGTTTTGTGTGAGAAGATGAAAGCTCATAATTTGCATTCGTTACGAATCAAAGTAAAATTTATAGCTTGTGTGTTTATGATCCTTGAGGGGACCACACAACTGTACGAGAAATTGATTTCACTGTGCAAATATGCGATGTTGACAGTAGTTGGGAATTGCGTCGATTTATATCACAAGTGTCATGGCCTTACTCGAACAAGAACTGCAATCAACTGAATTTAATTGTGAGTTTGCTTGTTCGCTGTGAATTCAATCAACTAACATAATCCGCATCGCTTCGAAGCGATTCTTATTGAAATGTTTTTTTTTATTGAATTTTCACGTACTTTAATAGTGCAGTTTCGTGCTGTGAATGTGATGTGTGCGAGTGTTTTACATGGCACCGCTAAAGTTGCATCAGAATAATTGCATTAACCAAGGAGAGTGCAGCAGCATTTATTCGCACATTGAGCATGGAAGTGACATATTCAGTTAATAGTTTGATATTTTGAAAGTTTTGCACGTTCTCAAACATATCCTTTGTCATTGGTTTTATATCATCATCACATTTTTCTAAACATTTTTGACATTCGAATGGAATGCGTTCTGTGTGCATTTCAGTCAGCATTCATATTCTTTTGCACTGACATAAATCACGTGGTTTTTTTGTTTGTTTTTTCATCATGTTCAACTTGATATCAGCCTTTGTTCATCATTCTCGATCGTTCGCACGTCATTTGCATCCATTTTAAAGGCAAAAGCTAACCGACAATTTAACCAAAATTGATGAAGATACTAAAAACCTGTATAAAAACGGGGAAATGTTGTATGTTGTTGACCCGTAACTGAAATATTGAAAAGCATCAAAGCATCCAGAACGTTAATAAATATTGCACATAACCATTTTGTAAATACAATTCGAAGTATTGCGCTCCACTCATCAGGAGCAATCCATACAGGATTTTCAATAACAAACCAACGAAAACCATTTACCTTTTTCATATTTAACAAGTCGACATGTCGACATCTGCGTGTTTTGCTCAATCTTTTTTGTTTATCGTAGATTTAATTTTGATTTTTCCATTTGTTGTATTATTATTATTACATTTATTTTTTCATATGCTTGTTTTTTTTTAAATTCTTCATTCCATACAATGAAATATTTGCATTCATGCAAACTGACACACACACACACACAACTTTACTGCAGTTCAGCAAAAACAATGAGCAAACCAAACATTCTGCTCGCTTTTAAAACAATCCACATTATTGATTTGGAACTTGTTTCCAAGCAAACCAAACTATCAAATTACAATAATTCTTTTAACGGTATTTTAATGAAACACCAAACAATGTGAGATTTGAACATTCGAATTGGTGCTCTGCAGTAAATTGTTCGTGTGCGTGAGCGTATAAGTGTATGAGTGTATGTTGTGTCTGAGCTTAACGCTCATTGTTTAAAACTGAGTAAACAAATTCGATAATTAATTTTCGTTGTTCTTTTGCTCCTTTCCAAATGCGTACATTGTGTTACGAATGGAAATTGTGCTCTTTATTTTCGTCACAAATTTTAGGTGCCATTTATGTGGTTGATGATCTAGACTACGAACGACGTCAACATTATGAGCTGGTGATTCGTGCAACGGACAGTGTATCAGGAGTGTCAGCCGAAGTGCCCGTTTCGGTGCTCGTTCAAGATGTTAACGATTGTTTGCCCGAATTCGAAATGGATAGCTACAATGTGACGGTATCGGAGGGAGCATCGTTCGGTACGGCCATTCTAAAAGTGGTCGCTCGCGATAATGACACTGGCGTCAATCAAATGGTCACGTATGGAATTCAAACAGACAATAAAAATACATCCGAATACTTTCAAATGGATCCACTCGAAGGTGTTGTGTATTTGAAAAAATCATTAGATCATGAGCAATTAGCTGCACATCATTTTACGGTTATTGCCATCGATAAGGGTGTACCGAGTCTTAGTTCAACAGCCCACGTATGGGTAAAAGGTTAGTTCGATTTTATTTGATTTTTACTTTCGCATTTTTATCAGCTCTTGTTCATCGATTGCCATTCGTAATTTGAAATTGCGCCAGTCCACTTGGCCAATTGGCAAATACAAATAAAAGTATACATACAATGACGTTCACGCATTTGCAATGCACAGTGCATAACGCTTGCAGTGACCAAACCGTTTGCGTGCGTGTTGGTCCAACAAGTTGGCATTTCATTATCTTATTTGATTGTTATAATGGTTTAATGCGTTTTGTTTGGTTTAGTTTGACTAAATCGAAATACAGCTGTGTTTCCCGGCACAGTTTACAATTTTTTAGCTACAACAAAATGGCTCTCACTCTTATCATTTCATCGACTGGTTTGAGCATGGAACGTTTTTCTGCTCCGGGCTTGAATGAAAAAAAGACGAGTGAGAAAGAGAGATAGCGCATGAAATGTTCATTGTTTATTTCATTGTGGCACCTTTGAACGGTTCCATTTTGTATCAAGCACAACATTATTGCAGCAGAGGTTTCGAGTGCCCATTGAAGTGTTATGGTCATTGTTTTGGGGGGTTCGTAATTTTGTGCAACAATTCGCATATAAATGAATATACATGTTTGAAATGCTCAGCACCGATGTAAATGTATATGCCACTTCAGCTAAACAATAAGACTATTTTTGTTCGTTTTTAGTGCACTATTAATTCAAATTGCGCACCGTAACGTAAAAACCGTAAAAACCCCATTTTCCAAATAGACGCGATAATCGATGCATGTGAAGGTTGCCGTTCCATTCGCACTGCCCTCCACTCCAAACAAAACCAACAAAATAAAAACTAGAATTTGTGAATAAGCTGCATGTGAATACGTGAAAATCTATTCAATTTAGTGAACTCTTGCGTATCAACAAGAAAAGCTCAACATTGATGACATTTTTGTTGTTGTTTCTGGAATGCTTTTCGATTGCGCTGCTCACACGTATTCACGTATTCACCGTTCGCTATTCACAATTCGAAGCTCATACTTCACTTTTACATGCGTACACTGTACATACGAAAAAAAAAAACATTATATAAAAACTACTGCATTTAATTATGCTTCCATTGTTTGTCTGATACAATGCGCGTTCATCGATAATATCGAATTCGATTTGAATTTTTTTTTCTCGTTCATCGATGAAGTGATTGCGATTGAATTTGAGCTGGTTTGATTGTAGTCTTTGGGTTCTTCGTTCGAATACAATATTGGTTGCACTAAATAAAATACAGAGTACATTGTCCGGAGTGTTAAAATGTTATACATGAATAACACTAGCAATTCGGAGCTTGAAAATATCACACATTTCATGTAGTGCATTGTGTTGGCCCTGTTGACCCTATCGACACCAAATATAAATGTGAAAATATCATACAGTTTGCTAGGAAGCAAGTGAGTGAAGCAAAGCAAATTCAATCGAGCTCACTTGGTTTTTCATCTAATTAGGGCATATTTTCGATTAAACTATGCGCATTGAATACGGATTCTAGTATATTTCGAGCACGAAGGTTGAATTCCGCGATAATCGATTTTCACATACACACACACACAGCGAGTCAGAGCATATCTGGTGTGAAATTATGAGATGGCTTACTTTATGTACTTTGTATTCACAAATTCATGCGACAACGGTTTTCAATCCAGCTCAAATGCTTTACCCGTTGAAAGTTGATTAATGTGAAATTAATTCACTGGTTGCAGCTGAAAATACACACGCACATAAACACATATACAAAAACGTGTTCAAAGAAAAAGCGACGCGGGAGGAAGCGACCAAGCGAGAGCAAGCATGCAAACGAGCAACAGAGCAACTGAATTAGAAATTGTTTAGTTTGCCAGAAAATTACTGTGACAGTTGCATGACTAATTGTTGTTGTAAATATAGCTTAGCACATCACTTCGTGTTCGCAACGAACGGATTCGTTAGTCGTGTGTTCGGAATAACTGGTTTATAGTTTTGTTTCCCATAGTTAAAGCGTTTGACGTATCAACCATCGATTTCCGTTTGCACATGCTAGTGATTCCGTTGGAATTCCGGTTCATTAATGAAAACTTTGCAATTGCAAAAAAAACGAGCACATCTGAAATAAGTAATGAACAATCAAAGCTTGCATTTGAGAGCTTATGTAATTTGCATTAGTCAAAGTTTTCAGTACGTATTGAACACATACTGAAAATACCTTCCGTTTTTCATTAAACTTTCTGTGGATTTTCCATTTACATGCAAGTAATATTCAATACAACAATGCAACTTTGGTTTCGGATTGAAGATGATTACACATTTCCCATTAGAATCGACCACCGCTTAATTTGATGATTAATTTTATATTGTGATAAAATCGGTATTGTTATGGGGATGTCAATACAGGATTTGTTGTTTGCATCGCATCGAATCGCAACGTATCGTATCGTCCCATTTCACATTTCACATTTCATTGTGCGACTGTGCGACTGTGCGACTGTACCCACATATACATGCATCTAACGTCATGAAAGCAAGCGAATATTTATGAAATGATGGATTTTCCACCAAATAGCTATGATGACATCTCATTAAATACCGATTTTTTTAAACCCGTGTTTTTTTTTAAATTTGAATAAAATGGAAATTTCTGTTGCCTTAAAGTTAACAATGGGAAAAATTGACGTATTCAGCGTAGAAAGCATTTAAGAGACCAAATAACAACCATAAATGTGTTGCATAAAACATATTTATTTCTGTAAATAGCCTTTGTTTAGTTTATCGTTTGACCGAAACCAGAAAACCGTAAATTCATGAAATGACAATGGTAAAATGGTGAAATGGTGAAATGGAGTATTTGTGTAATGAGAATGTTTGCAATTTCAAATGACTGGGTTTCATTTCCATCAATGCAAAAACGGTATCATCTATCAGATAACAAAAATGGATATAAAATGTATATCACTCCATAAGCACACCAGCTGTGAGCGATGGAGCATACACGATCTCTGACTTCAACTTCAAAACGATTCAATTTCGGTTTTTAATTGAGACACATATTTCGTGACAGTTCATTTTTGTTGAGGTATGGAAAGCTGGGCATTGCAATGAAACCGAGTATTTATGTTTGAAAAACAATAGCCATAGCAACAATAACACGGGGTTAATGTTATAAAAGCGATACACTTCCGTCATCCCCCACTCACCGCCACAACCAATTTGACGATATTGTTTTTTAAATGATCGCACTATATTCTCTAAAACTAACCTCCCCTTCCCAACACAACACACACACACACCTCATTCGTAGCGTCGTGTAAGCGGATTTTGTCTATGCGGAACATGTGGCACATCATTCAGGCGATGCATCAAGACTCTCAATGTAATACATCACTCACTTGGTGCTTGGTGGTTGTGCTAATGCTTGTGTTTGTGTGTGTATGCATGCGATGCAATTAAGCGACTGGTTATCATCATACCAAATTAAATTCGAATTGCTTTGGCTATGGCTATGGCTATGGAAATGTCGCACTACGCTTTGTTTCTTGTTGTGCGCTCACTTTTGTTTACAACGAAACGATGGAGTGAAACGGTCATTCAACGTTTGCATCAATAATTCCATTATTATTTAAATGCGATTCACAGTCCTTTCAACTGACAAATTACATTTCCAGTTAATTAACGCTCTATTTTTGTCCAGTGTTTATTTTATTGTAGTTATAACATTTGTGATTTTTGATTTCATTTTTTGTTGTTGTTGTTGTTGTTACTGTTTAAATTCAAATATGCCATCCCATTAAAGTAACGCACACATAAAGTAGTCATTAGTTTTGGATCATATCATGGTTACCGGAATGAATTTGCGTTTTCAGTTTATTTTATATGATTTACGTATGAGAAATTTGCATCGCCAATCGCCAACTATTTCCTACGGTTTTTCTAAATGAATTGCGGCTAAATATTGGGAAGATATGAACATTTACAATAAAAGCACCAGGGGGAATAAATCACAAATTAGAATTGTGGTAAATTTGCTCATGGGGATTGCACAGTGTTGATGAGCTCATTTTCAATTCAATTCTAATTTTCAAATAATTGCTGATATCGAAAAATCATGAATTTTCGATCGATTTTGGGGAATGGAATACCAATACACCCATGAAACTCGTGATTACAGTTTGTGGCTGTTGTTTTGGTTCATTGACATGAAAGATGAAAAATAAATTGAGTTGAATTTCACTTCTAATGTTAAATTTTTGAAATATATTGAACCAAAAAAACACACACACAAATCATAGCTGTTTACGAACAGAAAAAATACGAATGTTCGTTCGTTCGTTCGTAGGAAATGCCCTACGAACGAACGAACGAACAAAAATTATAATATTCTACGAACGAACGAACGAACGAGCGAACAGTTCGCTTGTTTGTTCGTTCGTTCGTTTAATTGTTTGTTCGCTGTTCGTAGACAAATTTTTCGCATTTTTTAATATTTAGAGCTGTTTTGAGCGAGAATATGAAAATAAATGTGTTTGAAATCGTAAACATCAAGCTCTAAAATCGTTTTTCGTATGTTTGTACCATTCATAGCTCAAAAACCGTTGTAGTTAATGTTTTGAAATTTTGGGAGTATATTCTAGACTGGAATATCTGAAAGATATATTTTTATTTTCTCAAAATTCGATCATTTTGAGGTACCCCACATTACAAGGGTCAAAAACAATCGCTACAATTTTGATCAAATTCACCCAGTTTGTGTATTTTTTTAATCCCCTACCAGATGATTCGCGTGAGCATGGTAAGATCTTGTGAATGGTACGTCCAGTACAATGGATTTTCAACTTTTGACGTTTTTCATAAAATTTCGCACATTTCAAACCAAAAGTCGAAAACCAACTCTATGATTTTTTTTGAATTAACATGGATTTAATCAAATCCCAAAATCTTAATTTTAAAATTTTTCACAATACAAAAAAGCAATGAAATCATATCACCGTAAACATCAAGCACTAGTTCCAAGTAAAAGTTGGCAGTGTATTTTATAATTAAATACACTGTACAATACGCAGCGCTCAGATACAGCAGTGTTGAATATCAGAATGTGTCTTTTTAAATGTTCATTTCGAATAAGACTGAAACATAGCAATATAATTCACACAAAGTTGAATTTATTGCAGAAAAACCCGAAAAATCCCATAAAATGCATAAATTTTGTCTACGAACAGCGAACAAACAATCAAACGAACGAACGAACAAACAAGCGAACTGTTCGCTCGTTCGTTCGTAGAATATTATAATTTTTGTTTGTTCGTTCGTTCGTTGAAAAATTTATACGAACGAACGAACGAACACAAGTTGGAAAAAAAACTCTACGAACGAACGAACGAACGAACGAACGAACGTTCGTAAACAGTTATGACACAAATAAATCCGTTCTGTAGCAAATGATGTAAAAAAACAACAAATTAGCTTAATTGAATCTAAAACAAAACAAACTCAATCGATGAGCAATGAGCAAATAGCAATAGGTAAACAATTGTGTTCCAGACATAAAATATTTCTCTTTTTCAATCAACTAATTGATGTATCTATTTTCAATCAATCCACGTCTTTATTCCGTTTGATCGACAACCGATATGATAATTTAAACTATAAACACCAATCACGGACGTGCATTTTGTCATCGGGCATTCGGTTTTATCACAACACAATTTGTGAAACCACATCAAAAAAATAAATAAATAAATAAATGAAACAAAACAATAAAAACAATATGAAATAGTAATGGACATGAATGACAACCCGCCGAAATTCGAACAGTCATCGTACAGTTGTTCGCTGTCTCAGCATGCTGTGCGCGGTCAATTTGTAACAATCATATCAGCCAGCGATCCTGACTATATAGATGCCGATAATTTGATGTATTCAATTGCCGAAGGGAATGAGCTGCAAACGTATGCAATTGATCCGATTAGCGGCATTATTACATTGATCAATATGCAAAATTTCGCTGAAAATCACTCAACCATCCTGAATGTTTCGGTATCGGATAGCGTGTACACCAGTTTTATTCGCGTGCAAATCAACATATTGCCAGCAAATTTACACAATCCCGTGTTTCCACATCTCGTCTACGATGTCAAAATTAATGAAAACCAAATGGCCGGCCGCCTAGTTATAACGGTAAGTTATTGCATCTGTTAACTTCGATTAGCACAAATTGGATACTCAATTCCAAAATGTGACGAGCGCTTTGCGCTCCTGCGCTCCAAAAACGCCACACCGTGTTCAAAGTATTATTTAGTTTAGATTATTGACTTGTTATCAAACCCTTTAAATGGCTTTTCATTTCCCAAACATAACATTCACGGCCATTGCCCAGCCCTCATAAACATTTGACTGCTGAATTTGTTTTTTAGTGGCCATTCCAGTCGAACAATTTTTTGAAATGTTTTCTTTTCTTTCTATTTTATTTTTGTTTTTCATTCTTTTATGTCCTGCGCGTAAATTCAATACCACATAAAATAGGTGAATGCCATCGATGAGGATTTCGGTGAATACGGCCAGTTAACATACGATATTTTTTCGGACGAAATGAAGGAGTTTTTTTCAATTGATAAAACCAAAGGGGAAATCGTGACGAAAGTCCGGTTGGATCGTGAAGAGCAAAAAATGTACGAGGTTCCAATCATTGCAACGGATGGCGGTGGCCGGTCTGGATTTACAACCGTTAAAATCCGAGTTGGCGATTTTAATGATATCCAACCTAAATTTTATCTGCGTGAATATAAAACATCGATTTATGGAAATTTAACAGTGAATGCAACCTTTTTGAATGTAAGTGATATGACTGCTGTTGTTACTGTTACTGTTGCTGTTGCTGCTGCTGCCAACAGCAAGCAACAACATGTTCTTGATACTTCTCTTTTTCGTATTTTGCTATCTGCTTTTCCCTCTTTCTTTCGGTTGAGTACATAAACGTATATGAATGCGACAAAACAACAAGTGAAAAAGCGTTTGAAATGGTATCAAGCGATTGCGACGCATGTATACATACTGCAGATTATACAAGATTTTTATTTTTATATGTTTTTGAAACTGTAAACTTTAAATAGAATACAATACGACGTATGAATCGTATGAGTCGTGGCTCATGGCTGGTTCGTTGCGCCAACACGATTGGGGGCGCGCATAAAAGGATTTTATATGCTAAATATACAGTGATGTTTATGCTAAGCATGACCTGTTGTTAGAGTGACGATAAATTTTTATCTCTTGTCAATAAACAGTGTGGCGCATCGTTTCGAGAATGCAGGGCATAGTGCTCTCCTTGCTATCTCATTTAGTGTGATGGTGAATGTGAGTATGAGTTTATATTCCCTCAAAACCCATTGTGCCAATGCATATTGTGGAATAAGGAAATTATTTTACAAATCAAAATCCTTATTTGGCTTTGCCTATTTTTTGGAATGTTTTCATGAAACATTTTGGATTTTGAAGATGCTCTTCAAACTGATATGCCACTATAAAAAAAAATTACACCAAAACGAATTTATGGCCACTCTAATGTAAATCCCACGAGTAGATAGACGAGGTGTTAGAATCGAATAAATACAATTTCCGAAATTGCAAGACTGAATTGGCGAAACATACCAGCCGCCCGCCTCAAAGCGGTTTCACTCTCATTTCCATTGTCGATGTGTACGCGCATCAACTGGGAATCCATCAAAAATATTGCAGCCGAATACATTACTGATTCGCCGAATGTTTATATCACTATTTTTATTGCTTTTTTCATTCTAACATGTGAACAAAAACGGTAAAATAAACGCCGCCACGTAGTGGTGTTGAGCGTGTTTGTGTGTGAGTGTGAGCTTTTTTAGTTTTTGTTTTGGCATTTTAGCTGCGCACAAATCGGCAATGGCGATAAAAAAAAGAGGGAAAATCCAATCGCAAAGACGATTACCGAACTCGGTCTCGAATAAAATCCAATTTGACTAACACTTTCTTTTCCTTTCATTTCTTCTCTTCTTTTTTTTTTATTTTCTTCATCTCATTTCATCATCTGCATCAACGTGTGTCTCTGTGCTGTGTGCTCTTCTTTTTTGTTTCTTCTGTGCATTTTGTATCCCTCACCATCGTGTGTAACCGATTCAATCCAAAACAATAATACGGTATTCCCAATTTTACCTTTTGGTTTCGTTTCGCTTCGTGTGTTTCTTCTTTTCCCTGTGAATGGGGCAGATAAAAGCTTTTGATGCTGATGAAAATCAAAATTCAGTCATAAAGTACAGCATTTACGATACACAGAATACGGGCGTCAAGGATTTATTTAGCATTGACGAGGATACGGGCGCAATGTATTTGAGTAAAACGGCCGCCCGACTGGAAAATCAAATGTTTCAATTTTTTGTACGCGCTCACGACGGCGGGTCACCATCATTACATGCTGATGTATCGGTCGATGTATATATCATGTCACAATCAGATGTGGCACCAAACTTCGAAAAGAAAGAGCGTGTCCTATTTTTGGCAGAGAATTCACCGGCTGGCACAGTTATAACACGTTTAAAACTCACCACCACCAATGCTACGGCCAAATATCGGATTGCATCGGAGAGTAATTTGGATGCGTCACAATTTACGATATTGGACGATGGTGAATTGCGCTTGGCTAAAGCGTTGGATCGCGAAACAAAAGACACACATTACATTGGTATTTATGCGGAAAGCGATTCAAGCCCATCGTTGACCGCATTCTGTGAAATTTTGTTGCACGTACAAGATGAAAACGATAACAGTCCAATATTCGAAAGTACACGATACCATTTACAATTGGCGGAGAACATTGAAAAGGGTTCAACAATTATGAAAGTTACAGCACGAGATGCGGACACCGGATCAAACGGCGACATTCGCTATATGTTTGACAGTGATGCGGGTGAAATTCTCAATATATTCGATATCGATGTGCACACGGGTGCCATTACAACGCTTGTCCTTTTGGATCGAGAACAAATCGAAGAGTATCATTTCCGAGTCATTGCAACTGACAATGGCCAACCAAAACGCAGTGGCGAAACAATGGTTTCAATTAAACTAATCGACTACAACGACTGCGCGCCAACATTCAAGAATGCTAGCTACTCGGCTAAAGTTAGCGAAGATGCACTTCCGGGAACCGTTCTATTGCAGCTATCAACCATCGACCGCGATAAAATTGAAACGCCTGTAGACTTTTACATTCTGTCAACCGATTCGCAATCACAATCCGTTTTTCAAATCCGGAATACGGGTGAATTGTATGTAGCCAAAGAGTTGGATCGCGAAACAATACCAAACTATACACTGGATATCATAGCGACCGATGGTACATTCACAACGCACACCAATGTCACCATCGAAGTGATTGACGCAAATGACAATCCGCCGTATTGCCTCAAATATCGATATGAAGAAACACTCAGCGAAGGAGTTCATGTTGGCACTTTTATTCTGTCGGTGCTTGCTACTGATGCTGATGAAGCTGAAAACGCAAAGCTGCGATTCTATTTGACCGGCGATGGAGACGACGATTTCATTTTAGACGAAAGCTCTGGTAAGATATTGTTCATCATTTGAACGTTACACAAATATTTGAATTGGATTTTCAACCGTATATGATTCAATGAAGTAGCTTCATTACTGAATTGTTTGTGATACGTTTATATATATTTATATATATATTTTTTTAAATTTAGGTCATTTGAGAACGGCACGCCAATTGGATCGTGAAACTCAGTCTCGTTACCATTTAGTCGCACATGTACAGGATCACTTTCGTTCATGGGAATGTTCTTCGCAAATTGAAATCATTTTGTCTGACCTTAATGATAATGCACCAGTATTTTCGTTGCCCATTTACACCATTTCATTGCCCGAAGACGCTGAAATTGGTACTTTAGTCACCAAAATGCATGCAACTGATGCTGATATTGGCATTAACCGTAAAATAAATTACACATTCATCGATTCACACAAAGACCACTTTAAAATCGTTCCCGACAGTGGCATTATAACACTGGCCAAGCCACTTGATCGAGAAGAAAAGGAAATGTACAATCTTACCGTGCAAGCATTCGACCATGGTGATCCCAGACTTACGTCAATGGCATACGTCATTGTGAATGTTCAGGTAAACAGAACTTATTCATTTTATCAACATTTTTATACATTTACTAAGCAATTTATATTCTTCAGGACATAAATGACAACCCTCCGGAATTCACGTCAAAATACTATGCAGCAAGCATAACCGAAGACAGTCCAATTGGATCGGAAGTGATACGGGTGTTGGCCACATCAAAAGACACGGGTCTCAATGCAATCGTCAAATATTCGTTTATCGGCGGTAATGAGCAGCGAAAATTCCAAATAAACAATGAAACTGGTGTTATTTTTGTAGCTGACACATTAGATTATGAACGTGTTAAAGATTACTTTTTGACCATTCAAGCAGTTGATTTGGGTGAACCACCGCTGAGCAATTTAGCTACTCTAAACATTTCCGTTATCGATTGCAATGACAATCGACCACAATTTACACAATCATCGTACAGTGCACGCATTCGCGAAGATTCAGTAGTTGGCGATAAAATTCTACAAGTTCAAGCAAACGATTTGGATTCGGCTGAAAATGGTCACATCAGCTATAGCATTGTACGAGGTGATCGCTTGCAACAGTTCAGTGTCGAAAAGAGCACTGGTTATGTATCAGTTGCCGCTGCTTTGGACAGAGAGTCAATATCAAGCTATGTTCTCGAAATTGAAGCATTGGACAACGGAATGCCGCCATTGTCATCATATTCATTATTGAATATTGAAATTTCGGACGCAAATGACAATCCACCGTTATTTACGCAGCCAAATTACACCGCTTTTGTGCAAGAGGATAAACCAATTGGTCATGTTTTGTTGCGTTTTGATGTCACCGACGCTGATGCAGCTCCGAATGCCGAACCATTTACATTCGATATAATTACCAAAGAGGCAGCATTTGTTGTGCAACAAGATGGTATTTTGCGTACAGCAACACGATTCAATCATAAAGTAAAGGACAGTTATTTGCTGCAAGTGCGTGTGTTTGACAATGGAACGCCATTACTGCACTCCGATACATGGGTGCAAGTCAATGTGATTGAAGAATCACAATATCCACCAGTGATTGTGCCACAAGACATTTCCATCAATGCATTCGGTGATGTGTTCCAGGGCGGTCCAATCGGAACCATTTTTGCCAGCGATCAAGATCAATATGACACATTAACCTATGATCTTGCACAAACATCCGGCGTTTTATATACACCAAAAAGTCTATTTAACATTTCGAGAACGAATGGAACACTCTATGCACTTCCTAAACTGGATGTGGGTGATTATCGTGTGAATGTGACCGTTACCGATGGTAAATTCACCGTTTTTACGATCATTAAAATTTCAGTTGATTTAGTTACGGATGAGATGCTCGAAAATGCAGTTCTCATTCGTTTCACTGAAGTCACACCCGAACAATTTGTGCTGAGCCATCGCAAAACATTCATTCGTTCCATACGCAATGCAATTGGAACACGTTTAAAGGATATCGTCATTATTTCAGTCCAAACATCAGCAGACGATTCAAACACAATTCATCGATACAATCGAGACTTGCGAAATATTTCGATGCTTCTTGATAGCTCGACACAAGAGATGCGGACCGATTCAAGAAATCGACGACAATTACAACATGATTTAGATGTATTATTTGCGGTGCGAAAGCACCAAATCAATCCAAATACGCTCGCATACTACAGTTCCGATGAAATTCGCACTTTGTTGGATGGCAAAATCAGTGAAATTGAAAAGCTAACGGAACTGTCCGTTGACGAAATTGTTCAATCAAAATGCTCAACACGATACTGTGATCATGGCAAGTGCGAGGATAAAATCCAGTTAGATCCAACCAAAATCAATACAATTTCGACGGATGTCAGCAGTTTTGTCTCGGCCCATTTCGAGCATACGACACGATGCCGATGCGACAGCGGCTATGGTGGCGATAAATGTGAAAATTCCGTAAATGATTGCGCGAGCAATCCGTGTCCAGTGTTTAAAATTTGTGTACCAGATTTATCACCGCAAGGTTATTACTGTATTTGCCCGAAAGGTTTCGGTGGTCCAAGCTGTGACAAGGATATTATCAAGTGCACAGACGATAGTTGCTATCTACCAAAAAATCCGGTTACATTCAATGGCAAGAGCTATATTCAATATCGAATGGAAAAGGCGGCCGCAAAAAAAGCACTCGAAGAACATTTGGTGTTTTCGTTGCGTATACGAACCGTTCAACCAACGGCCAATTTAATGTACGCGTCGGGTAAAATTGATTTTTCCATTTTGGAAATACAAAATGGTGTTGTACAGTATCGTTTCGATCTGGGCTCTGGCGAGGGATTGATCAGTGTAACGAGCATTTATGTAAGTGACGGTCAATGGCATGACATTCGATTGGAGCGTGAAGGAAATAGCGGACGATTGGTTGTCGATGGAAAACATGTGGCACAGGGTAACGCACCGGGTGTTAATGGAGTGCTGAACTTACAATCGAGCGACATGTACTTGGGAGCCGAAGTCAAGCAACATCCAAGTGTTTTAGGTTTCGAAGATATTCAACACGGTTTTGTGGGTTGCATGGATGATATAAATCTATCGCGAATACCGTTGACAATACACAATCCAGGCACAACAAACACCGTTGCCATTCTCAAGCGTACTGCTAATATTGAATTCAGTTGCGATGCATCGCTCGTATTGAAACCGCTGGGAATTTGTGGAACGGCGCCGTGCTTGAATGGTGGAACGTGCAAGGATAATGGTGGCGATAGTTTTGAATGCATTTGTCATTCTCGTTTTACTGGCAAATTGTGTGCCGTTGATACAGATCCGTGTGCATCGAATCCATGTCTTTTCGGTGGAAAATGTAGAGCTGAACTGTTGGGAAACTACACATGTGAATGTCCACCACGGATGACTGGTAAGCGTTGTGATTTTGGTCGATTTTGCTCACCGAATCCCTGTCGAAATGGTGGAGTGTGCGAAGAAGGCGACAACGGACCACTGTGCATGTGTCGTGGCTATATGGGACCCACGTGCGAGGTATGTGACAATTGAAATGTTTCCACTTTGGTCGGAATTCATTCAAATATTTCGTTAATTACATTTCAAATTTCAAATTTGCATTTTTACAACAGATTGATGTGGACGAATGCGAAAAAATGCCATGCGGCAGTGGTGCTACTTGTATTAATGAGGCCGGCAGCTTTCGATGTATTTGCCCTCCTGATCTAACCGGTGCTAGTTGCGGCGATCCGTTGTACAGCAATTCGATCACATCCAAACTCAAAAATATTCCTATGGAACAAATAATTGGCGTCATATCTGGAATATCTGTGATATTTTTTGTATTAGTTGTATTTTTATCGTGTCGGTTGTGCAAACGACATCCAACCCGATCACACACAAACAACATCAATAATGATACGCGTAAAGAAGGTGCAATGCTGGTGGGTGTGACGCGTGACAATGGCGATTTTAAACGCAATTCAAAAATGAGCAACATTGAAATTAGTCAACGCAATGAACAGCGTCCAACGTCGTTTACCAGCGGCAATGAAGCAAATGCACCATACGCTTGCAATAATGTATTTGTGAACAATTTGGATACATTACGAAGCTATGGGTCAGCTGGTGATGAGCTCGAAAATGTCCCACCCGAATTCCGTAAGCCGACTCGCATCAATCAGCATGTCAATTTGAATGGACATTCGGCTGGTGAAGCAGATTCCAAACAAACATGGTCCGATTATCTGCAGCTGCAATCATTTACTGACAATAAAATCAACAACGGTAATTATTTCGTTTCATAACATCTATTTTATATAATTGATTCGGCATTCAACGAATTTACCGAAAATTCTCTTGTAGATCTCAAACGGGCAAGTCCAATCAGTTCGACTGGATCAGAACATCGATGTGCAACTTTGAAATCGTCTGGTGTGTTGCAAGGTCGTCTGCTCAACGTGCCGTTACCAAATCCAACGATGCAATATCAAACATCAGCCAGCACAACCGCAAATAGTGGTTTGGTTGTTAGCAATTCAGAAGATTCCAATAGTGAGAATCATGGTGAAGCATATCATTGGGACTGCTCGGATTGGGTGCGTCGAAGTCATAATCCTCTGCCCAATATAACTGAAGTGCCAGGTAGTGAAGTGCCC
The DNA here is from genome assembly GCA_030463065.1 of Aphidoletes aphidimyza. NCBI lineage: Eukaryota > Metazoa > Arthropoda > Insecta > Diptera > Cecidomyiidae > Aphidoletes > Aphidoletes aphidimyza. Next base: position 15,346,955 of record CM059997.1, on the reverse strand, counting down.
GATTCATCTAGTTTTCATAGTAACGAAAGCAATGAATCACAATGCAAACAAGTGTATCAAACGCAAAGTATGTATAAATTGATTTCAATAAAAAATTATCATTCCACAAACTAATGAATCATATCAATCTTCAGGAGTCATGGCCGATCAAAAACGAACTGATGCTAGTGTCACCGAAGAAGAAATTGATACCGAATTCAATGATTCGGAATTCGAGAGTGGTGATCGTGGTTCGATCGCTTTTACAGTAAACTCATCGATTCCAACATCGAATCCATTAGATAGCAGCAGTGATGATTATCGCTTTGCATCAGGTAATATTCGGAAGGTCACGTAACGAATGTCATTTATTGATTGATTGATTGTTTACTTTATGTGCAGCCGAGACATATTTGAAACATCCAAATAGCTATCTGCCCAAGTATAACGTTAATTCTGAAACGGATGGTGAAACAACACCATTGAATGCTAAGGGAATAAACCGAATCTCGGGCGAATTGAATGCATTCGAATCAGAAGAAGAACTTGACGATCAAATCGAAGAAGAAGGTTTGTGCTTTTTTTTATTAAATCATACGTCGCTTCGCATCAATTCAACATTTGATTCTATTTCTAATTTAGATGAAGATGAAGATGATGATGATGACGATCAGGACATTCCAGCATATGGATTTCCGAGAAATCGGCGCGAGCCCAGTGATATTGACTTCATAATAAATAATGCAGGTGCGTTTCAAATGTTCATTACATTTATAAATTTCATAATTAAATTCGATTGTAATGAATTTTGACATTTATTTTTCCAGATGAAAATAGTTCCTTGCTTCGTCAGCATCGTAAAAATGCCAAGCCCACAGCCATGAAATCGAATTTCAAAGATGAATTGAACACATCGAACACAACAACCGCATCCTCATCATCGGCATCATCCGGTGGTAAAAGTGTGAAATGGGCCAATAATATACAAACAACACAAGTCTGATCATGATTTTGTCATTTGCTACCCGATAATCAATGTGCTATCCATGTCATTGATATAAAGAGAGCAGCCAAATTACTCGTGATACATAGCTAAAATCACGGATTGTCTCCACCAACCAAAATCGAATTCAAATAACCTCGAAAATACACAATCGATTCGATCCATCATGGCTTTCCCTCTCTCATTTAATCTTTTATCACACACGAAATCTTTCATGCTTAAATACTTCAGATGAAAGTTTTCTAATTTCTTTCGAATGATTCTCGAAAATCAAGTAAAAAAAAAGTATACACAAATGAAAAGCATTTTCAAAATCCTCTTGTAAAATATGAAGAAAACTTAAAAAAAATTTAGTTTAAGATTTTATTTTGTGAAATTGAACATTTTTTCCCTTTTTATTTCATTAAATTGTACATTTTTCGTCACACTTGAAATCGAATATTGAAATAAAAGCAAACAACAAAAAATGTTAAGAAAATTAAATTAGTACGATATGACCAGAAAATCCGACAACAACAAAGATTGGAAATAAATAACAAAAAAAAAACTAGTTAAATGACAATCGATGATTTAAGTTTTTATATTCTATACAAAACAAACAAAAAAACATAGCGAAAATGATTAATTAGCAAATAATACGGCAAAAAAAGGAATTTTTATAAGATCGGATCTAGCTGACACGTGAACAATAGTAACGGCTATTATGAATTTAATACTGTCAGTTTCATCTGCATCAACGTAAAAGGAACGTTGTCTAATGTTAATGAATTAAAAAACAAAGAATATCCTAATAAAATTAAAATGTCACCTTCACACCACTACAAATCAAATATAAATCGATAAACACAATCACATTCTAAAGAATACAAACCATCACTTCGCATTGAATCATTACACATATTCACCTTATCCATATTTCATTTAACTTAACTATTAACTCAATGCATTTTCCCATATTTTTCATCAAATCACCGTTCAGTTCCTTCTTTTTCACATCATAAAACGAAACAGATGCAAACCATTTACCAGCGTACCTTTTGCAAATCGAACAAAACAAAACAAACAAATACAAACGTTTCACACAAAGTAATAATTCCATTTTCATAGAAATTAGCCAATGTTATTATGCAATTTGAATGAAGAGCACAGACTACGCACAGACACTTTATCTCAATTTATCCATGAAACAGTCATTCAGTGAACATATTTAGCCCAAACAGAAACCGAATAAAGTCAAGAAATGCAAGAAAATTAATTTTTTCAGCAAAACAGCCAAGAGCCAATATTATGCGTCAATAAAACGGAACCGAATATATCGTTTAATTGATATTGAGTTTATGAATTTATTGAATACAAATGGTCTCACCACGAACGCAGAACGCCTCAGGTTATAAATTAATAATCGAGATAAATCCATTCAAAATTAGTTCATTCAAATTTCTATTGCATTCTCTTTGTTCACGCTCGATTTTTGCGTTGAATGTTTGAAAATTCATTCTTGCCAATCTCAAGAACATATTTTATTGAGCCAATTTGTTTGGATTTATTTAACGTCCATTTTGCTTTTGCTAATTTCTATTTAATATTTTTTTTTTGTCATTTTTTCATACAATTTTTTCTTTTTTTACCAATATCAGCACTTGAATATCGAAACAAACCGATGTGAATGGATAAGTTATTTGTTAGCTAGTTAACAAAATCAATATTTATTTAAATGGAACATTTGCTAATCTAATTAGACTAAGTGCAACCGAATTTCACGTGAAGTAAATCTAGCATTCGAATCGAAATTGCATTTATTTCAATTTTTATCATTTCAATAAAAAGTAGCATTTATTTTTAAATAATAGTTATATACAAACTACAGAACTTGGTTAATAAAACAAAACCGAATCCATAATGGACAAATAAATGAAATAAATCGAATAAACACAAACAGCCAACAATGAAAACAAAAATCTATATAAAAACAATAGCCTTTTATTTAATCTCTTTATCGCTCGGAATAACATCCCAATATCAGTTTGATCTGAGTCAAAAGTATGCGTAGGTCTGTTGTCAGCCGTGGGTGCTGTTCTTCTTTTAACTAACTAATAAAACACACTTAAACAATTGAAAATCAGTAGTATTGCTTAAAAGAAATTGACTACAATCTAAATTGTTAAACCAATTGGTTTCTTGTGTATGGGCTTCTGAACAAATATTCATACAGTTTTTTTTCCCTTTTCCAATGTAATTTCCACAGTTCAAGCTCAGTCAAATCAGCAGTCAAATCGCTTTCTCAAAGATTTCTGCACAAACAAACCTGTGTGATTCATATCTAAATTTGGCACTTCCAATTAATTGAACTAATTTCTCAAGTTATTATAAATATAAGTCATACAGTAAACAGTATTCAAAGAAGATGTATGGTTGAGATAATTCTTTTGTTTGTTCATGTCTAATCTCTCATCGATCGCTTTACTCCATTATCTATACAACCTGCGTCCGTTCCTAAGAAAAAAATCACACTGCAATTTCTTAGAGTCAATTTGACACTAATACAAAGTAAAGAGCAAAATAAAAATTGATGTATTATCCCTGTCAAACATTTCTTTCTGTCTTTATTTCACTCTAATTTGCATTAAATTAAATGTTTCTGTCTCGCTTTTACGTTCTAAATTGAGAAAACCACGCGAAACACAATTCAAAGAGTAAGAGAAATGTCTCATCAATACATTGAAAGGAATATATCGTTTGATTGTTTATTCTGTTTCGGTCACCACACAAACGCACGCTGTCCAATGTCTCTCGCTTCAAGCGAGCGTGCGTTTCAATGTATTGGTGAAACATTTATATTACTCTTCGTACTGTGTTTTGTGTTGTTTTCTTAATATTAAACGTATAAGCAAGACACAAACATTGAATTTAATTCAAAATAGAGTGAAATAAAGACCGAAAGGAATTATTGTCAGCGTACCGTACTTTTTATGAAATTTTCAAGGGTTATTTAACTCGAACGAATGGCTGCGAATTTTAAAGCAAATTCTCGAGAATGCGTTTCGGCGAATACTGGAGAATGACAATTGAATCATGACACCGTGTAACATACACTCTCCCACATGAGAAATTCCCAAAACAAAAATTCGAAGAAATTATATATATAAATATATTATAAAATCAGCCATCCACTTCGACTATGACATCGGATACTCTAACATCGTTTGCAAGAGAAACGCTGAGAAAATAGTCTGAATAAGATCCACGCCACTACAGTGGCGAAATAAACATCGTGTTTCTCTAGAGAAATTGGTCCGAACACAATTGATCCGTAGTTACAAAACCCATAAATAATCAAATAATATTTTTAATGCTTTTTCGATTTTGAACATTCTTTGAGCAGAGAAATGAAGATTTGTTTTTCCAGTTAGATTTCGAGATTCCAGTATTTCGGCCGAGCATCGAAGAGTGCAAGGATTTTAAGACTTACATTGAAAAGCTTGAAAGATTCTATGAACATTGCGGCCTATGCAAAATAAGATATGAATCTCTCACCAGACAAGATTCTGAACATCGAGATGATTGACAGTTTTTTACCGGTAAATTTTGAACTCAATCGCTTTACAATTATAGTAACTACGCCTAATTATAAAAAATAGTCCAGATTAGAAAACTCCTTACAAAATAGATGGACTTATGAACATAAGTCGAACTTTTCCGCACTGTTTAACACGAATGTATGAATTTTCATATATGAAATTTCTATAGAAAAATACGGTCAAGAGCGTCAAGAATGTGAATGTACTGAAGGTCCAACACACTATGCACTTGAATGCACGCCGCTCCGGAACGGCTACACTAATATGGCTCAAATTAAATAGTTCGAGAGTTATCGTGCTAACGTACAGAGAACGCACGACGAACGACGGATGACACACCTTCACAAACATACCCCAAAAAGTGTTTTTTTGTGATCGTATATTCCCAAAATGGATAGAAAACCAGTTTGACATTCAATGAGAGATGTATGTATTAACATACATTTTTTGTTGTAGTGTTTTAACTTAATCGTCATCACAAAGAGTTCGACATGTTTTGGTTTTTTTGGATCGATTACAATACATTTCCTACACTATTTGTGCGGAAAAGTACAACATAGATAACAGAAAATTTAGAAAAAAGAATTCGTCTGAACCGGAAGATTAAGTTGCACGTGGCCCATTTTGTTTTGGAACAACTATATCATTTCTAAATTTTTAACCAGTTTTCTGATTTAGACTATGTGTACTAATTAGGCGTAGCTACGATATTTATTTATTTCCATGGTTATTTCTCTCTTTGCTTTCAATCGACACGAAAGTCGATTCTGGCTCGAGCTGCGTCAACAAAGTGCGGACGACTTCATCATCAATCTCATCTACAGTGCTTTGGACGGAGCAATCATGCGAGCAATCCATCATCCATGCTCTGCCGAGAAGCCAGTGGGCCGAAGATATATAGACGCCATTCGAGTACCTCGGCATGTTTGGAACTTCGATTTCGTAGCATCGAGAAGTTTGAAGTTTGGCCTCGATATGCACGAAGGCGACCCCAAACTTTGGTACTCCGTGGGATATAAAGACCCGACCAAGTTCGAAAACTGCATACAGATTGCAAACGAAAGACTGTCCCCTGCAGAGCTGAAATGATGGCGGTTGAATTGCTCTGCAATCATACGACACAAGATCGTCCATGCGCCGCTATCTTTTCTAAAGGAACACAGCATTCCATTTGGGAAGGTGCGTTTTTGGCGAGGGGCAAACGTCATATCTCGCACATCAACAGATATTGATTCAGTACCATCGTGAGGACACAAGTGTACCCTATACTGCTTCTTCTTTTTCGAAACTGCTCCATACATTTTGTACCGAATGCCGGCGCCATATTGAAAAATGTCAATAAGAAACTATAGTGAAAATTTAGTTCATTAGCTGTGGCGCTGTCTGTCATTGACTATCTATCATCACTGTATATTTGTATGGGAATGTCCTAACGATGTTCAGTACTTTTCGGTACTTAGTCGTTCACCCCATGCGTACGCACAATGCCACGCGGGAGGTATTGCTGTGCAGCTTGCCAGACTGCGCCAAAGCTTTTACAGATGTAAAGAACTGGCGTATGCACTTCAAAAAGCACCATGCATCAAATCTTGATGATGCACACATGCATACATACGAAAGCCAGTTGAAAACCATGAGTATTTTTTATCATACCATCATGATAACTGATAACCACAAATCAGTGTTGACAGCCGCACCGAAATCGACGCTGAAAACCGTTCTCGATATCAAATGCGAAAGCCATGGTTTTTATGCACCAGAGCGTGCATTCGTTCGAATTATTAAAGAACTGGAGGGAATTTGACAGTCAATCCTACATATTTTGTCAAATGCATATAAACTTAAATACAATTAGACTGTATTTGACAAAATGTGTAAAATTCCAACAAGTTCTTTGTTGTATTTTGTTTTTTCGTTCGAAAAAAAATCATTCTTTATTTTGTTCGAGTTTATTATTTGTTCGACTTGTTCGTTCAAACTGATCGATATTTTGTTCGTAATAAATGTTTGTTCGCTGTTCGACTTTTGTTCGATTACATAATTTACCAATAAATCGAAATCATTCGAATCGAATTCTGGAAGTGGGTTTTGGTGGATCCACAAGATCGATCAAAGCCGCTCCCAGGAGCATCCAAACCCGAGCTGGTCAATCCTGAAAATCCACCAAAATCCCCTTCCAGAATTCGATTTGAATGATTTCTATACATCTATTACTTTTCCGCACACCACGTGATGCTCTAGACAGAATTTGCGCACTTTTATATTATTGTTGTCGTCTATAAGCGACATGCACCAATTCAGTCCTCTTCGAGATTTGCATCATTGTCGCTCAGCAGCGACAACATTTAACACGCTGTGAAACATTGTTGTCACTACTGAGCTGGAGACACTTCATTGTATGCGTTCACAAATACATGAACAAGTCAAGTTATTTTCAATTAATCCTCGTTCATATTTATCAGTTTTGGACATGTCAAATAGATCAGTTCATTTGGAAAAGAGTGTACTTAACATACTTAAGTGTGTACTTAACGTACTTAAGGGTGTACGTAAGTACACCTTAAATACACTCTCACGCTACAGCTACGCTAGTGAGACGATGTTAGTAGCCACACTACTGTAAAATTTTGGCAAAAATACAGCAAATGCATGTCTTGAAAAATGCAAAAAAATAGTTCACACTTTTTTTCGATAGGATTTAGTGTAAATGAGCGTGAACATAACGTTAACATCAGAGTTATTAAATAAGCTAGACAATTACCCAGATCTGCTTATGCCTGCATAGGCCAGCACACACTAACACAAGCACATGTTTACGTTGTACACATTTTCTCATCTGCTTTGTTCGGATCTTTTATATTTGAAATTTGAAGTGTGTGTGTGTGTGACTATTGGCTGGCTTACGCTTCTCACAGGCATAACCCAGCACTCAGCCAATGAATGCGTAAGCATTTCCAACTCTGGTTAACATAACGAAATAATAGCCATTCCAATAACTTTTTTCTTTCAAAAAAAAAAAAAAAAAATAGCCAGTTTTTACAAAAAATAAATCAATTTTCGAACAAAAAGAATATCCTGAAACAAAAGGTGAATAAACAAAACCTTCGAATAAATGGAATTCAACTGCCTTTCCTTAGCGATGTCATATTAGGATAAAAATTTTATTGGTCCACGTTAGACACAACAATAAAGCAAGAAGGCCCATCATCCAATAAATATAAAAATCTATTATTTGTATCACCCAAATTGTGTATGTGGGAATGTTTGTGAAACGTATGCGTAGCAACTCACAACCATGTTATTTACTTTCAACGTATTTCAACAACCGTTTATGTAAACTTAAGTGTGTCGGCATGTTTGGCTCCGTAACACCTTCGATATTGTATTTGATTCGGCATTTGTCGTCAAATAAATATGCTTTCTTGTGTATTGTTTTCTTTTTCAACGTAATAAACGGATAATCGTAAATAAATGACAATCGCATGGTATAGAGCTGTGTGTGTGTGCATATTTACTACGGTAACCCTAACGATAATTCGACGTCAAAACAAAAATCGATCCAATACTGTTTGCATGCGGATTGGGGGATGTTAATGTTGTTGTTCTACTTATGTTGTTTGTGTGTTCGGAACGTTTTTCTGTTCAAAAAAGAATATTTTTTTTGTCATTGCTTCAGAATATTCTGTGCCGGGACAATTGAAATCAGTGGCCTAAGATTTGTTTCCAATTATACTTTAAAAAACATTCATTTTTCAAACGGTATAATGTGCACAAATAGCTTGAAATAATTCGAAAAAAAATAGATAAGAATAAAATGTCGAAGGTAACAAAGGTGAGTTAATGATTCAGACCTATTAAATATTTTAAAAGATGTGAGTTGGCCAAAAATCATTTTTACCTGTCTAATTTGTAAAATTCTAACGTCTGTAATAAAATATATCGTTTTAAAGTTTGAGATATCAATTGCGATAAAATGAAATTTTATCAGAATGAAGATGTGCTCATTTGAAACTATTGATTTTATATTATGACAATTAAATGAAAAGTGACCCAAGGTTATTCCGAATCGATTAACTTCTCATCGTGTGTAGAGTAAAGTTTTGACCGATTCAGCAATAAGAAATCCATATAGTTTGCACGTTTCATGAATGTGTCTAAAGAATAAGTAATAATATGATGTTTTTTGTTTCTCTTCTAGCAAAATTCTATATCGAAGCCGGTTCGCAAGGATCATGGCGATAAATTAAAAAACTCGTCAAAGTCATCATCGAAAGAAGAAGGTGTCAGTACAAAAAGAAAAGTTGTCAAAGAGAATGGATCGCTTTCAATCGACGAAAAGAAAATTGAAAAAAAACATTCGACGTTAGTTAAATCCAGTTCCAATGTGAAAAGTACAAATGAGAAAAAGCACGAAACAAAAACGAAAGTAGAATCCAAGCCAGTGGCTAGTCGAAATGTCAAAATGATTCAAAAAGTCCCTTCGGTGGAAAAATCGGATAAAAAACGGTCATCAATCGATAAACGAGATTCACAGCGATCTAAGGATAAATTGAGCTCAAACTCTGAAAAAAAACCAGTAGAATCGAAAGCAGATAAAACGGTAAAAACAGCCAAAACATCCAAAACGGCAAAAACGGCAAAAGCACCACCTGAGTCGTCGTCAAAAATTAAAGTAGAAGCAAAACGCCCAGTACCTCTGAAAGCGTCACATGTGATCGGTGCCAAATCTAGTGCAGCAACCGTTATTTCGACGAAAAATGTTATGAACCAAATACACAATGTAACTGTACAGTCTCCGCCACCAGTGCGTCGTGATGTTGCGCCAATTGAAGAAGAAGAAGTTCTCGGGAAGCAAAGTGATCAACAATCAATGCAAACATCACTTCCGAGAGGTCGAACTCGAACCCGGACGTTAGAGGACAATGAAATTGTTTTACTGAAACCAAAGCCAACTGTTTTGGACACACCGATTGCAACTATAACAAATCAAAATGAGCTGCCACTGGAACCGAATGGAAATGACGGTGTAATAGTGGAAATTAAGCCACCGATTTCATTTGAAGTGAAATTGAATACTGAAAGTAAAAATAAAAGTAAACCACGAGATACAAAATCTGAGGATGCTAAGGAAAGAGCATCATCTAATGGCATCAGTACAAACACAAAACCCAACACAAATCTCAACAAAAATGCAAACTCAAATTCTGAAACAACAACTAAAGCTGAAGCTGTAGGTGAAGTAATTGCCTCTACGAACTGCATTGATGCGAATGAAAGTGACAACGAGTCAAATGACTATGAGGATGATTTCGAATCGTATGAATCAGACTTTGAAACGGACACATCTAATGATGAAGACGACGAAGATGATTACGAAGAAGAATCCCAAGAAAAATCGTCCATTTCAAGTGGTGAAAGCGATACAGATGACAACGTGGTAAGCACAGCATCGAGGCATCCATTCGAAACGGGTCATTCGATTGAAAATAGTGAATTTGATTCAGGATCATTTGAGCTAAAAGTACTTTCAGCCCGTTCGCGTGCTCAAAATGAAACTGAAAACAAAACTATCAAACGCCACGAGCAAATTGAAATGCAACACGATTCAGGTATTGAAAATTGTTCCAACACTGTTGGTGGAAATGCCTTGATTCCAACGCACAACGGCCAAATGAATTCGCTGGATTTAAACAATAAGACTTTTGACAATATATCAGATATTGAGAACGAAGCTATCAATAGCTTGGATACGAACCACAGCAACACAAATAAAGCATCAAGTGGAAAAATTGGCCAAACGAAACCAAAATCACGTTTAACCAGGCGTGGCGAAGAGCTGTTTAGTAAAATTACACTCGACGTTATGAATTATGTTTTGTTCGATTTCAAGCCCATTCCTTACGAGTTATTTATGAAAATCTATGGGGACAGTAATACGGCGCAGGCTGTAGTTCAAACCCATAATGATCGCATCGATCAAGAATGCCAAAGTGATGCAATCGAAACGAAAACGTGTTGGTCACAATATCCAGTGACATTTTATAGCGAACACATTGAACGGTCTGACTTTGATGACTACAAAAAGGGTTGTGGCTCTGCAATTGATGTGCAGAAAATCGATAATTCGAATGAAAATTTGAACCATAGCTGTGAAAATAGTTTGGATTTAATTCGCAATATATCATTAAAAATGAATCTAACGGATGGATCAAGAGATGAAAAGGCGCGGCTTAATATCGACTATGAACACTTAAACCGGTTTTTACTTGAAAATGAAATGACTCTGTCGCGCATCCTCAACGTTCATGTTCGAAAAGGGACACGGAGTCTTCAGGAGTCAATACTTCCCATTAGCAATGGATTTTTTGTGCTAAAACCACTATTTGGTGCTAGTTTTGCGAATTTTAAATTACATCGGACTTTTGCCACCGATTCAATGTCCGGATTTTTATTCACTTTGCATTACGATAGCTCTAGCAAAATGAGTTTGATGGCTTTATGGAATTTATCCAAATTAAATGCACCAGTTTGTTTGCTTTCTGTGTGGTCAAAAATAATGTGCGTTGAAATTCATCCGAAAATAAAAGACATCGTTTTCGCTGGACTTGATGATGGGTAAGTTTTTTTTACCGTTAACTATTTGCCCTTCACCTGTTGTAGAGCTCGTTTGGAGCGATCTTTAGACTTATCTCTTTTCATCACATGGGAAACTTCTTCCATATTTCGGGCTGTTTAGATCTATCGCAGTATGGGATTACTCCGAATCGAAGTACTGGCATCCGAATTTGAATGACGAAGTTAAAAGATTTGTGCCAGCACAGATAACGACACCAACAATCAACAGTAAGGATGTTAATGATTTTGGGCTATGCGTTGCGATTCGAGGATTACCAATCGCTACCGACACCGAACTACTAAATGGATATGATCCGAAGCAGGTTTGTCAAAAAATTATAGATTCGAAATTTGACCTAAAGTCCATTTATGTTTTCGTAGATGTGTTCTCTACATGAGTGTGGGCTTCTAATTTTATGGACCGTTTTGTGTAATACATCGAGCGTGTACACAGACTTGACGAATAAGCGTATCGATCATCAGTCAATGTGGAGCAAAGTCAAATTAATACAGACGAAATTAATTGATTTAGGTGCATCAGTTAGGCATATGACACGGTTAAAATTGTCGCGTCCAACTTCAAAATCGTTTGATAAAACGCGTTCTTATTTCGAAAGCGAGCTTTTCAGTGATGCTGCACTTCAAGAGCTACATCAAATGAATTCGGACGAAGAGAAACTATTGACCTCGTTTCGATGTACGGATATCAAACTGACCAGTGAAGGAATTTTAATATCAACAAATGAAAATTTCCTCTTGTTTGGACGAAAGTCGTTAAAAAATGAATCATTTCGTCGCATTCAAATTGATTCGAATAAAAATGTTCGTGTTGAATGTATGATTGCGTTATCGGGTTTCGATGATGACATTGTGGTCATAGCTCTAAATAATGGTGCGGTCAAGTCACTATGCTGCGATCAAAATACGGAAAAATTTGATGATTCACATGCGAATAGTGATATTGAAGAGACGTCATCATCAATGTCATCACTTACACCAACGGCTGGCAATGGCAATAGAAAAGCTTCACAGTTGAACTTGCCACCTGATTCGTTTGATTATATGGTGGCGTCACCATCAAATGGTCCTGTTAATGTTGCAATGGCGGCTCCACTTCATGCCAGCACTGGCTTTTTTGCAGATGGCAATGCTCCCATCGTTGGCAAATCGTGCACAATTCAAAGTCTCGTTCTAAGTGAACGCAAAATAATTGATGAGATGCAAGCATTAAATCATCTTGAAAATATGGAATACAAAATGCCTTTAGAGACAGTATCAATCAAATCAATGCAAAAAGCGATGAGATGCACACAATTGATGAATGGACAAACATTGTTGAATAATTCAATCGACATTTTTTCTACAGCAACACGCCAATATGTAATACAGTTAAGGAAATCAAAAAAATTGGTAATACTTCGCAAAAATCGGCTGCGCATTTATGACCTATTAAGCAATCAAATTATAGAAATGCCACCAAATCAAATGAAGAATAATAACAAATTTGTCGATCTAACTGCAACGACAGCAGACCACAATGAAGAATATTTAGTAAGTCGTTATTATGAAATCAATTTAACCATCTGAATTCTCATAAGTGCTTCCATTTTTTTTTGTAATTAGGTTCTTTTGAATGCCGATGGATTCGTCGAACTGCACCAGATTGTAGTGAATTCAAACAATTGTTAATGAAATATATTATTTATTATTCTTTTATTAAATGAATTTTTATAGAATATTTTCCGTGAACTCGGACTCATCAATAAACTGTTAAAATTAAAATGATTTCGTTTCACTAAAACTGGTTTTTCGCTATTCAATGCATTGAAGCGATAAATTCGATGGAATTTCTGTTAGAAAATTTAAAAAACAAAACCATAATTTTCGAAATGGAAATTTTTCAACATCTCTTCAATTGATTTCATGTATAGGTAGGTGCACAGTACCTGTTTTGGATATCTGAACACATATTCAATTTAAGTTTTTAAGAAAATCAACAACTATTTGGCAATTAAATAGATTGAAGTAAAAAACTCGTTGATATTCCGTATATATAGTTCATAGTTTCATAAAGATATCCAAGTATAAGAATCGTTCGTCTGGATGAACTACTGAAGTACATTTTTGATAATGATTTTGATCGCTTTTATAAAAAAAAAACACCAAACTTAACATGATATCATCGCTGCAGAAGACATACGTGACAGTTAAAGGACCGATTTTCCGATAAGAATTGCCAATCGTAATGAATGAGCGTATTCAACCGAGGTTTATTTTTTCCTTGCTAAAAGACATTTGCCCAACAAGGAAAGAGTATATCTCGTTTTTTATTTCATTCATTTCAATTTGTGGCCATGGAAGTCCAGCGTTATGTTGATTTTTAGGTATAATTTTTATGTATTTTAATATAATTTCCCACTGCATTTTACAAAGTGTTGTTGCTACCACATAATCTGCAGGCCAAAATTAGCTGATTCGAGTTTTTTGTTTTCAGTAAAAATTATAAATCCCTACAATAGATGTTTAAACTGTGAGGACAGAATCAGACTCCAAATAAAATGATGAATGTGAATGCTCTCAATTCTTTTTATTGGACTCTTATTAAGGTCTAAAGCTGTCAAGGCTTCAAAAAACTACATAAATCGCCAGCAATCACCAAAAAAAACCATAAAAAATCATTAATGTTAAACAATGAACAACTCTGTGTGGACAGTAACGATAAATAATGCTTAACGCAACATTGAAGAACGCACGTTTCCATATTTGGCTTTACACATTTAAGTGTGTAATACACGTGTGTATTGTTTTAACTGATGGAAATTGTATAACTGTTTGAAATGTCGAAAAATTACAGTGACTATTGGCGGAGTTCAAAACCCCTGGCGTGACCAGCGAACATATTGGTAATTATGATTTGGCAAATTTTGTAGAACTAATCAGGCCGAGGAAGGACTGTCAAATTTGAATACAAATTCGCTGTATAGTTTCACAAACACCAAGAACTAAATCGCTCTAAATGATTATCATTTCCCTATGAAATTTCGGATTTAGTGCACCGAAACCGTTATTTGGTAGAGTTAATCGATATCTCGAAATGGTTCATTATTCAAAATAATTTCTAAAGTTGAAGTAGTGATTTTCCAAGGCCATTTAAAAAAATTCTTTTACGTATTTGCTCATTATATTTGAATCCTCTACAATAAAAAAAAATGATCAATCAACAATATTTTTGTTTTCGGCACGTCGAAGGACGAAAATACTCAGCACTTGTAAAAAAAAATAAACAAGGGGCATTTTTCCAGATAAAAAGAGTATACAGGACAAATTCATGAATGGAAGAGTGAAGTTCACAATAAATCAAATGAACTGCATCCAGTTTGTAGTTTTTTTTGTCTCTCATTCATGTAAAATCAAAACAAGGGAAAAAAGAATTGAATTTATTGAAATTATGCATTTTTTTTGCAAGTCGGAACTCACGTATTTTGAACGTATTGTTGTATCCATTGTATTTATTTCTGGCTATTGTGTGTTGAATGAAATGAAAGCACATTCATTGTTCATGGAGCAACACATGACAAAAAAAACACACGATGATAGGATACACGTGGCAAATTTAAATGCAATTATTACGCAATTGTTTGTTTGTTTAAACAAATAACCAGTGTGAATGGGAAGCAAAAGTCAGAAAAAAAGGCCGGCATTAAAACGTATTGGGGCTGATCAGAACCTATAGACGGACAGGTTCGTTTGAGCCATTCTTTCGGGGTTTTTCTCATTTGTTTTTTTGTTTTTTGGTATTCAAGTCGGAACGCGTAGCTTTGGAAAAGTTGAATCGAGATGATCTTTTGTTGATTAATTCCAATGTATTGGAAAAGTGTCGAATACTGAATGGGTAGTGAACAGAACCCCGGCAAATGTCACAAATTGAAATGTGTTTTGGGCCATTGTGTTTGCGGTTGCTGCAAATAATGCAATTAACTGACGCAACAAAGGCAGACTTTTGCATGCATTACAATTTACAAAGATTTTTGCCGATGCAACGGAAATCTCTCTTCGTGATCAAAGCGAGATCAGCCGAACCTTAGAAGTCAGTCGCATGATTGTTGACAGTGTTCATCGAACGAATCTTTAAAAATCATGGGAAATAAAATTCATTATAATGTTCAGGAATTTGCGTGCGTTTTGACCTTATCTGTTCTGAATAAAAAATGTTTGGTGTGTTAATTTTCCGGATATAGTTCCATCAGATTTTCCAGTATTCATCATTCATCGATGACATGATTGACAAATTGCAGCAGGAATAACGATATAAAAAATAAAAGCTTAAAAGATAAGTCTTTGTAAACTGGTCCTTTGAGAGTTAGTTTTTGCAATATGATTCAAGTGGACTGTCAGTAAATTCCAAGCTGGTTTTTTCCGAGGGAATTTTTTTGACAGTACTGTGCCATAACCATATTTCCCTGCTCATAAAAATGAATCATGAATGCAAAACAAAATAATTTTCCAACTTTTTTTGTGCATTTGGTGTATTCATAGAAAAAATTAAACATGATGGAAAAAGTGGTATATTTTAGTGAAGTGTAATTCACAACAAACGGCAAGAAATGGCAAAATAGCATCGTGCACAAATAACGCGATGATGATGCACAAATAACGGTGGCGTTGTTAAGAACAACAATAATCTCTGTGTAGAATATTTAAAAACTTATTCAATCCTGTCACGTTTTCTTGGCACAATCAAAATACAAAAGGGTGAAATTTGTGCGCGCACACTTTCCCACCCACGTGCACCATTGCATATCATCATTGATGAGTATTTCCATTGTGTCGGTTCCCGAACGTTGAAAAGAATTCAAAATATACAGTGGCGCATTCGTAATTTGTATTGTAAGCGGCCAAATAGCTGCACCTCATCAAAATCAGCGATAAATAAATGTACGCAATGAAAAGAATCAAATGGCAAATTTTATTATTCTGTATATTGCACGAAAAGTCCAGCCGGTTCGCTGGCTCGCTGATTGTTGATTTGAATTTGATTTTTTTGTGAAAAATAGATCTCATGCTTTGAATTTATCAGCATTCATGATTCACATGAAAATGCTTATTGCTCAGTGGAAATTGTGTGGCTACGAATTGGGATTTGTCAATTCTATTTCACTCAATACCAACACGCATTTCCAACTTTTGGCCAATCGTTCATCAATCTATCATTGTAAATTTATTCATAATTTGTGATAAAATTTATTGGGTTAATCCGAATGCGACATTCGAGGAATACATTTAATGATTCAATTTAGACATCGATAGCAAAATACTACTTGCTGCACAGAAATTATGTGATTGGCAATAAGCAACGTTTTCATATAATTATGTTGATTTAAATCGATACCTGAATGCGATGAGAAAATTCACTTCGGATTAAACGACGAGTTGACTCATCTCTCGGACATTTCTACGCTAAGCATAAATGTGATACAGCACCATATTTCCCAACTAAAGAAATAGCTATTGCAATTTTTTGCTCTACTACACAAGCAAATCACCGTTTAATGAATATTCGAATTATTTTTTTTTAACCATTGAATTGGTTGATATTTTACATGTAAACCTCATTCCGTGCAATGATCATACCCTGAAATCATATTGGCCCTGATATAAACGGTAAATAGCTTAGTCGATATGGAATTGCTTCAATCTGGAGTTCAAATTTCTCTTTAAGATGCATCTTGCAGATGTATAGACTACTAAGCTGATGGCGGAATCAAATGACGTAAGATTCCGTCAACAAAACTTAGAACTCCACTTCGGACGCTTCAAAATATGTATTTTTACGAAGTGTTCTTCACCATTTCTCCATTCAGCCTCCTCAGAAAAAAACTGCTTCTCTGAGGTTATGAGTATGGTTGACAAAAACAAGAACCTCGCAATGGCTGTACATGAATGCAATTGGTCACATTTTTATGTTTTCTTAAAACCTGGTTCAGAAAATTAAAAATCCATAACTACTAATGGCAATGATACAGGTCTAATGTAATAGTCATTGAACTCTGACTTCGAAAATATGTTGGTTTGAAAATATACACAAATGTTATTTGTATTTTAGAAAACAGATGTATTCAATGCTTTGATATAAAAATATCTGAAATTTGAGCTTCCGAATTTTAACCAAATACGAAAAAAATAATCAAACAAAATCTGTACGTAAGATTTGTTGTAAATCTCCGATTGAACCACTACACCGTTTCGTATGCACACTTGAATTTCATTTCCCCTTTTGGTTCGGAACTGCAACAACAATACCGAATGACAATATGTGGTTATTAAAATCAATTCGTCTATTTATTTGTGCAATTTATGAAGCATGTGCTGTGTAGTCGGTTCGATTCAGCCGAAGCACGTTGAATTGATATGGAAAATGGTAAATTTTACTGCATTGCCGCGGGCAAGCAAACTCTGATGGTCTTAGCGTGGTAAAATTAAAATTAAATGGAGTGAATCATAGAAATGGAATCAAGTATGGTGCCAATAATGAGGCACAGAAAGTAAAACGTAAGTAACTTGTGTGCATTGCAAATATGCCGATTTTTATATGGTCCTTGTTTGTCAACACCGAATGGAAATCGTCCATATTACCTTAAAGTTTGCCACGCTTGGATTCTCTGAGAACTAAATGCCGATGAAAAAAATAAACACAAACGAGCACCGAGCACAGAGTATAGAGACGAAGCACACGCACAGCTTCAATACCGATCACAGTGATATAGACACATTTTGTAGCCATTCCACATACACTCACCGGTTCGAATCGAAAACTCATTCGCCGGCACATTTACTTAATTAAATTCTTTGGTGCAAATTCGATTTTATACGGTTTTTGCATTTTCTAGTATTTTGCACATTGTAGTGCAAATTGCAAACCGTATTTTCTTTATTTCGTCGAGAGATGTTGTTGTCGAACCCAGACTGATGTTTGATGGGCGATGCAAACAAGTTATCAACAATTTCACTTGATATTTACATAATCATTTATCGAAATTGAAAGTGTAATGGTCTTTGTCTCAATTCAAGCAAACAACCGAAAAAGGTTCAGCGATTCACTGTTTGCCATTGAATTATAATCTATAACGGAAAAAAATCCTTCAACGCTCAATACGGAACTCTTTCGAAAATTGTATTTAAAAAATTGAATTCAGTCAACAGTAATTATTTGAGTGTGCAAAAAAGAAAAATCCAAACGTTACAATGTCGAATCTATTGATAAAAATGCGCTACAGTCTCCAATGAATGAATGTGAATTGCATGCGAATCAGTTCGATGCAATACGTATTGTCGTAAAATGTTCGTTGCCCAAAATCGTTGAATGCCAAATGGGTGAAAAAGAAGAGAAGAACCACACATTCACATATGATGAAAAATCCGTTCCATTGTTACGGTTTTGTTTGGCTGAAGTGTATTATGTTCGCACAGTGTGAATAAATACATGGAAATAATCCTCTTTCAAAATGTATGTGGAATCCTTTATTTGTGTTGTTGTTGACTTTGTGTGTGTGTGTGTGTGATTTAAAATGGGTCGAGTGCAAAAAGAATACTGAGATGAGTTGAAGCGCGTTATTTGTGATTCATTTCCGGCGAATTGCCGATCAAACGCAACGTCTAAATATTTTCACTAGATTCATGTGCATGTGGATCGTTCACGCTCTCTCTGTCTCTGTCTCTTTCGCCCTCTCATGTTCTCGTTCTTCGTTTTTTTTCGCATCTTTTTCTCTCTTTATTTGTTTATCATAACATACATTCCGTACGTGTTGAGCTGGATATGATGAGGGCGCGTCAATGATTCCCTCAGCAACATTTTCACTCCGTTCGCATCTTGGCATTTTGTTATCGATTTCACTTTGCTTCATGCCCATGAAGCTAACAAAATAAAAATGCCGTTTGAATAAATGTTTGAACTGTTTTGATCTAACCCAGATATTTTTGGTCGGTTGGTATTCAGAACATTCATGTGCCAATGAAAAGAAGATGATTGAGACGACAATAAAATGTAAAGAGCGCCCCCCCCTCCCCCTTTGGCGACAGTGAGCACAAGAACGAGATGCAAGAACTTTCACTTCCATTCTTTGAGCCATATCGGTTTGATGGCTGTTCATGCATTCAAAATGTGATTCCACTTGTTATTCATTTGCAAAACGGTTTTGAATTCGTGTTTCTTTTTTTGCCGTTTGCGATTTGACTGAGCGCCTCGGATTTTTCTCACCATGCAAACAGAATGATAAAAAAAATTCATCCCGTTTGCACACCATTGTATTTTTACTACTTCAAATCGTGGACTTAGTTTTATGTGGCATCGCATTTTCGTTTCTATTCTTTGTGTATTGTTGCTTGAGATATTGTTGCAAATTTGTTGTCGATTGATTCTTTGTCAAGCGAATTGAATAGCTATGCTTTATACTGTATCTTTTTCACGTTTTTCGCTTTCTTCGTCTTCGTCTTCGTTTTCGTCTACATTCCGTTCGCCTGGCTCCCGTGCGTACATCTTTATTTTCGATGCTTGGCATCCGTGATAAAGGGTGCCAAATACACCGATTTCAGGCGCAAATAAATTGATTCAAAAGCAATCGACAAAGTTTCTCTTCACTGTATTTGTTATCGAATAAATATTAAGGCACTGCGGGCACATAAAGATATTTTAGAAGTGATATAAGCTTCCTAGCGTGCAAACATACCGATCATTTTGTTTTTTTTTTATCAAAAAAATGTGTTTTTGACGACCTTTTTTTGTAGCATTTAACAAAAGCAGGGACATACTGCATTCATGCGATTGTGTATAGGGATTTTTCCCCAGTTTCACATCTTATGCAAGAAAAGAAAAATCGTGATATCATTTAGTTCATGCACTTCAAAAGTGATATTGTTGAATGAGTCTTTGGAATAATTTGCGCTTTTGTTTTACTCAACACTCTTCACTCAAACGTGGAAAACGCTGGGTATGTTGGTGTGGGACAAGCAATGAAGACGCATTCCATGCGAATTTCCACTTGAAAGTTATTGTACGAATGTCTGCCAAATGATAAGATTACGAAAATGAAATGTGTTACTTTATGCACGTACAATATCCTATTAATCAGCTTATTTAAAATAGATTCGAGAAATGACAATGAAAAGATGTGGCGCTTGAAGGAAGTCAAATGTGGCACTCACAGGCTCACAAGCTCACGTGTAATCATCCATTGTTTCAAGCCAGCCGTTTGTTTGTGTTTGACTAACCTCGAAAAAAAAGATTCTCTAGATTCACATTTCAAGATGCCCTCCCATGCAGAGGCTTGCCTAGGCGTAGTTTGTATGTCATTTTATTTCGGTTTTCTTGTGAAAATCTCGAGAGCAAATGAATTCCTCATTTTCACATTTCAACAACGATGACGCCCTGAACGGTTCTATTTTGTGAATGGGTATGAGATAAAATATTTTTCGTTCAATTTGGCTGTATCACAATGAGCTGGCTCAAATCAACGCGTTCCCTCTCTTGAACAAAAACACAATGCACTGAAAACTGTTGTCTGGCATATCGCCCGACCACTGACTGCCGAAACAGTACCGAATAAATATACTGCTGATGCGTTAACATAATCTTCATTTTACGATTATGATGGAATTATTCTTATTTATTGTATTCGCACAATGTAATTGTTCCCAGAGATTTTCGTGGCGGCTACACAAATGCCTGACAATATACGTGCCCTCGTGCCTGCATTCTAAACGGATTGGCGATAAATACTGTATTATGAACGATAATTGCTTATAATGGCAATAGCTGTGTCGAGTGTATGGCGTATGAAGTGAACACGCCAATATGCAACTGTGAAATAGCCATTTAGTCAAAATCACATCAGAACATTCGATTATTTTATTATGACAAATCAAATCTAACACCTTCGCTTCAAAGTTCATACAGTTTTTTCAATTTCACAGGTATCGACATCACTTTTTGTCTTTTCTTTCAATAGAAATTTCTATTCTTATAAATTATGATACTTGAGGTTTAAAACGGGAGTTTCGTATTTTTGCTTGTTTAAAGGTTCATTTCGAATTCATTTTTTTTTTTTTTTAACGCATTCAACGAATTACTCTGAAACTCATGAACATCAGCTATATCTAAATTCCAGGGACATATTTAAAATATTTTATTGATTTAATGACCCAATACAATATTCAAAAAGAAGACACAGAGTTCGATTCAATTCAGATATGCATTAGAAATATTGATAATAGTATGGTGAATCCACCTTTTAACGTAGAACGTTTTCAATCACATCGAATGTTAAACAGTTTTTCCTCGATTTTTCCCAACCAAAAATTGCTATGTGTCTCGACATTTTCTTCATTGAATTTATTTCACGTTTCCTTTTTCTCATTCTTCGAATCGAACTCATTTGATTGTGTCGTTCTTTCTATATCAGTATATATATATATATATATATATATAAATATGTGTGTGTGTGTTTTTTTTTTTGGTTTTACAGTGTTTTTCTCTCTTTTTGTCATTTCGCAGTATCTCGTCGTTTGTTTTCCGAATTGTGTGTGTGAGTGTGTATGTTTGTGTGAATGTGAATGGTTGATATTTTCCGTTTGCCATTTTCATCGTTGACTGCCTTCAGCAACAACAGTAACGACAGCAAGCATCACACAGCAAAAGCACATTCACTGACAACAAAAGGTATAAAATAAGAAAATGGAAAATATGACAAGAAAAAAGCGAAAAAGACAGTGAGAGCTGTGAAAAAGGTTCAGCACAACAACCGACTACAATGGCAGCCAACGACGAAAATAAAGAAATGAATAGGGAAAAATGTAAGACAAGCATCAGGAAAAAACAACACCCATCGCCAAGACCTCCCATCTTGCTCATATCAAAACCAACCTACACAGTGTCGTCGTTTCTGTGGCGCTCACCAAATAATGTGATGATAAAAAGAGGAGAAAAAAAAGAACGAGAATAAAGCATAAACGGTGGCGACAAACCGTACCCAAAATCACTGGCATCTATCAAACAAATAAGAGAAAAACACTCGAACAAAGAGAATATGAACCAATTCAAAATAAAAGAACTCAAGCACAAATAACATCGGAATATGACAACTCGAAGTGCAAACTCACTTTGCCATTCTTACATTTTGGTCTTTTACTTGATGTGCAACATTGAGCTTGGTGTGATGAGAATGTGTTAAAGTCCCGATGAAACTGGTCGAAAATCAAATAGAAATCGTTGATAATTTTCAATAATTTCATTTGAAATGTTGTGACAAATAAACGCTATTCACTAGCCATTGACTAGAATCGGATATTAACAGCTGCCCTTGGATCATCCTTTTTACAATTGACGACTCCCAAGATTTTCACATCAAGCTACCTACTTTTGTTAAATGTTTGGTCTCGTTGAATTACCATTTATTTGCTTGCAACTTTTTTTCGGGAATATTTGTTGGCTTTTTATTTGATTCATTGTCGCCAATTGCGCGGACCATTTGATTACGTGCACTTATTCGCGAGTCTTCAACTGAACGCTTCATTTGTAGACAATTGTCGTATTTCTTGTTAAAGGTAATTAAGAGGTATTCTTCGTTTGCACAAAACTTTGGTCGAAGACTTTTCTTCTTATTTTTTTTTCTATCGCACTCTTATCACACTTACTTATCTTATTGTGTGCCATTTACTTTCTGATTTTCTTCTCTCTTTTTTTGTTTGCTTCACTTTTGCAAAATCAACGTAAAACGAATATCGAACGATTGCTCGTTTTTATTTCCTTTTGTTTTGAATGTATATAGCATGAAATTTTATGTTCTTTTGCCTTGATTTCCATAAGTATGCCAATAAAATGATAAAGCAAAAAAAAGAGAAATTGCGAATGAGTGTCATTGACAGCAAACATTGATAATAAACAAATCGAAATCAATGGAACATCATTGGACCGATCGCATCGAGAAATACTCCATTTTTTCTGTAATTCACAGAATATTAGTGAGAATTGGCTTTAAGAAGACGCTTCGAAATATCGAAAAACTTTTTAAGATCATAATGACGAGAATACCCTATAGAAATATAAGGAGTTAAACATGCTTGGATCAAAAATATGAACATTTTAAGCGCTTTTTTGTTCAACAAAAAAAGCACATTTTCAAACCAAATTATTATACATAACATATATGTTAAAATTCAAATGGAACGAAATTCCAAGTGTTTTTTTTGTTAACCATAATTGGTTCAAATATTTTATCCCTTTGGGGGCTCACGTGATGAATTCATTATGAGATTCGAGATTAATTTTGCAAATATTCTTTCGTCCAAACAAATTCGAGAGAATGAGAACTGAAAACATACAACAAAATAATAATTACGATGCAATGCTATTAAATTTTCTGTTAAAATTGAATGATCTGGATTGCACATTATAGTCATTCTCCGTGCAACAACAAACAACACCAACATGGCATTGAGACATATTTTTTTTTCAACACGCTCAATACGCTCTGTTTTATTTTATTTGCTGTGGCACGCAAAATAACCTTTTATCGTATTACCGGCATATGTACGCTTGTTACCCTAATTGTTAATTACTGACACTTTTTTTTCTCTCTCCTGTAACGATAGACATCACGATTTTCCAGTAACAGCTCACACCATGGCTGCGTCTATCCCACACACACACACACACACACACACACACACACTTTGCATTTATGTATGTAACAGTAAAACGCCACAATAGTGTATGAGAATGAGATAATAACTTTTACACGGCAACTGCATTTTCCATTATATCCAATGAAAACTAGACACAACGCGGACGACAACAACGAATGCCGTTGCGATGATATTTCTCGTTATTGTCACTCACTGTGTGCGCCAGCCGCATTATTTTCATCACTCATCGAAATTGTTTATTTTTTCTTTTTATTTTTTTTATTTTTGCTGCTGCAACGTCGCATGGAGCCTCTCGTATGCCTTGGTTTTTGTTTGATTTTCTGTGACTGCAATTTCAGTGGCTTTGCTTCGAAATAACGAAATTCAGTAACAACGATTATGATGTGGATGGCAACCCAACCATATTCCAGTTAATTTTTAGTTGCAGGGCAAATCAAAATTTTTACGCTAGTTTTACTTTAAATCGAATTTCATCGAATTTGTCCACAATTTAATTTATTTTTGTCTGCATTTGGTATCGTTTTTAAGCGTTGGATCCTATCAATGAATATCACAATTGCATTTATGCACGTGACAAATCGATTGCTTGCCACAATTCACTTGTTCAAACATTGACATCTCTAATTTCAACCTATTTTAGAAGTTCTTCTTACTTTCCTTGACCATAATTCAGGCAGTAGACAAATTGAAATGTTACACTGTGGAACACAAAAAAGAAACCTAGAGTGCGCATATATCAGGTTTGATAGCTATCGGCCATACGAACAATGCCCCATGCTCAGTTTTTCTAGATCAAATCGTGTTTTCGAGAAAAAAAATCATTACCCGAAAAATCCGGGTATACAGGGAATTTTTTTTGTAAAGAATAATGTTCAATTTTTAGCCGAAATTGGAATCATTTGACAGTTCATGTATAAACACTATGTAAAAACAGTGGCAACACTTATGTATTTCTCATATATTTGTAAAATGATTCCAAAGTGTTCATTATTCTTTATTGTTTTTTTTTGGCCCATATTTGTTGGAAATAGTATACAAAGTTCGAATAAAGCGAATAGGAAACGATTTTAAAATATTTCAACAACAAAAAAATCAGAAAAATTTGCGCGGAGAGCAAACATCACTCAGCGGTTACATTTTTTTGAACATATTTCGATTCGAAGAAATACTTTTCAATACTTCTGGAACTAGTAACGAAGTGACACATCAGTTCATTCTGAAATGGGCCTATACTTTGCGAGAAATTTCGATTTTTGGCTAGAATTATTTAAACTTTTTGGTGAAAATTCAACCCCCAGAGCATAAATCGACCGTTAGTTACACGTAAACTTTAAAATTAAAATCGTATTAAATGTCAAAGTCACTCATTGAGGCTTGCTGACACTATTTTCTATAAGAAATATAGTGATGTCTGCTCTTCGCGCAAAGAACCATGCTTGACAGTTCATGTAAAACAATCCAGTTTGACGTTTTCATTTGATTTACATTGAGACTTGAGCTGAAGTCTTCGTCATTGAAGAATCAAATGGAAATGTCAAATTATTAAACTTTTGGTCATCGTTCTTTTCAAAATCGTTTCAAAGAATATTTCAAAATCGTTTTCTATTCGCTTTATTCGAACTTTGTATACTATTTTCAACAAATATGGGCCAAAAAAACAATAAATTTACAAAAAACGAGGAAGTTTTTTTTCCCAGTATACCCGGATTTTTCGAAAATGAATTTTTGTTCCACAGTGTTATATTATTGTATTATTATCACAATATATTGGTTTTCAATTGTGTTGACTCAACTTGACATCGTATCATTGTATCGTGAATCGTATTTGAAATAATCCCAACTATTGATACATTAATTTCCATGGTAAAATATGAACATTTCACGTTTTTTGAAATCTTTTCAACTGAAATACATAAAGTTTTCAACAAATGTTGTGTGCATGCATAAATAATATCAAGACGACGATCACGCGTTACAACAACAATAACACGTACGTTTCTTTTTGTCTTTCAACGTGTGCGAATCAAACGCACTCTATGAAGAAGTGAATATTTGCTGTTCAATCTTTCTTATGTGAAGCGCAACCGTCGTATCAAGATTTGTTGAAAAGTTCACCAGTTTCTAGTTGAAAAGATTTCAAAACACATGAAATGTTCATATTTTACATTGAGAATCATGAGAAAATTAGATGAATAGTTCAATTTGAAAAGACGTTCAAACAATAGGCCCCAGAATCAATTGGATGAAAATGGTTGTTCTTTTCATCTGTACGCTATTCAATTATTGCAATACACAATTTCCAATTTTCTCGTTGAGCATGGCAAAAAGACGCAATCAACTTTTGTGCGCTACATTTTTGTGAAAACTAATTAAGAAATGTCGATGTGCAATATGTTTCTACTCGAATTTCAGCAAATCGGTTGATTCAAAAAGCTCAACAATTCCTTAATTTTAATATCTCTGCATTCATTTTCACCAGAGCAGTTTTATGCAAAAATAAAAACTTAAATCAGCAAGAGTAATTGAATCTAGGGGCTTATGTGTCAAGCGAGTCCCACGATTCTTTTGCAATTCCCTTAGTATTAAAGCGAGACCTGCGAGTTCCTATGATGTTATACAATGGGACCCGCAAGTCCTGCGAGTCCCTGCGAGTCTTACGCATATTAATACTATGTTGTACGAGTCCATACGAGTCCGAATGACATTTATTAGATTTTAAAATGACAAAAACAGATTTTGAAGTATTTTCAATTCAGTCATAAATAGTTCATCATTTCAACTGTTTGTTTTGTGTATTGTACCACTTGTTAAAACATTTCATTTAAAAAAAAAGGAAAATACAGAGAAATTTTCAGGCGAAAGAGAATATTTTTTCAATATTGAATTCTAATTTGGGCATTGAAATTCCAAGAATTGTTAATAGTTCATTGTTTTGCAAGTGAAATGTCACACTTTTTTATAATGGCAACGAAAATCGATAATCAAATGGTTGAAAACAAATGAAGAGATTTTTTATTTAATAATATTTGCGTTAAAACTTTTTCTCTTTGTTTTGTTATATATTATTATTTGACTTATTTAATAATCGAAAATGTATAAATACATTTGTAGTTTTGCATCGTATACAATTTCAAACGAACGTGTATTAGTGAAATGATGAATTGGTTGGCAAAAAGTCTCGCTTGGACTCGCACGGAATCGCAATATTTGTGACTTTTTGCATAGTATTTGAACGTAGGGACTCGCGTGGACTTTCATATAAAATATACTGAAATTTGCGAGTCCTGCGATTCCTCAGCGAATTTGTACGATTCCCGCGATTCTTTAGCGATTCCTTAGCTATTTCGCACGATTCCCACGATTTTTTGCGAGTTTTCTTGGGAATCGCGCAACTCAGAAGCCCCTAGAATTGAATGAAATGGAAGTTTTCAACTTCAATCTATAGAGTGCAGTGATGTCAGTATTAAACACCAGTAATTGAAATGGAAAAGTTGTTGTGCAAGACATTTTTGACGGTTTAATATTCGAAGAAATTTGAAAGTAAAGGGTGAATTTCTTGCAGCCATTGATTGGGAAGTAAATAACTGTTTTGGCATGATGAAAACATCATTTCCCACGCATTGAACAGATATTACTAAGTTTCAAGTAGTTATCTTGCTAATTACTTGGATAATTTTCTCAATATTTTTACACTCAAAATGGCAGAATTTAATACTAAAAAAGACACCGAATAATGTTCATTTTCTTTTCTTTTTTCTTTTTTTTTTTAAACTTGTATTCGATGTTCCAAATAACCCGAATAATAATATTCATTAAAAACAAAGTTTGTATTTTTGGCAAAACTGTGAAACAACCGAAATTGCTGGAGTGAGAACACCAAACAAAACTCCACTCGCTCATAAACTACATGCAGATTGCATCAAGCAGAAAATTTGAGTTTGTGAATTTATTTGTGGTTGTGTGTTTTCTTCTGCAGATTTGGTGAGAAGAAGACGGTGTCGTTACGGTGCTTTACACTAAGCGACATAACGACAATGCACACGATAAAGTTTATACCATATTGTGATATGGGAGAGAGAATTTATTGCTTATGGAAATTAATTTCTGAAATGAGAAAGTGGATTTTGATGTAATGGCAACGCAATTACAAAACTGACGGGAATAAATGCTACATGGATAAATACATAACTGTAAATTATTTCCTCATGCGGTAACGTGAAAAACAACGGCAACGATACGACAACGCGAAAATTTTCGAAAAGTGGTACTCTGATGCAAGTGTACGGAACGAATCAGCGCTGAAAAAAGTGCAATTCAATATTACTCTTTAGGAAGTCTCCAAGTGCATGTTTTATCTAAAGGAACTCTGAAAGTATTACTCCTGGTTGGCTGAATTCTGTTATATTTTTTGTTTTCATATCGAATATTGGATTGTGGAATAGTGCGTTGAATTGCAGAATCTATTAATTTTAAGTTAAGAACAAGGGAAACAAAAACGAACTGTGAGATTTTATTACGATTGTAATTTCAATTAGCCCGAAATTGAAAACAAACTGTATGAACTATGATTATTATTAAAGAAACTTTTATCTCTTTCATCAATGATGATTACAAAATTAATGAACAAGGTTCACCAAAAGAGGCAAGCAGCGTTCACGTTTTTGAATTTGAAAACTGGAGTAAACGCAAACAAAATTTTAAATATTCGAACTCATTACAAATGACGGTAATTTGGCTAAACTTAAAATTGACATTTCGAGCATGTTTTTAACCATCTACAAAAAGATGAACTGGTCGATTTTCATAAAAATAAAAAAAAGCAAATTTATCATCCAAAGTATTCCATTAGAATCCATTTCGTTATTGTAATTGCCATAAATAATTAATTGAAATGTACTCCAAGTAAAGTGACGAAGTGATGACCGCCAAGCAACGCAACCATCCTCGCATTGTCATCAAAAAGTCAGCAAAGACATACATACATACAGTAACAGTACATTGTTTACATAGACTTTTTCCACCGGGCGGAGTACATCCATTCCAAAACTCCATTTATATCGAGCGATTTGCTTAAAACCAAATTAATTGGTGTTAAAAGGAGTTGAGTTTTGACGATTGAATAATAAACTTCACGATCCTAGTAACGATCCCATGAACATTTTTATGCGATGAATTCAACTGACAAATCTAAATAGAACTATGGATATCAATGTTTTTTTTTGGCTCAAATAGAAGACCAATGATACTTTTCAAATAAATTTCGCATAACCCTCCCAAATCTCAACTCTTATGACAACTCGTGACAACCCATGACTGATCATGTACGTCTACTGCTGACGAAATGTCAAATAGCTTCTGTGAAAATAGAAACAACGTTTTAGTATCAAATAATTGTGCATTTTTTTTGAAATTATAATTAATTACTGTATAACCTTCATTATGTGTTATGTATTCTCTCTATCTCTTCAAAAAGAAACAAAAACATTTTTCACGAACGGCCGTTTGCGAACAGCCGTTTTTGAACAACATTTTGGGCCAAAAGGAACCAAGGTCATTGTTTGCGAACAGCCACCTTTGGTCAAAAGTTTGTCAAACTGTTTATGGTTCCATTTTGGTGGTTTTTTTTATTTCATCCATAATCATTTTTTGAATCCGGAGCGATGTTCGTGTAAAGTCCAATTACGTTCGTTGACATCACTAATTTGGATGTATAGCCTCGGATCAAGCAAGGATTCTTGCCGAATCACAAATATTCAAATTGGCCGTACTAATAAAATGACATCTCTACAGAAGTATAAAAGATTCACGATTCTAATACTACACACATTTTGTCAAATGAAGTGTACGAAACAGGAACCACATACAAAGGTTGCGCTGCTTTTATTAGCAACCACACATTTTTGACCGTGAACTTCTCCTTCTGGCTGAGGCGAGTGAAAAAAGAAATATGTTAGAATCAGAATATATAAAGGCTTTTCTTGTTTATGTCGTTTAATAATCATAGTGCTTGATCAAAAATAATTTCTCTGAATCTTTCGTATTCGTTGGGTTCGGAAATTAAATTCTATGAACTGTTGATTATTTTTCATTTTAGATGGTTGTCTAGCCCTAGTTTTTATGTTGTGTATAAAGACTTAGTTCCTTAAACAAAAAATCACTGAAGGTTTTTAATTTTTATTGATATTTCATGAATGTTTTAAAAATCACAAAAATTCACATCAGCTTTTTTCTACAATTGATATTTGTTTTCATCTAGGTTTTCATAAAAAATAATCCTTGTTCCGAGAACTTTTCTATTTTTGTGTCCCAAAAAAATTGTTCAATTATTTCTCATGCGTTAAATTACTGTTTGGCAAATGGTTCAATTCACTAATAATTCGCAATAAGCCAGGCGAAGTGATAAAAATTATGTTGACACCATTTGTGTATTTCTCTATGAAAGATTTGATTTGACCTCAAAATAATATAACACCCAACAGCTCCCATAATAATCAGAATAATATCAAAATCAACACGTTTTTCAATACAAAACCGCCCAATCAATAAACTAAAAAAGGGCATTCGAAATTTTATTTTCTTAGCACGTCGCATGAATTCCCCCTTTTTTTCTTTGTGCGATCTATTTTGCGCAGAAATTTCTAAACTAACAATAAAAAATCATGCAGACACGTGTGTATGATTTGTTTATTTGGAAGATATTTTATTCAAATATCGCACTTGACAATAAGCGAAAACTATTGTAAGCCCTTTGTTATTTTATGATTGTGGTGTAAGTCACGCCAACAATGTAAAGCCTCCGAAAACAAACGCTGCGAAAAAAACCATAGCTAAAGTAGAAAAATAATGAACGTAATTTCCGTCCTTGTTTTAATAGGCATTCAAGTCATCGTTTTTTTCACACTTTGTCTTCAAAATAATACTCACTTACCAAAAAAAAAAAAAAAAACATAAAAAGAGCTGCGCTCTCTTTTTTGTCCCCCAGTTATCATCGAAGTCGGAAGTGGCACACGCACATAGATGGTACAGATATTGGTCGGTGGGTCTGGGTTTCATAAGCGCAAATCATGATAAAAGTGTTGAAGAAGATGCAAGTCCATATCACAGTGTCAGCTACTACCGACGTTGTTTGCTACACGTTTGTTTCACTTCAGATCTATTTCATCTTCTTCCTGTCAGCGTTCAACATATAAAAGCGCATTTGAGTGGCTTAATCAACGTTTTGTTCATATTATTGTTGTTTATTTGGTGCTCTTTCATTGCCAATGAGTGAAACATTTGTATATCTACCAGAGTGACAACATTCGTGCCCGTCTCTCTTACTATTGTGAAATGAAGAGTAACAGTTAGCGAAGAGTACTATATTACGAAGCTATGAATCCATTTTAAGAGAGAAAAAAGGAGGAACGAAGTGAGAATAAAAAAAACGTCAATTTTTCTTTTTTTTGCGACGATAATAGAATTATCATTTGAAGAAAGAAGACAGAACAAGTCAACCGCCTTTGCCAAATAAAGTACATAATGTGATTCAGTAAGGAGCTTATGAAACAAATAAAGATAAAACTAAGCCGAAGAGAAGACCAACAATAAAAGCCTACTTTTCCACACTTACAATTCAAAAGGAGCTGAAAGTGACCGTTGGCTTTAAAAATTTACGCTTTTGATGGTGCGCCTCAATATTTCGATGTCATTTCTTTTTAAATCGAATCTAAAGAAGTGGCACAAGAGCATCATTTGAATCGGCCCGCAGCATATAATCACTTCATCATCTTTAACAATCATTTCATTTCGATTGTTGCTGATCCAACGGATTCATTGCGCTAATCTTTCTTTATTTTACTTTAAATTTGCATTTACATTCGTTGCATGAAGCAATAAAATTAAAATTTTGGCCGTATTCAAGAAAAGTGCTCCAAAAAAATGTGAAGATTGTATGCGTGTCTTTGAAGTTCGAATGATTCATTTTTCGAGCGATTTTTCTATTTATTTGCTGTGATATTCTTCCATTCTACCGTTGGCACCAGTGTGACTTATCAAGGTCTTCTACGAATTTTGATTCAAGAAAACATTTGTACGTTTTTTTGTGTGTGCAAATAACCAAATTATGGATTGCAGTTTGTGTTTGCTTGGATTGTTTGCTCATAAATTGACAATACACCTATTGATGAAGCCCAATAGTCACGGTAACAAGCAACACAACAAAAATCATTGCACTATTCGGAAACCGCCTATACAAGTAATTTATTTTCAATTTAATCATTTTGGCAGGGAATCAAAAGTCTTTGAATACGCATTGATCATACCATCATAATGCTTCTAGATGAATAGATCAACAAATTGGATTGACACAATGAAGGCACCACCCTTCGCATCCACTTCTATTGTTCATTTGAAAACAATTGAATCAAATTTTGAAACAGTTTCGCCTTATCACCAAACTCATTTTCACACACACACACACACCAGCATCCCTCCATTTAAATGTGCTTCATGCAACATTTCTTTTATTTTTCATGCAAATTTAATTAATTACTTCTTCATTTTTAAAAAGGAAAAAAAGAGGCTAAAGTTTAAACTTTTCATGAATTTGACCTGAAAACTGAGTTTACGTATATCTATGGAAATACTTGAAACATTTGTAACAAATCAATTCAAACAATAAAAAAATTCTTTCAAATTGGTGACTTATTTTTTTTTATTTATATGAATCAACTTTAAGCACAAAATCGCTTAATTTTCCGATGAAACAATGAAATTGATTGTGCTCGTTGATTTGCTATTCATTTCAATTGGAATCCCCGTCATATAATTCACTCCGTCGATCAAAAGTGGTCAGAAATATAGGAAAATGATGACGAATTTGTGAATATTATGTCAACAACGTGTCATGTTTCGTAATCATCAATCACAAAGCACTTGAGTGACTGTGAAGATTGTTCCCTTCTGAACACTTTCCATATGAAAATTGAAAACCTTCGCTTAGAGTCAAATGGTTTTTTTTTCATATCCTCTTTCACACAAGCCGTATGTTATATGTTCTGATTTTTTGTTCGCTTGCGGACTGAAACTCAAAATGATTTTCTGTGGACGTGCTATTCGTTTAACAACACCATGATGATTAATACGCATACGAGTTAAACGCACTAAAGATGAGGCTCAAGATACTATTGGCACCCTTGTGCCAAACGTTCCCCTTCACGCCGCATACTGTTCACTCTTCGCGATGTATCAATTCGATAAATGCACTGAATAGTAACGCTTGGTGTGAGAATTATAACATCCCTGTTGAGTTGTGTAAACAGTTACAACCCCTTTTAATACAATATAAATCGCTGCAAATATTTTCAATCGGGTGCTTGTGTGTGCGTTTAGTATCATTTTTATTGTGTCGACGATTAGGTAAATCACTACTAATTCATGGGGTTGACTGTGTGATGCCGTGTACACAATATACATTGCACACTCACTTGATCAGCCATGCGGTTAAGTCGCACATCTCTCTTACGTCAGTTTACAGGCATGACAATTGTGATTTAATGCATTTTCGATTTGCTTAAAAACCAGACCAAATGCGATTTGATGCTGGATACGGATCGATCGGAATTATTTGTTTATCTTATCATTTTTGTGGTTTTTGTTTTCTTTTCTTTTCTTCTCCTCGTCCAATGAGTTTAAAAGTGAATTTGAATGAATCGATACATGTCGATGAATATGAAGCAGCAATTCAAAGTAGTTTTATGCACATTACATTCAAGCCGATTTCAACGGTTGAAATCAACTTTTTGAATTATTTATTCTTTTTTAATTAATTTTCAAATTTAAAGAGGAATAATCAAATCTCAATTGAATTGATAAGAAATATGATTTCTTGAAACATGTGAATTCCATTGTCCATAGACTCAGGACACTAATGAAACCAATTGTATGCGAACATATCGATTATAATAACATACCTGTTTTTGAAATCAATTTTTCGTAAAATGGGACATACGTTTTTAATTATTCGATTTAGATGTTTTTGTTCAAGATAATTCGGTTTTGAAACATAATCCATTTTACTGGTAATAGGTAACTATCTCTGATCTAGTTGACTAAAGTGGCCACAACAGATTTTCCAAATGTCATCGAAAATTGTTCAATATTCATGAAGATTCTTCCAAATTCTATCTATGTTGGTTCTAAAGATTTTTAACTTACCACAGAAGTCTCACAAAATAGTATTGTTAAATAAAACGACAAAAATAACACCAAAAAATGCAGTCGGATTCAGTTCATTTTCAAAATTACTTTGTTTTTATTTAATTACCTGATTTATGAGTTTAATGTCACAATTGATTTTTTGATAAAATAACATGAATTGCTGTTTCACTGATTTAAATGAATTGCTATGCTTTTATTGAAACTAAAATTTAAATGTTAATTCTAGGTTTTTGTGTATCGTTCATAGTAAAAATGATGAAATGTATCCTGTTATAAAATCGATTCGCTTTTTTTTTCTCGTAAAAATTACGTATTTGATATTTTGTTTTCCCAAAGTCCATTTATCTAACTTTTCGATGCGCATTTCACTTGAACCGATGAACTGAAAAGAGTGCACATGTATTGACTGTGTATTCTATTTACCACGTACAGGAATGAATTGAAAAAAAAAGTTGTTAGAAGAAATCATTTCAAACCAAAAATTAAATTCTTGGCTAAATATAAACATGAAAGAAGTGTTAATTCAATTGCAGTTCATAAAGACTTTGTAAATATGGATTGAAGTTCCCTACATTCATGTGCACTCAAACAAGTTGATTTCACTATTTTCTGCTTCAATTACACATGTTATTTACGATTGCGGACACAATTTTTCTTTGAATGTGTTTTGGGTACTTGTAAAAATAGGCTCCGACTAGAGGTGTATTTAACCTCCAGAAATCTTCCACATTTTCATGCATTTTCTCAGATTTGAGCGGAGAACCCGATTTGTGGGTCATTACATTTTCCAACGAAGAAATTAATACTAGATAAAATTGACATTTTTCGTTAATTTCCAATCATTTCCGTGACTTTTATGCCACGGGCCACCCGACCATTCCCGCATCGGGAACCAATGTTGTAAAATTTATTTGAAACCTGTTGTAAATGGTATTTTTTTATAGTTTGACACACAAAATCGAAACGAAATTAATGAACAAATTTAGTAAACCAACGAAAAGCGAAAAATAAATAACAAAAAAAAAATCAGAAACTCAATTTGATTCATTTAAAGGTTTTAACCTACAAACATATTGAAAGTTTAAAATCAAAACTGCAATTGTGAACGATGAACCGGATATCGAAAAAAATGTCTGAATGTCTGGTGTTTGCCCAAAAACCGGCAAGAATGCAAAGAATTTGCACAATTACAGGAATTATCGAACCAAATGGACGGAACTAATTTCAACACATTTAAGTGTTGCCTTTGTTTCGCTTGATGAAAGCCGGGCGTTGCGTCAATTGATATAGTGCCCCGATAAAATTAACAATGGAAATTAGCCGTATCATTGTACTGTGCTGTGCTATGCTATGCTGTGTGTTGTGCTGTGCTATGCTGTGATGTGATGTGATGTGATATGACTGTGTTACAACATTCCCTCACTAAAACCGTATAAAACAGTGTCTGATTCATCATATGTTTTGTGCTTGCTGCATATATTGAATATTAACTGGAAAATTTCACACAGAGAATGTTTGAAGTGTACACTTAACGATCTCCAGTGGCTGACCCAGGATCAAAATGCTTTGGTTAAATTAATTCAGCTGTGTAAATACTGACATTTGTGTGCATGATTTGTTTGTTTACTCATTTTGTCGGTTTTTTTGTTCAATGTTGTACATTTTTGGCTTTTGATTTTGGGATTCTTGGTTTAACATTAAATTGCCACTTATGATAACGAAAAAAAAAACGTTCACATTATTCAAAATTACCACGAACGTTTGGTTATATCGTGTGATTTTGTTCGGTTTATATGCGTGCATATCTAAAACTTACAATTACCCCTAAAGATGTGTTTGTGTTGTTTAATGTGTGTGTTTGTGTGTGTGTGTGCATTGGTGGAAATTGCTGATTCCCATTTTAACATAAAATTTGATGTTTTGCTTGTGATTTCATTGTGATATCCTATAAGGTATTTGATTTTTTGTCATTTTCTTTTCTTTTTTTTCAATTGATATGAACGTTTTATCACAAATTATTTTTTTTAAGCAACAATTAAAACCGTACAATTTGTCGCGTGTTTCTCTCCCCAACATTTCGTTTCGCCTGCCTGTCATCGACATTTTGTTTTGCTTGTAAATTTTTCACTAATTTTAAAAATTGTAGTCATCAAATCAAAAGACTATGTTCCACACGCAACGATTTGCCCAATTTGGACAAAAATAGTATTCACCAATTTTCTAAAAGTGCAGTCGAAATGTTGATGGATTTTCAATATCTCGTAACTGATAACACGAATTCTACACAATTTTTTTTTTTTTTTTAAGTTGTACGCTTGTCAAACTTTGAAATCTAGAAGTGATAGACGGAGGTGACTCAATTATGTGACTCAGTTCCTCACGACCATATATCACATTTAGACTGATCGCAACTGTTTAGAAAAACGTACACTAGTTTCAATTTCGCGGTAAAAATGTATTTTGATGTTTGTTGTTGTTGTTGTTGTTTTATTTTTGGGCACATATTTGAGATGTTGTTCATTCAGGATATTTGAAATATACCTAATTTGTCGTTTGGATGCATCTCAAGTGATGTGAAATTTGTCTAGAAAATCGATGGTGTTTGCCGCCCACATTTGAACCATCTTAGACGGTTGGCTCAGCGCTGAAGCGCAACGGAGTTGGTCATATAACACTTGGCAGCGAATTTGTCGGCGTAACAGGCGATGGGCTTCGTTTGGATGGTTTCACACAGTATCCAACCGGTGATAATGATGATTGACTATCGCTGGGCACAATAGCCGCAGCGGCGGCAGCACTAGCAGCTGATGGACATCCACTGAAGTATCGCCATGGTGGATACAATGAACCGTACATTTGTTGAAGACGAGCCTGCAAATCGAGTGCTAGCGTTGTATCCAATGGTGTGGCGGGCAATTGATAGTGGCTACTCAATGGGAATGTTGATGTGCGATGTGGTAGGCCAAGTGTTAGCTCAAGTGACGAGGTGAATGGATATTTTGGTGGCAGATGTGGCACCTGAGCTGTTGACTGATGCTGTGGATGGTTTTGTTGCTGATGCGATTGCGAATCTTTGCCAGCATTTGTCATATGATGATGATGATGTGAATGAAGATGCTTCTGATGATTTGCTGGAATTTGTGTTTTCACCAAAGTCTTTGGCTTTCGACGCGGCCTGTATTTATAATCTGGATGCTCTTTCATATGAAGTGCTCTGGAGCCAAAATGATGAAATGAAATGTAAACATAGACAAAAAAAAATTAGCACAATTTCAATAGTACATTTTTTAATCCAAATCGAAATGATGTGGAAGAAAATATTTGTGGCCCACCGACGGCGATCAACTGCCAATATAATCTAAATGTGTCACCAAATCAAGTTCAACGTTACAATTTCTTTCTAAGCAATTTTATGAGTTCATGAACTCATTCGGTACATTTAATTCCAGTTTATTGTCCGTTCAATGAATCAAATGAGTCAGAATTTACTTAATCGATTCCATTTGCGATAAGACATTATTGGAGGCATGTTATAAACAATAATTGTGTGCAATAATTGAAATATAACGAAAAAAAAATCAAAACCGAATCCAAACTAAATCATTGTTTGCAATGAGTCGGTCGATGTTTACCTCAATCGTTTCGCTTCATCGATGAATGGACGTTTCTGGCATTCGGTGAGCAATTTCCATTCGGCTCCAAGCCGTTTTGAAATTTCCGAATTATGCATTTTTGGATTATCTTGAGCCATCTTCCTTCGTTGGCCACGTGACCACACCATAAATGCATTCATTGGACGTTTTATGTGATCCGTTTGATTTTTCATAATTATTTGTGACATCCTTTGCGCGCAAAATTAACGACAGTCAATCAAATAAAGAGGATTTTTCCTATTTACTATTATTGGATGTTCTTAAACTCTTTTACACTCAAAATGTTCGTAAAATCCATAAAATATTATTCACTCAGTTCATCATAAATATGCTAAAATACATCGAGACACTTTAAAATTCAGTCACACACCATTTTTTATCGTTTTTTTTTTCAAATTTTACGGTCAACAAACCAAAACTTATGAAGATTGCACAAATTACTTAAATCGCATCAGTAGATAGTTCATTCGATCTCTTGGGTGAGAATGTATGTGATTATTGCTTTTTTCAGATTTGTTTTTCCTGAGCACAAAACTAAAAGCACTAAAAAAACACGCCGTTCTAATAAACAAAAACAAGATAAATTACAGCTATCTTTTTATGAGCGCATTGCCCGATATACAACGCGTGTGTTGAGCCTTTTTTTCTCTCGACTGAATCAAAATAATAGAAAAAAAAACGAAGATCCTCTGTACAATGTAGACAAAGCACCCCGAGAAACTGACGATTATTTTAACACCACTTTGAACCACCGAGTTCAGAGACTAAATAAAAATCCCAAACAACTGTTCACGTCAACCGATACATAATAAATGCCATCGCCGTCGTGACAATGTGCAAAGTGTTGATGTGATATTGTGAATGGCGTGTTGACGCTAGCGACGATGATGTTGATGCCTTTTCAAAAATGTTAGGCAAGAGGCGCGCGCGAAATATTCACCGTTTTCTATTTTCACATAGTGTGTCCCATTGTTATTGGTGTTGTTGTCGTTTGTAGGCACAAAAAGGCGCATAAAACATACATCCACATGGTAACACCATCCAGTGCATTCTGAATGATCGGTAACACTGTCCGTGGCCGGGCCGCGATTTGTCTGTCGTTGGACGCCCCTCAATGAATATCTCCAAATCATGCACACAAAACATTACTTCTGAATCCGTCACAATTGAGATATTGGCGCTATTTAATCTTTATTTCAGATGACAGTTTATTTTGTGTGTGACTGTTGAAATGTCAATTTTAAAACACTTTCTGGCTTTCTATCAGTTTCGTTTTTGTGCTTCTACTTTTGTAAATTTTTAAAGGAATTACAGTAGGAAAGACTATATATCGAATGTGGCCCAACCGGGCAAATTGAGGTCCCTATACGGAGACATGTTTTTTTGGTATCACTCTGTTCGCCTATCTATAAAATACAGTGATGTTGATATTTTGATAATTTGCACAACACACACAGAGCCAGGGCAAACACATCGAAAGTCAAATCGATGTATGGCAAGCAATCTCATTTGCCCGATTGTTAGTGAGTGAGAAAGTGAGAAAGTGAAAGAGGGAAGGAGCGCATGAATATACACACAGATACATTAATCGGTTTGAATTGGCATAGAGCACACGCGCACACATGGTGAAAATGTGTACGACAATGGTATAGGTGAAATAGATATAAAAAAAATAGGCAAGAAGAAATGCACTCGAAGAAGACGGCGACAACGAGTGATCGAAGGAACAATCCTGTTGTTTTTTTAGCCAGAAAAATAATACTGATAATGTTTATCTATTGCTTATGCAAATAATGGAAACGAATGAATGCAAAGGTGAGTGAGTGAGTGAGTGAGTGAGTGAGTGAATGAGTGAGTGAGTGAGTGAGTGAGTGAATGTGTTTGTGGTGCGTTGCTGGTTTTTATTGTTGTTGCTTGATGGAGTCCCATTCACATTGGTGGGAAGTGATGATAGTCGTGGCGTATACACAAAAAGTCGAGAAGATTGCGCGTAAAAGCGAATAGCACAAACAATACCCGGAACAAAAGACATCTCCTCACCAACAAAAACGGTGAAAATTCCTATGAGCTTGGTGGTTCGTGCCATTTTATGAAAGGCGAACGATGCTGGTGTTTGTATGCGTTAGACAGAGAACGATATTGATTGGGTTGTGCATTTGCATTGTATTTTTCGCATAGCATTTCGGGTTCGCTTGAACGGAATGTTTAAATATGATGAGAATAAAGAAAACAAACCAATTTCGTGGAATGGAAAGCGTGGAGCGTATTGTCCGCAGGATGGTACAAGCTGCCATGAATACGACGCTAAACCAAACAAAATGAAATGAAAATCGAGGCACGGGCATCTCCATCGCTCTGTAGCTCGACAATATTCAAGCATTGATATCGAGCGCGTGTCACACGTATTGCATTCCATTGTTTTCATCCCCTTGTTTTGCGGGCTGAGCTTCCTTGCTGGCTTACTGATTGAGCATTTCGCACTATTTTCACCAATTGTACGTAGTTTTTTTGTTGTTTTGTTTTGATGACGATTTTCCTCCTCAAGGTTATTTGGATTCATGACCAATTTCTTTATTACTCATTTCATGAGTTTGCCTTTTACAAATCGCTTGGAATATCGACGAAAAACAAATTAATATCGCTTTACCACGAAAAAACGTGAACCGAATGGGGTTGAGCTTATTTGATGATCAGTTTTTATTATTTGTAGAAAATATTTGGACAACTTGACTTCACATGGTTTGCATTAATGAGGGTGCCTCTTTTGCCATTATTTTTCTATATTGTGCATTTATTCATCTGTATCATTTGGATGTTCATAATCTCAGTGAATACTCGACCATAAAATGACACAAAGACTTTTTATACGAATTTTTAAATTTTATGAAAATACTCCAAATAGTGTTGATATTCCGTTGAAGATACAATCAAATGTGGATATTTATTTTAATTTGTAGACATTGTTTCTTAAACTGGAATTGTGCTAAATATGAAGCATGGCCTTTTCATTAAATCTACATCGGATGAGAAAAACAAACGAAGGACTGAAAAAAAATCATTTTTTGATAAAATAACATTAGTTTAAGATAAAAGTCCATTCCATTCTTCTTATGTATGCGGTATTTACTTCCTTTTTTTTACTGAATTCCCTATTTCAGCATCATGCTGATAACATGAGAATATCCTTTGTGAGCGTGCCGAAAAATGTTGCGGTCTTTTAAAAAGATCCCACCCTCGTCCGCATTACAAAGCGCGCCCAAGAAATATTGAACAATCAACCACGAAAACCGTAACAATAACAGTACGAACAATAAGGAAGATTACAATAGAAGCGCTCGGTGGCGGCATTGATATGTAAAATAGCAGTGAGCGTGGAAAGCGGGTCGTGCGCGCACCACTACGAGAAAAAAGCATTTTTGCGCAGCAATACAAAACGAAACGAAGCGACAAAAAAAAGAAAGAAAGAAATAAAGACAAGACAGCGAATGTCTGTTTTCTTGGCGAATTACAAATTTTCAGCTATAATCGAAGAGACAATATCGCCCATCGTCAATGATTGCTGCTTCTGCTGATATACGTGATGCACGCGAGTTCGAACCAGTTCGTATTATGCTCGCACACATCAGTTCGATATGCTCGGCATTTTACCATCTCTCGCTGCTCTCTGTGTCTCTTTGCTGTGTGTCTGTGTGTGTGTGTGTGTGTGTGTGTGTGTCGGTGGTCTTTTTTTCCATTTCATGCATTTCGTTTGTTTGTTATTGTCAGAAAATCATGCGCCAAATCCCACCAATCGTTAGTGAATGGAGGTGTGGTTTTTGTTTCGCTGTCTCTCTCACTCGCTCTCTGTTGTGCATGAATTCATTGAGCGCGCGAGTTTTGTGTCTTCGATGAATCGTAACTGCTGTGCGTTGTTGTGTGCTGTTGTTTTCTCTTCCTTCTCTTTATTTCATCGTTTCTTTTCATGTTTCTATTCATTTCTTGTCTTGTCTTACTCATGGGTTTCTTTTTTGTGTGTGATACGCTCGTTGTATTTTTTCGAATTGCTTTTTTGTGTGTGTCATACTGACTGTGGCTGTTGGCTTGTATTTCGAATCACTACCAGTTTGTATTGTAGCCACATCATTGCTTGAGCATCATATTTCACGGTTCGACGCTTACCATGAAAATGTCTTCCTCCTTTGCGGGTGACACCGACCCGTCTACCGACCAAATTCAACAGGTTGAAAAACGATTAGCATTTCTACCATTTCTCTCTCTCTCTCTCTCTCTTTCTCCCTCGTCCTCTCACCATTGTTTGACATTTCGTTATCATTCAACACTCGAAAAGTATTGAAATGGAAAATTGCACGTAACGCACTTACAAAAAAAAACACATGTGTTTTGATTGGATTTTATAATGGAAATTAAGTCGTTGTAAATAGGGTGCAAAGGTTTGACATCGCCACTCGTTGCGGTTTCATG
This sequence comes from Aphidoletes aphidimyza, assembly GCA_030463065.1. Classification (NCBI taxonomy): domain Eukaryota; kingdom Metazoa; phylum Arthropoda; class Insecta; order Diptera; family Cecidomyiidae; genus Aphidoletes; species Aphidoletes aphidimyza. The sequence goes on along the minus strand of CM059997.1, from coordinate 15,304,773 downwards.
TACCAAATGAATTTTTTTGTTTGCACTTTTTTTCATGAAGGAAGTGTTGCTGATTGTTTGAAAAATGAGCATTTTTTCAGCTCATTAGGCAAGCAATTGAAACAGCCGACCAGGCACACTATGATTCTCGCTCAATTGTTTTTAAAACAGGAGTTGACGTGAGGTTGTACACAACGCCCCATTTGATTGCAAAATTTCAAAATAATGATTATAATGATGAAAACTAAAAGGGCCATTGAAAATGCATTAGGCATACAAATATTGGAAAATTATTATTATTCTTTTATTTTGATAGAATTTCCAAATTGTTTTTTTTTTCTCTATGCTGAAAATGAAAATCACTCGAAATGACGTGTTGTGTTTTCAAATAAACTGAAACAATATTATTTTGCAATAAATTGAAAGGTATTGAACAGTTTTTTTTGCACAAACTGTCGAAATAATATCACAGCGATTGCAGCGAAATGAAATGAAGTAATAAAAAGAGCTGTTATCTATGGTGTAAAATCTATGTAAACAGAAGAGCAAAGAAAGGGAAACACTTCACATTTGTTTTTGTTTCGTCTGTTGTATATTTTTATGGAAGGAAGGAAGAACAGTGTGATTTTCTTTTTTTTTTGTTGCCGCCGCCACCGCTGCCGTTGTTGTTGTTGCTGCTGCTGGTTAAATCGACGCTGTGTAATATGATACCGTTTTGACTTGAATTCTATCAGAAACTGCATTCACATATAAATGTTCATCACTTTTCAATATTCCAACGAATATTGAAGAAAAATCACTATTCATTTCGAGGTTGATTGTTGAACATTTCCTTGTACCGCTGCGGTTGTTTGTATATTCTTATACGTTCTTCTTTATTTTGTACACTTCGATAAGAATGATCAAAAAGATAGGAATATATCTTCCATTTTTCTTATCAACGTCAACGGAGCATAAAATATGCTGAGGGAGCGAACAAGGCTAACAAAAAGTGAGGGGAGATGGAATATGAAAAAAATATATATATAAAAAGAGAAAAAAAGAAGTGCGACAACAGCCGTAGCCGGGTCACATTGTGCCATAAAGTGGTGTTATGTGTGTATAAAAGAATGAAATATTTGACTTTTTAATCTAAACGAACCTCGGTACTGCTGAAACCAGTCAAAAAACCACAATCACAAAATAATAATAACAATAATAAAAGAAAAATAAGACGGAATATTTGTTATTCGCACGCTGAACACTTCGAGCGAAATAAAAATAAAAATAGAGACATGTAAACTGTCGTTTATTGAATTGACGCATTGGATGAATAAACTCGCGATAGAGACGACAAAGAAAAATCAATTCGAATTGAAAAATGAATGGAAAAAATATACCATTTTATAGTCGAGTACAAACGATTATTGTTTGCTCTGATCTTACGATATTATTGTTATGAGAAAAAGAAAAAAACTGAAATTGATATTGATACTGATATCGAAATTGAATAGAATTGAACCAATTCGGTTTTCATGTGTATTCTTTTCTTCCATCGTCCGATTGTAAATCGATTGTTTGTGCTTTTTATTTGGTAAACGCGTCGATAAGCTTACACACAGCCATCAAATGAAAACACACGAAAAATACAACAAAAACAACACCAACAAATGTTCCTCTCCTTTTTATGAAAACAGAGAACATGCGATAGAAACATTTTATGACCATTCAAATCATTTTATACAACATCTTTTACGTTTTTATTCACTTATTTTTGGTTGAATTCTCGTTTTTTTTTTTTTTTTTTTTTTTTAATAGAAAACTCTTATCGAATTATTTGTTCAAGAATTGAATGAAAAATATTAAGTACCATCGAACTAATCGTTGTCACTTGATTACTGGCATTTTTTCAATTACCCGAGACTTTCGATATAAAACTATCTTTTTTTATTTCCTTTTGAAATACTACAGTTGACTAGCTGACAGAAAAATTAGTTAAAAGCATTTGAACAACTTGAAAATTGAAGACATTATTTGAAAGATTAAAAATCTTATATTTAATGTGTCGATTTTTTGTCTAAATTTCACCTCCTCCAACACAATACATATATATTTTTTTATAAATAAAACATCAGCATTGCAGGGCGAGGTAGTAGAAGAAATGTCTCATTTCATGTTTAAAGTTATTATTGATCTGAAAATAGTTGCATCGAAACGAATAACAGTCCCATGTTTAAAAATATTATTCACTACAAGATCAGTTTAAAATTTGTCCATTCTTTTACAAGAGCAATTCGATATTTTGACTTCATCATTTTCTACTAGAAACATACACCTATCATTTTAGAGAACAGATGCACACTAATGTATGTTTGTTGATTTCCTCTTAGCCGATCAAAACCATATTTTTAAAACACATTCGGTGTTTGTGACCTAGCGAAATCATTCAACCGAAAATCGAAAAATAGTACCAGTGGCATTGTATATCAGAAATGTCAAAATAGCGTAACCTGGTGAAAATTTTGAATTGTTAGGTAAAATTACACAAAATCACTGTCCCCTTTTTGTAGACTACTGTGCCATTTTCGTGGATGATGCCGATTTGACGTAGACAAATTAAAACATCACTAAAACTACTACAGCTAGTCAAACCACTTGAAAGTACTGCGTACGTTTATCACTTCTTCATTTGTCATTGTGTAGAATAATTTGATTAGATCATACTCTCAATGTTAAACAATAATTATGTACTTTCATCACAAAATGCAAAATCGGTTTTCGCTTCATTCAATTTGAAAGATTGTATATAAATATTTAATACACACTTGTTAGTCTATTTAATCAATAATCATTGCGATGATAGAGAAAGTGTGTTTTAATTGGGTAGTTCGCGTGTATGTCATCAACGTCGGATATGATAGAGAAAACAAAAACCTCTGTGAGTCACTTTATGTGACTCATTTCTAGAGTTATTGGGTCACATAGTCATTACGAGAAATTATTTTTGCACTTTGTTTTAAATTACTCGAAACAATTTCAAATAGTTGTTTGTTAACAGTGATATGACGAAGAATATATTCGTAACAAACATTCTATTTTATCATTTAATATTTAATATGTCTACAAAGCAATGCTATAAATGTATACTTTGTACTTGTTTCTTCAGTTCTTTCTTTTTTAACGTTAAATGTCAAATGCACATGAAATTTAGACCAGAGATGTAAATTTGTCATCGTCTACAATTTTATCTATTAAACTTCTACAAATTTTAGATTTATTTACAAGTGTAAATGGCATCACTATTAATTAACTAACTTAATAAAAATTTCATTTTCAAAAATTCAAAAGGTCATTTTAAAAATGTGTTTAGTCCGAAAATTCATCTAAATTACCGTACACACGTTTCTTAAATTGATTATATTTAAGTTGAAGTAATATTTATCAATTAAGAAAATAAGGTTGTTGAATATTTTGTATTTTTATAAAAGTATTGAAATCGGTCCAAAAAACTAAATCATGTCAAACTTGTTTTCTATCCATTTTGGGACTATAAACACAAATATAAATGTACCTCATACGTTCTCTGCACGTTAGCACGAAAACCTAGGGATTAACATCATTCATTCTAGCCACAGTATGCACACATATTAACTGAATCTATTAAAAATTCAAAAAAACGTTCCTCGTTCACTCATATTCACAAAAAATCATCACAATTGCTAATGGTGAATTCGGTGTATTCAGTGCATTTCGTTGGATATTTGTAAATCTGCCGAATTGTTGTGATTTCGTAACTGCCTGCACACACAGATGTTCATGAGTGTGAAGAGCTCCACTTGAGTTTGTATGCGTGAATTTTGACATTATGATTCACCGGATTTCACAATTATGCACGCGTATTCATTCAAATCATTTCAAATCCACATGTATTATTATTATTCTTCAAAATCCAATCGAAAATGTCTAGTTATTACCTATATCGTCTAGGGGATAACTCGAACGGTGTCTCAAATTCCAAAGTGATCAAAGCAGATTTGTTCAGAATAATCTCCAAATGTCATCTATTTATTTTGAGCCATATTGGTGTAACCGTTCTGGGTCGGCATACCATCAGGTGAGGTCTCCAGGACATTTTACGTAAAAACCGATTTTCACATTTTTGACTCTCCTGACCGTATTTATCTATGAAAATTCATGCAATTTGCGTCTTTTGAACGATATTCAAGTCATTTTAGTAAAAATAAAATCATGTTAAACAGTGCGGAAAAGTTCGACTTACAAAAGTCGAAAATTGTCTGTACACCTAATTCAAAGCGGATTTGTACCCCCGAAGAGTGAAATTTGGGCTTGTAAGGATAGAAGCTGCTTGCGTTACTCGCGTGAAATACTATCCACAGTGATAAGACGAAAAAAACAACTCTGAACAAGGTAAAGGGTGATCAATCTAGAGGTCCTTTTTTCAATGGGTTTTTTTGACAGATCACGCGTGAGTCGTAGCAAGTTGGTATGTTTTTTTTATTCAGTATTCATTGACATTTTATCATGCAAAGTCTTACACCAGAGCAACGTTTGCAAATCATTCAATTTTATGACGAAAAAAACTTGCTGAAAATGTATTGTTTTCGGCCAACATTTTGTTCAGTGCTGATTTTTTTTAAATTTTGGCTAAATTTTAACGTTAATAAGCACAATTTCCGCATTTGGACTGTTGAGCAATCCGAACAGTATCAAGAACTACCATTACATCCACTCAGATTCACTGTTTAGTGTGGATTATGGGCCGCTGTAATCATCGGGCCAAAATGAGGCCGGCCGGAACGCAACCGTCAGCGGCACCCGCTATCGTGAAATGATAACCGACTATTTGTTACCTTAAATTGAAGATAATGATGTCGGTGATATCTGGTTTTAACAACACGACGCTATTTCCCATACAGCGCGTGAAACAAAGGCTTTATTAAGAAACCATTTTCGTGGGCTATTATTTTCAGGTGAATTGGCTGCCTAGATCGTATGATAACACACCTCTGGACGTTTTTCTTCGGGGTTACATTAAGTAAGAATTCTTTGCGGATAAAGCAGAATTCGATTGAGGCCTTCAAAGCCAACATTGCTCGTGTTATTGGCCAGATTTCGGTCCTTATGCTCGAAACAGTAGGTGAAAATTGGACCTTCAGGAAGGACCACCTAAAGCGTAGTCGCGGCCAACATTTACATGAAATTATCTTTAAAAAGTAAATGTCAAGAATGGTTTTTTCGATTGATAACAAAAATTTCCCGATTTATATGAATTTGTTGTGTTTTTTTTAAATTTTAAACGAGGAACCTTTAGATTGATCACCCTTTATAAACCTGCCCATCAAATGACTGATATCACAGTTTTATTAGCGCTGGTGAAATGTATATGTTTGGTCCAAAGTTCCTCAAATAATTAGAATTCAACAACTTTTCTATGGCATATTACAATGAATGTGAACTAGATTAATGTTAGGTTACGATTTAAATTTACTCACAATGAACTGCAAACCAACATGTTTTTGTAAAAAACAACCACTCGAATCCGAATTCAAATTATAGCCAATAGAAGTGTAAACATTCTATCAATATAACTCTACTTTTACGCAGTACAGACGGTTTTTCTTCGAAACTTTCACTGGCGTGTGGTGTTGCAAAGTGTATTTTTAGAAGATCTACCGTTCACCATAATCAAACGAATTATTGTCTTAAATCTTTTCATTTAGAAAAGTTAAATCGAAATTAAAAACTCATAAATATAAAATTGATGAATAACCAAAAATGCAACAATTCAAGAGCCAAACAAAAATCCAGAGATTGCGGAACAAATCCAAATGGGCTAACGAATATATATATGTAAACGTATACGTTACTAGAAACCTTTTTTGAGTTGAATTATTCCAATTAATGAATTAGAATTAGAAATTGCTAAATGAACAACAATTTCGTGTTTATATTATAGAAATGAGTAAAATATTTACACTCAACACAAAGAAAATGTCTAAAATTGGATGAGAAAAAATCTGCATAATCACTATACTTATTGGAGTATGAAAGGATCGCGTGCAAGTCTGAATGTGATGAGATCAACGAATATTCAAATGTAAAATTGTTTTATTATTATATTAAGATTTGGTTAAAACAACCCCAAAAATGAATGACAAACATCACCGTGCACGGGAGCATTCACTCGAACATGGGATACTGTGAATTAGCGAGTATGATTGGAATAGACATTGAGCACTAAATACACAAAACATTGAATAGATTCATTCATTCGTTTCACAATGCCAATGAATATTGCGAATTCAAACACAAACGACTCGGTTGCCGGTTATGTGCCACGCCATACTAACTCAATGTGTGTATGATTCGATGCGTAGCGAATCATTTTAATGCCATTATATAGATTTTTGCACAAAAACAAACGAAACAAATTTCACACAGTGTTTTGTTCAGATAACGGCACCAATTTCCGTCGCTCCATTTGAATAAGGAGTTATTGTTATAATAATAATAATAACAATAATAATGATGTGATGTTGGGGATGACTGAAGTAAGAGCGAGCACACCAAATGCAAAAAAGATTATAAATACCATCGTTATTATTATAACACACACACACACACACACACACACACACACACACACACACACACACACACACACACACACAAACACAAAAAAACGATAATGCCAAATAATGTTTTTTTGCCCATACGCTAAGGTGACTGCGTCATCATCATCAAATCACATTGAAACATTGAACATTGGACGATGAAAATGCGACTTGATTGCGACTGAACTGTGTGCCTTCTATGTTATCCATTTGATTTGTACGGGCGTGCGATTGTATTGTGAATGCTGGAACAGCGCACGAATGAGCTGCGAGAGCTGTTTAATTTGATGCCGAATGCGAAAGTAATGTGATGATACTGCGATGCTCGAAGCTCGATGCTGACTGCTTATTTGGTATAATATATTAGACCATAAGTAGTTTTTATTGCCCATTTCGTGGTTTCTCGCTTGTGTTTTCAATAAAAGGAACTCTTATTTGTGACAATACAAGCATTCTAATTTGCCTGTTTTGCCTGCCGATGGAGTTGTTGGCAATGCTATGCACATTCTGCATAGAATGTCATCGCGTGATACTGTGTCTGAGTCTGGTGTCATTCCAACAGATATGAAGTTGAAAATTAGCTGGAATGATTTAGAACCGACTGACGCTAGCACAAACTGTATGTGTTAAGCACACAAATAACATATAGCTCCAATTTCCGGAGCGCACATAACATTTGCATTAAACGCAATTTATGACATAAGTCTCGGCATTGAGGTCACACAACAACATTTTAATGCGCCATTTGCTCACACACAAAGTGGATATTACATTTGCCGCTTTTTATTTTTTTCTTACTCATGCCATATTTTCAAGTTTCCATTCGCTTTTTTCAATGCCTCTGAATAGAGCGCCGAGATTCAATGATATTATAATAGTAAACACATTCAACAGAACAAAAGCCAACCTCTTTTTCAAGTGCTAATTTTCTGGTATTGGATTAAATATCATAATGATTGTAATAAAAAAAATGACAAACCTAAACTTTGGCGAAGAACATTGAACTGACCATTCACGGTTTCATTCTTAGCTGACTTAATTAATTACTGTACCAACAATTCAAGTGCTTTGAAAAACAATACAAACAAACAAACTAAGTTCAGCTTACAACCGTACTCACTTGAAAACATCGGAGGTATTTCATCAAATTGTGACGAAATACGAAAACACGTTCGTTTTTTTGAACATTGATAGAGAGTGATACTTTAGTGTTTCCGAAAAAACTTTCGGACGAAATATAATGAATTTTCACAGCAATTTCATCCTGGAAATGTTCATAGCTGAGCAGTCAGGATATTTATTGATTGTTTCGTGGTAGTATTCATTTTGAATTTCTAGGATGCATCGAATTTTCAACCAAGTGTCAACACCCAAAATAATAAAATTTCCTCATTAGCTATTGACACTAAAATCCGGATCGGTCTTCTTCTATAGTATATTCAGTTCTGCAAAGCTTAAGATTATTACTGCAGCCGAACTGAATGAATTTTAGTGTGAGTAGACGCTTGAGCTTTTTCAAAATAAAAGTAAAACCGATCGTAAAATTGTAAATGGAGCTGTTGGTAATTTTTTTCAAGCAAACTGACTTTCTATGCTGAGATGCATCACGAACGAAGCATAATAAGATGGCTATTGAGCTAGATAAAGTGTGTCGAAGCCTATTATTTTTTCTGAGTAAGCCCAATTAGTGATAATTATTTTCTTTTATTTCTGTTGCCCACATTTTTTAGATATCATGGTCATTAATACACAGCCCATAGCTATAATTCTATTCTTATCTCAAGATAAGAGTCGTTATTGTAAAAGAATGTCAATGAATCAAAACGAATATCAAGAAACTTAATAGCATACATTTTCATTTCATCCGGTTGAGTTCATTAAAGAAAATAACTGAATTAACGCTGATATTTAAATCATATATTCAAATGCGTGAACATTGGCTCCCAATGAAGTCTTCTTATAATAAATAATCAATAATTATTTTAATCACATTTATTAACGAAAAAACACACACACCTCTTCATCATGGGTTCTCAAGGTCATTCAAAATTATTCATTTTCATCAGGCAACTATGGCCTTGAAATCGTTGATAGCCGTAACAAAAAAGTAGAACAAAAATTATTTCCATCTGACGTGACGATTTCACCCACCACATGTTCAAATCCAAAATGTTTAAAACCAAAAATGCCAATCATTGCAATCATCCACGAATACTCTGTGAAATCATTGAATAGTTATGAAAAAGCATGGTGTGAAATGTGAATTTACTGAAACAGTAGAATTAATATTACTTTGCTATTAACTGCTCATAGCAGTCTGCTATTAGTTACTATTAGTCTAAGTTTTCATATCTTACTTGTTTTCTATCAATTACTTTTCAGATCATGTGAAACAATGTCCGAATAATAGCGACTTAAAAGCATTTGAAAAAAACAAATAGCACACTAATAGTGGCAGTGAAAAGTAATAGCAGCCAATAGGAGTATTATTGAATTCAATAGTGAATAATAGTAGGACAAAAGATCATTATTCCACTTTTTCAATGTATATTAACTCATAATATCTTAAAACTAATATTAAATATTGCTAATTCCGGCATTTATATACGCAGAACGAAGCGTACATCGCACGCACACACATTCATATATAATATATTATATGAATATTTATAAATATATTTTCATATTTCTCACAATCCCTGACAACTATATTAGTTTTACTTTTCCGCACATGAAATTTGCTCAGGAAAAGTATTGGTTTTGCCTCAAAAATTCAACTCCACATTGCTTGAGTAAATGAACTCCGATCGGGATCAAATTTTGACCAGAGTCTCAGTTCACCACGGGAACAAATCTTGTTTTGCAATTTTTTGATTTAGATACTCGGTTCTGGTAGCTCCGGTGCAAAATGGCGTCGTTGTCGTCGTCGTCGTTGAAGTCTGTACGTTAGCACGATAACTCTCGAACGGAGTCTCAAATCCCAATGTGTCAAAAGCAAATCTGTTCAGAATTATTACCGGATGTTTCCTATTGCATTTGAGCCATATTAGTATAGCCGTCCCAGAGATATGTGCATTCAAGTACATTTTTACACAAAAACTGATTTTCACATTTTTGACTCTCCTGGCCGTATTTTCCAATTTTTTACGAAATTCTTAGAAAATCGAATAGCAATATGAATATATCTCAAGGAAGGAGCCTCAAATCGCAAAATGACGATGCCCAATTTGTTTTATCGAGTCACAGGATGTTTTGTGTTGAAAATTAGCCATATTGCAGTAGTAATTTCATAGTTACGTGCACTTTAGTGCACATACCGTACCCAAATACAGTACATTGTATGAAAAAAGAACATTTTGCCCGTTTTCATGGCAGAAACAATACTCTCTTGACTGGTCAACGAATTGTATTGTTGAAGATAAAAACCAAATTCCATATCAATGAGGGAAAGTCAGGATTACGGATGTAATTCAATCTATTTATTAATTTAATTCTTTACTTTGCTTTTGCTTTTGATAACATGTTGTTAATAGTTATTTTGGTGCTATTTGTGCGCTATCCTTTTATCGTGATTCTGAGTAGAATTCAAATCAATTGAATAACCCCACATTTCGAACCATTCTGAATGCAGTAAGAACTTATCCGTAGTAATTGAGTAACTTTTCGTCAAATTCCCAATTCACACTCTACGCTAACTCTGAAAAAAATATTTGCAGGGTGTCCAAAAAAAACTTGTAGTGAAATGTCGTTTTATGTTCATTTGAAAAATGTTTGGGGTAAAAAAATATATATTCAGCAACACAAGTTTTTCAACTGCACATAAAATCTTGTGGTGGAACGAAATTTCACTACAAATATTATTTGAAAAGTCTTTTATCAAAGTGGATCACAAAATAATATCTTTAAAAAAATCTGTCACATTTGGTTTCTCCAATGATTAATACAAACAGTGCGTAACACCGCCTTCTTTCTCACCGAACAATCATGTGTGTTTGAAAGCTCTCAATGGAGGCGGTTATTTATCTTTCAGTTGGCGTTAAGAAGTTATTTTAGTGATGACGATAAAAAAAAATACCCGTACAATGGACAAAAGAGCACAAGAGAGAGGAGAAATTAGCAGAAAATATATTTAGTTCAGATTTGTTTGAGATCATAAATCAGACGTCCATGTTTCATTTCTATTTATTTTTTCGTATTCACAGTTATCATTCGCATCGGCATTAAAAAGTTGAAACATGAATATTAATAAATTTAAGATAAAGACATATTTTAATTGGCCGTCACCTTGATAAAAAACATGGCCGTAAAACAGTTGGACTTCGCGATAATTACCTCGAAAAGAAGCGCCAAGTCAAAAAATGACTCTAATCAATTAATTAATAGACTATATTTTGATAGTTAATGACTTTGACACTATAGTATACCAATGCGTAGGAGGATATTGGAGTAATCTGTTGGTCTATTGTCGCCCAACAAAAATGTCAAAGACCATCAAAATGAATGATTTGGTTGTTTCTTTATTTCTTTTAATCTGCGCATCGTAGCTTATTTGTTTTTTTTTTTTGAAATGGATTTAATCGAAACCACCTTGCGATGTTCATATATCATTATCCAGACATCCGGTGGACATATTTGTGAATCGCTGCAAGAAAAAAAAGAGCACACAACTTGAAATTTTTGGTTAATATGCCAACAAATCAAATAATTATTACCATTCGTTAGACCACGAAAAGGTATAGTTTAGGCAAATTAAACATATGATTTTTTTTCATGCAGTGACACATTTGCCGTAATTGCTGTTCGTCTCGAGCGAACGGATGGAGTGTGTTTGTGTGTGTTTGTTGGGTGTACGGAAGTTTTAGTCTCCCGCACTCAACCATTTATTCTTATGCACACACTTGAAAATTTAATTTAATTATTTTTCCACTTCATGATTATAAAGAGCTGATGTAGTGTTCAGCAAGCAGTGGTTCTGAAGAGTAACAGCACCTTCGAATTAAGAAATAGAATATGGAAACAATGATGAACAACCGGCATTAATTTGAATGTTTCATTCGAAAGTAAGAAAAAAAAACATACACACACAACATTACATTTGCTTTTTCATAGCAAGATATACATTTGTTCGCTGAAGATATCGATTTGATTTCACGGGCTTTTGGAGCTCATGATTCCACATCAATTCTGTAGCGTCACAGATTCATTGAGGTTTTGCATAATATTTTGGATATTCGTAAAGTTCTAATATATGATTGAGTCCAAATTCACCGCGCTAATGATTCAGTACGAACGATCACCATTTTGTTCGATTATGATACGTTCATAAGTTTTTTTTCTAATAAGTGTGATCGAATCTACACATGACAACAGGGGAGAGAATGAGACAGAAAAACGTCAACAAAAGTAAACGCAGCTCAAAGAAAAGTTTAAAATTGATGTTACAGCCCAGGTCCTCGTGTAATTGATGAAATGCTCATCGACAGAGAAAAAAAAGCGCTCGCACTCACGAAATAGCTGTGGAATGGGGCGAAGAATAGAGAAGTCGAATGAATGAAATTATCGAAATAAAACCAAATAATTTGTTCAATGATTAAATTTTTCAACAATTTGCTTGTGAACAAAATGAGCACCTTTATTCGTAACGTAAGAAGCAACGCATGCGTGTCGCCAATTATACTTTCGAAATCATTAGAAGTCCTATAAAGGAAAAAAAAACAACGATTCATGAATTGCTCGTTTAGTGTGTGAATGTGTACAACTCCATCTTTACCAAAACGAAAGATTTTCCATCGTTACCAAAATGGAATTCGAATATTTTCAATTTGATGATGAGACCGCATATTCTATGATTTATAAAGTGAATTTATTGGTAAAGCGTAGTTTGGGTATGCAATAGTTTGGTGAGACTCAAGCGCGCTTAAATCTCCAATCAAAACTTTAATTTCAATCTCTATTTCGTTAAAATTGTGTCTTATTTCGAACGATTCCTAGTTATATAACTCATAAAATTTACCTAAAAACTATGTTGGCATTGCGATAAACTGCCAAATTATGGAAATGTTCGTTGTAAGAAATTGGTTCACCGAGTAAACGTCGTAAATCATCTCATTGATATGATATACGCAACACACGATATTCGTCAAACATTAATTTGCTTCTCTTGCTTTATTTATAGCGTATAATAATCATTTTTTTTTTCTACGAAACTGGCTCCGATTAACTAATAGACATGTCATTCATCTAAATGAATGTTTTCGTTTTTCTGCTTACGATTTTTTACGTTTTTGTTGCCGTTGAACGACGTTTAAAGTGCAGAAAGTATGAAATTTGTCGCGATTTTGAAATTTCCATGGATGGCAGATCATTTTAACGAAAATGTGCCGCAGCTAACAATCGCGTGGATTTTTCGATGAAATGAATTCGAAATTGAGAGCAAAATCATAAAATCGCAAAATCACTTGAAATCAGCGAATGCTTTCTATTTAATTACAATTTCAATAAATGTCGTAATAAGTGTACAAAAATGACAAGTAAATGCGTGTACAATGTATACTGCGTACACTGCACCGAGATTCCAAAATCGCTACTTCGCTAACAATTTACTGAAGTTTCACTTTTTCTCGTCAATTTAGTCAAAGATTGTTGCCATCAACAGTATATTATGCATTCGATTTCATTATCCCCACAATTTGCTGCAATTGTTCTGACAGCGAAACAACAAAATATGCTTAAAATGTAACTAAATTAAGTTATTTCAAATAGACGACCAATTTCGATAATATCAATTGTTGCACGTATTCGATCGGTTTGATCAGAAATTACTTCCATAGAAAGTAATTTCCGGGCGCATCGTATTTCTAATATTTTAAAAGCCATCATTTGATTTTTTTTTTGTATAAAAAAATAAAACTGCGGTTTTGCGCACCCTCGCACAAGTTCCACATCACTACTTTTCAAAACTAATTCGACTGAAAAAACGCTGCTATCGCAACAGATCTACACCAACGATCGTTTTTTTTAATGTAGTTGTACACTCGAAGTACTTCACTTTGTTTCGTATGATGAAGTGAACTTCAAACTTGCGTTCAGAATTTTTCAATCTGAAAAACAATCGGCAGTTGAACTTCCTATCAAACGAGTGTTTTTTTTTAGTGTTACGCATTCGGTTAACGTCAAATTAATTGCAAAATAATCAACTTATTCACAACAATGCCCATGCTCATTACCGAAATTCAATCCGAGATAAAAAAGAGAAGTGTATTCGACAGCATTTCACGCGTTAAACACACCGAAAATCGCTTTGTCTCTTCTAATTTGACAAACTAATTTTCATGAATGTCAAAACATAAAATTCGAAATTCGACAATCAAAGTGTATGCGTACCAAAGCGCACACGCCACACTTCGTTGCCTTTTGTTGGGTCTTCAACCGTGTGTCATCGTCGAACGTCTTCGGTTTTTTTTCACTCTTTGAGCAGAAAATTGCTTGAATTTTTGGCTGTAACAATTCACGATTGGCCGAACACATCAGTTGGCTGCTATTACCGTCCGCTTGTTCTAACAATCAAACAACAAAATACCATCAACCAGTGAAATATGAGATTTAATATATATTTTCGGTTGAAACGCAATTTCCATTTGCCGTATCCAGCATTTAAATTTATTTGATCGCCCATCAGATCAACATTTGACCTCTGTCTGTGGTCGTAATTCTCTTGCGATCAAATCGCGATTGCTTGACCGGCGCTTGATCAAGCTCGTATATTACCAAGTGGTGATAACATGAATTTTCACACTCGAATTGGCTATAATTTGATGGTAGAACTTGTGAATCATTATGGCATTGTGATGGTTTCTGTTTATTCCTGACCGAAATGAAAAACTGAGTCAAACAAATGTAGTCCGATTGATATATACACCGATTGCCATAATTACGATGGATTGTGTAACAATTTCTCAAGACACACGAAAATCGTTAAAGATCTATTACGAACATGTAACAAATATTTGTGTGATGCCTCGAACGAATTGGATATAAAATCGCATATCGACTGAAAAAAATGGTAACAGAGTTTTTGTTTGAAATGTAGGTTGTATGTTTGCGTTCCCAATGAAATGTTCATGCATCGATGCATCTTTAACGAAGCCGTACCTTTGTAAATACTGAACAAAAAAAAACCTTCGTTGTTTATCAAAGTCAGCGAGACGAATATTATGAATTTTCCATTAAAAAAACATATATGACGTTTTTAATTCACAAAAGTACATGTACTATCCTTCGAGCGAAATATTGACACTCCATTCTTCAACAAATTGACTTGAAGAAACAATTGTTTCAGCTCCAAAATAATATTTTATCATCATAATTTTCATTGATGTGATGGACGTAATGTTAACTGCATTTTGTGTAGCGATAAAATGAAATAAATTCTCTAGACTTATTCTAGATGGGATGATATCATGACATGTAGCATAAATGCATACAAAAATTCATCGATGCATGACGCAACAATTATATCAAAGGTCAAGGATCTTTCTCCGTTGGATTTCCCTTCGCTTTCTTCAGATTCAAATAAAATTCACATGAGGATCGCACTCGAAATGAACGTACATTAAAAAAACAAATGGTTGACCGTATTCGTGCATTTGTAAACGAAGGAAAACGCTGCACAATACAAACTTCTCCAATTTGAATTTTTTATGTTGTTAACTAGCGGCACATTTAACGACACGTAAAATTTTGAGATAGAAAAAAACCGCACACACACAGAGCGAGAGAGAGAATGAAAAATGAATTGACGGTGGTTTAGTCGAGCAAATAAAAAGAAAAGATCGTCACATACACGCATACGATACACGCATTCACACACATGCAAGCACCAAGCCAAGCACCAAGAAATGACGAAGAAAACCGCTTGAGCGGAACCGTTAAAGGAAACGGATTACATGTATGTAGATTGACTTTAGTCATTTAGCTAGTGTTCTTGGTTGCATATAAACTATTTCGTGCCTCTCTTCTTCACGTCATTCTTGACAAAAAAATTTAGACACATTTCGTATTCATTGTGCGTACGGTGCAACACAAAGTAGCTACGAAAAAATCCATTAGTGAAATGAATTAACCACACTACAAGATAGCAATGAAGCGGCCGAAATGAAAACTGATTCGTAATGCTGCAAAGAAAAGAGAAAAACAACAACGAACAGTAACATGACGGTTGTCAGAGCTCAAACTCCAAACAAACAAAAAGGCTAAAATGTCATCGATTTTTGTACATCAAAATGTCTTCAAGTGATTTCAGACTCATTCTGATTCTGAATTAAACGATTGCCATTTTCAATTGAATTCAAGAGCATGAAAAATGTTTCCTAAAGAAAAAAACAAATCCAATTCAACGGGGCGCAAAATAGTGTCGATAGAGGTAAAAGCAACGGTCTCCAATGGCCAATCGTTTAATGATGACCATTCGGCATGCGGTTCACCTTTCCAATGGTCGTGGGTGTTTGGAGCGAACGTAATTTATTAAAAATTACAAGCGAAACAAAAACAGAAAAAGACTTTTAATTATTACGATTTTTTCTTCCATTCGTTTGTTTGCTTGCTCGCTCGCTCGCTCGTTCGTTTCGTTCGACGGCCGTATTTACGTGTATCATTTGCCATGTAAAATAGTGGAAAGGTATTAAAAAAAAAACAACAACAACGAAATACGTAGAAGCAAAAGCTATGGCACAACACATAAATAAACAAAGCGAATATACGCCAAAGTAGAAGGCACTTTTGCCTCACATCCGGTTCACACGCACTAAATATTTATTTGTTGTTGTTGTTGTATATTACTTGCTGCTATATTTGTAATGTGTTTTACTATTCGATGTACATGCACAATACACATATGTGTGCATCTATTTGGTTTGCCTATAACTTCGGCGAAGTGCTTTTTTTCTGCAATCTTAAACCAACGATGGAGGAGAGCAGAAACAAAACTTGAAAAAGAATTTGTGTGTGTGTGTGTTTTTTTTTTATGCAACACACAGAGAATTAGCGTTTTCTTAGATTTAATATACACATGGTTCATATTTTATGCTACTGCGATACCACCACAGATTGGCGCATAACTTTCAAGTCAAGTGCCACTACAATTTCTATTCTAATTTTTCTCTAACAATTCCGTCTTACGCTACGCAGTTAAACTTTCAATGCAACTCTCTTGTTCGTCGCTTTGGAAATAGAATAGACTCTACAGACTTTGGTTTCTATTACATGGTTATCATTAATTCCATCCCCATATTGGATGGCATGTCTTCATGCCATTCAATCTTATTAATTACAATTTACAACGAATGGAGATAAAACGATGCGGTTTTGAAACGCATTTTATGGCGTTGGTTTTGAACTATTTTCATCACTTTGACTCTTTTGCTTGTCTCATTTGCTCTTCTTTTTGACAACAAATAACTATCTGAAATTGTAAATACGGTTCTAAAGTGAAAATGTGTTTTGTTTTTTTTTTCGGCTTAATTTTCTGCATTAAATTAGACTATCCATGTGTCTTATCACCACCCACTTGTGTACTCGCAGCATGATTTCACTAACAACAGGTATGTGGTTTGAAATGTTTTGCTAAAGAGACTTTTGAGCACTCAAGTTCAGTTTTTTCAATTGCGAATATTTCAGAATGATGATGATCATTCAAATGATCTAAATGAAATGGTTTTAAAAAAAAAACAGTTGGAGATTATTGCATTTAATATCACGTTGCTATTAATGGTAGTTAAAAGCCAATTATGTCGTTTCGATTTGGCCATATTTTATAATTTCATCCCCTCAAATCAATTTGAAACCTCTCCAAATCCAGTTGAGATTATGTTTTGCGTGTGTACGCCGATTATCTGAGAGGATCTTGTGTTTATAAATTCACCCAACATTTTGGTGTCGCAACGATCTTAAATCCAAAAAAAAATTAAATCTCTGCGCCGATTTATTTGAAGATGCGATGTTATTGTTGTTGGTTGGCAGGCCATGCATGCGCGTGTATGAATATAAAATGAGGTGTGGTGAAAATGTGACTGGTGGCTGGTTTCAACGGCAAATGCGCACTTTTGTCATTGTGCATATTCATGTATCTGTGATTCTTTGTGAGTGTTCCGTGTGTGTGTGTGTTTTTTTTCTCTTGTTGCATGTTTCTTGTAAGCTATCGTTAAATTCTCCCTCTCTCGTTTCACAGCTCACCACGATCTCTGATGATGCGAAGAGTGCGATACATTTGTATTGGTGCAAGGCGATAAATCAATCGAAATTGAGTACGAAGCAAAACGAAAAAAGTGAAGTGCAGAAACAGTACACACACACACACACACACACACACACACACACAAACTCATATCCATTGAGCGATGACAACAGCTCGAATGTCCATTTAATGTGCAGAACCACAAACCGCTGAGCTAAACGGGCGAACAAAAATCAAATGAAAGAGACGAATATAGATGAACTGTTTACGAACACCGTCACAAACGCAAACAGATTTAATTTTTTTTTCGTTCACATCGCGAACCGCGAATGTAACAACAGCACAAACGATCGTGAAGCACTTAGGTCTCCCTCTTCCTTTGTCTTCGTCTATCCCTTACTGGTATCAATCGTTGTTACACACACACAATCGCACACCACACACCTGTGTGCAAATGATGTTCCAGTAAATTTCATCACTGAAATCCGGGCAAACTGTAAACATTCGCCCGATCGGATGGGATGATCAGTGAATAAATATTGACGTCTAATCATGTGCTCTGAACCTATTGACAATTCGATCGACAAATCAAATTTGTTCGCTGAAATAAACACAAGATGATCTTGTTATTATGTGAAGTCGTCTAACAACTAATTCTGGCTCTAAATTTCGGAATTTACATAATATTTGTTGTTTTTTTGTGTGTTGAAAATGTTTTTCATGATCGCGATATTTTTCGCGATTGAATGCAACTGAATAAAACTCTTAACATGGAAATAAAAAAGCAAGGTAGATCATGTGGATATCCCAAGAGTGAGACTGTCACATGTATGATCTTGTGTACGATTGTGTATAAATATACGCGAACATACAAAAAATACACACACACACACACACACACACACACATACATACGCAGCAAGAGCGGTACTCAGACACAGGCAAACAAGGCGAGCTGAGTGTTGAACGGGCAACAAGCATATCGCGTTGTCGCGCTCTTTAACTATGTACCCGTGTGTGTTGCACATGTAATCGAGCGAAACAGACGCAAGATATTCAACCAAGCACTAAGCCAAAGCGGGACGCATGCATACCAACGGTTGGTTAGCGCAAAGAGTCCCGAAAGCGTGACTGCTTCACGAAGCCACTGAGAGAATTTTGACGACGCGTTTCACCTTACATATTTTTCAAACCGTTTCTTCAGTCACTTAATGATAATCAGTTAAGTTAAACGTATTCCATTCCGTTTAGTTTTTCTGTTCCATTTCGTTTCGTTTCTACTTTTCAGTTGAGTTCGTTTCGTTTTTTTTGGTTTTTTTTTATTGTTTTTGGCTGTTGTCATTTTTGTTTCAATATATATATTTTTTTTAAATTTATTTGAAATTTTTATTTTGGACATTGTATAAAATTTGAAGACATTTTTTTTATAATTGAAAAATCTGAAATTGTCGTCAAAAGGAGTGAAACAATTGCAGGCGAAAATACAGCATCACTGCGTACTAAATTCACATTGAAATCAAGATCTTGATTGGGTTTAATTTGTATATGATTTGTGTTTGATGTGCAAATAAAGTGATCTTTCTAAAGAAAACTTATATTTTGAAAAAGTATTTTTCTTTTCGTCAATAAGAAAAACACTGAAATTACTTATCAAAATTAGCAAAAAGAGCGTATGATGTTTTCATGTGACTAATCGGGCACGAAAAAGTGATCTCGAGCAACATTTTCAAAACATATGCATCTTAGCAATATATTGGCAGCTACAGAAAAAAATATTCATGCGTAAAAGTGTTTGCTAATGTGTACGGATAAAAAAGTGGACTGATAAATAAAACAAGTGCTCATTTTAGTCGTTCCTCCTTGAAGCAGTGTGATCATGTGTCCGTGCTGGCGTGAATCAACGCATCAAATATGATTTATCGGAGCTGCTTTTTTTTTAAATTGAGCTGATTTGAAAATTCGGTTGCTTTCGCGTCATCAATTCTCATTGGTGTAGATTTGCGTTTTTTTTTTGTTGCGTATTCCGTGTGTCGAGTAACGTTATCAACAAGAAAACGTCAGTTACTGAATATCTTCAATTATGACAGACCCTAGATAGACAGCCAAAGGCATCATGTGATTAAGATTAAAACTGAAATGGCAATCGTATATTCAATGTTTAGATCTCTCGTTTCGATTAAGCGCTGACGTATACGCCAGGTGATGCGTTTTTCATCTATTACACTGCAACAGCGCTAATTTCAAAGAGGAAAACAAAAATTATTGAAAATAAGATAAATGTGACAATGAAATTGGAGATGAAAACAACAGCAAAATAAATACACATTACAAATTGACTGTAAAAAAAACTATATGAAAATCCAATATTTTATTCAGTGCAAAATTGTGTTGCCAAATATTGGCGATAGTTTTTTTTTATTAAAGGTGACTAAAACTTTTCCCAACCACATTTTATCCCAAGCATATTGAAAAGAAAACAAAAAAACGAACAAAGAATCTTCATTTGAATTGTAAAACATTTCAAGCGAACGTTACACATCAATTTTGATATTTGTGAAATTATTTTGGAAAATTAGTGCGTGGTGAATAACGAACAATTCAATTCGAGTACCATGGAATCGGATACTGAAAAACACGACGGTTACAATACATACAGGTTGGTGTTGTTGTTTTGTTGTTCTTGTTGTTATTTTGTTCTTTGAGTTCACTTTATTTTATACTTACTTTGTTGCCTTCTCACGAATATTTAACACAAACGAGAAGACACCACAAAAATGAGGGTTGCACCGTACAACTTTGTTGCCGAAGTAACACAGCTTTAGAATGATCGAATAGTAAAATGAAACGTCACTAAAGTGTCGGTGTGTCGGGAACGAATTGAATCGGTGTTCAAAACTGTGTACTGTCTTCATCGTGTGATACAAATAAAATGATATGAAATAAAATGTTACGTTTGATGTATTCACACAATGAAAAAAGAAACGGACGCGACCGAGGAGTAATCACTTTAGTTATAAAACAAAAAAAACGAAAAAGGAAATTCGCTGAAGCAAAACGGCAAACCAATTGCCAGAGGAAGTGCATGAGTTGGACGATTTACCTGTTGCATGTTGCATAGACGTTTGAAGGGGTGCACAAATGTGCGCTGCACTAAAATTGGTAGATGACCGTTTGTTATGTTCGTCAATTCCGAAAATGTGGTTGTTTGGTTTAGAAAATGTGAAGGAAGTTGAAGCCTGCGGGTCTCATAAGAGTACTGTTACGGTATTCAACAGCACCATTTCTATTCGATAGAAAACGGTTGCATTTATTTAATTGAATCACTTAAGATGTTAAATTGTCAAAAACGTATTAGTTTAAATTGTAGTAGAAATCAAAATGGCCAACATCCACCGCTCGACTAATACTGCGCAAAAAATATTTGGTTTTTTACTTAATGATCAACAGGTGGGTTCAATTCAGTACGCCACGATTGATGTAAGCATACCGACGGCAATCAACGCTACTCACTCGAACATTCGAACAAATTCAACACCTTCACTACAAAAATTACTTTGTTTCTATTCTTTTTGTTTTTGTTTTTGTTTTTGTTTTTATGAATTTCATTCAGCAGCGGTAAATTCTTTGTCACTTAGAACCTTATTCACTTCTAAGGCTAATTGTGATGTCTATAAAATTGATATCGAAAAGATGATTTTGAATGTTCGACAACCACAAAAACGTAGCGTCTCGTTGAAATTGGCAAAAAAAGTGTGTAACTCGTGATACGATAAACATTCTATTAGATGAAACAGACACACAAACCAAACGACAAACGTAGAATAAAAAAACAGTATACACAGAATTATTTCTCAGTAGCGAAGTCGTTTGTTTATCGATTGATCAATATGCATGCGATAAATACGATTTAAATGCATAAATACATGTATTCGATGCAGTGGCCGCGCGGGCCAAAGGTAGAAACAAGCGCAACAAAAAGGAGAGAAAAAAAAAACATTTCGAACGAACTTTTTAAAATTCAATAAATCAACGTGAAATGTGACACATATCCTTCACATAACATCAGTCAGTCGTCGTTTTGTGTGTGTGTCGTTGGTTTTCTGTTTGTTGTTTTTGTTGTCGCGTTTCACGGTATTCTGATATGCAACCGTTTTTTTCCATCGATTTTACAATACACATGGAGAAAAAAACTGTATCCTCTCATTTGTGTATGCGTGGATTTTATTTGCTTTTTTCGATTCCTACCTCCGAAATATCGATACATACGATGATGACGATGCGATAGCGATGCGAAGCAATACAAAACGATCACATCAACCGCATTTTTTTCCGCGCGTATAAAATTGCATCAATCAAATGGCCAATCTGGTTTTTATTTGGCTCGATATCGCTCGATTTTTTTCTGATGCGACAGAAGAATAAAAGACGAGACACAAAAAATGGATTTTTCTGGGAAATACGAGAGATTTATGTTGAATATTACAATATTTTGGACTTGCAAACACAAAAAACACTGGACACACACACAAAATATCTAGATCGAAATGGGTATGATGCGTTCGTTTAAATCGAATGTGTCACACATTAGAATGTATTTTGGAATTAAAATTCTTCCCTTTTTTCCTCGTTGTCATTTTTGTTCGGTAAAAACAAATCTCAACGACGAGTCGTTTAAGTTTTCTGTTTTCATGGTTTTGTTGTTGTTGTTTTTTTTATTGTTGCTGTTGTTTTTGTAATAATTCCTTGTGCGCATTTCTTTTACTCCAGTTCCATTTTAATTTCTCAACGAAATGATGAATAACAAATTTTTGTCATACATCAAATTGTGTGTTTGCTTTTTGATATGATTTATTGACACATTTGTTCCAAATTGATTTTGAGTCGGAAAAACGGCGAGCCGAGTCATTTGTGATTTAAATACACAACCATTCAGATCGTAAAACAAATTCTTGATGACATTTTTAAAATTTGATAATAGCACATACGGCAGCTAATAAGACTAACCGGTACGTCTAGAAACGAATCAAAGAGTCAATCTAGTACAATTGAAACGATTTGAAAGGCTCAATAAGTGTAAAATTTGCTGTGTTGATATCACTCAGATATTTAGTGGCGCACACTCATGCTGCCAAGCACATAATCAAAGTTCATGTTTAATATTCCAATTTTGCAATTCAAATTAACGAATACTGTACGAAGCAAAGGCGCAAGCGAGCAAGTTTAGTGTGTTTATTCTGATTCTTAATTCTTCATCCGCTTCGTTCGTTCTTTCGGTTCCAATCATTCGATTCAGATAGACATCTTATACGCTGAAATTCAAAAATTAACTCGTTTTTTTTCATTTTAATGTTAGTTTTGGTGCAAATTAAGTTGTGTACTGACCCAGAAGGAACGGTTTGTATTTATTCGAGGGTGTTTGTTATTGCAAGTTTCAAATAATCCGATTCGTTGAGCTCTAATATTAGTATATATTATGGTGTCGGTTAATTTCGTTTGAAGCCCCGAAATTCTACAAAGGACTAATTGAGTTGGTCCGAAATAGCCGCGTCGCGTCGCGTCGATGCCATTTGCTGCGATGGGGTTTGGTGCGAAAATACTCGCATTAACAAATTAAGTTGGCCAGCCGAAGCGACACTTACGAAATCGTATGGTGAAGTTTTATAATTTTATTCAAACTACATACAAAAACAGCAACGAAAAATACATTTCCGATCGCTATAAACGTTTCCGTTTCAATAAAAACAAACCGCGCCAAACACCAAACGGCCAGCAAAGTGAAGGTAGTGGAATAAAACAAAAAATGTGTTGAATGAAGACAACAACAGCAGCAGGAACAACAAGAATTTGAAAAAAAACGCCAAATGCGCGTTCGGGCACAAAACAGCATTGGAAATTGAGAGTTTTTGGTGTCGGTGCGCTTCATTTGAAACGGGTGTATATGTATTTATGCAAAACATGATCAAGCACCAAAGCCGCACCGATCACGATCTTCGATGTAACGATGGAATAACGTGCAGATATTTTGATGGTCAAAGAGTGCTAAATACATACGCTGTATAACTAATTAAACATCCGATGTCGAAATCATCGTCATCATTGCCGTTGTTGTGGAAAAAGAAACGCCTTTTATAACGTTGCGTTCAATGACAAATGGCCAAAAAGTGATACTTCATTATCCAGTGAGCCAACGCGAAAGAGTCGCCCAAGATTTGTGAGCGAAAGACCGCCCGCTATTCGAGTCTATCACTACTTTACTATTGCGTACATTATGTATTAATTTCATTTAAAACACAACAACATTTTTCAACTTTTGGCCCAAGTCAAGTCCATATCTTTGGGTCTCCGTAAATGTAACCTGGCCTCAGCGAAAACTGTGTACATTTTCCCTTTGTACAGACTTTCCTGGCTATTGAATATTGTCTCTTTCCGTCTTCATTTCGGCTAATTCTTCATTCGTCAAATTCGATCATTACATACGAAATTATGTGTTGGTTTTTGGTAGAAACAAAAAATACTAAAAAAATAAAAAAATAAAAAATAAAAACAAACGCGAGAAACAAAATAAAATTCGTATAGAAAAGTGATTGAACCTTTTTAATGTGTTCGTTTCGCCTTTTTGTTTTTTCTTATTTATATTCTTCTTCTGTTTCGGCTTTGTTTGCTTTTTTGGTTGCGAAGCGTAAAAATTATGTGTGTGCGTTTAACCCTAAATATTGGCCTAAGACTCAAATACTGTATAATTTTATATTCCATTCGTTGTCTCTGACTAAAGTGTTGAACTCATGGTTCAATATTTTTGTGAGTCTTTTGATTATACACTCGAGCAGACGAGCGCTTTATTCGTTTTCTGTATTTTCATTTTGTGCGCTGTTGATTAACTGTAAATACATTTTATGCGTAATTCACTTCTTTGTAATGAAATTTCTTGTGCTTTCGTGCACACACAGAGAGAGTTTAGTGCCCATCCCGAAGTCAAAATTGTTCGACGCATTTATGAGTTAAAATTATTATAGATTTGATTGATGGAAAAGGCGTTTATAAGTTTGGATTAGATTAAAATAATTGAAGAGGTTTATCAGCGACTAGCTAAAAGACAAATAGTAAGACGGGATCTCTTGCAAAATCATTCAAATTATTGCAAACAGTTAGCAATGAATTTTAAGCCGCCACTTTTACGAAAATATGAACGCAAAATGGCAACAACAAAAATTGGAATGTTCTTTATGAACCGAATAATCGATTGTTTCCCCCGATTGTCAAACAAAATTGTTTCAAATTGTGAAATTTGTTTGCACTTGCTGATTATGAGAATTGGTCGAAATGAGATTTAACTTCATTTGATGAGACCGTGCGGAATGTTAGTTGGATGACAAAAGTGATCACTTCACTACAGCCACGCCGTACATGATTTTGATTATGTGTTCAATGAGATGATTCAATCTGATTGAGTGATTTTCAATTCTAAATGTTATCTGGATGCGCATTTTGTTCTGAAAATAAAAAAGAAGAATGGGCGCGCCTTGTATATGATTTGGTTGCTTGTTCCATTTGCATGTGTCATTCAGACAGAGAACATCGATAATATGGCTACAATTGATTGAGCAAATTGAATCGAAATGACAAATGAATGATTTGTCAGCATCGAGGCGCACACAAACACACACACAAGCCCGAGCGAAGTAAATAAAAAAAACAAATATGGGTTGACATCGATCATTAGAAAGAATGATCAGTTTCGGAGTGGCAATCGCAACCAGCTGATGGTAAGTAACAAAATTAAAGTACACACCGAAAATTTCCATTATGATGTAAATATTTCCACACACATCCGCATGTGTAGTGGATGTGCACGTTAACCTATTGACACATTAATTGCAATATATATATTTCTGCGCTATTCTTACTTGCCTTTTGTTTGACTTGCTTATTTTTCGCATTGTCCTCCGATTTCAATCTAAATACAATGAAATCAAAATCCAATCGATTTGGCGAACGTTTTGTGTATTGGTTGAACGCGGATGTCAATTGTATCCAGTCGGAACAGGTTCAGCGATTCGATTCAAATGATTTGAACAATTGACAATGTAAACGGTGAAACAAACACTGGCAAGGAAAATGAAACTGTGTGTGTGTGTGTTTGATACGAGAACCGAGAACAAAGCATGGCTCTCTAAGTGGCTCAAACAATCAACAAAATATTGTGCCAATTGGCATTAATGTTGAGATTTTTGGTGAAATTATCGGATTACAATGAACTTTGATGTGAAAAGGATTCCAATCGACCATGTCATATGTGAATGTTAAGGCAAATGATTTGTTTGTTCGTTTGAATTCACATTCTTTTCAAGTGAATGTTGATTTGGTCAGGGAAACTCGATGATCTCGCATGTATTTTCCTTTTACAAAGTTTACAAAGTTGAAATTCGTTTGGTGGCCATGGGCTTCCGACACCAATACTTACAAACAAATATTCTAATAATTTATGAAAATTATTCGCTGCATATTAAGCGATATTTGTGATGGCTAGCTACAGCCACAATCATTGGCGGCAAATCACTCGCACACAAACAAACAAACAAACAAACACACGAAATCCACAATAGTCATAACAATAAATGCGAAGAAGAAGAAAAAAAAAGAAATCGACAGCGACACGATTTAATTGCGGCCACAATATGCAATCTGTTACGACACTCTACTATCACATATCGAATTAAATTTATTAATTTAATTTACTTGTCGCTTGACGATTGTAGTTATTTTATTGAATATGCAAATGCCAACGAAAACTGTTCATTGGATTGGCTTCGAAAGTGGCGAAGAACGTCGCTGTGTGTCGTAAAACGGTGCTCGGTTCGTCATCATAAGCGCGTGCAAATATGCATCCATATGGAAAGTTGATTTGGTGCGCTCAAAGAAATTGGCTGCAATTGGGTTGCAAAATGGCGATTTCAACCAAATCTACCGTATGAATTAGGCATGTATCGTGCAAATCCGTAATCATCGATTGGAATGATTGAAAAATTACGTACAAACACGTATTTTCGAATTAAATTTACACGCTGTTGGCTTTTGCCTGAACAGAAACAACAAAAAAATCATTGGCAATGTGTTAACACGTGACAGATGCAAATGTTAGAAGAGCAACAACGTTAGCGCGCAATTTCAATGTGATGCAATGACAATAAACACGATAATTAGTTTGTTTTGAGAGTGAAACGGAGTGCTGAACACTGAAATATAAGCTAAAGCAAGAGATAGGCGCTCACACAACGCAAAGCACACATATTCACCTATAACACACACACACACACATGAGCACGCAAATTGCGCCTGACAAGTAAATGACAATGAAAACATAATTAAATTCGATGCTTGTGACATGAAATGGCATTCGTACTTAATATTCCACAACAAATCGATTTAAATCGAGAAGAAACAAAAAAAAACAACAAAATAAACATACAAATAAACGAACAAATGACCAAACGAACACACTAAAATGTAAGATTCATCAATATCCCCAAAATTATCGATCAACCCTCGTACAGATAAATTAAATGAAAGACACGAATCTCAAAATTTTGGTGCCAGCCAAATAGCAAGCCAATGTGCTGTCAATAATCTCATGAAACCTTGTTTCACATTTTAAGTGCGTTGTTCCACGTTTCTGAATCGGATAATAATCATTTAACATGGTTGGTGTTTTGGCACTTGGCACAGCAATCACTAGCATCGCAATTATCGTCACATTTACGCGCAGCATAAACAAAACTAACAGAAAAAAGAAAACAAATGGAGATAGAGAGAATGATTAAGGGAAAGCACAGGGGAAACAGCGAAAAAAACAAAAAGTAACAACTGAACGAATAAATGATATAAATTTGTGAGGAAAATTTCTCATCAAGCACACGATAAAACTCGTCTTTAAATCAACACGTCAGTCGTTTAACAGTTTCAATGCTAATTTTGCAACTGATGAATTAGTCGAAGCACCCACGATGAAAATAAATTCAAATGCGAGTAAAAAGACAACGAAACGAATAAATAAGCATTAGTGAGTCTCTATATTTCTTAATAGAAGTGTGAAAATACAGCGAGAGTGGGAGAGAGAGAGAGAACGCACAATGATGAACAAAAGAAAGAAAAAAGTACGATTAGTTACGACGGAAAAAGCGACATAAAATGATCCATCGAACATACAGTAGTGAGTCCGTGTATTGAGTTGTAATGATTGCTTCACAGGGAAATGAACTGAGCAGCAGCAACAATCAAGCAACCAAAATGAAGGTACAGCACACACAAACACACACACACACACTGAACGGCTTTTGTATGTTCGTACGCTCTCTTTCTCTGCCTTTCGATCCATCTTATACTTTGTGCTAAAGGGAAACGCTCGGTAATAATAATAATGAGCCATGAAGTACTCAAGCGAACCACATCGACGATGGCACCGAAATAAAAAAAAATAAATTCAAATAATTTATTCGGCTATTAACACCTACGCCGATTTTTCCGCCACAGACAAATTCTAATTTACGATCAAACCAAACAGCGAACCGTGTGCGTTTCACTCGCCACATTCAACGTAAATTGGGTTCGTTCTGCTGTTTTGGGTCTCTTTCAAAGTGTGCGAAATTGAAATGAAAAATCTCAACAAAAAAATATTAAACGGGACAAAAAATAAATATGAATGAACAGAGAAAGAATAAAAAAAATCACAAGAAACTTATCAATTTTGTCGTTGTTTTGTTCCCGGTTAATGTGAATCGAAGCGCGGTGCGTTTTTTTTGCCTGCAGGTACCGAGCATTTCTCACATCATACACTCACACAAACACTTGATTATAAATTCAACATATTATGTATAATTTCAACGTTGGCTTCTTTCTCCTCTGCCTTCTGACAAATTTTTTTTCTGCCGTCGACTCAGTTCTGGCGACGATTCTTGCTATTACCTCGTTTCTTTTTCGTTTTACTTTGTTTTTGTTTACATTTTTTGGTTTCAAAGTAATTAGAATTCGTCATAGACAGTGATTTTGTCAGTTGCATCAACTTCCTTTTGTGTGTTTTTGCAATCTCTGCACCTCTTTACTCCTTCACGTATAATATGTTCACGTTCACCTATTCCGGCGAATGAAAAAAAAAGAGAAAACAATTTCTTTGAACATTCACAGTTGAAGTATTTTTAGTTATAATTTAGTTCTGAAATTTGAAAGAAAAAACAAATCTTCAATTATACCGTTTGATGTGAATTTCATAGTGTTGTCAACAGGCACATTATGCGAGTCGGCGAAACTGTCGTGCTGATTCATGGAGCAAACGTACCTATCGTTCCAAAGGACATTCATTTGCTGTCATTTTCTGTTCGTAACTGGAAATTAATTCTTTGTTTCATTGTTGTTTGCAAGCATTTAATTACTCATCGTTGACTCTCTCGTCCGCAAATTTTAAAATGTCTATCACTTTCGGTGGCGTGCTACTTTTTAAAAGACTCAAAACATTATAAATCAAATGAAATTGCACGGCGTCAATTAAAGAATCCAAACAAATACATAATGCTTGTGAACTGAACTGAGAGATCGACAGAGACGGTGGCATAAAACAAATCGCTTGAATCTGATACGAGGTCGAAGTGATGAAATGCAATTTTTACATACTGTTGAAAACTGTTGAAAATTCTCTATATATCTCACCAAATGCAGCGAATTGTGATTGTCCATATTCGTAAAACGGGCGGACCAAACACTCATACGACGCTGTACTACCCATAAATAATACTGTCTCGTGGTTGAACCAAAACCAAACAACAACAACGACGACGAAAAATTCACTGTTTTTTTGCAAACAACAAATGAACCAACTGAACAGACCAAATTCGGATAATTGTCACATTTATCGAATGCAGCAATCAACTTCAATTTCAAGTTATTTACAATTTGACACAAAAATAGAGCCTTTGCGAAACTCTACACGACAGAAAAAGTATGACTTTAACTCGGTGTGAATATTTTAAGTTGGAAATCGGTTAAATCGTAATCGGCTACCATTTCAAGAGATGACGACTGCGATGAATGGCATACAAGTATGATTAAAGAAGATAATTGCCAAAAAATCAGGTCATTGGTGAAAATGGCATTTCAAATAGTGTATGTGTGTTCCCTTTCATTTTTCGCTCATATCATTGAAAATCCCGAATGGCATTGAAAATCAATGAAAGAATTTGAACATTGAACAAATGACACAAACAAACACATTTTATAGCTGCGTTTTGTTCAGAACAAATCAACTATTTTGACAAATCTTGAAGATCTTTCAACGTCGATAAAACAAAATTGTTTCTAGTACATTTTTAATGGTCGTTTTTATTTTCGCAAATCATATTTTCAAGTTGAAATTTTTCAAACGTTTTTGTCATATCACAATACATGGTTTTAATAGTGTAGTTTTTATGACCTGATTCAGCTGATAGAGATTGAGCTTAGTTTTCTTGGCTTTCGATTCAGCATTGGAAAAACTGGTTAAAGATCATATTTGTTTATGATTCTGACATTCGAATGTATTCGAAAAGCTATAGCTTTTTGTAACAGAGAAAAATCAAAAAATAGAAACAAACAATTAATCGAGTTGCGGAAAAGTGGACACAATCTGATTGGAATGTGGACGTTTCAGTTGACAGTCAATATTTCGCAAGGCAATGCTGATTTGATTCGGACAAATTGAAGTAACATGTAGCAATGAGCAGCATAATATTTTGTAGTCCATTTGTTTTACGATGGTACGATTTCAATGTGACAGATGCCCCGAGAGACCATCAACGTATCATAAATGAAAGACAACAACAACAACAACAACAACAACAACAACAACACACAAAAAAGTTAAAGAAACTGGTAAAGCGAAGATCAACCGAAATCATAAAAAAAACATACTTAAAATCCGAAATGAAAAACGGCACAAGTCGTTCAAAAGCGTTAACAGCCCAAGATAAAAAGAAGCATCCAAAATGACTATATCACGCTCTGTCACATAGTGCAGATGACATTCCATCATGACATAATTTTTATTGCTCCATTTCAGTTGGCTTTTTTTATGCCCGTTTTGTGGCTGTCATTTTCTGATGAAATGTAAAATATTCAAAATACGCCACGCACCTCAATGCTCAAGTCAGTTTTTGTTTATTTTTGATGTTAAATAATTGTCAATTTTCATCCAGCCTCCTCAATCCTCGTCGTTTAATCTACGCTGAGATACTCCGTGGGAGTTCATAACCCGAAAGCCCTCAATTGCAGTTCATAATTCCATTACAAAAAAAAAAATACAAAATGAAAATTCTTTGGCTACACAGTTCCGTTCAAAGAGCATTCGACGGGCAAAACAGCAAGCGGAAAGAGTAATTTTTCAAAGCTCATTATGGCAATTCACGAGAGATGCATTTATTCATTTTGCTGCTGTTGCCCATAGTGCGCCGCTTTGTGGTCAACCGTTTGCACAACAAAGTCAGTTTCCATTTAATAAAAGGCCATCACACGATCAGAATGCACTGCTAATTGCGCGCACACAAGATTCATAGATTAACTGTGTATAAAGCAGACCGTTTGGGCTGTGGCTTCGGCTGTTGGTCGTTTGCTTTCCTCATCTCTCCATTGCAATATTTATTTAAGCACACGGCGAGTGCTCGCTGCGCACGGCGCTCACTTAATTGCCGACGAAATTTCAGAACTAACGTCGTACACACACAAAACAATAATGTTGCGCTGCACGGAATCAAAACCGTTTTCGGTGTTTCGGGATTTGCACATGTGTTAGTACCACGGAGTTGATTCTGTTTTCATTTCGTGTACGTTTTTTTTCGTTAAATTCGTCATTGACTCCGGGACTGAAGCATGAGAGAAAAGCAGTTTTGCTCCTGTTTTGTGTACGTGCGCGATTAACCTTTTATTTTGTCACGAAAAAAAATGAAACGATTTCAAGAGAAACATTTCCAGAAATAAATACGTAGATCAAGGTATTCCGTCTGTTTGCAATCTCTGTTCCATTCCCGTGATTTCTTTCACTTTTATATTTGTGTGCTTTTTGGGTTTGTTGAAATTAAACACACAATGAATACAGATCGAATGTGAAAGAAAAGAAGAAAAAACAGGCAAAAAAACGGAAAGAAGCTCAATCTTTCTCCTTTCCATATTTTCATTCAGTTACCATTATTTTTGCTCAACCCAAAGTAATATTTTCGGTTTTGGATTTTATTCAAATTATTTTTTGTGACATTTTCAACCAGTTTACTTACATTTTGATTAACTTCTCTGACACAATCTATGACCACATGAGACATTGCATAAAGAAAAAAAAACGCAGCGTGCGTCATCGATTAATTTTGATTTCTTTGCTTATGCATTTTGTCAAGTGAACAGTGGTAAAACAGTGCCGTGATGCCAACGTATCATCATTAAGTCTGTTGTTTCATTTCCAGCCTGTAAGTATCACCTGAAACACTGTAACAACATTAGCCAGTGTGCCATTTGTCCACGGAAACTTTGCAAAAATATACCGCCCGTAACGTAATCATCATGTTAGGTCATGCTAGGGACACTATCTATAACCTTCAAGTGTGTTGCTGGGAAAACGATGCCATGCACAGAGTAGACCATGCACAATGAGGCCACAACGAAGTGTTGTGCCTTTTTTCGAAATTTCAAACTTAGCCGCATTCGCACTCTCTCACCACATTGCTAAAAAAATCCAGAAGGAACGAATGCGTACAATGAAAACAACAGAAAAACGGTAAATTCGTCAAATTGTATTCAACTAAAACTGTTCGGTGTATTTTTTCGTTCTTCATTTATGAGACCATAAGTAAATGAAGAGAAATAAAAAAAAACGAGAAACTCATGATGCTAAAGTTCATGAAGAGATCCAAGTAGAGCACCGCAAGGAATTTCGCTGTACAAATTAGTAAAAGAAAAGACAATTGTGACAAAGTGATATTTCGCGAATTTCACTCTTGTTCCCATTCCAATTGGTTCGTAATGAAATGAATTGTTGTCGTCCATGGAAACTGCAACACCAAATCAAGTGAATGTTGGCTGATTAAGCTCAAACTTTTCAAAGTTGAACAGTTAATGAAAATTCACAACAAAATCTAATCACATGCTACACGTAATCGGAAGATTACACACGAAACACCGAAGAAAAAAAAAGCGATCATAAAATGGAGCGCAAAACGAATTCATTGCGAAAAAAGAGCAAATGCGAATTAATTGAAATGAACGATGTATAGAAGGAGTTGAATGAATACAAAATTAGTTGCTAAAATTTGTGGTTTGGCGATTTTTTCTTTCATTCGTTCCTTCGTGTTTTTGATTCATGTGCTCTGTTTTCACGTTTTCCGTTTACCTTCATCATTCAATTCAATCTCTTTGAATCTATCTGTCTTTCAGTATTATCGTGCATACGCTACTGCTGCTGTTGTTGTTGTTATAGTTTATGTTGGTGGTGGTGGTGGTGGTGGTGGCGTTGCCTTTACCAACTACAATCGCTAATCGCTTTTAAACTTTGACTTTAACTCTCGTTCGCCTTATCTGTCATCATCAATCATTTCTCTTACGAAATAATTCTGTTTCGCTTCGATAGTTCGCATGCTACTGTACAGAGAGAAGAAAGAAGAAAAAAAAACGTGCACTCCATAGTCTTTTGGGCTATGAGCTGATCCGGTAAATGCCGAATGAAAAGCCTATTAAATAGCAACAGCATGTAGCAATGAATTGCACATGCAAACAGCCGCCAAATAAATCAATGAATAAACACGAAATGAGAAGAACATTGGCGTACACTCAAAACTTACTACAAACACAACGGCCCAATAACACAACACAAACACTCAATTCGCAAGCTTGACGAGCTCTTTCTCGCATTCTGAATCGTCTGCTGCCACTGCTGCTGCTACTTTTTTTTATTGCTCTTCCCTCTGTTCCGGCTGTCTACCCGCCGCTTTGTAACATATGTAAATTGACTTCGATATGAGATGGACTTGAATGATATTTACGGCTTAAATATGAAAACAGGAAACATCACGTTGTTGACAGCGAACCATTCACGCGGCTCGCCACTCAAAATCCAGCAATTCAAGAGATCCGTATCATGCGCCGATCTTATTTCGTTTCGCTCGTCGAACTCGTTATTATTGAGATCCGTTATTGTTTTGTGCGTGATCTAGCTCAAAAAAAAAAAATCTGATGACACAAGAGCTAAAGAAAAAGTGATTCGCCGCCTTTTTCCCAATTTCAAATGTTCGACACTCGAAAAAAAAACTTTATCGCAGACATCTCGAACATGTAAGCGAATTTCGACAGTTTTCTACACCAACTTCATTGAAAAATCAGTAGTGAAAAGCAGACAAATTTGGGCTATTTAAAGAAAAAATAGAATAAAAAGAATATTTGGGCTACAATTCATGAATCTCCTTTCTCACATTCAAAATAAATTAAATTAATACTATGCGAATAATATAATGTTATAATTCTTCTCTTCATTTGATCATACTCAGGAAGATCGGGTGATCAAAAAAATTGAATTCAACGAAAAATGTTACAGCAATCGATTCAAATTTTTTCCACTTCAAGAAGGGTGCTTCCACTGCTAATTATATTGGTCCTTTTATGCTTGATGCACGTTGCAGGATTGCTCTTATGACAGCTTGTGCATTCTAATAATTTCTCGCGGTACCGATATCTCTCTGCATGCTTCTTAGTATGATTTATACTGCATTTGACCATG
This sequence comes from Aphidoletes aphidimyza, assembly GCA_030463065.1. NCBI lineage: Eukaryota > Metazoa > Arthropoda > Insecta > Diptera > Cecidomyiidae > Aphidoletes > Aphidoletes aphidimyza. The sequence continues at coordinate 15,270,176 of CM059997.1, read as the reverse complement.
TCAAATTAGCCCAAATTGAATAAGATGGCTTTCTGCCGCCTCTATAAAATATACTTAGTGATAGCTTCGGTTACAGACTATGTTCGTTCAATTCAAATTCCAAAATGATGTTGTACACGGAATGATATTGATAATGTGAAATAAAGTAAAGAGACCACCAAAACTGAATAAATGTATGAATATCAGTTCGTATAAATACGAGTTGTGCACTAAGAATCTAATGTGAATAAGACGTCCAATGTTGCACTTGTATTGGTCATCGTGCAAGCAGCTATTTCTCCACATAGGCAATATATTCAATGCATGATTGTATAACAATAAGCTCGAGTTCAAAGCTATTTTTCACAAATGCAACACGAACAACAAGTGGTCTGGCTTACTTTCACACTCTGTGTGACACACTGTGGTATATTGGCGCTATTTTCTTCTATTCTTGCCATTTTTTTTTTTGTTTGTTTGTCGCTGTTCGTTTCAATTGCTTTCTCATTTTCAACTTGTTCGATTGCCGATTGCTTGTCTGTTTTGTTCAAAGCATTGTGATAAATAAACACACATCGTCATTATTATACTTGTGTGTTTAGTTTGCAACGTTGTATATGAATCTTTTGGTCCGATTCTTCTTCATTCTGCATTTTCTCAATTGTCTCACTCGCACACAAACACCAAATATCGCCATTGTGTTTCAGTTGCGCGCAAACTTTTGCATTGTTTTGTCGAATCAAATCAAAACCCGATTCAAGAGCAGAGTATCGAGCAAAAGAGTGAATGAGACCAACTGACTGCTGACTGAGAGAAAGAGAATTTAAAAAATGACAACAAACCGAACTCAACAACTGAAAAACAATAAAATTAACTTATTGTTAACCTTGAATTCAGGCACACATGCGCAATTCCTTTGTTCTTGAATTGCTGAAGTCATCCAGCCAGCCAGCCAGCAAACAAGTCGGTTACGAGAGACCAGCACTCATACACTCATCCACAACGATACACATACAAACACACAAATATATTGAGTCTCACACAGCATTTCGAACTCATCGATGCCGAAAGTGATATGTTCGACGCGGTTTTTTTATGATCAATGTCATTCCAATTTTGCATATGGAAATTATCAATTTACCGATCACATTTGCATTTATGTCTTTGTCGTGTCAAGCAAATGTGTCGTAAGAACACGACTTCACGACATAAATACGATTGAAGTAGTGCAATTAGGTAAATAGTTTTATGTCTGTCTACTCTGAAACAGCATAGACACTTCGCATTACTTAACTAATGGTTAATGATTAAATTTTTTTTTAAATTTCACATCGGAAGAATAAATGATTAAAAAAAACGTCTAATTTGCATTTACCGCATTTTTTCGACACTGTTTTTTTTATTTTCAATGAATTTCTATTTCTCGACTAAAGCATGACGATGAGTAAAGTAAATTTAATTGTGGATCAAACGATCAATTTTGCCCTTATGTCACACTAGAATTATGTAAAAATTAAACTGTTTAACACAAATAATTGTTCAATTGTAGCTTTTACTTTATGATGTCGCCTACAATTTTCCATTTAAATAATTTAATATAATTTTGTTGGATTTGTCATTATTGTAATCAATTTAAACCAGAGACCATAAGTAACATTTATGCGTACAGGTGATATTTTCAGCAGATAAGTTTATGTGTGAAAATGTTGGATAAATATTTTTTTTGTTTTAATTTTCTCTGATGTGAAAGAGAAGAAAAAATAGCAATAAGGTGCGGCACTGGTGCAACCAGTGTTTAAGATAGTTAAATAAAAAATAACGATTCATGGACTTAAATGCGGTTTTTGTGGTTGGTTGACATGATTTTCTATCTTTCACTTTCAACGCTTCACGGTAACTGCTTTTAAAAGCCTAAAAAAAACACACACACAGATCTATTTGAAAATGCGCACGCAAATGCAGATCGATTCAAGTCGGCGTGAGACAAACACACTGAGGAATCAATTTCAATTGAAAAACGCGTTGCGTTTAGTGCGGGGGAAAGCGGCAAAGCAAAATCACTGACGCCATTGAATAGTAGCAAATGGCTTACTAATTTCCGTTTTAGCGCCAGACCTCTCATTTACATAGACTCGTGCAAGAGATTAAAACAAAATATGAATAAAATTGCATACAGAAAAAAAAACACACACACACACACTGAATAAAAGAAAGCATCGCCACAATATGTGTAACCGTGTAATAAAAATTTCGTGCAATCAGTGTACGGTTCGTTTTGCAGTGTGCATGTTTTGTGTCAGTTGATGTCTTTCGTTTTCAAATTGCAACAAACAAACGAGAAAAAAAACCACTGAATGAACGAATGGGTTGTAAAAATATGAAGCATTCAAGCGATTTGAATGCCAAGAAAATCACTAAAACAACCACATTTCAAAAATAGATGCTGCAAATATGAAACGCCTTATTCATTCACACTCTCTCACACACAAATAATGGTTTTTCTTGCTTATTTTCCAAAGCAATTCCATTTACCGGCTGGTGCTGCTATTTCTTATCTCTTTTTCTCCTTCGCTATGCATATTTCATTTTTGAACATTTAGAAGCCACACGGTAAAAAAAAACACACACACACAGACAATATTTACTGAAAAACAGCAGCAAAATGTTTTGAGTCGAAACGTTTTTTTGCTCAGTGAGTGGAAAATTCCGAATCTTGTTGATTTGTTTTTCATTCGATTCACTCGACATTTGTGTTTCCACTTCTCAATTCGTTCAATTCTCTTTGTGGAGACGAACTATGGCGAATTACGATTCATAATAACAATGTTCAATAATGACGTGTTTTAATAATATAGTGATAATATGGTAATACCGATGTGTTGAGACCGGCCCAGCCGAAAAAAGCCAAGCGCAACATTCTCATATTCACCACTTGGGCATTTAGTTTTGCGCGGGCCGTTTCATTTGCTCACTCGTATTAACTGTGCACATCGGCCCATAGCCGAGCTTAGCCAAGCGCGGAGAAAATCAACGAACGATACATCGATGTGGAAAATACGCATTCAGGTAACTGTGACCTCTGGGGTGTGCGTGCGATAGCACATTATGACGGGCGTTTTGTTAATTGATATCATAATTATAACATTTGATACACTTTGATGGTTATGGAAATTATAACTATATTTTTTTTAAACATTATTTACAACACTTATTTCGCCGTTTTGCTTCAGTTTCACGCTACTTTTCCAGACATATCAGCCATCATTCATCTATTTTTTCATTTTTTTTAATATCAAATCTTTAAGTGGTTATTTCTTAAATTCCGTTCGAAAATTGCATGTTTCAATACTACATGAAGCGTATGCATACATTTACAAAACCATGACAAGGCAATCAAATTCATGCTTACATTTTATTTTCTTCAAATAATTGATTCAATTTCACAGTGTATTTGCTTTAGTGCATATTTTCATTGGAACCTTTTCAAATCAAACTGCGTGAATAACACAACAAATTACTCTATCATTGGTTAATTTCGATATGATTTTTATACATTGATTGTGAGTGTATTCAAATTTGGGACGATTTTGAAATTGCTTCGATGTGCATATAAAATGTTATGTCTTGAAAAACGTCAGTAGATTCAGAAGGTGAATATTTGGAATCATGGCAAATAAAAATTGCTTTTAACAAAATGGTGTAATATACCATCAATTGGAAAGTATGGTGAACAAAGGAGGAATATATTTTACATACGGTCGCGAATTGGAGATAGCTAACAAAATATCTTGCACTCAGCTCACGCCGGTAGCAGTCGGATTGAATAGCTCTGTATTTTGTGTGTTTTTGTTTTAGCTGTACGATCTGTCTTGCTCTCTTTTTGTCCCCCCTCCCGATATTATGTCCGATCGAATGTTAATTTCGATTGATCTTCCTGCATGGTTCAAGAGTAGTGTCATACTGTAAATAGGCACTACAACTTGTAATGTGGATTTGGTAAGTGCAACGCCATTCAGTGGAAATATTCCCCGAACGTATATCCGTAAGGCGTAAGGCAATAATGACACAATGTGCGAGCGCACGCGGGGTGAGAGAGATCGAACGAGGGACATCGAGAATAAATTGTCGTATGCGAACAAGACTCATTAAAATGGAAATGGTTGGTATACGAACCGCGTGTGCGCACTATTTTTTTCCACCGTTTTTTTCAACGGCGGTGCTAAATATTGTTGCAAGTGTGCGAGTGTATGTTTCTCTCTCTCTCTCTTCTCTGTGTGTGTGTGAATATGTGAGCATTTGTGTGTGTCGCAGAGACTGTGGATGTGTGCAGAGTATCGTTCAAACGACACAATTTTCCGCTCAATTGGCAGAATGAACAGTGCATGTGAACTGGAATTGGCTGAAAATTAAATGCGCGAAAAGAGGAAAAAGGCAGCAACAGCAGCATCATCAACAACAGTGAAAAGCAAAAATTGAAGAAACAAAAAGAAGAAGAAAGTAGAAAATAAATAAAAAAAGATGGAACAGCCGTAAATCGCGCACCGAATGCAAAATCGTTTGATATCCGTTTTTCGTTGTTGTTCACTTCATCGACTGAGCGAGCAAGCGACCGAGCAAACGAACGAACGATGAATCGATGCATCGGAGCCTTATTATTCGGCCGCGTGTTTGTTGTGATTGTCCTGTTTATTCTTGCGAATGAAAGACACTTCACATTGTCGATGCACCGTACCATTGTTAGTAGTAGTCTGCACTTCTTCACCGTTTAGCCTGTTCTGCGTTTTGTCCGGGCGCATTTTCTGTGCTGTCATTCGAACGGGTGGATTTTTTGTTTTGTTTTTATATCAGTTGTGTTGTGCGCGAAAATGCGCGTGTGCATTAGCCAACACAATATAATGCACGGGAATTGGCCTCTGTCGTTTATTGATCGAAAATGTGAATGTCGAATTGGTTCAGCGGAAAAAGGCCAAAACAATGTGCAATGTGCAGCATGCGGCACTCTCTCGTCTGTGTATGGCACAAGGCACAGACAATCACAAAAGCCACCGACACATTGACTTGACTCTCGGTGGTGAATTATCGTTTGCTTGACTTCACGTCTATTCTCAATTTCGGTGTTTTTCCTTAGAACATTTCTACTGTTATTGACGACCGGTTGCATTTACTCCATACCTTTTGTTCTCGAACTTGCCGACCTGCTGCTGCTGTTGCTGTTGCTGCAGTGGATCTCTTTTTTTTAAACTTTTCTTTGGCTTCTTTTTTGTATATTTTTATTGTACTTCGATTTCAATTTGTGTGCTGGCTGTTGGCCACTCTTTTTTTTTATTAAATGTTGTTGTTTAAACTGCTGTATTTTCTGCTTGGATAACGCGCGAACTTCAACTGCCACGCTTTTTATTTATTACAATTTATTTAGGTTCATTTTGCTTCTTATTATTATCTGCTGTATGTTAGTTGTGCTACGGCCGAAAATCATGTTGCTGGTTCATCGTATTGAACTTCATTGAGATTAAATATCGGCAAAAGGTCTGGATTTTGTTGACCGAATCGAGCATCAAATTGTGTTTAAATATGGTTGAAACAAGCCAATTTGACAGTTTCCAAGAAGTTGGTCAGTCTTGTGTATCGTTTGGCTGATCGTTCATTCTTGAAACACATGTATGAGATTTGGTTTGCTTTCAATGAAATATAGATATTTTGCCGATGGAATAAATTTTGAATAATCAGCCAATGAATCGCATCAAACGAAATGTTATATCGAAACTGATAGTTTAACCAGTTTCAAGAGAATAAAAAAAAAATTCAGAAGGTAGACAAAAATTCCAAAAAAGAAGATCGAAAACACTGTCCACATGTTGAAGCGATACAAATATCGCTGTATTTAATTGTCTATTTCAATACTTGAATTTCTGCAACTCCATTTTGATCTTGTTTTGTTCATTTGGGTAATGAGGATGACCTAATTTGGGCCACCTGACGGATTGACAAAATGTTCATGTCAAATACATGTTTCATGAAAAATCGATTCAGATCAAGAACAAACAATAGTCGGCGTCTTTTTTCGCATGGTTGACGTAAATGGGAACGATCATTATGTTTGCAGTCATAATATTTGACTCATGTCATTTCACTTGTTCGATGTTAAATCACAAAAAACCAACATTAGTTATTGTCATATTGGCATTGGCATTTCATGACATCGGACAAATATTAACTCAACACTTCCGGCTACTGAAATGGGATATAAAGCGAACACCACTCAACACAAACTCGTCGCTAATTCGAAAACGGTTGACCAATTGGGATGGCCTTCAATCAATCGCTTCCTACTTACGATGTGAATTCGTTCATGGATCCCAGCGACATTGACCAGATTGCTTAATGCACATTTTGTAGATCGCTTAACTAATCTCTTTAGATGTGAGCAATTAACGATTAAAGCCATGTGATAATGATGTCACGATGAATTTGCGATAATTGATGTGTTCGCGCGCGCATTCTTGTGAACAGCAACCAAAGCAGAATGAGTAATCTTAAGAAATTGATTTGCATACCGAGCGCCAAAAGACTTTTAACACCGCCGACCAATTCATTACATTGATTGCCGGGTGTTATCAGTAGCAGCGAACTTCAAGGTAAAATGAGGGAAAAACATGGAAAAGATCAATTTCTTTATCGTTTTCATTCAACTCAAGCGAGGCATGTTACCTTCGATCGCGACTGAGTGTCGATTATACTGCAACGAGCTACATTGGCAGCAATTGTCAATCTGTGATCGTTGTGCTCTCAATGCACTTTCCGCACTGCACCGTGAGTGCCTACTCGGAGTTTTGTGTGGTATGTGATTCTGGTTGTTGGCTGTGGGTTATGCAATAACAAGCGAAAAATTTAACGATAATTTATGTTGACCGAAACCGATCGGTATATGGGCAGTTAGCGTTTGAAGTGTGTTTTCGGATAACAAACGATCGTGCGGTAAAAGGAGCGGCGAAGCCAAATGACGTATGTAGTTGTGCGATACAAAATGTTCGTTGCTTTATTGTATGTTATGGACCAGTACAGGTAAAGAACCAAAGAGCGCACAGAAAGAAAACCTGCAAAAAAGGAGACGAAATTAAGATTAGAGAGACAGAGAAAGAGAGAGAGAGAACAAGAGAGAAAAACGGTCGACGTCCCGAAACAAGGAATATGCCGAGTGTGAGATTCAAATTTTTAGATTACGCATGCGTACCGAGTATTTCGTAGTATTGTTCTCTTCTCTTGTGTTGTTTTGATTCTTCATCTGTACCGTTTCGTTAAGATTCGCTCGATTCTCTTCTTGACTTTGTGGTTTGATTGCGCGCTCAGGTTGGTTGCCTTTAAAACGTTGTCGCAAAAGTGAATGCTCTGTTTTAGATTCGATTATTGTTTCGTTTTAGATTCGATTTTGTTTACATATATTTGTTGCACGGTTCAATTTTGAACTCCCATTTCTTTCACACAGTGGCCAATGGAGCACAAGCATTTTTCTGTAGCAAAAGCTCACCTATGATCGCACATACATATCGCATTAGTCGCAACTATAATTTGTATTTGTTTGCATACTAAATCGTGGCATGTATTATCGCCGGAATATAATTGTTCGATTGCAAATGTCGAACGAGTTGAATTCTTTGGCCATAGAGAAATAGCGAAAAACGCTTCTGACATAGAGAAATAGGTAGTTATTCCGGCTTGGATTGCATTGCACCACTAAAGCAAAGCGAAGAGAAGCGATTAAATAAACGAAAAAGAAAAAAAAACAAAACAAAACGAAAAAACGGGCCATTTTTATTGCGAATGTGAGTTGTGAAGTTATTGCTATTTTTGCCCATTTTTATTTCATTTCAATTTGATTGTATTTTGCTGCGTTTGTTTTACATATTCGCCAATCGATCGGCAATTCATTTGGCTGTAATGTCGTTCATTCTATGGGCCCGTTTGTTCGCGCGAGCACAAAATCACAAAACGGTGGTGTACGCTCGCTCGCGCCTAAACGTTTATTTTTGTTGTTGTTGTTGTTGTTGTTGTTGTTGTTGTTGTTGTTGTTGTTGTTATTCGGTTTTTTTTCCTTCTTGTATTGGCTTTGAGTTCTGTGTGTACGTTGTGTGTAGTTGGCTTTCTCTTGTCATTGATTGCCAATAACATTTGTTTTTAATGTGTTCTTTTTTTTAAATACTCTGTCGTTTCAACGTCGACAGCGAATCGGCGTTCTTTTCATATGGAAATCGATTTGAGTAAACATCGACAATATCGGTATCAGAAAACAAGCTTACCGAAACGAAAACCAAATCCCGGCTGCCCCGTTTGAAGCGTAAAACAAAACGGCAATGGCAACAGCTACGGCTGAGAAAAGCAACAACAAAAACAGCACCAAAACAACTGGAAAAAGAATTTTTGCAGCGCGAAAAGCAACCATGAAAGATACGAAAGACAGAGAGAAGAAAAGAGAAAAAAAAATTATTCAGCTGTCAAACTACATAATATTCAAATGACTACCACAATATTTATTACGGTAAACAAAAACCCTGTGACTTCACAGCGCGACAATGCCATAGCGTAAAGAATTTTGCCGTGTGCGCTGTTTTCCTACGGTTCTCCTCGATTCGGATGGGTTTGTTATTTCCCTTTTTTTAAAGAATCGAATCTATTTTATCTACATATGCAGACTCGTTTGTAGTGGGTACATGCCGACTTTTTCGGTTGTAATGTCGCTGTGCTAATCGTCAACGTTTTGTGCTCTGTGCTGCCTTGTGCGCTTTTTTTCTGCTCTCTTCTTCGATTTCTTTTTTTCTGGCCTCACTTTATTTTATTTATATATATATTTTTACAAATGTTTTTTTTTTCATTTCGTTCCTTCGCTTGATTTTATTTTATTTGATTGTGCGGTTTGTGTGTTTTCTGTGCTTCTGCGAAATTTTATAAATCACGTGTAATGGCCACGAAATTATTCTTATCTCATCCACGGTATTAGCTGAACACGCTTCTGTATGTACCGAAATGCTCAACGAAATGCCCGCATGAATTGCGATCTCTGTGTGCGCGATCATTCGCCCACGCTCGCGCGCGCCCCAACTCACAAATAAAAACGGATGGATAGAAGAAACACAACAAAATATAAATAATATGAAAATATGCAACAAACCATTTTATGCATGCTTTAACCTTTTTATTTACACTGGCGCAGCCTTACGCTACCGACAAAAGATCATCGGCAATGAGAACCATTTTTTTTCGCTGTTCGGTTTAATTTTTAAGTGATCACTAAGGCAATTGGAGTGAGCTCCTTGTTGTTGGGGTCGTATCAAATTTTGGAATTTATTTCTATCTTCTAATCATAGACTGGATAATTTCGTACATAATTCACAATATTCATACTCATTACTCATTGCGTACTCAATGCGATCAAAATATTCAGCCACCAGCCCAAACGACTTTGAAGTGCCCTCTACGGTCTACTGATTCTTTTCATTGACAATGAGTGTCACTTGAATCACATAAATATCGAGAGGCTTCTAATTTGATTGCATTTTGTCTAAAGAATAACCTCGACCATGATTCAACAAATTGCGTTTTTACTTCATTCGTTGTCCGATGATATAAAAGCTTGCAATCGTATTGAAATCTGAATTTGTCAATTTCCATCCATTTGAATCATATTGTTTTCAATATGATGCCTTTCGTGTCTGTTTTATCTCTTACATAAAATCTGGTAACTAAGCCAAAATATCAGCAAAAAAAATATAGTTCAATCAATGCTTAACAAAGCGATTTCATTCGGAATGTGCCGTTTTCGACTTAGATTTCGATCATATACGAAAATAATATTACTCAAAATATGTACATATCGAAATTACTCCTATAAGAAACCAAAAGTGCTACCGAAGGATTCGGTATACTGGGTGATTTCTTTCACCCAGATTCAAAAAATTGATGGAAGTTAGTGGCTAGGAAATAAATTGATTCAAAAGATCATCGATTGGAACCGTTATAACGAATTAGAATATATTTGGAACGAAAAATGATGCAAAATTGTTTAGAATGTACAATGCCAATGTCATGGTATGAAACTAGATCTTGAATTAGAGAGAAATTGTTGTTTTTTTTTCCTGTCTATTCCAATGAAATGAGATGTATTTTTTCATTTGAAATCATTGGATGAAAGTTAGAAGGCCGGCTTCTAGTTAATTTTTTTCATCGTGGTAATTGTAAGATCGTTAGATGTTTGTACGTGACCATAAAGTGGTGAGTGTCATTGAAACTGGTCACTTTTTGTAACAGTAACCGCGAAATTTTATGTTTGTTGTAGTTGTTGTTGATGAAATGAGCTTCAGATGAGGACAAATAACGAGTAATACATCTCTAACTGTAGACTCTCATCATGTAAGAGCCATGAGAAATGCCTCTGAATGTGCTCGAGGCGATGCAAACCACAGACTCTCACAAAACAGTACAAAGAAAGTCTTGATCATCATAAGCACGCGTGTGTCGTATGTGACAGTAACAAGAGTGGCGACACACAGAACAAAAACGGCAACGACGTACCGAAAAAAACCAGAATTATTTCGTCAATCGAAAAAGCGTGACCTGACAAGACGAAGATGAAATATTTATACGCGTTGTTCTTCTTCCGAAAAAACAACAACAACAACAACAACGACATTTCATTACTCTCAAGCAGCACAATAATCTGATGAACGGGTTTTTATAGTTATTCGTGTTCACGACGAAAAAAAAACAGTGCTAAATTTTATGACTGAAAAAGCCAGAAGTGGTTAGCCTGTGAAAATTTGGTTCATATCAGATAAACGGCCAACATTTCAATGTTGATAAGCGTAACGAAAGAGAGATATCTCTTTATTATGATAAAGTTGTTGTTGGTTAGACGTTCCATTTTTTTTTACCTCATATCTATTTTGTCGCTTCTTGGCGTCTTTCATGATTACGTTTGTTTCAATTTTTAAATCTATATTTTATAGTTCGGCACAATTTGCGCATGGATTCCTGGTTTTTTTTGTTAAAGAAAAGAAACAGAAAATAAAAACAAGAAGAAAAGAAATTGCGTTTCAAGTACAATGTTAATTTTCTCATCGCATTTTCCCGTCACATTTGTTGATGTTTATGCCCTTTTTTGCAGCATTCATTACTTATAAAAAGTCTTTTTTTTACATTTTATCACTTATTTCGTATGTATTTTTCTCTGTTGCTGCCGTTGCTCTCTTTATTCGACGAGAAGTCTAGATTTTGTGGGACGTAGCACGATTTCAATTGTACTTTCCTTTGTTTTACGTTGCGATCTAATTCTGGCATATTCTAAAAATGATCTCGGTTTTGAAGGGCACATCATTTTATCGAGAATTTGCATAATATTTATTTATGTTGATTGTTTTTGTTTTTCTCTAACACGTTGAACACACAAAAGAAACATATTGAATTTTTAGACAATACAGCGTCTAAATTCTGGAATTATATATTAAATCGTCTATTTTTTTTTATATTTCGTCTAAAATGTTCAGTATTACGCTATACTGAATTTTGCTGCTACTCCACTTGACGTTTCGAGTATTTGGTGATTCGTTAAATCTTTCGTTTAGTATTTTGGTTTGCATAAAATGACACAAGCGAACACCAACAATGCACGTTTACACTGGTACCAACTCAGTGATGAGACACGCATACAGTCATAAGCAGCATCGAATTGTGCACGAGCTAGTGTACACGACAACAGTGTTCTGTTTCTGTCATCACTTCACAACAATGATATTTGCGCATGTATAAGTAACTGACCACTGACTCAACGACATCAGCTTGACCGTGTATTAGTTGAAGTCGCTAACGAATCCAAATCAATCGATGTCATTTGCACTTCAAAATCATTTGACATTTACACATTTTAGATTAAATATAAAAAAAATTATACGATTTACTGTATAATTCCAGGATTTAGATGCTGTAAAAAAAATCTAAAATTTCAATATATTTATTTTGTGTGAACATTATTATTATTAAATGTATTGTTAAGTTCATAATTATTGCCTGTTTAATGAGAATTGTTGTTTTATTATTTCGAATTAACAGTTCGCCGCACCATCAAATGTATCCAATGCTTATGAATCCGCCACATAGTCCAATGGTTGCTGGGGGCTCACAAAGCTCCATGCTATCATCATCGCCGCTAATGTCATCGAATTCACCGATGCTATCAAATAACTCACCTCTAATGCAATATTCACCGTATTCAGATGTATTACCAACCACAATACTCCCACCGCTTGGGCCAACAGGATCAGGCAATCAGGTCGATGAATCCGTATCGTGGGGCTATCCGATGAATTCAGCATTCTCTAGTGAATTTTGTAGTAATTATGGTAAGTCATTTGCATTCTACATACAAAACAATTCAACGTGAACATCTCGAAAGATTAGTTGTAGCATTCAATATCGATTGATATGAAGATAGTGAAAACGCTTTGATACATGTCGCTTATCTGTCATGATCGAGTTCAAGTGCAATATATTTCATTTTATTTGCCAATCATTTGATTACGTGATAAATATCAAGGCATGAAACATCTTATCTTCGGTGTAAAGTTCATGTAATTCAAAGTGATATTACCGTTCCCTTCCTCATAAAAATGATTAATCATTTCCGTTGAATTTTGTTTGTACTTTGATTTAGGAATGTTGCCACGGCAAGCGTATTCGAATAGTGGTGGCGGCAGTGGTGGCGGTTCAACTAGTGGAAAAATGAGTGCTGCAAATGCATTGAAAAGTGCAAAAGAAGCACGCATACGACGCCCAATGAACGCATTCATGGTTTGGGCCAAAGTTGAGCGCAAAAAATTAGCCGACGAAAATCCAGATTTACATAATGCAGATCTAAGTAAAATGCTAGGTAAGAACCATTTACCGATTTACTCCAATTTTTCTATTTTAAATATAATTTAAGAAAAAAAACCATTTCGTAAAATCATATTGCGGATAAAATTCAAAAACAAAACACAGAAAAAAAACTAATAACAAAAACACATGAAATCGTATCGCAAATGAGTTCACATAATCAAACCACCAAAAATATAAACAAATGTCGCTCACTCACGATTGTTTGCTACTGTAGTCATAAATTCATGATGATAAAAAAAATGATGAAAACACTATGATTCTGCGAACCAAAATTGGTTCAACTGTTTGCTATAAATAGAATATTTGTGCTATCTGAGATGAGAGGCAAATCAAGAAGCGCACATTTGCCGTAGAGTTTTTTTTTTATCTATTTCGGATTCGTTCCATATTTTGAACGTAGTAATATGCGAGCACATAGGCCAGTACCATCTCCATGGTATTTGTATGGAATGAATTTTGTAGAGAAAACATATTGGGAACTAATACTGAAATGGAGAAAATGCCTAAAATCATCATGGTCAATCGGTGGCTCAATGATTGCTTCGGATAGATGAGAGTAAACTTAACTTCAATTAATTTTTTTTACGGGTTGAAATCAAAGTATAATTCATAGAACTGAATTTTCGATTGTGATTGCATATTTGCTTTGGACCGGATTTCGGTGAAATCGTTATTGTGTCGTTATGCAATTGGTTGTGTTGAATTTTTAGATTGAAGACTATTTTATAGTTCACCGGAGAAACGACGTCAAATGTATTTATTGGTGTACTAAGCGCGATAACGTTCTACAGAACATATACGAACTAAATATGATGGAAAAAATACGTTTATCAGACTGTCTGCAGCTACGATGACTGATATTACGCATACTTATCGGTCTTATCAGTTGTGTAAACACAAATGTACGTAAATCATGACTGCTCACCTGAGCCAGGAAACGTGTTTCTTATCATTTGAGCCTCATCAATTATTATGAAACAGTAACAAAAATTCGACGAAATTGAAAATCTGAAAAAAAAAACTTCAAACGACAACAAGACAATTTGAATAATATGTATAAAATGGAATGAGCGAGCACATCAAATTTAATGCGTGATCTCCAGTGATTCCAATTTTAACGCATCAGAGAGCTCGGCTCATTTAGATACAATTGCGAATAGAACTCATATATAGCGCTAAATTTGCATAATAATGCTTGGACATCGAAGTAATATTGAGGTCGATAGCTTTCAAGCCTCAGCAACCATCTCTTTAGCCATATAATTGTTGTACTCTCAACTCAATCGTCCAGAGGAAGAAATTTCTAAAAAAAAACACACACACAATTCTATAAAGTGTAAAATTCCAGCAAATTACATCCAATAAAACGGTAAAATGAACGTCCATTCATTTCCCCATGCAAATGTGTAAATTAGCTTTGGCCTTTATTGGGGCTAAATGCTGAAAAAAAAATAAAAGAAAATTCAGAGTCAAACGCACAAATAAATCCCACATTAAAATCATCAGCGGTCAAAAGTGTGCTCAACTAAACATTTGAAGCATTCATACATTCATTCATATTATTTCGTTCCGTTTCGTTTGGTATGTTTCACCTCTCATTGGATTTGATTCGTGAAGAGGTCGAAAGAAGATGAGTTTTAATGAGTTTCCCATTGGTTCAGCAGCTCATCATCATCGGTTTGGACTGTCCAATACGAAATGTATATAATGTGCACGGCCACTGACGTGAATATACTACTTTGATTGTCATTTTCTCTGTAAATTAGTTTCGTAATATACTTCGTTCGTATATAAAAGAAAAATAATCAAAAAAAGGAGCAAAGAAGAAGTGAAGAAATATACGATAGCCACATCTCCCCTAATTTGGTTCATCACTCGTTTCCAGCAAGTTATTGACTTGAAATTAATTTCGAAAACAACACGCACACATAAACGCGTTGAGAGTGATCGTCAATGGAAATAAAGTCACAAGTCTTTTCTTAAACTTTGAAATTGGTTTGGTGTTTTTGGTGCTGAGCAAGCAGTTCGATTGGAACTTTTGAATCCGTTCAAATCCGTTTTTTCAAAGTGCTTTTATATATCACTTCAATGTGAATTTAGCTGGTTCAATTTCAACGAAAAAGTGGAACCGGACTATGCGTCACACCAACTGTCATTTAGAAACAAGAGAAATCAAAGAAAACAAAACAATAACAACACAAACAACATCCACTCGTTAAGTGAACAGCGATGATTGGAAATGATGCATAAAAGATGAGACGAGAGCGCACAAATCACATTATTTTCGAGTGTTAAAATCGATTTTTTTGTTCGTATCATTCACGATTTGCTCGCTATATTGGCTCTGTCTATCTCCAACTTTCTGTCCATTGCTTTATCCATTTTCGTTCATCGAATCGCACAATCTGTGTGTGTGTGTGTGTGTGTGCTTCAGTTTCTGTTACTGTTTCTGTTGGTGAGCGTACGTGTGTGTGTGTGTATGTGTGGCGATGGAAATGGTCAGTGGCAGCCAATTCATTACATACCCACAAAACATTATACACGTATCGTCATGTTTGTTGTTGTTGTTGCTGCGTGTAGAGCAAAGCGCGTTGATTTCTCGTTGGCCTTTCGCATCGAGTTTTCGAATCTCCCCCACTTAATCGCAACGATCTTGATTCGCTACACATTACGTACGATTACATTCGACACAGATGCCGAGTCGATAGCTTGATCATCTCTCATCTCTCCACACAAGCAGATAAATTACATGATACTGGACACGCAAAGTCAAACCAATACCCATCCATACCCATACTCATACCCATGCACATCATTTGTGTTGACGATGCGTAAACGAGCCGCGGTGTGTGATTGGACGAAAAAAAGAATCGTTTGGTTTCTTTTATTTTTGTCTTTTTTCGTTTCGTAAATTTCATTTTAATTATAAGACATTAGAAAAATCCACTTCTACTTCGAATACTTATTTTTTGTTTGTTTTAATTTCACTTCGTTCGATAATATCTTGGAATCAATCGTTTCAGCGTTGTTTCGTCTCAGATGTTGGAAACTCGTTTTTGTTTGTTTGTTTCAAATTGACAGCGGTCACTTTTAAATGCTCTGAATAAAATATCCTGAATTGTTTCCTTTTATAGACAAATCGCGAGCAATTCAAATGAATATCGTGAGCTATTTAAACAGAAAATTGGCTACGACCACATCAATGCGACGCAAGTTGCAACAGATATTTCCAACAATTTACCAAAGATCAATTCGATATTACGTTGAGCAGTTCGTACATTTCCTATCTCTTTTTTGGTTGCGGTTGTTTGCATCTTCGATCGATTTCGTTGGCGATTCGAATCCGTACGTACGTATAGGTGACATCATAAATCTATACATTCTCATGCTCTACGTTGTTGGCTAATAACAGCGTACACACTCTATTCGTGTGGCTGTTTTTCGATGAAATACACAGTTTTGTTACGTATTTTGCTGTTTTTATTTCTTCTTTCGTTCGATTTGATGAATAAAAAATGGGAAACAAAATTACATGTGCCCGGTATACATTAAATCGAAGTCAATGTGAAACTTAAAAAAAAAAACTCAACAAAATGAAATGAAAAAAAACAACGCAGAAAAGAATCACATAGCAGTCGAAACCTGTTAAATAGCGAGCGCGTATTATACGAGCGAAAATACGTAGCACACATAAGCGTATGGGCTTACTCTATGTATATATGGTTGCATGATTTTTTACTTTATTTTCCCTTTAGTTTTGCTTCTCGATAGCCCGCTCGCTTCACTCTCGCGCGCGCGTTTACCTCGCTATTGAGTTCAACTTATTGCTGCTGCTGCTTTTTTGTTCAGAGGAAATACAAAGATCACCGCCCACAATCACGACCATTGGTTGTGCACATTTACATGTGTATCATTTGTTGATACCGTAAACAGTGAACGCTCTTTCCAAATACGTCCAATATGATCAACATCTTGATACAGTAGATACATTTTCATTCACTATGATCAAATTTTGCCGTTTTTGTTTGTTTGTTTCATGTATAAAAAAAGGCTGGAGTTTTTTTTTTTTGTATTAAGGTATTCAATGATTTTGAGAAGTCGTTTTGTTTTTATTTTAAAATGTCAGTCGCCTAGAAGAAAAGTTACAAATCTTCAAAGTCACCAAAAAAGGTGAATAATGAAAGAGTTTTGAAAAAAAAAAATTCAATAAATTAAAAATTGTCACTTTCGATCGACAACACTAAAACCGACCGCGACAATTTAAATACAAGACAAAAAAAAACCTATAGTCATGCTCTGCACTTAAATACGCTGTTGTCTTTAAAAACGACAACCGAGCAGGAAATGACGATCCCTTCTTATAAAGTTTGATGACGTTTATGCTGTAAAAGAAGTTGTGTGTGAAGAGAGCTCAAAAAAAGTGCCGCAACATTCGAAACTCAGCTGAGCGAAACGTCAAAATGTTAATAGCTAAAATTAAAAAAAAACACACTACACACTAATAAAATGGCTAGTTTGCGATGTTATGAAGTGGTTAAAATAAATGAAACTCGATCTACATTTTTACCAGCGTAGAGTTATCCAAATTTTACATCGACGTTCATTGAAATGTTTGACGAAGAACATTTTCGTTTTTTCGTTCGACAGAGGAGAGAAAAGCAACAGAAAGAATATTACTTGCGAGAACCAAACGAACTTTGAGCTTCGATACGGGTTACATTTTTGGATGTATGTAATGCAATGAGTGTGGCACTCCCTGAAGAAATCTTACTCAACCAAAACGAATTGCTTTCGACGCCGAGCCAAGAATCAAAATCGAAAGAAGAAAGCAAATTGCAGACATCTCAAGACTTGTACACTCATGAATTATATCATTTAGATGTTGATAAATGAAGATTCTGAAAGATTATAGTGTTTTCGGCAATTTCTGAGCTTCATATTGTTACATTTACTTTTGACACTTAATGCAAAATTGAATAAATACAAACCAACAACTAAACACCACTTTCCGAACATCCAATTTCACGAAATATCAAACCGAAATGGAAGTACGGTACATGGATCAATATCAGAGTAATCAATGCAAATATTAATAGCTTGTTGAGACTCTTGAAAAATGTTGACGTTTAAAGTGCATTTTCGCCAAATTCATAAATCCGCATAACAAACATTGTTCAAAGCCAACGTAAAATTCCTTTTACATTGAAATTGTAAATAAATGCTTGAAATTGCGACTCAAGAGTGACAAATGGCAGGAATATTAATGTGGTTTTTTATTATTGATTAGTGTCAATTCCGAGGCTTTTTGCGGTAAATCGTTTTGTTTTGTTTTGTCGTGTTTTTTGTTTGTCAATGGCAAAAGCGCCAATTATGTAAATCAATTCGCCAAAAAAACGTTTATCACGAATCCTTTTGGAACTTGTTCACCAGTTTTCATTTCAAATCGCAACGAATAAGGTAATCCGCGACTCATGAAACTCATTTTTATTAGTCAACTCAAGACTTGAATTGGAAAGAGGTAGGATACAATTTTTCGTAATTATGATAGTTGAGCATTGATGGTTTTGGTAACATTTAGCGATTGGGGTCCGCCTTCATGAAAAAAAATGGCACCATAAAAACGATCGATTGCCACCATGTTGGGAGTGAAGCTAGCTATTTAATCGGCAGAGAGAAGAAAAACACAAAAACAACAACACACAGCCAACAAACATCACATTCAATCTGATGAGTTTATCAAATTGATGAATCAAGCGCTTTTGTTTGTATTGTTCGATTTGCATATTTTGATAAAGTTTTGTTTGAATTTTATGGTAATGTACCTTGTATCGTACAGTGTCTCGCTCACTCGCTCTCTCGCGCTCACCATTTCCATCGCAAATTGGCGAGCTATTAATTATTTTTATGCACAAATCAGATTACAATAAAATGCTCTTCACGCTGTGTTTGTTACTTTCGCATTGATTGAAATAATCTCGATGTGTTTTTTTTTCTCGCGTTGCTCCATCGCCAACTCTGTCTGCCTCTTTGAATATATGTCTCTATCGTGCGCTAGAGCACCTTTCATAATATCCGACCCAAATACATTTGGGAATGATTTTGTTTACATTTCAATCACTTGGATTTGGTATTTAAAAAAAAAAAAAAAAAAAAACAAAACAAAACAAAACAAAACAAAGATGAAAATGTCTCATATTTGTTGCACTTTGCACACCAATCTTAATCAGTACAGCATTTGGCAAACATTTTATCCAAACAAATTTCTCTTTTGTTGCAATTGAATCAAATTGAATCAATAAATATAGGGAAAACAAAAAACAAAAAACAAAACACCAACAACTGTATAAATACTATACCGAAATATTGTGAACACTAGACTCTTCTCTATGCAAAAAGAATGAACCGATCGAGAATGAATGCTACAAAGGAATGGGAACGGCTGTGACGCTGCACACGGCAATGGGAACAAACTCGTTAATATGCACATTGCACAACTGAAAATGCAATTAAAACACTGATATTAAATGGCTTTTGCGATTAAGCAATAGTTTAGCTTGGCAATTCAACAGTTTACTAGTGGCTTTTAAACAACAGCACGAAGCCATTTTCTCTATTGCCTCTTTCATGCAAAAAACCAGTCTCTAATCTCAAATGATTCTTCTGTGCGAATATACCGTAAATATAGTCATCTTGTATTTTTCATATTTATGGGTTCTAAACGAACCGAGCAAAATAACAATAACAACAAACGAAGTGATAGAATTGAATAACTAAAAACGAACAAGATGCATTGCGGTAACACACACGTTGGGGAATTTAGTGCAGTTAACGATTTTACACGGATAAACTTTGGTTTTGTCATAGTAAAAAAAAGAAACTGAAACACTTTTTATCGCTGTTATCGTTGTGCTGTCATACTTTTTTGCGATAAACATTTCAATTTTCTGCCTTTCAACCGTTTTAATTAATCTGTTTATTATTTTATCAAACTATGTCGATCAATTACGGAAGCATGTTTTTGGCTAAAGATCTCACTTACACCAAACCGTACGATAATTTGGATAAAATGAAAATTAAAGTTTCATTCGTTCAAGTTCGTTATGAAATTGAGAAAGTTTAAATGGTTTTCGTACGGATCACTTTCAACAAGCGAAAATGTGATTCATCATTGGCATGGTTATTTAAGCATGGCAAAATGTTCTTCAAAATGAGCATTTCGGTGAATAGTATTTTCTCTTGTCTTATATAAAAACTGGGTCCATATCAAACATCAACAACAACAACAACAACAACAACAACAAAAACGGCGTTAATTAACCAAGATTATTTATGTTTCCGAAGTGCTTTCCATTGGCTGGTCGTCAATGATTGATGTTGCCGTTGCTGTTACTGTTGCTATGGTCACTTGAATGTCTGAATATTTTCCCACATCGAAAACCACAAAATCAAAGGAAAATAAAGTGTTTTAGTGGGTGAACTCGAACCAAGTAGAATCTTGTGCGATTATGTGAAACGAATGATGGTAAATTTGACGATGGAACACATGTACAAACCGTTACTTGTGTGAAAGATTCCAAGCGAATGGATCATATGCATCAACCAATGAAGCTATTCAAACAATTAATGTTGCCTCGTTGATCTTCTCTAACCCACACTTGGCGATTCGATCATATTGGCATCTATTTTACAAATAATAAAAAAAAGACATACAACAAGTGTTGCTTTCTTTTTCTGTACGAAATGGCGAACGCCCAAATATCACAGCAGGCCTATTGGCCGAGTGACAACCGCACAATATCAATTCAATTCGTGGATCTCACGTAAATTTGATGTGTGTGTGTGAGTATGGAATTTACACTCACAATTTTGACAGTGTCTTTGAGAAACTGTCTTGAAAAGTGGCACACAGCTCGTGGCAGTATCAAGGAAGAGCTGAAAACTACGGCAGAGAAAGTTAGCTCGATTTTAATTGCTTTTTTTTCTCTCATCTGCTGAAAATCAACGTCTTTCCGTATTTCATAATGATAGATTTTAAATTGTGTTAATTATACATGCCAACTGAATATAAATGGTTCAACGCCGAGCAAATTCTGGCTTCTTGTGCGCCAGATGAAACCGTGTCTCTAACTCTCTTTTGCACCCCACTAAAAAGAAATGGATTGTCGACCGAGAAATCGTTCACATATTCCCATGTAATTTATGCTCTTCGTGTTAATTGGCTGGAATTAGTGATCTACAATGATTTATTGCTGAGCGCAAAATGGCCGATTCGACACTGATTATTTTTGACTATTCCAAATGGAATGATGTGAGGGATTTTGAATGAAAATTCTTGAACACCAAAATAATTGAACGATCAATTTAGAGTCACCCAATTTTGTTTTATCATTTCACTGAAACGCAAACCAATTCAAAAATGCACTGAAATATACTAATAGTCCCAAATTCATTTCAATTGGTTGCGAAATTCAGTGCACAGCATTCAAGTATTTCCCAATTTCAAGTACATTATTTCAGTACTTAATTGAATCTCTCGTTTAATCTCCAATCAGTTATAATGTCGGTTTCTTTTCGCCATATTTCATCTTGGTGCTGTACTTTAGTTTGTTATTTTTTTTGTTTTTTTTTTTTTATTTTTCTAAATCCTGTTGTTTGTGTGTGTGTTTCGTTTGAATTTTTTTATGTGCGACGATGAGATTGAAACCCTTTCGAAAGAGACACAACAGCCCAGAGTGTGTGTTGTAAGCATATTTTGTATCTCTTTTTGCGTGTTGCAATGAAATGTAATATCGAAAAAATTCTGGCTAACTAATTTGTGCTATTTCATTAGCATTTTGCTGTTTGGTGTGCTTGTGTCAGTGTCTAAGGTGTCTACGGTGTCCATACACACTGGCATAGGTTCGTGTACACAAGGGAATGGGTGTAAGTGTATGCGTGTGTGTGTGTTTGTGCATTTGCACGTGTTCGTGTGTGAGGCGATGCAAGTGAGCGAGCTGAAGCACATTCGTAAAATACCCCGACTCAAACATACACGCAACACAAGTTAATGATAATGATAATAACAATAAAAAAAAATCTGTATAAAATCTGGATTGTGGGAGACTTTTTTTGTGTTGCGCGTTTGCTGTTTGTTCGTTATTACAGCTGAAGTGCTGTTGTTTGATGTGGGAAAATTCGAATCAAGTCATTCACTGTGTTTTTGTTGATTTCTTCAACATATAGATAGACACATAACCGCGTAGCAAATGCAATATTATACACCGTGCACATACCTAAATATTCGGTTTGCTGTGTGCTTTTTTTTCTTATTTTCGTTTTACTACTGAACTTTCTGCTCGGCAGTTGCCTGCTGCCATGTTGTTGTTGTTGTTGTTGTTGTAATTCTGTGTATGTTTTTTTTTAACACAATAGGACTATGAAATATTATTATCTTCGTAATATATATTAGAGCTTTCTGTTGTTGTTGTTGTGTTTTTATTTTTATTTTGTGTTGCTTGTTTTCGTTGCTCTTGTTTTCGCCGCTGCAGGTATTTCAAATTTCGTGCGCTGTTTTTTGTGTGTTCAATATCGAGCACTCATTCGCTGAATGTATGGCTGTGGATGCGTATTTGCTAGGGCTATGCGTTTGATGGTTCGGTTGTTCGGTTGTATCGTGTGCTTTGTGCACTTTGCGCACGAGGATTTCATTAACTGTACAACTCGACATGTACACATGTATCGCATTAAAAATGCTAGACCAAAGAAAATTAATGTTAGATTTACGTTTTTACGCGATTACATCCAAGTGAAAACCGCACACTGTACCTGTACATCTATAGATGCATCTTGGAAACAGCATCGAATGGGTTAGGTGATGGAAAAGCCACGCACACGCACACAGCATGCATGGTGACGGTTAGCATTGGAAATAAGGGCCCCGTTTTTTTTCTCCTCTTCTTTTTCTTCAAAGAGATCTTGATTGCCTGCTACTCGATGAACACAAATGCGATGTACATACATTGGAATCGATGTATATACGGTGACTGAACTACTTATCATTTGCATTTGCCACGATGAATATGTAATGCGTTCTATTCCCTATTTGCGCATTGCATGCGATGTGCGTGAGCTCTTTAAAACATGAAACAAACGCGACGGATCATGCAATACGATGCATGATCCGGTGCACGTTTATTCGACTCTGATTCGGGACAACGATTTCATTTGTCCATTTCATCAGTTTTTTTTTTTTTTTTACAGTTTTAATCGGCGATATTAATTTTTGACGATCCGAAACATTTTCCAAATTTTCCCGAATCTTTTTCAATTATTCAATACAAATTAAATTCAGATTTGTATTAACATGTTCCAATACATTCAAACCAATCATTTTTATGAGAACTCTAAACTAACATTGTTTAGATCTATAGCTATCATTTTTCAGTTTGTATGAATAAGAAACATTATATGTGTTCGAATCTTGCCAATTTCTACTTGCTCATTATTTTCAAGGCAATTCTTTGTTTGGAAAATGTTTACCTCTTCGGGGGGACAGCAACACTTTTGGCACGTTCGACCTCGACACAGTTGAAAATCAATGCGATTTCCATTTCGTTTTTTATTCATTTAACTATAGCTCTTCAATGGTTTAGCTAGTGGTTTACTTAGAGAAGAAAATTTTCATAAAGAATACAAAAATATACAAAATATTTATTCTAATGTAAAGTATATTGGAATGCTTTCCATGTAATAGAAGTCAAAGAAGCCGAAAAAAATTATCAAATCGGAATAATAAAAAATGAGTGTGACTCAATAATCAATTC
Organism: Aphidoletes aphidimyza; assembly: GCA_030463065.1. Lineage (NCBI taxonomy): Eukaryota > Metazoa > Arthropoda > Insecta > Diptera > Cecidomyiidae > Aphidoletes > Aphidoletes aphidimyza. Next base: position 15,246,474 of record CM059997.1, on the reverse strand, counting down.
GCTTAAATATTCGTCAATCCATTCCGACTTAAAAAAAAAATACAATCAATAAAATTCGAATGATTTATCGACGGATATGACAGGCGAAGAATGTGTCGCTTGATGAGAATTTTGTGCACACCCGAATGTTGTTAGAATTATTTGAAAAACAAACGATGATCTTGATTAGTTTGAACGCCAAAAACTCAAGACTAGAATAAGCGACAAACCCAGCCCACAATGCTCTGAACAATATTGACTAGTGTCAAAACTACCATTTCGGCCACGTGAAGTTTGAAATATTTCTTTCGATCATTTACATTTGGCAGCGTTTGATGGTTCCGAGTTGCTCTTTTGACGCTGGATCAAATTAATTCATTGATTCGAATGAGGAAATTAAAAATGAGCAAACAAAATGTCAAACAGCCTCAGCATTGGTAAAATGTATTCGTTGTGTGTTGTTTGGGTTGACGATGCAAATCCGCCATCTATCCAGTCATCATTTCGATTGGAATGGAACATAATCAAATTCAATTCACGTTACGCGCAATGTCGCATTAATGATCGATCTTCCGGAATGAAGCGTGCTTTCGTGGTGTTTGTTCTCTTTTCTTTTGATTCGTCATTCCGTAATGATGAGTATACCAAGAGTAAAGCAAACGGAATATTGTTGAATAATTTTTTGACGGAAGGCGATTAAGAGTGGATCCAGTAGGGTCATAATCTCAAATGAGAAGTAAATAATGGTTTTATAGAAGTATTATAACTATAAAGTTTGTATAAACGAAGAACCAAAAATTCGAAATGTCTTCAAGACACGTGACTTCAGTGCAAATATCGAAAAATTGTTAGCAATGAAATCACTTCTTCTCCTTCTACCTCTGTTACAAATCAGCTAGCATTTTGAATTGTCTCTTCTTTCAAAACGTAATCAAGTGGCTATTTGTGCATGTGCCTTATGCGCTCGTGCCTTATTCTGATTCATCGTACACATCGAACCATAAAAATAGCCGAAGAATTGAGGAAGAACAACAACAACAAAACCATGGAAAATAAAGTGAACACCAAATTAATAATAAAAATAAAATGGAACGGCGAGTGAGTTGGGTGCAAGCAAAAAAGTGCCAGAGCAGAAAAACGAAAATGATATAGTAAAGTAATGCAACGATCGATGTCAAATTCAGTGGCGAGAAACGAAAGAATGTCCAAGAGAAGGCAACGAATTGAAGAGAATAAAAGAGTGAGATGGAGTTAAAAGTCAAGTAAGCACGGGCCAAAAACTCTCATTAAAAAAAACTCACGATCGCATAAGCCACCATATATTTTGTGCAATGCACACGCTTGTCGCTCTCCCAAATGCGTTTTGATTACGCGGTGCTGTTGTTGTTGTTTTTTTTATACGTTCATTCTCTTTTTTCCCATTTTATATTTCACAAACTCATAATTTCACATTTGGTAGCCCAATGAATATGATAATCATATATCATCATAAAAAGTGCATATTATTTTTCTAACCACATCAGGTTCCTGTTTTATTGCGTTGATCGCCAGAAATGTGATTTACAACTGTTTTCTTTTTTTCAAATGTTTTTTCTCCATAAAAACCCAAAACTACATTTTATAAATGGTTGGAAACGATGTGAATATAAAGAAAACAAACAAGTTTGTACCATTCAGAAAATCGAATTAAGATTTGGGTTTTGTTAGTTCAGGCATTGATAGTGTTGTTCACGATGCGCGCCCTGCAATAAATCAAACGGTACTGCTGACTGCTAATGAGCAGAAGCGCAAACAAATGAGGTGCGAAGAAAACAGCGCAAAAAAACACACACACAGAAAAGAAATTGGATACATCGAATCCATGTAGCGGTGTGTATTTCGCAACGGAACAAGCGAACAACACAATCTTGTGGGCATCGAACAGTAGTTAAACGGACAATCAATTAAGATGCTTAATCAACACTAAATACTAAATCGCTGTTTTGCACGAACTTTGCGCATTCTGCACATTCAAATTGAATGGCCGATCGATATGAACATACACACCAATTACCTTTCAACATGATTGTTTAGCATAATGAACCTTGATACCTGTGCAGCACTGCGATGCTCAATGCGATTCCTTTTGCCATGCGATATTGGCTTGGTTTTATTTTTTTGAAGCCATCACACGAATTTCGGTGATTAAAGTTGAATGAAACCAAAGACGATGCAAAATTTACCAAATGAAGATCGAACATGAACCGATGACAACCTTTTGACATTGTTTTGTTGCATTTTTTCACTTCTTTTTTTGGTGTTGTCGTTAATTCCCTTTGCAGCCATACTAAACATTAAGCCAAACACATTAAATATATACGAAAAATGGGCAAAAAATTGCAGGCAATAAAAGAGAAGAAGAAGAAGAAGAAGAAGATTGCATGCATAATGCGAGCCATGCATCCGAATGGGTAAAATGGCTTGTGCCGTACTGGTTGCCATCAACGAATTACTGTTTTCTTCTGGAGGTGTGTATGTGTGTTAAAAGTATGTTCTTTGACTATGTACGGGAAAAAGTGTGCTTTTTGTGAAACGATGATTCGTGGCACACGATCAACAACAACAAAAATGTGAATCGTGTGAATTTAATTCAAATGTGTACGATTTTTGCATTTTGCTCCATTCGCGATCGTTCGATGGATCGCTCTTATTCACGCTCTTTCGTAATGGGGTAATCATGTTTTTACCAACCATTGGACACACATTTTTATTTTTTTTTCGCTTACTTCATTTTGAAGTGGCTGTTTTGGACTTGGTATCAAAGTGCCACTATATAAACATGTAATGAATTGTCAACACACAAGACAATAATTCACAGCTACTTAAGTGTGAAGAGTGTGATTGGTTGTTTGGCATTTTCCCCTTTTCCTATGACCATTGTTTCTACATTGAGTCAACATTGCCTTTCCTTCGATTGCGGTAGAACACATTGAAATTACCATCGCGATGTGTTGAGAAATTGAAGCAAAGCCCAACGGTTAATGGTCTCAAAAAAACTCAATTGCATATGATAGCGTTGTGTATGTTATACGCTGGCCGAAATAATTAAAAACAAAAGAGGAAAAATGGCGCGCGCGATCGCGTATGATCATTTACAAGCAATGTAAAGAAAAAGTAGAATTGCTGAATAGTAGGGGAAATGATGAGAATTGGATCACATAGCACAAAACAGAAGCGTTGAAACGTAGGAAAATAACAAAAAAAATAAAAAACCAGCAATCAAAAAATACCGTTTAGAGTGAAACAATTCGAGTGTGTGCTGCACGGTTTGTTTTTAATGTTTCTCTTTTCATATGCAACGGCGATATGGTGATTACAATATTTGTATGTTATTCATTTCACATAAACTGGCTCATGCTGTCCGTCCTGTGAAACGGAAAATTGATTTAGGCAAATTTTACATGGCATTTTGCAATTTTTTTTTTGCGGCGAAAATGTGACCTGAGTTGGCAGGCGGATTCGTTTGTACGATGTGCTGCCACATGAGAAGACAATTACAACACAGCGGCCGTCATCGTTTTGGCATGGCCCACCATTATGAGACAATTTTATCACAATAACAACCGCAAAGACAACCAAATAGAAGAAATCTATTTACCCGAAAATAATTACAGATTGTTTTAGTACGTGAAACTGTTTGCAATCGACATTGGGTCGGAACGCAGACAAAAAAAACCTTTTCACATTTTGATATCTAGATAAGGTGTGTGTGTGTGTGTGTGTGTGTGTGTACGGAAAAATGTATGTGAAAAATACCATTTTTAGATTTATAGTTATGTACTTACACATATGTGCATTTCAAAAAAAGTAGCAAACAAAAAAGGCATAAAAAATAGTGCGCAGTGCAGGTTTTAAAATTGCACAATTAACAGTCCAGATTGGAGCAAATTGAAAAATGCACACACACACACACACAACCACACAGATACTAGTACTGGCAGCACATTGGCTAACCAGTCGTAATGCGATCGTACGTTATAAACTCTACAACAACAACATTCAGCGCAACTAATTTAGGAATGAAAAGCGGCCGATTTCCTTCGTTAGATAGGTATACTTTCTGATACATTCAAGACTTTTAGTGAGTAATGCATTTGCTTATTACTTAGGTGTGTGGTTTTTGTTCTCCATCCATTCACATAGAAAATGAACCAAGTAATGAATACGCTATCTCGGGTGCAACGTTCTTAGGTGTAACAAACACTACAAACACATGCAAAATGATGATTGGTTCATTCGCACATTTACCATTTTCCAACAACCACTTTGGTGTAAATTGAGCTATTAACCGAGCTATTATACAATTTGAGTGCAACCTTGTGTTGAAACATGTTAAATGTAATTCAATTTTAAGCAATGCTTCAGTTTGATTGAAATGGAAGCCCATTTTCAGTAAAAAAAACAAAAATGCGCAGATGAAACTCAACCTTCTTAAATCCGTCATGTCCACTGCACACTTGGCAAACCTACAAATGTTATAAAATTTAATCAGTATCTAAATTGTTATAGTAAAAGAGGGTTTTGTGGCTCAGATACCGTTAACTAAAATGAAAGAAATGTTTCAAATCGAATAATGAGGATGAATGTTAAAAGCCTTGAAACGTAATAAGAATTATGTGTGGATACATTGACTTCTTGTTGAAGAAACATCAACCGAATAATAAATAAAGAAAAAAACGCCAAACAGGGCACACACACACACACACACAATCGCGATACACACATTCCCCACCCACACCAGCACAACTCAATTGAAGTAGTATTTTTAATTAAGAGAGAGAAAGAGACAAAAAAATGAAGCAGATAAAAAAGAAACACTGAGCCCAGTTCAACACATACGCAAAATACGCGCTCAGCTAACAAAATAAACTACAGCTACCGCACAACATACATTTTAGATTATTAACCGAAGAGTCTCTTCAAATCGTTTCGGTTACGCTCTACTGATTTTTCCGTGAGAATTTTCTTAAACGCTGGGAAAATTGTTTGTTATAATTTTATATATCTGTAGCTGACTTATCTACTCACTTGCAACGGTGTGTGCTAGCATGTTGCTATTTGTGGCGATTGTGACTGTTGTTGCTCGCATTATTATAGCTCTTGGTGTTTCGTAGTTAATTTTTTTTCTTCTTTCTTTCCGAAAAGTATACCTTTTTTTGCTTACCTCATTTCATCGCGTGTTACTGACGCTGTGTATCAGTGTATTAGGGTGAATCGAACATGAAAGAATTTATGGTGCTGTAGTTACATAGTTACCCCGCACTAAAAACAAAAATACCTTAAGGTTTTGATCCCAAGCCCAGGTGGCCAGTTTTAATTTATGCGCTTTCGAAATCATAATTGGCATTATAAGATTTAAATGTGGCATCACCAGATGTGAATCTATCTATGCCGTTTGGTGGACATTTAATGAGATTCCATCGATTGAATTCGATGGGTTCAATCAATTTGATCCACCCTACTGGGGATATGCCGTGTTGCTGTTCCTTTTTTCCATGTGTATGCGAAGAAAATTTACATGCTATTTATTAAATCGTACCGAATACATATATTAAAAACATTCACCATGTTTACGTATCCATTAAATCGAAGTCAAGATTGAAAAGCAAATGGAATGAAACTAACAAGAAGAAACTAAAAAAAAGAAGAATTTATGCAGTAGAGAAAAGATTGTATGACCGAAAAAAGAAGAAGAAATAACACGCGGTATTCTTTGCAATTTTAATATACATAAATATGATTTTGATACTTGGGCCAAGGGTTCCTCAATGCGTATCATTTTACATGTATGTTATTTAGCATTTCTATGCCATTTATAATTCACTTGAAACTGCATCTGATTTAAGGAATGAAAGCACATGATTAGAACCAATGGAACTGCTTTTTGTGTGTCAAAATGTGAAGTATTTTCGTAGTTTTTTTATTCAATTCCGTTCTTTTTCTTTGCAAAAGAATTTTATGTTGTCTCTTTCAATCATTAGAACAAGAGAGGAAATCTGCGTAAAAATGAATGAATACCCGAGGAATGTTCAATGTCACATGTTATTGAATATCTGTGGCTCGTTTCAATTGGATTGAAACAATTTGAAAATTAAGCAACCTAATCACACAGATGACTATGCAGGAATCAAGGCTCAAATAAATAGCGTTTTCAGCGAGTAGCTCCAATTAAGATTTTGCATGCAATACACCATGGGGAAGTGAGTGAGTGAGCAATAAAATATGTGGAGCAACCGATTACATGAAATCTGAAATGTTATCGTATGTAATTAATGAATAATTATATGTTGTTTCAATCATTCCGCTGGAAAACGGCAGAGACGCCCGGAACCCCGATTCGGTTCGTCTTTTCTTCGAAATCGGCAAACGTGGTTATGCGTGGCAGTTCTCTTTCTCTTTTTTTATTATTATTATTTTTTGTCATATTCCAATCTTTGTTTAAATTTTTTTTTCGTTGAGTCATTTTCATCATAATAATTATGTGCACAATTTGTGGGTTGAGAATGTGCTTGATTCATATAACGCTGTAGCTTAACAGTGTGTCATTAAAATTCGTTTAAGATTTTTAGTTTCTAATTTGCGTTTGGCGTATGTCTCTTTCGGATTTCTCGTCATCTCAGACAAATGCTTTTGTAAGTCAGCCCATTTCGTTCTAATTTTAGTTATTATCGGACAACAAACTGAAACTGTGATTGAAACGCAAAAGCTGCATGAAATTGTGCTGGATCATTCCAATTAAGTTGAACGGCTTTTATCATTCATTCAGAGAATGTTTAACGCTGTTGTATGCACATAAATCTAGTAAAATTCGAGTTTTTTTTAAAATAAAATGCTGTCTGCACTTCGATGACATTCAGCAACAAAAATGAAGCCAGTCTTATAACAGATTCTAGCACAATGACTGAACGTCCTTTCAGAACATACGAATCAATTGACAATGTCAAATTTAAACGAAACTGAAAAGGCTTCAATTTGACTGGAAACGTTTAGCAAAGTACAAGAAAAACAGAATCATCAAAATCAGAAGAAATCAAAATCAGGCTAACAATTGAAAGAGGCTTCCTACCGAGCCACATCAATGCATTCCGCGGCTTCACACAGAAGTAACGAAAATTTATCAAAATTTATTCCAAACGTGAAGTACAATTTAATTACATTTGTAAATCAATCTGTCGCTAAACAAATAAAAATGTCTATGCATGGTGAATGCCACACATTTATTGATATATTTTGTACGCAATGGGCGCAATGGGCGCAATTGCAAAGAGATTGCGTTTTGTTGCTCATTTAATGTGCGGTTACTTGTCAACAAAACGGCTTCACAATTGAATATTCGAGCGAAAGAGATCGTGCCTCAAACAGAAGAATAAGCCACTTGAAAAGAATGTGCCGAACAGAACAAAACAATCAAAATTTTCAATCGATGCACGCACGTACACGAAAAAACAAAACAAAAAACACACACACCAAATGGAATAAAATAAAATCGACAACGCAATCATCATCGAATGATCTGAAAGCTCGACATAGTTCCTATTAAATGAGTATGCGAAGCCCGAAACGCACACACAACGAAATTGGTCGACTGGGAGACGATAAACCAATGGATAAACATGTAAAACTTGAATATTGCGAGAACGCCCGTACTGTGCTACGTACCGAATGTCCAATAGAATCGATCGAGCCCAAGCTATTTATTGATTACCTTGTATTTGCATTCGGTATGTGGCAAAATAATAAAAAATACACACACACACAAAGAGAGAGAGAGAGAGAGAGAGAGAGAGAGAGAGAGAGAGAGAGAGAGAGAGAGAGAGAGAGAGAGAGAGAGAGAGAGAGAGAGAGAGAGAGAGAGAGAGAGAGAGAGAGAGAGAGAGAGAGAGAGAGAGAGAGAGAGAGAGAGAGAGAGAGAGAGAGAGAGAGAGAGAGAGAGAGGTTAAACAAATATCAACTCTAGATGCAACGTTAAATACCTCGCAGAATCGCAGCTAAAGGATCGTTTTATCGCAATGGTTCATTCGTTTTGATTTCAATTTGAGTGGTTTTATGGTCTTCGATTTATTCGTTTTACTCACAGTGGATGTTCCTCTTACGTTTGCTTTTGATAGTCGGCCGATTTTTCAATAAATGACGCGATTGTAGTACATTTGAATCATCTTCTGCACGTGCCCAAAAAGATCGTATGCGTAATGCGCTGCAATGACAATAAATCATTTAATTTTCGTTTTTCTTCAGTTTTCAACTCATTCTGAAATTGGGAGAGAGAGAGAAAGAGAGAGAGAGAGAGAGAGAGAGAGAGAGAGAGAGAGAGAGAGAGAAAGAGAAATGACTTAACCGACTCTTTTTCTGTTCTGCCTCTTTCCCTTCATTCAACCGCAACAGTATGCGTCAAAATTTAATGATTGTGTGCTCGGGTTCAGTACGAAAAGTCGTGAAATTTTCATGATTAATGTGCTTGCTATGTCGTTACGCAGTTGCCGAAAGAACAATTACATTGGAATTCAATTTATTGAGCGGCGCGTGCATTTATGCGATCTGAATTTTTATTATTTTAAACCAATGAAACAAAAACAAATATGTCAACAACAATAATAAAAAAGGTGTTCCAATACACCATAATCGTATTCTTTTTAAATTTGGCTGAATCAATCAATCCAAGAAAAAAAAAATTACACAATCACGCTATATGGTTTTTCATTCGAAAGATTCGTTCATACGACTAAATGTGACTAAATGCGAATTAATTGAATCATTACAGGAAAGAAATGGCGTTCATTAACACCACAAGATCGTCGTCCGTACGTGGAAGAGGCCGAACGACTTCGTGTCATACACATGACGGAGCATCCAAACTACAAGTACCGGCCACGTCGTCGAAAGCACACCAAATCACGAACTGGTTCGGGCGGAGCCAATCCAGCGGCTATTAATAATCAAACATCTGCTTCCCAAAACGTAAGTGATCCTTAATACTTATAATTGTTAGCCTTCATTTGTGCGATGTCGTTTAGCAGATTAACACTTATTAACTGAGGTTAAACTACCAACCAGAGAAATGTTGCACTTGAATCAGTTATGTTCTTAATTTCATATTGAAAACCATTAATTGTATTTCAGAATCTCTCTGATCATGCGTCTCCCGATTTTGGTGAACACATGAGCGGTGTCGATCGAATGAGCCCATACAATTCGCAAATTTATTATGGATCAAATAATGCGTTGCATACACCAGAATCTAGCCCAAATCCACACAGTCCAGATCCATCACAGGTGGTCGCACCAAACACACGTAATCGCAAATTGAATGCGGTCAATGGAAATGGTAATACGGGTAATCTATCGCGTGGTAAACATCAAGATGATGTTACATCATCGCTGCCAACACCTGAAATGAGCCCATTGGAATTGGAAAAGGAGAACTATAGCAACAGTTTGTCCAATGACAAACAAAAAATCTCCTTCATGGACTATAATGGACACATTAAATCGGAAAAATCGGGCGCATCGACACCGACTTCATATGCATACAGCAGCACAGGGAGTAGCAATCGGAATATGAACACATTCGATATGGATTCAATTGAACATCACATCATCAAGCGAGAGTATAACAGCTATGGCAGCGCAAACAGTAATGCGCTGAGCAACAGCACCACCACCATCACGGACAACAAATCACAATCGAATAACTCGCGATCATATCGGTAAGTGGTCAATGGATTCTATAGAATGCTAATTAGCATTTCACTTGCAAAACAAAACACAACACAACACAACCGATCTCTATAATTACGATAATGAATTAAAAAGAAATCAGACGTGATCATTTGAATAAATGTTTGAACATTCATTGCCTTCAAATTGCAACAATATAAAACGCAAATTCTCAAAATAGCATTTCAATTTTCAGAATCTACGAAAATTCTGGAATGTCGTCAGTCGTTGGTTTAACACAGAATAGCAATAGTGAAAAGCGTAATTCAGTGGCAACATCAACACTGTCCGCCTCTTTGTCATCATCAACAACAATTGCAGCTGGCAAAGGAATGTATGTGACATGCAGCAATCGTGGAATTTTGGATCAGGGAAATGTGGTGCGTGGAACATACTTTCCGCCATTGGCCACATCACAAGATCATCAAAACTTGGGTACCGTTGCACCATCACAAACGGTTTCCGCCTCGTCCATGTCGAATTTAAGCTACCCACCGAATCATCATCTCGAGCATGCAACGAACAGTGCATTGCACATTGCCAATAGTAATGCGAACCGAATGAATTCAACGAATGCCGGTTCAAACAGTAGCGGTTCCAGTGGGCATATGGCAAAAGAAAACAGCAATGTTATCATTGCTGAAACGTCAAATGTTTCGTCACAAAATGGGCTGACCATTGATGCCTATGGAAATTATGAATCAGTAACCGTAACGGCACCAATGCCAACATATGCTTCGTCGCCATTTACTGTTCAGTACAAAGATTATGTAAACTATCATCAAAATCAATCGCCAACATCAAATCCAACCAGCGGCCAGGGTATTCATCCACAGCACGGCATGGTCGATGAAGTGGATTCGCGTGAATTTGAAAAGTATTTCAAGTATCCGGACACAAATCATAATTTCAATGAATTCGATTCAAACAGCGCATATCACGGTCATCATCATCCAAATTCCATTTATCACAATCATCAGTTGGCTTCAAATGCGCTACCTCCGCATGTGCTATCATCACCACACCATCCAGCCACAATAGCACCGCAAGAGTACTATCACTTGTACTATCATCCAAATCCAAATTCAAATGTACCGGGCACAACCACCACCACCACGGTCACAACAGGTAATTAGCTCAATCGAAATCACATAACATTCAACCGTTGCACGATGACACAAGACAAAATGTATTGACCGAAAATTTTAAGATTATTATTGACATTGTTTAATTGCAGCTAATAATATGGCAAACAATTGTCTGGCCACAATCCCATTATCACAGCCATCATCACAAACCGTCCTCAATGGAACCGAAATTTATGTGCAAAACGAGTCAATGAAAGAAGATGAATTCAGTAACATTTTGGCCGGTGTTCGGAAAACATGCTACAGCAATTGATGAACAATGAACCGACTGGGTGAAATGTGTATAGGGAATTTTCGTTCAATTGTGAACACCGTTTCCATTTTCAAAGTGAATCAAACCATTAAATTTTGTTTTTGATGTAAGCGCGAAACACGAAAATACTCACCGATATGAGTGCGCAATTTGATTCAAATCATAACCGAATCGAACGAACACTTTAACTCAAAAACACATAATCGAAGGCCTTGTATTAGACAAACAAATAATTTTGCATAATTTATATAAAATGGGATGCATCTTAAACTGAACAGAAGACACTAAATTAGAAACTTTAGAAGAGAAAACAAAATCTTGATTGAATTAGAGTTCCATCACATTGATTTTTAGTTTTTGAAATTTACAAGAAAAATGAACTGCATTGTATTTTAACATTTGCCGATGCAAATGGAAAATGTAAGAATTTGTAATTAGAATAAGGTAAAAAAAACGCCTCTCAAAATTCAATAACAAAATAAAAGCCCACTGACAATAGACTCTAAAGGATTCACAAGTAATAAATGCGTTTAGAATTACATTGCTTTACTCTGTGCATTCGCATTTTTATTTTATTTTTTTCAGCTCGAACATGAATAACATGAGGCAGACAATGAAATAGTTAGCATATCATGAATCTGGTTACAATACGATACAAACACATTCCATACAATTTTATGTTTTACAGAGAGTTTAGCATCTGATGCGTAACTGTAGGGTGTAAGATTTTAAAAATTGATTGAGATATTATTTATGTATCATTTTCAATGTTTACACTTAAGTATATTTTGCATTAGACGATAAGTATAAATTTGGATGTTAAAATCGTAGGGAAGAGAAATGGCACAGCTATGAATAAAATACACACACACACACACACACACACACACACACACACACACACAATTGATTAGAATGTATATGATTGCCTCGTTGTTGGAATTAATTTCTTTGCATAGAATTTAGTACAACTGACCACTGTATTGATCTATCAAATTTCTCTCTGAATTGTATACACTCACAAACACACGTAACCGCGCACAAATTAATCCCAATTTTATGTTAATTTTTATGTAATTTTCGCTTCAAGATGAATAAGGACATAAATCTTTTTATTTACAATTTCAACACACACACAAACACACACACAAAAATATCTACTGTATTTCGTAGTTTTTAAGTTGAGACAGACAACAAAACCTTCTAGAACATGAACAATAAATGGATAATCTCAGCAAAAAAAAAACTGTTTTTTTTTCTTCTGTGTACTAAACCTTGATAGGTCGATATTATAATATATCCATTCGTTAATGGTTTATTTGAACTTCTTCAACGCAAAAAGAAAGTAATCAAATCATCTAAATTATTTACGAATAAAAATATGGTCAGTGAATTTGGTTATTCGGCAAAACTTGATTGAAATGAAATAACAGTGATTTGGAAGATGGGCGCTTTCATGTGGCTGTATTTGAGTTTTATGAGCACATGAATTCCTTGCGGGCCAACATTAAACAGAGATGTAACCCTTGGACGATAAATGCACACAAACACTTACAAAAAATCAATATCTAACATTAGCGCGATAGATTCAAAAACATGATATGAAAAGATCGCAGACACACGCAGAAACCAAAATGAAATAAGACAAGAGCATGGGCAAAACGACGGCAAACGAACCAACAGACAGAAGAAAGAAAACTTAAAATGGGGAAGAACAAGCTGAAACCATTTGAACGACGTAAAACAAATCATGATTTTGACTTGGTCTTTGCATACGGGCAACCGAATAAAAACAAATATAAAAGAAAAAAATACCGATAAAGAAAAACCATTGGCATCGAGATACCGTACCGTCTCACTTTTTGATCTGTTTGGTTCTCTTTTGCTCAGATGGAGGGATCTGCATATATGCATATATGCCATAAGAAAAGTATAGCACGGGCGTGTAATGCAAACACACAAAATAAAAATCAACAACAACAACACAAATCGACATTCGAACGAACGAACGAACGAACGAAATGCAAGCACATTACGATTTGTATATGCGCACATATTGTGGTTTGTATATTTGTGATTCTTGGTGCAGATTGTTTGTGCTGTAGGTAAAATGAAACCCAGAGAATGTGCAGTGTGCACTTCAAAAGTTGACTCTTCAAAAGAATTAACATCACGGCGGTGTGTAATGTGCTTTTCGGTTTGCTCTCGCTAGCAATGAATCAGGCTATCTCTGGTTGTTTTGGTCGCTTGTAGCTTTACGTTTGCTTCTATCTCACTCCGCACGTTCCTCATTTCGGCTCCGTTCCGTTAATATTATTATTAGTAATAATGAAAAAAGCATAATTATATTTTATGAATGCATCTTTATAAGAAAATAAGGCGTGTCCAATTAACATTTATCAAAATAATACGAACATTAGCAACGAACCACCCAATCAAAATAAAAAAAAAGAGCCAAAAAAAAACAACCAAAACAACAACAACGACGACGAAATGAAAGGAAAAAAGTCGCGCTGTATTTACAATAAACAAAAAAGCGTATCTCAAGAGCATATCCAACAAAATAATAGCGAACAACAAGTAATCCGCCTCCACACGATTGACTGATAGCAAAACTGAAGGTACTCTTGAGCGCACATTCACAGCAACAACGAACATTCGGACACTTTTTTGTGTGTAATGATTGCTGTTGCTGTTGCTGTTGGTTGCTTTGGTGCCTCTTCTCCGCTATTATAATCCCCACAGAAGAGACATGTTATTTCACTAACAGAGGTGGCAACGAACAATCCAATGCCAAACATCTCCATCCGATCATCCGACCGAAAATGGCATTTTTATTAATTAAAAAAGCATCGAACAGCTACGAAAGTGTTGCTATAAATATTTCTGTGATATTAATTCAAATAAATAATATCTGGAATATAATAAAATAATAATAGAACCGAAATGTGTGTGCCCAAACTTATTTTAATTTTATTTAAATTCGAAATTCTATCTTTCAAAATGCCAATTTTCGGACCGATGAACGGACGGGATTTTGTTCGTTACCACCTTTATTCCACACAAATTACGTCTGCATTTGCATCAGTATCATTATGATGTTTTCTTTTTTTAACAGTCGGTTTTTTGGTTGCTCTTCCGCATCTCCCAAACAGTATTCATTTGAGTTGGAATTGTTTTGCGACTGCGGCCGCTGATCGATACCAAAATGATACCTTTCATCTCTCATCAATTTAAGACTTTATCGATCGATTCCATCTAAGCAAATTCGTTTGTCTCATACAACAGGAATCTTGACTCTCTAGAAATACAGAGACATTTCACAAGTCGATTATTTACACAAATTGCAATCAGATCGTATCGTTCGGGATTTTCAACAACTAAATTTCGGCACTGATTTTCGTTGAGTTTTTTTTATATCATTCAACAAATTAATTTAAAATATATATTTGGGAATTATTGAAAGATCGAAACTACAGGTTCTCAACTGTACTCACGAAATTCATTGGGCGGAAACTTCACAACCCGGAAGGAGATAGAGGACATATAAAGTGCATATGACACACATGTTTTCCCAATTCGTATGCGTTAATTAGGTTTTTTTTGGCCAAACGCCACATTTATCCCACATTTATGCTGATTAAATCGAACAAATCAGTTGGAAATCACATTCTTTTTCTACAATCTATGTTGAGCTTCGGTTTTTTGTCGTCTTGAGACCTAAAAATACCCAAATTGTAACCGTTTGTTGTCTGCCTTTAATCAATTTGGAAAGCTCAACGACCGATTGAGCGTCAGTGCAATGCTGCGGCAAAGAACCTCCTCTTCATTCTCGCATCTATATATTTTGTGTGGCATTCTCCTTGGTTTCTTGCTTGCCTGCCCGCCTGCCTGCTTGTTGCATGGCTGTGAACCAAATTGGCGGTTAAGAAGATATGTTCCAAAAATCGAAAACACATTCAGCTAATTATTATTGATTTCTTTGAGTTGATAAAACGATAAATTTGCGTGCCGATGAAACTGGCTGATAACCTTATTCAACTGTTTCTCTTATTCCGTGCTGTTTCGGTTCGCAAATGGCGTTCGGCGATCATGATCGCACACACACACACAAACACACAGACACAATTGCTTTGCAATTTTATCGAAATTTAATTGCTTGTAGTTTGAAGCTTGTTTACATTGTGAGTAAGGTGATTTTGTGCGAGTTCCAGGTGGTTGGTCTATCACTTTTGATTTTATCCAAAGCACTTTTAGAAGTGAGACCTGAATAAAGTATGAAACTTTAATATTTGATGGAAACATTGGTTCTTGAGTGTGCGTAATTTACACAATTGTTCATTTATTTATAATGAGCTAATCGTCCGACTTGGTTTAGCGGACAGACGATTGACAGCCATTCCACAAATGCTAAAAAACAATAAATGTTAAAGTCGAAAAGCAAGAAATCATCACAACATCCAAAATTGTGTCAGACTCATCCGAATGTGGAGAGGAATAAGAGTGCAAAAATAAACAAAAATACGAATAAATTCACACAAACACACATACACACAGGAGCACGATCAGCAGCGACGGGTAGAAAAATGCCCAATTCTCAGAAGTCCAAAAGAAAAATCCTTAATTATAAAATATATACAAAGAGTACGCAACCCAAAAGAGCTGTCGCTAGTAATTCTTTTTCGATTTCGTTGCGTTACATCGTCGCTTTTTTTCCTGTTTGCTGCTTTACTTTTTATTTATGCATTTTGTTTTATTTTTGGTCGCGTTGTGTATACGGTCCCGTTCCATTTCAGTTTTCGTATTAAAAAGTCTATGCACACGAAAACATTCTCAGTCGTACATAAAATATGTCACAAAATTTTATCCAAATATACAGGGAAAGAATGAAAAAAACAGACGAGAGAAAAATAAAATAAACAAAACAGAAACGGGGAAAGCAACGAGCGTGAAAAGAAAAAAGAAAAAAACGCGTATGCAGTAAAGATGCAGAAGCCAATTCAAGCCAATTCAAGTCCCCACAATATCAACACAAAACACTCATATACCGAACAGAAGGAGTAAGAGAGAACGAGTGGCTTTGAAATTGTCGCATAAGTCCTTTGGCCAAGACCGACACATCGGCCGTTCCATATCAAACGCGAATAATAAATGATATGATTGAATATTGGCCGGTGATACATTTTCTGCTCTGGCATCATATATGGCCCGTTTGCATGATGATGTACGATGAATGGTGGAACAGCAACCAGCAGCTTCTTCGTTTTGGTGCAAGTCACAGTTTGAGATCAATGAGAGAAACAGATGGAGAGAGAGAGAGGGGGCAAGCGAGCGAGCGAGCGAGCGAGTGAGTGAGAGAACGAGCGAAAGAAAATTGGGATAAAACGTTGGATAGCCATCCAGTGTGCGCGATGGTTTAGACGAAGAGAGCTCTAGAGAGCGCACTTTATGTGACATTTCTACAGCCATTCAATAGAACAGCAGCCATCGAGTGTGCAATGTGCATATTCGAAGTGCAGTCAATACAGTCAATATATGTGTTTTATGTCGAACAAAATCCATATCAGCAATATTGGTGAGCAATGAGCAAGGCACAACAACAATATAAACCAAGTCAAGCGAACCGACCGACCGACCGACCGACCGAAGGATAGAAATGCAAAACATAACAACAACAACAGCATTGATGCCTTTTACATACGAACCGCCGCCGCAGTAGCAACAACAACAAGGACATAAAGATGTGATGCAATGTGTTTTGCCGTGTATTCTGATTGTGCTCGTAGTGCGATGTGCACAGATTTAAATTTATTTAGATGAGGCCGCGCTCGACCGTTCTTCGACATGCTTTTTTCTTCTGTTTTGTTTTTATGGGGCTGTTGCAGTCGGTTTTGTCGCATATTTTTTTGATTTGGTATTATTTTGGTGCCGTTTTCGATTCAGACCCGGACCACAATAAGTTACATGCCTATTCGTTTGTTATGTCCATCTTCTATCGCTGTGAATGCGAACAGCTTCGAAAGTATCGTATATGTTGTGGATACATAAAACCTGACCACAGCATACTAAAATCGCCGACATTTAACAAAATAGAAATGAGCCCAAACGCAAGAAATGTGTTTCATTTATTTATATCGGATTGAGCAACAAGAGCGCACACCGCACACACGCCGCTGCTTGTCTTTTCAACGATGTTATTGCATTTATGTTGCTGCGTCATTGGCAAACATCATTGGCTGATGGAAATTTAATAATATTCCTTATAAAGCCTTTGGATTCAGCGGTCAAACATCGACAACCGACCGACCACATCTAGTCGCCTGCGCAAATTTTTAAAACAATTTATTCAACTTTGGTGGAACAACCACAATTCAAATACATTGAAACTAATTCAATTGCATTTTGGTTGCTATTTTATTCGAGTTTTATGGCACCTCTTCAAATTCGGAATTCATTGCGGCAAGAATTGAAAATTATGTTGACACATGATTCACAAATCAAATACATATATTATGATTATGGACTTGCATAATGTGCGCCTTATTTTTCCAAAAAGTTCGAATGAAAGTGCTGAATTTTGAATGAAAAAACGCCGGATTGGAATTTTTCAGTGAGAGTTGAGAAAAAAAAAAAAAAAAAATAAACGTCTGTTGGCACTTTACCTATTTCATTGTCGGTTCTGATGGTTTTATTCAAATAAGCATGACATTTATGGCCCATTTGGTTGTAATATAATTGATGCAAAAAAAACAATTCCACATCCACATTGCAATTTGAACGTTTTCACTTATTTCATAATAAAATGAACTAAATTTTCTACTTAGATATTACTTTTAGTTTCCACTCAAACTCAATTCGTTGTATTAATGTAAAAAATAAAAATAAGAAACAAAATCGTTGAATGGATTGAATGTCCATGCGTTGAAATCTCACGCTCAGTAATTGGAGCGTTTAAATAGGAAGTGGCCACAAAGCCCATTGCCGTGTAGCAAGTAGCAACAGCTTGTCGTTATAAATCATAATAAATGGTTCTGGTTAAGCACTAAAAAGGTGCAAAAAAAAGTCTGTGGAATCGATTCATTTTAATACGCACGATCTATTAACTGGTCGGCGAATTAGACACACACACACACACACACACACACACACACACACACACACACACACACACACACACACACACACACACACACACACCGACAGACACTCAAGCACACCATGTACATTGGCGATGTCATTCAAATATATTTATGTTATGCCGGCATCGTATAAAAGACATCGTCGCACTTGAATATTTCATTCTGCGTAATCGAGCCGGCACAACGGCTGATCGTAAAAATCAGTGAAATCACAGTGCATCGCAGCAAACACACACACAACAACAAAAAAACACAGTACACACGAAACAGATAAGGGACAGTTCAGGTACTGTGGCAACGTAATCAAATTAAAGTGCATAAATAAATAAAATGTAACGTGCAAAGATGAACGGAACCGAGGCATAGCCACCGCAAGTAAACAGAACGAGACGAATTCACAATGAAGCAACACTGTTTTAACAAATATATGATGACAACATGAGACTGAAACACAGTGTGTGCAATGGGTGCGTAAGCGTGCGCGTGAGCGCGACCGCGACCAAGAGTGAAAATAGCGCAGCATATCGCCCGCCCTTACATTGTATGTTTGATCATTACCAACTACTGGATACTGAAAGCATCATCGAAGCTTGTCTCTCGTTGGATTCTCTGCATTTTTGCGATTCTCCTGTTGATCGTCGCTCTTGCACTCTGCTGCTGTTGCTGTTGCTGTTGCTTTTGCATTTTATTTGTGATTTTTTTTTATCGAATCAATTCGCTTTTCCCTTTTACATATTTTATGGTTGTTTTGTTTCGTTTAATTTCTTGTTTATTTGCTGTCGTTGTCGATGTCGTTGTCTTTTCGCTTATTTTCTATGCCGCTTAACTGGCAGCGCATGTCCGATACCCGCCGATACTGAGCTCAAGTGTATTGCGCATACAATACATTATATGCCACTATTATTTATTACCATATCGGCATCTGATCAGAACCAGTTTATGTACGCATAGTGTACGATCGCGAGCACGTCACAAGATTATCGGAAAGAATCCGAAGCAAAGGAATTGGATTGAAAATTAGAAGTGAATTATATATATATATGTATGTTGTATATATATGAAACGGCAGATTCCGGTGTTCAGGCTGTGTGCAGTGTGCAGCAAGGAAAAATTGAAAAATCACTAGAAGAAATGAACTAAAGCAAAATACAGCGCTACGTAGAACTACAGCAAAAAGACCAATACAACATGAACAAATTCAAAAATAAAAAAAAAGACAAATAAACCGCGAAGCAATGACGACAACGCACACAAAAAAACACAAAATAATAAGAGCTTGTTGCATACAAAATGCGGAGAAGGCAATAGACACAGAGAAAACACCGACTTTTTACATTCACATTATTCTGATCATATTCAAACGATTACGGGTATCTCTCGCGCGATTTTTATACGCAAAAGGATTTTCATTCGTCTTCTTTTTATTTTCACATCGTTTGCATTACAGTTTGATGCCGCTCACTCTTTTTTCACTAAATTATTCTTTCAGTAGACGATTACTGGCTCTATGTTTATGATTATGTACAACGGGCAGATTGGTTGAATCGCAACATTTTTTCACCCACAGTCAATCAGAAATTGAAATTATTTGCTTTTTACGAAAACTTAAAATCTTTTAATCCATTTTCAAAAGGATTTTTTTGGTTTTCGGAAATAAGGGGTCCCATTGACAAACGTAACATTTTTTTTTATGACTGGTGGGAATGCAACGACGGAGATATTAAAAGACTAAATTAAATAAAAAATTAAATTTCATTTTTGGCCCATTTTCGGGAGTTTTTTTACTCCTGACGTCAATATCTCGAAAAAAAGAATTTTCCCAGATGTAACGCATATGGGAAAAAATTCACCTATTATTACCCTATAATTGTACAAATTATGTAAAGAAGCTATGGGACTAATTTCGATTTTTTTTTTGTTAATACTGTTTCTCCTCTTGTTTCCAAAACCTTTCCATTGATACTCAGCTCATTTTGATCAGTAATCTGGCGTAACTCGCGTGGACTACCGTAATCAGTGATTTGAACGAACGGTTATAGCCTAAATCAAACATTAAACGGTTCAAGAAACAAATGAATTTGCAATCGAATGGTACAAAGATCGTGAATGTAACAACTATTCTTCAGTTAGAAATATTTTAGTTAATTTTTAGAAAAAAATAAATTAATTTTCAAATCCTGAGAAAATCACATTGTAATAAATTTGTTAAGTTAACAGCTAAAGTTCAATAATTTTGATGGTTTCATGTCTTTTTAATTTTTTCCATGGATTATTCAACCTGAATCACTTTAAAAACGTATCGTTAACTAAATCGATGTATTTTTCACTCATTGAACGTAATATTCAAAAATGAACTGGTTGAAGAATAAAAGTGATAGCAGATTTTGTTGTGACAACCACTATACATATACAATCAGAACACCGCAAAAGCATATGTCCAGATGGGCACAATTGAACTGCTACAAAATCTGTCAAAAAATTGTCGTGTACGATTTTTTCCGCGCCTTGGAAATTGCACCTTTAAACTGTGGAGTTTGGTCACCGCTTTGTTAAATTCAACATTAAAATCGTCTTTTTCAAAATGGCCATTTCTACTGGAATAAAAAATGTCATGCAATTAACACTACGTTATGCGTTTGTGTAATGGTTTCTTATTTCCTTTTCTGCACCAATTTCACTCTGAAACTGGAAATAAATGTTCAATTCTTTAATTTCCGCATTGAATCATGAATATTGACACAAAAATACAGTTGTTTGTTCTTCTCATGAAATGAAACCGTTATTTTCTTTATTCAAATAAAAGAATTCATTCCCACAGGAGTTGTAACAAAATCAATGAAGCGCTGGAAAAAATTAAATGTTTTTAATAAAACCATTTGACAAATAAGATCACAATTATGATGTGCATTCATGATTTTTGTAATTGTTTGCTATTATTTATCACTGAACAAAGTCATGCGAAAATAGATGAAATGTGTGTGTTTTTTTTTTAAATTAAATGAAAAGAGATAAAACAAGTGTTATTCCAATGATAACCTCAGTTAGAAGGTTCATTGAGAACGAAAACTACAACATTTGGTTTATACAAATTGAACAATTTAGAATGGCATTTCAAATCGGTTCTTTTGATAAGCCTGACAATAATATAAATGTTTAACTGTAATATAAAAATATTGACAAAATTGATGAATTTTTACAATTTGTTTGAACCAGCATCGAAGCAAATTTTTAGAATGCATCGAATGATATTATGAATACCTAATATTTGGAACTGATTTTTTTTTTTTTTGGTTGACCGCGGAAAACAAAGCCGCAAAATGTTCAATTGCCCAAATAAATGTTTGGCTGGAAATATTTCTTGTTTTGAATTTGAATGAAAGATTCAGCTCGCTTCAGATGAATTGTATCACAATGTGTAACTTTTGCATCGATTACACTGGTCGACAAGGTTTCTGACCCAGAGCAACGACATATATGGTGTTTTAGTACTTAGTGGCCTGAGTCGAAACCCCAAAGTATTTGGTCGGGTCGGTTCGATTTGTCGAGAAATCGACCAAAATCGATTTACACCGTTTTATGGCCCGAAAAGTCGAACATTTTCGCATGTATCTCGCAAACTACGTATCACATCATGTTCAATGAATACGCGTTGGAAAGGTATTTAGATCAAAACTCGACTAATTCGGACCTATAGAATCCGAAAATGACCATGAAAATTCTCTAATATGCTCACTTTGGGACATATCCCTACGCCCAAGACAATTTCCACTTTGCACTTGACTTTTGATGAGTTTACAAAAATGTTCATAAAACTATCATTTGTATCCCAATCTTGGTTTTAAAAAGCTCAAAATGATTGTAGTAGATAGAGATTGGATTCTGAGAAACGAAATATGGACTTTGAAAAAGATTTCTGGGTGAAATGAAGTCTCAAAGTCGAAATGTTGTGACAAAGCTTCATTTTTTCGGTAGACACCCATCCACTCTTTCGTCAATAACTTTGGAACGGATCGTTCAATTTGCACATATTATGCACCAAAATTGATTAGAATCTAAATATCTTTCCAACGCGTATTCATTGAACATGATGTGATACGTAGTTTTGGAGATACATGCGAAAATGTTCGACTTTTCGGGCCAAAAAACGGTGAAAATCGATTTTGGTCGATTTCTCAACAAATCGAACCAACCCAACCTAATCCTTTGGGATTTTGACTCAGGCCACTAAGTACTAAAACACCATATATGTCGTGGCTCTGGGTCAGACAAAAAGTTTTAATCAACGGAAAATAGATTTTTAAGATTTGTTCTTTTCTTTTAATCAGATGCACGGTTTTTAAACTTAATAAATGATGATATTCCACATGTTTGGATTTAAGTCGAAGAGATCCGAGAACTGGTCATCTTCGAACAAATGCTCATAGCTATCATAATCATTCCAACTGTCATCGTCCGAATCTAAAACAAAGTAAAAGAACGAGACGTTTCAATTAGGAGTTTAAGATGATTAAAATGTTTTTTTGTG
Organism: Aphidoletes aphidimyza; assembly: GCA_030463065.1. Lineage (NCBI taxonomy): Eukaryota > Metazoa > Arthropoda > Insecta > Diptera > Cecidomyiidae > Aphidoletes > Aphidoletes aphidimyza. The sequence continues at coordinate 15,223,677 of CM059997.1, read as the reverse complement.
TGCAAAATATTGAATTGCCCTTTGTGCCTACAAAGCACAAATTGCCTGATTACATCAATAGTACCATTGCGAAGTAATTGATTCAGAGTGTATTACATTTATTTCATCGTCACAAAGAGCCTAAATTGACACTGCATGATAAAATTGAATTTATATGAAATTGAATTGACATACCATCATCATCATCGTCGTCGTCGTCATCATCATCGGAATCAACTGACAGCTCATCCCCGAACACGTCATACAGGGAAAAATCACTCGATCGTATGATTTCCACGTGTCGTTTGTTCTCAATGAGAATTAGTGGTGAGACTTTTGAAAACATTTTATTTAGACTGAGAGTAAGACGGCTGCCTCGTTCTTTGTAGATGGAAACTAAGCTTTGGAAAAATGTATCATCGATTTCAACGCTCGAATTGCTAATATGCAGTGTCTTAAGTTTCGTCGCTAGACTGGCAAACTCTACGACACCCGTTGCATTCAGTGTTTGACATTTTGAAATGTGGAAATCATCGAGTTCGGGTAGATTTTTGGCCAATTCGGCCAGAAACCGATTATGCACGCTCGGCATTGAGCACAGCTTCAATGATCTGAGCCGTTTGCATTTAATAAGACTATCGATAAGACTATCATTAAGTAAGCCATCCGACAAATGTAGTAATTGGATTTTATCTTTTGCTGCCAAACATCCAATAAACGGTGCAATTGAATACATGCTACAGTTCAATTGTAATTCGCGCAAATTCTCCAGCCGCAACAGTGACAAAATGTTTTCGTTGAAATTTTGGAAATAATCCACTTCGATGGTAAGTGATTCTAGTTCTGGTAAATTGTTTGCGATTCGCGGGAATATTTCATCGAAGATGCATCCACCGCAGTGGACAATTTTCACGGATTTTAGTTGACGATTCAGTTTGAAGAATGTGTACAAATGCCGCGTTTCAATGTCTGAATTCATGATCAGTGTGATCGATTCGAGGCGTGGAAAATGAATGGCCAAACAGGATCCAGTTAAATTTGAATCCGATTGAATGGTCAGCTTGCGCAGTTGATAGCACTGCAAGAAAACACGCCGAATGCTATCGTTTATTTCACATAAACTGAACGACAATTCTTCCAAATTCGAAAAGAATGTGCTGCTGAGTCGGTATAGGTTCTCCTGTTGTGAATGAAATTATTGTCAAATCTATCAATAAAATGTGCAATTATTTCAATTCATGTGTGAATATTGTACCTTGATGTAGAATCCCGTCAAGCAAAGCGTTTTAAGTGCGGTGCAATTGCGAATAATTAAATCTAAAACACGATAGCGATTTTCTTGTTTAAAGGAGACGGCAGCCACTTGTATTTTCTGAATTTGCGATCCATAAGCCATGAAGAGGCTGCGTATTTGAAGAAGAGTTAACTGGCTCATACTAATATTACTCCATCCCGGAAGATCTGTCATGGTTAAATTAATGGCTCTATGCTTTTTCCGAAACACGTCCGTGGCCACACGTTGAAATCGCAAACAGGTCTGATCGACGGCACTCAAATCAATACAATTTAACATATCAAATATATGAAACAAACAATCATCATTCAAATCAAGAAAATTCAACTGTTCGTCATCGTTATTCGTTTGATTTGAACGACTATTGTTTGCCAAATTGGCCGGGACACCATTTTCAGTTGTGGTCTGTGGCTGATGCCAACTATCAGCCACTGATACTTTTATCTTGTAACCGCACACATAATGATGTTGGCTTCGGAGTGCTGTCGCTGCACTGTTCACCGATTTATATTGAATGAATCCATAGCAATAGCTCAATTTAAGGTGCAGCGTAAGGTGGTCGATAGGCCCAAACAATGCAAAATGCTTCCTCAACAGTATTTTGGTAATCTGATGATGAATTGAATGATGGAAAAATAAATTTAAATAAAACAACAACAACAACAACTAAAACAACGACAAAAAAACAAAGGAAATGGCATAAGAATGACGCAATTATACAACAATTTGATATTTTTATCGTGATGATTCGCACAATTATGATGCGCACGTTGTTTACCATTTGACGAGACTCAACATGTGATTCGATTACATCTCGACAATGATGCTCCGTATCAATCTTATGCAATGACATACGTTTCGTAAGTACGAATATATTTAGAGAAACAGGATTGTTATAAAAAAAAAATTGCAATTTCAACTTACTTCGGCTGTGCTCACGCAAAAGTATAATTTGCGAACGGGAACACCGTCTTCGGTGTAGACGATATCGCGACAAGGTCGCATTCGTTGACTCTTTGGTGATGTAAAATATTCGGTTGGGCTATTATGTGAGCCGCCAAATTTCCGTTTTCCAAAGTTGTGCATGTGATGCATTTTATTCGATGAAAATGAATTTACCAATTTCAGTCACTTTTCTTTCACAAAAAATCAATGTATGGCGGTGCACAGTATGTGTGTGTTTCTTGTCGTTGATTCCTTGTCGCTTTTGCTTCCCGAAAAACGCGCATGCAAATGCTATGCACTTTTATTTTAATTCCAATTTCTTGACAATCTCTTATTTCGCCTTCTTCAAACCAAATTCAAATCAATTAAATTTCATTTTTCACAGCCATAAAAAAATTCGCTTGTTTTCTCGTTCCGTTCACAAAACCACATAAACACGTACGCCAAATGTATTGTTGTTTTGACGATTTTCACACTCACTCTCTCTGTCTCTTTGAGTGTGTGTATATGTGTTTTGACTTGTGTTTTAGTCTTTCCAACGAAATGTCAATTGGTATATTGAATGCGATATAAAATGCGTAGAATTCAATTTGTGTGCTGTTTTTGCGCTTGATTTTTTTTTTAAGCAACAGTAAATGCAATAAAACAAAAACAAAACAAAACAAAAAATAATAACTGTTTTACTTCGACTCGAACAAATTCGATGAATATTGGATATTGAATTCCAGAATTTAAAAAAACGATTAAATTGCTGTATTTTTTTAAAAATAATCACAGCAATTTCCTTGTTTTTTTTTTGGTCTGTTTTTTGACGACTCAGTTATTAGCCCATTTACACAAATTGTCTGCTCTCTATCGTCAATGTCGATATACATGCAGTTTTTTTGTCGATGCTTGTCAAATCTTGTGCCTTTTTCTGTAATGGTCTGGTTCACACAAACGATTCAATGAAAATATAGAGCATTGAACGCACTTAACGCGCATTTCTTCGATAATGTTTGAATTCCATGCCTAATAGAAATCAAAAATCACAACAAAAAAATGTATTGTAAAAAAATTTATTATAGAAAATCATTTGATTATTATAAAATTCACTCACAGCGAAAATAGATGGACGCTTTGATTTTCACATTGGAATGTGTTGTACTATGTCCGTTGATATTTGTTAATGAATTTAAATTATTATTATTATTAAATTCATTTTTATCATCACAACGAGTTAAACATATTTTAATGGAATGCGGAACTACGCCGCTTAGCAATGCGACCACTTCGACGAGGCTTTGGCTGAGATTGACTCAGTTGATGTTCACTTCTTTGCGATTGGGCTGTTGTTGGTGTTTTGGGTGTTGGAACGGAATCATCAAATCGAACAATTCTCTGGGGAATGATTAGTTGCTTGAGCGCTTGCGAAGCTGCTTCCACAGACATTGTTCGAATGTAGAGATTATCTCCCAATAGAATGTCGATGCTGGTCATTGAGTCAATTTTGATTCGTGGCTTCATTTGTTGTACCTCTTCGGGGGTGCTTCCAAGAACGTAGTCGATTCTAGGTTGTAAACGGTGCTGTTGAAGTTCAGGTGCTCTGTAGAAAAATTCTATAAATACTACGAGTCAGAATTTTAGGAATATGAAACTAAACTGAACTAGAATACCTTTCCGAGATTTTTCTCTGTCCTTTGGATAATTTAGAGAGATTTCAAATTGGCCCCCATATTCGATTGGAATGCTTCGTGTTTGCACTTTTGGGTTGAGACAACGGTATTTTTTCATGTTCACAGCCGCCCAATCGAGCTGGCTAAATATACAAGAAAATAAAATTTAATGAGAGTTAATTGAACTAAAAATCTATGTAAACCGGTAACATACTTGAAGAATGGGTGGTCCTTAAGAAACACATGTCCAAATTGACCATAGCCTTAAATTCAATGTTCATATTTTGGGGGGAGGGAAATACAAATCATAATTGTTGATATATTCATTTGAATATAATGAGAAAAAAATTTGAGCCTACCCAACCGTAGTCTGGGGTCTTTGATCAACAGCTTTTGGATGAAATCTTCAACAATTTGTGTGTTTTGTTTAATAGTGCGTAATTTGAACAAAGATGGTTCGTCATTTAATATACGCGAAAAAAGCACTTTTTCCGTAATATTTTCATTTGGTTCGATGAGAAAAGGTGAATGTCCGAGCAGCAGCTCATAGATTAATATGCCAAGTGACCACCAATCCACCTCATAGCTGTGTCCTTTGTCACCGAGCAACATTTCTAAAATGAACACAACACATCGCTGTAGCTTTGCTTTTCATAAATTTGTTGAAATTCAATTCTTGCCTGGTGCAAAATACCCTAAAGTGCCAGCTGTGTCGTACAGTTTGAAATCCGGTTGAAAATAATCCATTGGTCGCGCCAATCCAAAATCAGTTAGCAATATGTGACCATCGTTCGAAATGAGAATGTTTTCCAATTTAAGATCACGATAAACAAAGAAACGTTCATGTAGATATGAAACTGCTGAAACAATTTCAGCGCTGCAAACTTGTGCCTCAGCTAATGTCAAACGTTTTGAACTCACATAATCATATAAATTACCACCCGGAATGAAATCCATGACAAAATTGTATTCGTGTCGCGTTTTGCACGCATATTTCAGCTGAAGAAAGAATGGCATTTTATGCACCAAGTTGAACACCTAAGAGCAACGGGACATGTTCATTTTAATCCAAATAACCGTTGAATATTTACTTACTTTTAGTTCATTGATGCAAATCCGATGTTGTTCGTTATATGTATTTTCGGGATCGGTTTGAACCGATTTGATAGCATATGTTACGCCATTATCAATACCACCATTTTTGCGCGCTAAATAAATTTTACCGAAGTCTGAAATCGAAGACAAAACATTGTGAATTTGCTGATGCTGCACTTTTCATTGGGATGTTGTTGTAGTATGATGGAGCATATTCAATCTCAGTGAAATTCAATGCAATTGCGCTACAATGCGTACTGTGCTGGAGTATTCAGCAGAATGGAGAATATGATTTGAGTTTTTGCTAATGATCAATCATTAATCATTTGATTAACACTTACTGCCTTCGTCAATTTTACAGTACACCGTTAATGACATGTTAACTTTGCTCTGTGATTTGAAATTTGAAATATTGAAATGTTATTCTACGATATTTCAGCGATGAACAATACGAGACAATGCATCTCGTGCAACTAAAATCGTTCGATTAAATTGAAAAATCACGAGGTATTGGCTGGTTGCTTGATTAACGGATCTTATTGAGATGATGTGATTTCAGTGCGACCACTGCTCACCGAATGTCACCAGAAACAAATGAAACGAATTGTCTGCGTCGCACTCATCAAACGTATTTGAACGCATCCATTGTAATTTTGAGTGAACACTGAACAGTCTGAACTGTCACTAAATTTTGCAGATTTAGCGCTGTTTTATTATTGTTTTTGTGTGCTATATCATAAAGTGTTGCTGTATCGTTGGTTTTCCATGTTGTTGATTGAAACAAACACCATAGAATTGGATTAGCTGGTGTCAATTTTTTTTTTGCTGTTGGCACAAAATTCATTGTAAAAGAATATTTGTATCACATCGGATGTATAATTCGGGTTAGATTTGTGGAAATCAAACGAGAAAAGAAAAGAAGATTCAAAATGAGTAAGGAGTTGCACGCGACAAAATGTCGTGCATGTATGTTTCCATTGAATGCGGCAACGAACATTGTGCCCATCTTCAAAGAATACAAATCGAGCACTTTGTTGTCGCATATGATTGCTGAAACGATTCACATTTTGGTATGTACCGATTGAATACATTTTTTTCACATTGCATAAAATATGTTCGTTCAATATTGACGATTTGTTTTGAAAAATCAACACATTTATTTTGCAGCCGGAGCCAGGCGATAATTTGGGTATCAATGTGTGTAAACTGTGCGCCGAAAAGATTTATGCTTTCTACGAATTTCGTTTGTCATACTTGGAATCCGAGAAGAAGCTACGTGAAATGTTACAAAACTTCGAAATGAACCAAAGACTGACGGCATCGTGTTCGGGCTCAATATCAAGTTTAAGCAACAACGACGACGATAGCGCACTGTTAAATTTTGATAAGAGACCGAACGAAGCGTCACCATTCAGCAGTTTGGAGTGTCAAGAGTGTGGCCGACGCTTTGAACGTGAACTTGAATTACGGATTCATTCTCATACGCATCGCAAAAATGAGACCCCATCGCAGAATAATGACTCACAAAACGGTTTCGATGATCAATTTTTGTTAGCAAACATTAAGAGCGAGCCCGTTGAATACGATTTAGATCCGATGGAATGGGCCGAAGTCACACAGAGCGACGTAGATACATTATTGGGCCAAAGTGATAACGAATTGCGATGGAAGTGCACAATTTGCCAGCAACGATTTTTGCGTCGAGCACATTTACGCGCCCATCGACGAGACCACGCACTGGACGGTCCACGGCCAGTGAAATTAACGCATGATAAAAAAACTAAAGATGACACCAAGACCATTCCACAATCAAAGCATGACAAAGGCACCACAAACTTATTCAAGAAGAAGCAACTTTTGAACCTGAATGTAACCGCAGATGCGCAACTTGAACGATGGCAATGTAAAAAATGCTTCTCCACATTCCGAACGCGGCGATTGTTGCGCGACCACAATGTGGTGCATCGAAACGCTTCAGTCGGATCCATCGAATTAGACAGTAGCCTACTGAATGATACGACTGCGACCGAAACATCGTCACAGTATTTTGATCATTCTGATGTGGCTGATGAGAGATTGGCCAAAGTCTCACCGAAAAAAGTCAATGCTTCACCAAAGTCACATTCGACGCCAATGAAAAGTGATGCTCGATGGAAATGCCCAAAGTGTCGCAAAGTATTCGAAACACCGAAGGCATTACGCAAACATAAACTGTCGCATCACACATTTGAAATTAAATTGAATCTCAAATCAAAAAATTTCGTGAGCGATAAGAAAAACGTGAGTTTGGACTTATCATCGTCGAAGAAGAAGCAATTGGCAGCTAGCCGCTCACAGTTTGTTGAACGCGATTGGCCATGCAACAGCTGTCATCAGGTATTCCATCGGCGCAGCGTACTGAGAGAGCATCGGCGTACCGCTCATATGCTCAAGCCAACCGCTTTACCCATGTCAATGATGAAACAGGAACTGGACAATTTTACCGCCGACGAATTTGCAGTCGCTGACTAAATCACCCAAACGTTTTTGGTGATCAATAAAAACATTTTTTTTTTCTTTCGTTGGAATTACATTTATCGAATTGTATGCGTGCATTGGCTTAGGTGTTCACCGTTTTTTGATCCATTTTTTTTAGCCACGGAATTTTCATTCGAATTTAATAGCATCTGATTTTCATTATTTTTTTTTTAAATAAATGTAGGCCGCAGTAATTGTAATTCTCCAATACTGTAACATACCGATTTTTCTCAGTCTAATTTTTAATAACGAAATAAAGAAAGAAATAAATAAAGAAATAAACAAAAATTTAAATTTGATTTCATTTTAAGCCAATTTTGTTAGCTTTATTATTTTTGTTTTTTGTTTATACAATGAAAAATATGACTTCGTTTATAAAATATTTTAAAAAATCTACCATCGAAGGTTTACAAGCAACACATTCTCTTCACGAATAAAATCAACAACTAATTCGATTGTTTTCATTTGATTGGACTTTCTTTTTTTTCTTCACTTGTAAAAAAACATCCTCATCTTCATTAAATTTCTTTGTGTATTCTCAGCATAATCTTTGAACTTTTTTTGCTACAATATATTTTGTTGAATTTGTAAAGGGGGGTATTGATTTCATAATGAATGAAGGCAATTTTTAGTCTTCAGCCCCCGATGAAACAAAAATAAAATCACATGTTGGCAACATGATGTTGCAACATTTTTCGTCAGTGAGTCTTTTTCTTCAGCTCAGAAGTCCACGATCAACCCGCCTTCCCCGAATCGATTCACTTCGGTCTATCGAAATTAACTGAATCTAGCGAAAAATGTAAAATCAATCATTTTCCTCTCGTCAACGCAATGATATTACAAAAGAATCGATTAATTTCAGCATTTTGGATCGGGAGTCACTTAATTTATTATGATATTCTTGATATAATGATGAACCATGATAAAATATGAATCTTCGCCGAGCAACCAGTGAATTAACAAAATGATTCAGTTTTTGTTATATGAATACATGTAAAGAAAATGTGGTTTTAGAATGAACAATTCATCTTATCAATCTAAAATGTTTATCGATTAGAAAAAAAAAATAATCTTGTAGTAAAAAAAGGTTTTTGTTGCTGCTAACTGTTATCGAATTGTCAAAGCACTAAATTTGTGTGCTAAAACGTGGTTTAGGCAGATCACCGAAAATCGCCTCGCCATGAACACTTTGCGCTAACGCTTTTATACTGGCAGCAATATCAACGTTATTATGTCGATCGGGATACTGTTTAAAGAGAACAAAAACAAATGCATTAATTCAAGTTGTTACAGAATAGAAGGCGTTGAATAAAGGTTGACAGCGTTGAAAGAATTCTATTCAATACGAACCTCTTCATAGTCGTCTTCATTGCGTTGATTGAAAATTGGCACAGCCATCGGAAGACTTTGAGCAACGAACATTTTTGAACCGCTTTTCCGTGCGGTGGGTGTGATTTTAATTCCACTGTTCCGGCTGACATAAGAATCTTCTGCAATTTATAAAAAGCACAACCAATAATTCAATGAATCGATTAAATTAAAAGGGGCGTTGTTCGTTGTACAATATTTTTTTGCGTTAAACTCACCAAAGTCTTCGTCATCATCGACATCTTCATCATCAGATTGCGTCACTTGTGGCATATTACTGTCGCGCGTGTCTAAACCATCCATGTCGAAGAAAATATCGTCATCAGCATTCGAGTTTCGTTGCGACACTTTGTCTGGTGTGGAATGTTTGATTTTCGTTGCCTGCAAAAAAAGCACACACAACGTCAACCGAATGACAACATGAACAGATCGATAAGACACAAATTATTATTGAAGTAATTACTGTGGTTCAAGCGCGACCGCAACCACACACACATACAAACACACGCATTGTATTTATCTCAACAACAACAAAAACTTACATGTTTTTTGGTGATTAAACTTTGATTGAGTAAGAGAAACGATTGTGGTTGTTGCTTGAAATTCGGACTATTGCCAATGCTCATTGGAGTGCTATCCGGTGTGACTGGCGGCGTTAAATCCGATAGCAGTTTTGAGTTTGCACTTAAATTACCCATCAATGTAGCGTCGTTGTTGGTCTCACTGCCATCATTAATACCTTTAATTGACACATCACCGGCAATGGCCCTATTCGAAACATCAACCAAAAATTGAGAATGTTTTTGTTTTTATTAACCACTTTCCCTTCATTAATATTCATGTAAACTTAATTGAAACCGGAATTTCTCTCCAATACGATTGAGAGACGCCCAGGCTCGTTTGCATTTTTAAACTTACCGTAAAATATCATCATAGTCTTGTTCGGCTTTTTCACAGAACGCTTTCAATGATGCCCGTTGCTGTTTTGTGTATCGATCAATTCGTTCCTCCGTGTCTTCCGTTTCCGTTTGAATCACATTATTCAAATATTGGCGTAATTTATTTGTTTGGTCGCTATTATTTGCCCGAATATTTGCATCGGACACATCAATCATCGTATTGTCAATGTCCGTCGATTTTGGGCTCAACAAAATTTTAAATGACTTAGAAAAATGTTTCTGCGTTTTAATTATGTTGATTTTCTCCTGATTTGTCTGAAATTCAATATGAAAATAATTTTCAAAATCAACAATTGTGGTTTCGTTCAATTATTCACTTGACAGATAAAACTAAAACTATCGAGCAAACAACAGCTAAATCGGCTTACCCATAACAATGGATTGATCAATATCTTCGCCGAATCATTGGCTTGGGCATGAGTTATAGTCTTACAATAGCGGCAGGTGTGTAAATTCCAATTTTCAATTAGCGTAACGTTGATCAAATTTGTGTGTTGAATCGCTGGTGCAATGAGAGATGCGGCTGATAATTTGGCCTGTACGGGGAACAAAAAAATGCTCAGTCTCAGTGCAATAATAAAAACCAAAGAAACTTTGTAAAAAAAAACAATCAATTGTTACAAGCTTAAAAAAGCAGCAGGTCTGTCGGTACTAAATCAGAAGTGCTCATTTTTATTGCCCATGAAAAGTGTTTATGCCATAAACACAAATATATTTTCAATTGAAGGGAATAGAGAATTAAAAACAAAAACAACAAAAAAACGAACACATTACGATAAGAAATCGATTTCGAAATCGATGTTAAGATTTAATCTATGTTCAAAGACTTGAACAACCGAAAAAAAAGGAAGTCAACGCAATAACAACTGCTTTTTAGCGGTTGAATTGAGCGCGCAAGCGCACAGACGATTACATCAAAATCAGCAAGTGAGAGAGCGCACTCATACATTCAAAAATCACTTGATTCGTTGCCAATCAATAAATTTTCATAATCAAAATAGTTTCGTGTAACGTCAGCTATAGATAGAGATGCGAATGAGCTGCTTTTAATAAATGCCATTTAATATCTTTCACAGCTATTTGTTTTATATCGGTCTATCGCTTACTTGCCCCGTCACTCTCTCTCTCTCTCTCTCTCTCTCTCTCTCTCTCTCTCTCTCTCTCTCTCTCTCCGGCACTCGTTCTCAAGCGCAGAGCAAAAGAAAATGAAACGAATAAATACTTAAGAAAGAAGAATAAAATAGCAGAAATATGAAAGAATAGTGTGTTTACTTCTTGTTTTTCTTTTTACGACCGTCACAATCAAGTGGCATTGTAGGCGGTTACGTTAATCGTTCATACACAACGCGCGCTCGCTCATGATACAAAATTAATATATCTTGGCGGTTTTTTTGTGTGTTGTTTCTTGGCTCTATAAGTAGCTCTTGTATTATTCTCTGTGTGTTTCAGCTCGTATTTTATTTTTATTTTACTTTGGTTTTATTCATTACCAACTAGAACGGTTGCTCTGCAGTTGGTACTGCTCACATTTATTAGAATTTATTAAAATGCACTTCATAATAGATACACCGAAAGAGCGAAAGAGAAAGAGAGAGAAACGGAGAGTGGATCAACTGAGAGATCGCCGAAGCGATTTTTTTTGCAATGAGTTGTTTGTTAAATTATTTTCTTCTCTTTTTTTTACTGAGAAAGCCGAGTCAAACGTCGACAATGTAATGCAAAGTAAAGTATAAAAAGAATATTAAATTGCACAAGAAGCAATTTAAAACTGCAAACAACTGCAGAATATTACATGAGCATCGGCACGTAGGAATAATAAGTTAAATAGCGACGATCAAACAACGGCTACATCTTCAACAATATATATATATATATATATATATACAGTCATGGACAAAAATGAGAGGACACTTCTCAATATTTTATTCTGATCGTTGTAAAACAATCACTGCCACAGTTTCCTTATGCAACCATTTTATTTTTCATTTCGTAACAATGTCTACTAAGTATTTCAGTATGACTTTGGGCGGAAACAATATTTATTGTGTGAGATATGGGGTCAAATGTAAGCCATGCCATATTGAGAAGGGACTAAATTGAGAGGACAGTTTGATTTGAGGCAACGCATATTACAAGATCGTCGATGATTGAAGACATTCTGCATAATATCTGATGTAGTCATGTGTGCTGATAATGAATATACCAAACAATCCAATTAACCCTCTTAGTTTCTGAGATTTTCGGCCGCCAATAGGTGGCCATCAACTCAGATTGTGGCCACCTCCATAAAAGTGGCGATTGCACGCCATTTATGAATATCTTTCGAATGTGTTTGGTTGTGATTTTAAAGCCAATCAATAGACAAACAAAACGCACTTCTAACTTTTGGAATCAATCATGTGGTCTTGGCGCAATGTGGCTCAACGTATCGTGGCCGATGTTCATATTGAGCCGATTTTGGTACATTTAAGGTCATAATTCGAAAATGGTGGAGAATTTAATGTTCCTGTCTTCAGCAAAAATGTAGCCTATCTCAAGGGCGACAACTTTGCTCAACAACGCATTACTCTAAAATCATCGAGGAGCTGAAGAAAAGCATGATAACAATGATATTCAACATACCGACCGGCCTCTCATATAAACGTCCTATTGGAAATAGCTGGTCTATGCACTTGCATAAGTTGGGAATAGGTTTATATAGTTAAAAATGATCTGAAAATGAAGATAACTAATAATTAGATACCATTTGGTATGATATCAAGATCGCATATACTGATTTCAGGACAAGTCTCTTATACTAGATGTATGAGAGGCCGGCCAAAAGTTGTATATCATTGTCATCATGCTTTTCTTCAGCTCCTCGATGATTTTAGAGTAATGCGTTGTTGAGCAAAGTTGTCGCCCTTGAGATAGGCTACATTTTTGCTGAAGACAGGAACATTAAATTCTCCACCATTTTCGAATTATGACCTTAAATGTACCAAAATCGGCTTAATATGAACATCGGCCACGATACGTTGAGCCACATTGCGCCAAGACCACATGATTGATTCCAAAAGTTAGAAGTGCGTTTTGTTTGTCTATTGATTGGCTTTAAAATCACAACCAAACACATTCGAAAAATATTCATAAATGTCGCGCAATCGCCACTTTTATGGAGGTGGCCACAGTCTGAATTGATGGCCACCTATTGGCGGCCGAAAATCTCAGAAACTAAGAGGATTTATTGGATTGTTTGGTATATTCATTATCAGCACACATGACTACATCAGATATTATGCAGAATGTCTTCAATCATCGACGATCTTGTAATATGCGTTGCCTCAAATCAAACTGTCCTCTCAATTTAGTCCCTTGTCAATATGGCATGGCTTACATTTGGCTCCATATCTCACACAATAAAAATTTTTTCTGCCCAAAGTCATACTGAAATACTTAGTAGACATTGTTTCGAAATGAAAAATAAAATGGTTGCATAAGGAAACCGTGGCAGTGATTATTTTATAACGATCAGACAAAAATATTGAGAAGTGTCCTCTCATTTTTGTCCATGACTGTATATATATAAAAAGCACATCGCAGTGAAATAAATAATGAAAAAAAAAATCACGAAAGAAAACGCGTCATTTACTCAGGACGTTTGCCAGAACAATCCGATTCAAAGAGCTGGAGAGCACTATTAGACAGAATTACAATTAGTCTTAGGGCACTTGAAAGTTTACTCGTTATAGCTCAAATCTGTTTTGATGTTGCTGCTGCTGTGTTTTGTTTTTTCTTTCTTTCATCATTTCACATTGAAAAAATCGCGCGCGCACGGTTGCATCATTAGAACGCACTTGATAAACGTCGTCACTAAATGATTGTTACAATATCAAAAGCACAACACATAATTTACAATTATGATATCGACGTTCTCATTATCTCTAGCTCTTGAGAGTGTTTGTGTGTGTCGTTTTGTCTGCCACAAAAAAATAAACCGGCTAAGCGGTTTCAATCAACAGCTGGCATCGAGTCGATTTATATCAATATAAAATATGAATGATGCAATCTAATGGATTTAAAATGATTTATACTATATTTTGTAAATATTTGTTGTTTTTTATATTTACCGTGCGAAAAAATTGCAGCTGATTGCTATCGATATTTTCGGATGTGGAGCATTGAATGTACGGTGGTTGGTCTTCTTGATTGTCGTCAAATTGATTGCGTTGATTGGCTGGCGATGATGAAACCGTGTGTACTTGATTTGCATTCGATGATTTCGTTTTGAATGCAATGTCATCGTAATTGGATATCGATGCTGGTGCAGGTGTTGCGGACGGCAAATTGGTAGCCAGCGACTTAAGCGTAATATTTAGGCACTTGCACGCGATCAGCATTTTATTTAATTTTACTTGACGGTTGTTGTTGTTGATGTCTCTCTCTTTCACTCTTACTAACTCTTGTTATCGCAGTCGTTTCGATATAGTTCTTGTTGTTCTGTTTTCCACCAATTTTTGCCGATTTAAAAAAAAAGAAGACTTTTCGTCTGATTTTACTTTAAACGGTTCCTTTATTTGTTTTGTATCACTTATATATTCGTATTTTTATGGCTGTTGCTGTTGCTGCTACTTTACTCACATTCAACCAGTTGTTGCTGCTGAACAAAAGCCGAACTATGAAATACAACGAGAAAAAAAAACACAAATAGTAGGAACTTTGAACATACAAACACGCACACACACACACACACACGATTGAAAGCCGATTGTATTTCGATAATATTTGCTTATTTATGATGGTTTAACTTAGATAAAATGAAGAGCAAAATAACGCAAACCGTACATTATTTAATTTATGTATACTTTTTGGCAAATAGATAAAGTACCGATAAATACACAAAGATCTGTAGTATCGAATTGCGATAATTGTTATAAAATGTCATTTAAAACTGAGTGTTTTTTTTTGTGTGTGTGCACAAACAATACCACATTTTCCAAAATTCGAACCAACTAAATTCGAACAATTTGACATTTTTCGTTGTATTTTCAAAAAAAAATTAATCTTTTCTGTGACGTTTTTGTTTTGTTGGTTGTTGTTGGCCCCGTCTAAATTTGTTGCAGTGTCTATTTATCAGGTATATACGGTACGTTATATGAAAATGTACAACAGCAACAACAAAAACAAAAAAACGACTGCTTCAGCTACTGTCAAAGCGCTCGTGTGCTTCATACCATTCAGTTTTGTTCATCGCTTTATTCGGTTCACGCACACATGCACAACACCTCTCATCAGGCTTACAAATCAATCTACAACTCAACGCGAACCCATTGAACATATATAATACGGCTGTTTCAACACGCACACAATTCAATCGTTCAGCTGTGCTGTGGCCTACTCTATTCCTATAGCTGTTGCTCTATTGTTGTTGTTGCTTATTTCGTTTTTTATTTATTATTATTATTATTCTAATTCACGTACACACTTCATCTGATTTTATGGTAATATATTTTCATGCGTCGCGTCTATATAGTTTTCAGTGTGGTTCGAAGCACATTGCTGTTGAATATGAGCAACAACAACAACAACAAAACAAGAAATGAAATAGACAAATTGAAGATTCCGTACAATGTGTACGTGAAAAATGCACATCTGAATCATATTCAAGCCCATTTAAGTTTGTCTGTCTTGAGCCAGTCAATTGAGATTTTGGCTTCGTTCAAAAAGAAACTTGGCTCCAGAAAAAAAATAAATCATTAACATTAATGCCATAAATCGTATAACATGTAAATTTGCATTGTTTGCTTAAAATGAAATTTCTTCAATGGTTTGAATTGTCATGAGTTGTTATTTAAATTGAAATTAGTCGATTTTAAAATGCGCGGCTAAATTATGATTTTTTTTGAGAGATTGTCAATTGAATTTTATTCACGCATTTCAATGTTTTATGGCCAGTCAACTATTCCGATAATAACAAGGGAGTTTCGATTCAGTATTATTCTTCTCGCAGATTTATAATAGTTTTTTTTTATCGGACGCTTCCTCTGGTTCTTTTCATTTGCAAATTCCCAAAGCGGGAGATAGAGAAAAAGCAAACAAACAAACAAACAAACAAACAAACAAATAAACATGCAAACACATAATTTATAGGTCAAGCGACACATGCTCTTCGATCACAAAGCAGTTTTGAAAAAAAAAAACACACACAATTGGCTCATAAGCTAAAGTGGTCGCGAATCACGAGCAAACAAGCGTTTATTAAAATTCCCTCTATAATCAGAAATACAGTCACAGCACACACACATCACAATCCAATTAATACATTTTCTAACACCATTTCCGCAATTTGGATGCAAATTTGTTGTGTTTGTTGTTGTTTTTTTTTGAAACAATGAAAGGAAAAATCCAAATCACTAAACCAAAAATTTACTCAACAAGAGATGGAATGATTACAATTGAAGAGCATGATTTTTAATTTGTGTTTTTAAACAAATCTAAACACTGTCATCAAATTGAATAGGCTTGAATCAAATTGGCCGTTCTTTTATCTGCCAGTGAATGTTTCTGTTGTCGCTTTTTTTACCAAACAATGCTACCTTTTTGGATCACCTATCAATTTTCGAAAGCAATAATTACAACTTTTTTCATGCACACCGAATCAAAAACAAGGAACTTCGCGCACACACGCATGAATGCCGACTAGTCTCGATAGTAATTGTTTATTTTTGATGGCTTAAGACTAAAAAAAATGAGTTGAAAAAAAACGAAGAACGCGAACTGTCTTTTTTTTGTTAACAAACAGATAAAGGATTGACACTAAAGAGCATCTGCTTGAAATCGATTCGTTTGTTCATCAAGCAAATAGGATGCAACAAAAATATGAAGTAAATTTATTGAATCGAAATTTCTACACAATTTCTTTTTAACAAATTGAAAAAAAGAGAGAAAATTTCAAAGAAAATAAAACCTTTCAGAATTGCTCCTCAATTTTCGGTCTCACTCCACTGTAAATAGCAATATACCTATAGTGTACAACAGAAACGACTACTTTAGCTCCTGTCAAAGCGCTCGTGTATTGCGTCGCACACAATTCCGATATTGTATGAGGCTCTGTGTGTGTTTTTTTGTGTGTGTGTGTTCGGTCTTAACGCACACATTCAGCGCCATCCATATGCGATTATTTCACATATTTCAAGCACTCACACATCTGCAGCACACATTTTAATGCTTCAGCTGTGCGCTTCATCGTGTGTTGATTTACTCATTTTGATGGCGTAAATAAAGTATCATTTTGAAAACATTATTTGCCGATCAATTACCATTTATCCAGGGTGAGACTCGTTTTCGACTTAGGGTCACAGCTAAAACCGTGACGATCACAACCATTCATCGGAATCATGAATTCTTTGTTCCATTATTCTTAATTCACGCGATTCATATCTCCCAAAAGACTCAACCATCCAGAGAATTTACTGCGCTGCGTTCTTATTTTTCCTATTTTTTTCTTTATTTCACGAAATATTATTTATTTTTTATTCGTTTCACATTTTACCACTGTAAAACACCATGAAACGGGTAATTGCTCAGGTGAATTTTTTCAGCATCGCCCTGGAATAGTGCCGACTCGGGACAGTGTCATAATAATAGTGCTGGCGAATGGTGTTGGTCTCACGAATTGTGTTGGCTCAAGTTTTATGTTGAAAACATCGATTTTTTCGTTTTTTTTTTTTGTACGGGAGGTACACGAAATCGTGCGGAGGGACCGTTTTGCAAGGGCGACGTATGGTTTTTTTTAGATTATATAGCATACCTTGACCACTGTTTTTGAGTGAGCAATTGATAGTACTCATCAATACTTCCCAACCAGTGCTCAACCATCGAAATCGGTTGATCTATGTTCAAAAGTTGTGTATGTATTCCCAGAAAGGGGATTTTCTCTGAAAATTCGGTTTTGATTATTCACGATTTTTTTCCTTTTCACGTCAACAGGTTGAGAAATTCTCATTACATTCTTCACAGTCTACAGTACTGAGGTTGTTGATTTTGACTCGACAACAAATTTATCTATAGGGATCGACTCCAAAAAACCACTCCCAGACTGTCTGGATTCACCCCAAGTATTACCATTTTGGGTGAGTTTTCCACCCTTCAGGGGTGACTTTTTGGGGTTGACTCCTTTTTTGTCACGTCAAAATCTACAACTTTGCTCGAGATGGTGAAACCAAATTTGCAACCGTTTGGGAGATATTTATTTTTAATTCATAGCAAAATTGTATATTTTTACTAAAATCCCAACTAACAATTATGAAACGCTTTGACACATAATTTGGGTTTGAAATTGAAACGCTTTAACCTATATTCGGGTCAAAATTTTGTTTATGGGCAAAGCACGAAAAAGATCGAGTGAGAAATTCAAAGCCGACGCTACCAAAGCCACCGATAATCAAGAATTTCAATGCCATCCCGATAAATAGCAATCATCGCAAGCACATCACGATTGATCTATGGGTGTTTCAGAACTTGGCATCATCAATTGGAGCATTGAAAGATGGAAAAGGAAAAAGAGGTCGTCCAGTGAACGTCGATAATTATACATACAAAAAATTCCGGGAAAAATGGTGGAATAAGATTTTCGACATGGACAAAGTGAACAAACTGGCTCGAGATGAACAGAAGTTTGACTTCCACGTGATGACCGATGGTGTTTCCGCTTCGCTGACGTTCATAGAACCAATGAAAGAGCCTAAAGCAGAAGAAGACCTCGATGGGATCCGTAGATTGTACCCCCAATGCAAATATGTCCTCGGCATCGATCCCGGCATTCATGCCGAAAAGATATCCAAAACGGCAATGAGGTAAGTTTTAACCAAATGAAAAATAGCCTTCTATCAAATAAAATACGAACTTAATCTTCAATTTGTTTTTGCTTTCATCTTCAATTAGGAAAATATCAAGATCGACAGTACATTGTATCATTGGAGAGCAAAGTTTGGCATTCGTAATGCAAAAACGAAGCGATATTCCAAAGATTTCGTGGCAGAGGAACAACTCCATCTTGCATTTTCTTCATAAAATATAATAAAATCTTGCCTTCTTTATAATGTGGCATATTTTTTTGTCATCGTTTAAATGTTATATTAGTTTATTTAGTTCCATAAATGTAATTCTTTTACAACATAATTAACGCTCAATCGAAACAACTCGCAAATGAATTGAACGAATTTCTGAATCGGGCAATAAATGATTGAATCGGAAAGTATTGCCCAGTTGTGGTGATTTGCACGCCATCTAAGTAACTAAAACTGGAGTGTCACACACTCAATAACATGACATTTCATTCGAAAAAAAAATTATGGTAGTAAATTTAGAATGCTTTGTGTCAGCACATTTCTATGAATCACAATGTTCGTGAAATAAAATTTTTATTATAATTTAAAGCGATATTCATCTTAGCTTTCACTATCTATATTCATCGATGATGTTTAGTTTTTGGTGTTTGAAGGAATAATTTGAGCAACACACACCTAAAAATAGTTGGATTTTAGCTATTTCATTTCTAGTGCATAAATGACGAAATGATTAAGTGTGCATTTTGATATTGACATGCATAATTTGAATGATTTTTATTTTTTCTGAACATTTTTTTTCCATTCGGTTGTACGAATCCGTCAAATTATTTTTTCGTTTTTATTATTATTATTTTGTTTTTCATTCGAATTACGTTGTGTAAACATCGAATGTTCGAAAGCCATTTCAAGTTGCATCCTTTATTATTATTATTATTATTTTTTTTTATTAATTTTTCGAAAATCACTCAAGTAGTTTAAACAAAAAAGTGAAACAAATTTTTGCAAAACAATCCATCGAGAGCTTATCATACGAAATCGTTATCAGCAGTGAACAGCATGCGTTTTGCATGCCAACAGTATAGATAATATGTGTAAATGACCGTATGAAACGTTGAAGTGTGCATGAACGACGAAAATTATGGGCATTTCATGCGATCTTGAAGCTGCAAGTATGGAAAGTGAGACCCAACCCACATGCAACAAACAAATTGTTAAACTGAATGGTCAGGATGCGTGCAGCGAATTGGAGGCGAAAACCACGAAAATGGCACACGCAACATCAACACCATCGGATGTGATTGGCGTTATTGAAAAAAAGTCCACCGATACGGTAATCAATCTGGTTTCACCGCCACCTCAAGAGGTTTGTTTGAAACAATTTGTTGAAAATTGTGCTGCAATTATTATGAAAGCGATTCATTTCCAGACGGAGACCATTGTGATCGACGATGCTGAGCCAGAAGAGGGTGAAATCATCAATACAGACAGCGAATTTGAGTATGAAGCCATTTCATCGGATGAAGAATTCACGTTGCGCCAACAAATCGAAGCACTCGAGGCGAAAAATCGAGAATTAGAAAAAATTGCATCGATTTCAGCGAGGGCCATTGATTATGACTACGTAGACGGTGAGCTCAATTCACCTTCTTCTAATTATTTAATTTTATTTCATATCAATTCCACACAAACAAAATGTACAAGCAGAAATATAAAGCCAATGCAAGCAAAATTGGAAGTGAAATGAATTCAATCGAAGCAACTGTGACACTTTGATATAGATTGCATCTACGGCAAAAATTGTGTTTATGTGTTCCGCATTTGGTTTTAAATGTATTATAAAATCACATATTTCATTATAGCCAACGTTTCGATCGCTTGAACTAAACATATTCCATTAAATTAGGTTACCTTCGGCCACCAATATACAACAACTATAAGCCTCTGACCGTTGGAAATCGTTCAAATATCACAAAAACAAACCCACCGTTATCTTCCGTCACAAATTACAAAGCAATTTCATTGTCACATGTTGAAAACATATCGTCGGACGAAGCCCAGCTCGTTGATAGCGAAAATGAATTGCCATTCGATAGTGGTAAATCATACAGTCGATCGCATCGTACATCGAAAAAAGAGAAACGTCAAAGTCGTCGCAAAACACGAACTATTGATGGCGAAAAGGAACGGTGCTTAGCGCATGGGAAGCGACGCTGTACAGATATTAGTTGTTACTCAATCGAATCAAATGTTCCACGAAAAAAGCGGGCACGACACAAATACGATGAACGCAAACCAGCCCGCGGGAAATATTCGAGCGATTCGGACGAAGAATTGCTCCGAAATCGGGAAGAGCTTAAAATGGCTTTAAATATAATTGCACCATCAAATCGTGCGGTTAACTCAAGTACATTGTCGCACAAATTGTCCGCAATTCAAAACCAACAGGCGCTGGACGATGGCAAAAAATCGGCGCTCAAGCATAGAAGACGTAAAAGTTCGAGAAGTCCAGATCGTGAATTGGCCAAACGAAAGCGAACACGATCGGCTGAAAATACTTCAAAACGTCCGAAAAATGAACGTGACCGAAGCTCTAGACCCAAACTCACCTCACCGTCGGTGGCAATCGAAAATAATAATATTGAAAATGAAATTCAAGAAGATGATGATGAAGCCATCTCGCTGGAAGAGCAAGAGTTACGGTTGATTGCCCTCAAATCAGCCGTGTTAAAGAAGCATGAGGCTAGGAAAAAGAAACAAATGGCCACTGCAAGGGCATGTGAGCAAGTTATTCGACCATATTCACCGACTGACAGCGTGGTTCTGGTGCCAGATGAAACTGGCGATCGCAGCAATGATTGCATTGATTCAGATAATAATAACATGGATATAAGTCCAATTAGTTCGCCAACCAATCAGTATCAACCAATGGACATGGAGCTGGCGAGTAGCAATGAAAATTCAAAAAGTCCCATCTTTAGCTATGAAAAACCGCAAATATTTCCGCCATTCGATCAGTTCATCGATTGGGGTACTGTGCACATTCCCGTGCCTATTAGTGCTGCTTATGTTGATATCGATCAGACGACCGCTGCATTAAATCAGCCGTTTGCACTGCAACCGCCATATTCACTAGTTTATGATGCCATACAAAAAGAGCCAAAATCTACAGAAAATCCCATCCCAACGCCGACCATTCAACCGAATTTAAGTGAAAATGAACTTAACGACAATGAAGACGAATTAAGAGCTCGATTAATCGAACAATTACACAGTACAAATACATCGAGCTCAAACAGTGCAACTGAATCGATAAATGCAAAAACGGTTGAAGCAGCCGAAAAAAATGTGCCAAAGGAAAATTCCGCAAATGTTGATTCGCTGGAAGAAGATTGCCTACGAAGTCTATTATTGTCATCGATAGTTCGAAAATCGAATGTTTTAAAAGAAACCACAAATGAAACACAAGTGCCGACAGCAGCCGCACCACCAAAACCGAATAAATTATCCGAATCAATAGACAATGGAAATTGTGATGATATGCCAAAGTTAACACTAAACCTTCGCGAAGCACTCAAACGACTGAAAACGAATCAGCAAAACAAAATGGCTGCCAAGAGTAAAAATGACTCGGACATTAATTTAAAAACCGAATCAAATAAAATGGAAAACGATAAATGTGAAGCATTGCAAGACTGTGATCATGGAGAAATTCAACAGATTGTTGTAAATAATCGTGTTGATAAGAATGAAAATGAATTGTGTGACACCAAAAAGGCGGCCCCGATGACTGTGCCATCGAAAGAGACTAAAGCAACACCGATTATTATAGCTGCAGTCCCGAATGAAAGTATCGAAAAAGAGCCCACAAAAGAACTGATGATACAGAAGCCAGTTGTGGATGAACTAATGGCGAATCCAGTTAAGCAACAAATCACCTCAAATGAGGTGAAGAAAATAGCTTCCGAAGAAAAAACGCCCAAATCGGTACCTAAGGTGGTACCGACAAATTCCATTAAGCCAGCCCAGGCAGGCCAAACAACCAAAACAATTGTTAATCAGAAAGGAACAAAATTGCCAGCCGTGAGCAAATCAAAGATGGTGCCACTAAGACCAAAAAGTTCAACACCGCCGATTGTGTCCAAAGCCAGCGTCACAGTAACCACTGCTTCAGCTTCGACCATTTCCACAACATCGAACCTGAGCAAAGTGGAGACCCTTAGAAAGTCTTCAGCATCACCGGTTATAACGACATGGACGGCGAAACCGGTTAAAAAACTAATCATTTCATTGAATGAAGACTCGTCGAGTGACAATGATGATATGCAGCCATCGACGGTCAAAAAGACAGACACCGAAACACAATCGAATACATTCCAACTGCGGCTCGATCAATTTTTGCAATCTGTTCGAGCAAATACAAACGCCATACAGGAAACTAAGCAACAGGTAACGGTAACAGCTAAAACAACGGTAAACGCACCAAATACGCCAAAAGCAAAGGTCGACAAGAGCATTAATAATTCAACAAAAAAGATACAGGTAAATAGTTGTTATATTTATTGTGTTCATGCAATTGAATTCATGCTACAAGCATAATTACAATCATTGACATATTTACTTATAGGTATCAACGAATGCTGAGTCTTCAAAAGCAGTGGCACATTTACCAATGTCGTCACAATTGGAGTACCATCGTCTCTTGAATCGAATGAAATTGTTAGAAAAGCAAAAAGAACAAAAGTCACGGCTAAAAACTGAACAAACGTTAAAGACTTTGCCGGCAAAAGCTGAAACGAATTTCCCAAATTTGACGGTTGTCGTACAAAATGAAAATCGAATCATTCAAACAAAAGGTTCTGAAGCTGAAGATGTCACAAAACCAACGGACACAAATAAAATATCGATAAATAAAACGTCATTGTCGACATCGAATACGTCGCTAGCAAAGAGAGTTTTAGTTAAAAATGCCATGGATAGCTTAATTGCAACACAAGTGACTAACGAATCGACACAAACATTGGACGCAAATGCGAATGCGTCGACGGTTAAGGCATCGGCCGTTGCACAGCCATCGCATCTACCGTCTTCGGTTCAATGTGAACACCCTTCGAGCAATATTATCCCAGCAAAAGAAACCAACAAGGAATCTAAACCGTCATCAATATCTTTGGAAATTTTTGCAAAAAAAGCACCAAAGGTTAGAGCATCCCTTCTAGCAAATTACATTAAAAGATATCGAAATCAAGGGTTCGTATTCATTAATTTCTTTTGTTGTTATTACCTTGAGCAACTTAGCCCAATCGGAACTTGTTAATTTCATTTCTTTTTACTTTGAAACTTTCGAAATTAGGGAACAATACTTAAATGGTCTCGCTAAATTACATCGATTGACCGCCCGAACCAATATTGAAACGAAGAAACAGCAAAAATTGGAACAAGTTCTTGATGAACTAAAACGACAACAAAAGGTAATTGAAGAGAAATTGGCTCAACAAAAAACCGTGACACAGAGTCTGTTCCCAACAATATCGACCACGGAAAAAACTGTTGCTACAGATCGTGTTTTACTGCAAAAACTAGAAAACTGTTGCAATCGCCTTGGACATATCGTTAAGGGCCCCGATTACAAGTAAGCTCTAAGAAAATCCCGTTGAAACTATTCTTTGTTTATTTGTTTGTTTGTTTGAATAAATCGCTAATTCAAATTCAAAATTTCTATAGAATACAATGCGAAAAGGAGATCGAAATCAAGGAGAAAATCCGGTTAATTACCATTGAAAAGACAAAGTTAAAGTTCGTGACATTGAAATCAAATGAGACGACTGTGAAATTGCCACAACCGAGAAAGACCGAAGACACATCTAACAAAGTTCAAAGTGTTCCAAAGCCGACATTGAAACCATTAGACGAAAAAACGGTTGAATCAAAAGAGAATCTAATCGACAGTGTGAATTCACAAACTACTCAAGAAACCAAAAAGGACAGCATTGGAATAATTTCGGTTGATGAAAAAGTGAATAATCCGGAACCAGTTCCAATTACACCTAAAAAAATGGAGGTTGATACGGTAAGTATTTTTTCAAAATAAAAACTACGTATTTCACGTATGGATATTGATTTATAATAAATTATTATTTTCCAATTTAGGAGCCAAATCCATCTCTGTTTTCAGATGAAAAGTGTCAAAATGAAATGAAACGGTACATCCAAAATGAAAATAAAAACGAAAATGAAAATGAAAATAAAATCGAAAAAGATGAGAAAAATGACAATCAACCTCCTGAAATAATCAGACAAACGGAAGACAATCAATCCAATTTAAACACCATTCTCGTCAAAGCCACCGTCAATGAGATCGAATTAGCTGATAAAAGCGACGACAAACCACTTCCATCAGATAATCTTACAGTTACTTACATCCATTTTTATTCTTTTTGGTTGCAATTTTTTCCGCAGGAACTCTCCTGATCATCTGAAGAGCACATTTTCAACTATTGGTGTTTGTTTTTTTTTTTGCTTGACAACTCAGGGACCGTCATCGACACCATGCAACTCAAATGACAGTGAAACACTTTGCGGGAAATATGATTCACCTTTGGTGCATATGCAAAATTGGATCGAATGCAAGCCAACTCTGAGGTGTGCTTTTTTTACCTTTCAAAATTGTCCGATCGATTTTCTTGTGTGTTTTTTTGTTTGTTTTGTATTTGCGAAAATTGTTGTCTACATTTGAATCTGTGTCTATGATTTAGTGCTGCGGATCGGAATGCAATCGTCTGTCCATACGACTTGATGGGGCGGTGTGAAGATAAGCAATGCGAGTACAAGCATTTGTCTATGTGATTTCTGGCGCCAAATACTCAGGTTCCTATTCAAACATCCATTTCCAATGAGCTTATTGTCTTTAATGCATAGAATATACCTCAAAAGAAATATTCTCAATCATTTGAAAAACATATTATGATGACCGGACATTTAATTCTCTTTCGACCATTAAACTCTTTCGACATCATTTTTACTCCATTCGCAGAAAATGTTCAACAGAGCAATAGGATTTTTTTTACTCGCCCAAATTTGGATCAATGTATTTCAAGTAAATATTCCCATCGAGCCTTCGCGATGCAGCATTTTTCAAGAAGTACAATACACCAAAAAAAAAAAATGAAAAGTATATACGATTTGTTAGCGCCGCCCAATATTTGGCCGACGTCTGTTTATTTATCAAATTTGTTCGCAATCAAAGCAACCGCATCGCATGTATGTATGTGACTCTTACCGGTAGAGCGTTACATATGTTGAAACGGGTAAGTGATTCACATTTCCCAAAAAAAAATCCAAAACCCACACACACAAACACACACACATTATTTAACCTACTTTGAAGCCATCAACTATAAAAGTACAAATCTAAAAGAAAATATTTAAAAAAAAAACAAGTAAATGAAATTGTTAAAAGTGATTAATCCAGTCACGATCTAGAAACATCAAAATAGTGCTCAACAAAACTGACAAAAATCAACTGCATGTTTGAGTCGGTTTATATCATCAATTCAATGAAAAAATGAATGCATTAAAAATCAGAACCGTTAATAGCAAATAGTGAACTCGAAAGCAACCCAGTTCGGTCATAATTTGCAGTGCGACATACCAAATAAATCCAATTTAATTCCAAACATTTAAAATATAGAATTCGACCCTTTTCATCGACACATCGCCGCCGTGCAATGTTCTGTTTTTTTTTGTTCCCTTTCTTCTTTCTTTTTTTTGGTTATATTTTTTTTTAATTCTTAAAAGAAATTTTATAAACCCCTTTTGTTGATATTAATTCACAAATCAAAACAGATCAGATCGAAAGCGGATACCGAAAATATTGATGTAACAATTTTTATAATGAAAAAAAAAATATTTTTAAATAAAAAATTTATTCGGAAAAAAATGTGTTTCTCTTTGGCCAATTCTTTTGCACCATTTTCCAATTTTAGCATACTCAGGAATTGAGGAAAAGGTAAGTGCATCTTAAATTTTCCAAAAAAGCAGGTAGTTTGGAACGAACAAAAAATTTAGTGTCGTTTATAGTGGAAGAAAGCGGATATGTTCCGAAGTGCAATTCATTAGACAGGATATTCATAAAAAAAAATAAAATATTATAAAGCTATACGCCATTAGTTTATTTTTATGGGCACTGAACGATTTACAATAAATGGCTTAATTGTTGGGATTGTTTGGGCACGGATAATTCACCGGAATTATATCCCGAAAAAAAGAATTTTCTCATTTATGATAAAGTTATAAATTTTGATTCGATAAAAAAATGTCGGAAGAATAAATTCGGGCGTGCGGCCGACTCATCCCGTTTTTTTACAACATAAATATGGTCAAATTTAAATGTATTTCGTAAATTCATATGGATATTTTTCATCACTAAAGCAATATGTGGTGGTCAAAATGTTCCGAAACAGGTTCAAAGCATTGCAACGAAAATGGACTTTTGTCTGTGGCTAAAAAAAAGTCATATTTCTTCTCTGTGTAAATGTTCTGTTTATTGGCATATCAATCATTCTCAATAGATCGTTATCGTGTAATGAATCTGTTTAATTTATGGTATTTATGGTATTCGGTTAAAGTACCTAGTTGTTTTTTTGTTGTTTGTGCAATAAACCGGCTTGCGCGTCGGCCACTTGTTTCATGCCTTCTTGAACAATTTGCAAATTGGATTTCCATGCGTGCAACAGATCATGAAGTTGCATCCATTGTGGTTTGCCGAATGTTCGATGCATCGTGCTGGAAATGTGTACTTTGCGTGCTTTTTGATCCATACGAGCGCGCACTAATTTCGTTTTTAATACTTCAATGATGAATGGTTCAACATCATCTTCACCGATTTGCAATTCCTTTTGCAATTGTTCGAATGTCAATTCGGGATTGCTTTCAGCCAGCTGCATGAATGACAACAAACGCATTTTCTTTAGGTTTTGCTCATGATTCAGGCCTTGTGAAGTGACAAATTCCTTGTGATTTTGATAGAATTGAATGTAGGCGGCTAAATTTTCGGACACAAACACTGACAACAGATCATGGATAAGTTCACCTTCAAGAAAACGAACCGGTTTCAATGACAGCAATGGATCCAATAAAAATGTATTTGGATCAGCCAAAGCCGTAACAATACATTTCATTGCATCTTCACGTGCAACCGATGCATTTTCAGCCGTGTAAGTGCCCAAAAGTTCGATCATCACTTTAGCGGCCAATTCGCTATTTGTGTCTTTAAGCACGTCGTGCAACAGGCGATACAGTTTTTGCATCTGTTCATTCGATGGAGGGCATTGGACGAATTGCGATTTCAATTGGTCGACACCAGTGAACACTTCCCGCACTTGATCGCATTGCTTTGCCACCTGAACCAAGTGATAGTAAACGTGATAGCGAAGTGGAGATGTTGGTTCCAGATGATTGAATAAACGCCACAATCTAATTTTGAAAAAAAACACATTGAGAAAAAGAGAATTGCAATTATTGACCCCTGACCATTGATTTGATTGCCATTCGGCATCTTTTTTACATACGATTGCAAGCACACTTTGATCAATGCAAGCTCAGTAGCTTTTGTCAACTTCTCACAGAATGCCAACACAATGTTTTCGCCACGCTCCAATGAAATCTGCGAAATCAAATTCAAATCACAAACATTTTATATTTTCTTGCTGCCCATTTAACTCATCTAATGGATTTTATTCAACTCACCGAAACCATAATCGAAACGATGCTATTCAATATGCCATCGATATCAACCGGATCACCGTCTTTGAAGCAAACGTCACAGACGCCAATGATTTTGTGTAAATCATCTTCGATACCTTTGTTAGATTTTTCTTCAGAAATTTCAGCACCCAAGCTCTTGAAGTATCGGCGCAACTCTTGTGCCTGAAACACCAAATCAAAATAGTCAATTTACAAATTCCCATGATAATTTATTGCCACAAATTGAGGTTATACTACAAATTTTGAAGCTCGCCTAAAGCCACTTCGGTAATAGCTTACCTGATCTTCCAAAGTTAAGTCTATAAAAACGGCTGGTCCATGCATTTTAGCAGATTCGAATGTTTATGATTCACTTTTAAATGGAATTTTTACACTTAGTACTCTCAATTGTATTTGTGTTTAGCGTGCAAATTCTTTCGAATGTAGCACACAGAAAACACGTAGCAGTCAATCTAAAAAATGCGGTACGTTGAATTGTCGATGTAGCTGTCAGAGTGGCTACACACCAATACACTCACACGGTACCTCGCCTATCGTGTCTCTGGCAGCAGCCACCATTTTCATATTGAACATGTTCAGTTTGTTTCTTCGGCGCTTACAAAAAAAAAAGAAAAATGGTAGAATTATACCAATTTATTTTGTTTTTAAGAAATGAATTCTTTTGAATGGAATTTTATTAAAGGCAATAATTCTCATTCAAGTGAAATGTTCAATTTAAATTGTGAGTTTTATTGGTGAGATCACGCGTGACTTGTACCCAATCTGTATGTGGCTCCATCTATTGCGAACACCTTATGAAAGCGCTTGCATTGAGAATTGACATAATTGAACCGCGTGTGAATCATTCGCAATTCCAGTAAGAGATTTGAATAGATGATGTAAATTGACAGCCGACTTACAATTTGTGTAACAAATCAGTTGTATTGACTGTAGTGTATCGTTAAGACATAAAAACTGTGGTCAATATATTGGTAATGTGGGTGCATTAATTATTACCATCAAAACTAATAATTGATTTTATTTTAATAATCATGAGTGATCGAACTAATTGAAATAATTTGGAATTTTTAGTTGAAAACGATGTCAAAACGTAATCAACCAACGTGGCAAGCGCCTTCATCATTACAAAATGAGCCAAAATTGCGGCTGTTCAACAGTTTAACACGACAAAAAGAGGTATTTACACCAGCAGACGGTAATAATGTGACATGGTACAGTTGTGGTCCAACCGTTTACGATGCATCACACATGGGACATGCGAGGTAGCGTACAATAAAACCATAATATTTTGATTTGATCATGTTGTGATTGATAACCATTTTCTTTTCTTTTGGAATGTTCTAATAAAATTGACAGATCGTACATTTCATTTGACATCCTTCGCCGGGTGTTATCCAATTACTTTGGTTACAATGTGCTTTATGTCATGAATATTACCGATATTGATGATAAAATCATTAAACGGGCCCGTCAAAACTATCTTTACGAACGTTATGTAAATTCAACAACGAGCCTTGAACAAATTCTCAGCGATCATCAAGACGTGTTGGATCAGCTAAATGATGTTATTGCCAAAAATACCGACCCTGATAAGAAAACACTTCTGGCTCGAATGCTCAATCAGTACGTACAAAATGCTGAACAATGTTAATTTTAGTGTATTTTGCGCTTTTAGCATGAATTTTGTTTACATTTGGTGCCATGCTGTGTTTTATTTGTGTTTCATAAATGCTGGATTTGTATTCGTTTGAATTGTTGATTACATTCAAGTGACATTCAAACCATTGTTTCGATTCCATTCAATGGAATTGTTTAGTCTTTCCAATTGATAATTTTTGATTTTAAACAAAAAACACTTTTAGACTTACGGATGCGAATACTAATTTACAAGCTGCTGTAAAATCTGGTGACACAAAGGCGATTGAAAAGTCTCGTGTAAATTTCTTACAACAATCCAAAGATGCTCTCTCTGATTGGCTGGATAAAAAGTATGGCACAACCATCACAGAAAATTCGATTTTTGAATCGTTGCCACGGTTTTGGGAAAATGAATTTCACAAAGATATGAATGCATTGAATGTAAGTAGATTCAAACCCTGATGCAAGATGTCCACTTGCCTAAATATGTACCTTTGATCTGCATTTCAGATTCTCCCGCCGGACGTGTTAACTCGGGTCAGTGAATACGTTCCACAGATTGTGACTTTCATCGAAACAATTATTGCAAATGGTTTGGCCTACGAATCGAACGGTTCAGTTTATTTTGATGTGGCCAAGTTTGATGCGGCTGAGCATCATCATTACGCAAAATTGGTGCCAGAAGCGTATGGAGATACCAAATCATTGCAGGAGGGCGAAGGTGATCTATGCATTTCAGAGGATCGGCTAAGCGAAAAACGTTCACCAAATGATTTTGCATTATGGAAAACGAGTAAACCAGGCGAACCATGGTGGCAAAGCCCATGGGGAAATGGCCGACCTGGTTGGCATATTGAATGTTCCGTAATGGCGTCCGACATTTGCGGCAACACTCTGGATATTCACACTGGTGGTGTTGACTTGAAATTTCCACATCACGACAATGAGCTGGCACAAAGCGAAGTGAGTTTTATGACTGAACAGCTGAACACACCGTGTCACAATGTCGTAAATTTAAAATATTTCATCGTTTTTTTTTTCATTTTTAGGCATACTTTGATAGTGCAAATTGGGTCAACTACTTTTTGCACACTGGCCATTTGACAATTTCCGGCTGCAAAATGTCAAAATCATTAAAAAATTTCATCACCATTCAACAAGCACTAGAAAAGAACACTGCCTGTGAACTTCGCTTGATATTTTTGTTGCATTCGTGGAAAGACACACTCGATTATTCCGATAATACCATGGACATGGCGACGCAGTACAAGAAATTTCTAAATGTAAGCTTTGATTCGGAGTCTGTTCGAAGAGCAGACGTTCTGTGCCGAAGTCAATTGTTTTGATCAATTGGTTAATGTTGTTGCTGTCATTTTAGGAATTTTTCTTAAATGTCAAAGACCTCTTGCGCCGACTTCAAAATGATGAAAAGCCAGACACCTTGTTCCAAAAATGGACAACAGCTTCAAATGAATTACAACAAAAATTCAGCGAAGCAAAGAACTCCATCCATTTGGCATTATGCGATAACATCGATACCCGTACAGTTTTGGATATTATTCGAGATTTGGTCGGTCTATGCAATGTTTATATTCGCGATTACAGTACGGACGGTACGCTTAATGTTCTTTTGCTCAAACGAATTGCTGCCTATATTACGGATATTCTACATATATTTGGTGTTGTTAGTGGACCACGTGGCGGCATTGGGTTCCCCGTTGATTCCGGCAAGTCTGGTGATGTAAGTATTCAAAAATACAACAAATAGAAGATTTTCTTTTGTTTCTTCACTGAATCTTTGAATTGATTTATCGACTATGATTCAGTCTGTTTATGGAAAGATACGAGATGACAAATCGGACATCTCCTTCCAGTTAAAATATTAACGTTATTGCGACACCATGGGCCAATTTGATAGATTTTTGTATTTTCAGGCCGAAGAAACAGTAATGCCATACTTGACTGCCTTAGCCGAATTCCGTAACACAGTCCGTGATGTAGCTCGTACACAAAAATGTACGGAAATCTTAAGCATCTGTGATGCTCTTCGAGATGATGTTCTACCAAATTTGGGTGTTCGTCTAGAAGATCGCGATGGTGGAGAGGTTTCAATCAAATTAGTTGATCGTGAAACATTGTTACGCGAACGAGATGCCAAAAAACAAGCTGAAGCCCAAAAGCAGGCTCTCAAAGAAAAGAAACGCCAAGAGGCGGCTGCTGCCGCTGCAGCTGCAGAAGCTCAACGTAAAATTAATCCCAAGGAAATGTTTCTGCATGAAACCGACAAGTATTCAGCATTTGATGAGCGCGTAAGTGTCAACGTTTATCAGACGATTGTATTGACCAATTCAAGTAAACGATTTTCTTCTGATTTTCTTTTGATTTTCATGCAGGGTATCCCAACGATGGATTCTAAGGGTGAAAAGATCGGCAAAGGCCTGACGAAAAAATTAGAAAAATTACAAATTGCCCAAGAGAAAAAGTACAACGAATATTTGGCTTCCATCAATGGCTCATAGAATCGAAATATATTTTGCATTTAAAACGATTTTCTGTGAGAAAAGTGAAGGCGCCAATAAATTAACACTTAAAACGAATATTCTTGGATTGTCTTTTTAAAATAAAATTCAACCTTGTTGGGCAGAATGGAGATGAAAACCTCACAGAAAAGCTGTCTACGTGTTTTTTTTTTAATTTCAAAACTGAATGAACATTTGGATTTCAAGGGAAGGAGAATTTGAAAAAAAAGAAACAGACATTTTTAGCACGATTGACGCTTTTCCAGAAAACGTTGTGGTTAAATTGATTGACTCGTTTGTTTGCTGGCTGCCAATCGTAAAGCTAAATAAGTTTCATTGTCGCTATTTTGGACTTTAAGTTCAAGAGAAAAAAAGAATACAAACAACTCATTGACTAACTTTTGTAGCAATTTAGACAACAAATTTATTTCACTGTCAGAGCGTTATTTTGTATGATCGTTGATTGATTACCGTCGTTGATTATCCCGAATCGCGTTTGCATGTAAAACTCAAACAATTAGCAATTCGAAAAAAGTTTGCATTTTAAATTGCTCATACTTCGACAGAGTGAAATTACTTTCGAATATTCGTTGTTACTCGTAAAAAAAGTTTTCTTGCCACTTGCCAATTGTTGTTCGGATTATTTATGGGTTGATTGTTGTATTCAGGAATTACGTAGGTTTTGTGTTCTAAGAAGACAATATTTCACTTTTCGATTTGAATGTTTCACAAAAAATCACAAGTGTTCACGGTTTATTCCTGTCGAATATCTCGTACTCTACATATTCAAAACATGTGTAGCAACTTTAGATTTTATTAATTTCAACCATCTGGTCCTTTAACTCTTGCTTTTGCTCAATTTTTTCCAATGCTAAATTTAAATATCAAAAAACAAAATAATAATATTGAAACGTTGAAGATTTACTCTTCGGAACAAATTGGTTGGAAATCCATCAAAATGATTACATTAAAAGGATACAGCAAGCAACATTATTTAACGGTTCATTTGTTTAAGATGGCGCATTGTAACGTTCAATTATATATTCCTGGGCGTCTTATGCACTGAACAGTTCAAAAGTTTCCGTAAATAAGCGATGTTCGAGTTGTGGGTCGTTGTCACTAACGGGATCGCCGTTATTTCTCTCTTTCATTCTTCATGTTTACCACATTAAACTGTAGAAATAAAATTGAAGAAGCCTTCTTTAAATCACTGTGCCTGGAAATTTCAATGGGAGCGCACATTTATAATTTATTCAAAAATCAACAACGAATGTTAGTTAGTCTTCTATTTTCAAATTGAATCGCGGAACGAAGAGCGTACACGTTTTTTTTCTATGCTTCTATGCATTAAAAAAAATGTTACCCTTATAAAAAATTGACTCTTACGATACAGATTAGGCACACATTAAAAACAAGCGAGAGAGAGAGAGAGAGAGCGAATGAAATTTAAAATAGGAAATGAAAAACATGCAGTATAAAAAAAGAATCGGGTTGAATTACAAGTGGGGAAAAAAATGTGGGTAGTGAAAATCTGTGTCGGCTGGCACAGCATAAAAAAAAACGAGAATATGCAAATGAGATACCGAACTTCGACGCTATGCTATACTGCACAATGATTTGATTTGAGTTTTTTTTGTGTGTGTATCGTTCAGTGTGGATCGAAAAATAGGCAGAAATGAATTAGAATGCAGCATGAGAACGCAAAATTCCAGTTTTGTTAATATTCGCAGCGGTACTGAATTTTAACTTTCCGAATGATGCATAATGAGCATGTATTGTGATTGTGACAATGAGATGTGTTCCGCAGGTGACAACCCGGTTTCTCAATCGCATCAACCAAAATCTAATTTCAATGTCTAATTAGCGACACAAACATGCAATTGAAACGACGTCGTTCGAAAGTTGAACCAGAAATTGTGATCCCTTTGAATAAAAAAAAACATCATGTATCGTTGGTTTTTCTATTCCACAACAGTTCCTTGAACCAGTTTTAAATGCGGAATTAGTGCATATTGCATTTACTTTTTTAAACGTGATACGAGTATTTTCTTCTCTTTTTTTGCTAAACAAGCGTAAACAGTATTTTGCAATTTTTGTGCGTTTCATTTCCATATTTTTTTCATTTTCATAACTTAATGCAAATTTTAATAGCATCTGAATCGCGCACCGTATATTTTACCAGCGCCTGAATTGAGAAAGCAATTGAAGCGCACGTGCTTTATTCTATAAAGGGTAATAATATGTGTGTGTTGTCATCTTTGAATCATTATTCGTGAGCTGCTTTTTTTTTGTCGTTGACTGCACCAACTGTGGCTATGAGATAAAATGTGAAAAAAAATGTTAGGGGTTAAAATGCATCCGTGATACTGTACATCTGTATGGGTTTGACTCGTTAAGACACAGTACTGCATCCATAAAAAAACCAGCTTAATGTGGGACATAGATGAAACGAACGAAAAACACTCGCTGACTCCCTGATGAATTTCTTCGATTCATTTGCTGCGGTAAATTAACGGTGGAAAACAGTTCATCGTACAATTTGAGCTCGTATTTTTTAAATAATATCATTTGTGTCTGCCATACATACACACACACACACACACACACACACACACACAACTGTGCATGCGTCAATTCGTTGAACCAGTGAAACAAGTCGTTTCATCAGCCGATTTGTGCTGCTTCGATCTTAAGTCAAATACAAATTTTAATGCATGAAATTAGAAGACAACCCCAAAACCATCTATCTGCATTTACTGCCCTTCTTAAATCTTAAATCGAGGGTAGTCAAAAAATTAAATCGCTGATACTTACAATACAAATACTTACTTTTTCTTCAACCAAAATAATATGCAATATTTTACTAGCGGGTATGAGTTTGAATTTTCCTGCATTTGATTCGTGTGCTCAGCTTGAAAGCGCGCTCTACATCATTTGACTGCTTTTAGTGAACATTAGCATGATATATATCTGGAAATAAATCTTTTTCGCGCAATGGATCTATTGAGGATAGACAATTAAATGGTGGGGGGAAATTCAGCTTGAGAAACTCTTTCGTTGGTTATTGTTAACGATTGTTGTTTCTAACATTTACAGTTAGTTTTGATAAACTTTGTTTTCGTTATGTGAGGACAGTAAACTTTTCGGAGAAAACAAATCTCTGCCATTCGACGGTCGCGCGGTACAACAACAATAACACGTAAATTTCTTTTTGTCTATCAACGTGTGGCTCCCCCTTGGACATTAAACGCACTCTATGCACGTGAACGTGCGATAGAAAGAGAAGCAGTAAATATTTGCTGTTCAAACTTTCTTATGTGATGGTGTACATTTTTTTTAGTACCAAGGGGGCGCTGTCATATTGCTGTCAAAGTGTGAAGCGCAATCGTCGGTGCCATTGGACACGAGATCAATGTATAAATTTTAACCTGGTCTGAAACTGATTAAACTATCCATTTATTTGAATGGCGAAGCTTCTCGCATAGTCAGTAACCATTTGGGAAAGTGAAGTGAGACATTTTCGTTTGACATTCATTGTACTTGTTACTGTAAAAGTTTTACTTACCGTAAAATGCCATTGAAAGTGAAATCGATGCAAATGTGATGGTGATATTCATGCTACCTCTCGGTTGGTCTTCCGAAATATTGACAAAATTAATCATTCAAATGAACCATTTACGATTCTATGGCGACGTTTTGAAATTTATTTTCAGTGGCATTGTAGTTGCGGCTTCTTTTTGTTTGTAACGAAATAAGTTTAATGCGATTGTCGCTTTTTTGAGTTCATGTTGCTTTTTTCTCTCTCTCTCTCTTTCTCTCTCTCTCTCTCTCGCTTTCAATTTCAATATGGTTGTCATTCGCATCTCGATTCATTTGTTATGCCGATAAAATTCATCAGGTTTTGGTTCGGGTTGCTTTGTCTCATTTGCTGGACTGCTAAATTCTATTTTCTACTTCTGTTATCTGCGTAATGATCGCATTATGGCATTTATATTTGCATGTGTTTTAAATTGTTCGTTGGGCGGAATCGAATACAATGGAAATGAAACGATAAAGGGAAGAAGAGCACTTGCTCGATTCATCAAGAGATAGCGAATGAATGAATGAATGAATGAAGAAAAAAAAACAACGCGAGAATTTAAAGAATTCTTTTGCGTTTGTTCTAAAAATTACGCCTCATGAGAATGATTTTTGATTGGTCTGCGGTGGCATTCTTTTTCATTCGTTTTGCATTTGTTTGTGGGTCTTTAAGGGTCTTTTCGTGGATTTTTTTTTCATAACCACATCAGCTACATCAGCCACATACGCCATATATTTGCCCATCAACCGTCAATGTACAAAAATTGATTGTTTCAATAATAAAACGAAATTATAATACCAACAAAACTTCCATCGAATCGCGAAATGATGGAAACGATCAAGAATTTGAGAATTCAAGAATTTCTGAATTCTTATTAACAATCATGTTGAAATTCGGCGAATGTTGGAATGCACACGATGGACAAACAAAACAAAAACGAAAGAAAAAATTAATTTATTCGTGCAGCCAAATCAGTGAGAGTCGTACTCGCCACGATTGAAAGCAACCGTAAACGAAAGCAAAAAAAAAAACAAATGAAATCAAAAAGTTGAATTAACCGTATGTCGACCGCAAACTCAATCGAGATGATTGAAATCCAACAAATTTAATTCAAGGATTGTTTGTTGTCTTCTCATACTCCGTGTTTTGACACATTATAAATACACAATTAACAGAAGTCACTTGTTCACCGTTCAATTGTGCATCATGATATCTGGGCATCAATCAAATTAGTAAGACTTTTGCGGTCAATTTGTACCAGACACGCCAAATTTTGTCTACATATTAATTCGTATTTGAATAATTTCAATTTCTTTACTAATGATTCGATTTAAATCGAAAAAAACTAGAAAAATGAAAAGAAACCTAACATCGAAACTGAACACGTATGTGTAACAATTTTATTAGTACCACAGGAACTGCGAAACGTTTGTGGTTCGGTATAATGAGCCATTTGCAATCGAAAGTAGTTTTTTTTTTGCAGTACTATTCGTGAAAACAAACGATGTGAATCATGATGCGACATAAGATCAATCAACTTTGGACGCAGACCTAAGCATCTGAAAAAGGAAAATGAACAAAAAAAGAATCGGTAAAAGTTAAGCGAAGAAAATTCAAATTTAATTCAAAGTCTCATTTCCCTTGTTCGGTATTCAAAAATATTGTCTTAAGCGCTTTTTTTTCAGCACCATAACTGAACAAATGAGTTTTGTAAATTCAAAAGCTGGTTGCGTAAATGTTTCTGTATGTCGATCAAACGCTACCTTTAAAGAAAATCGTCCCCATGAAGCTTATGCATTGAATTGAAATAACCAATCGAATGCGTACTTTTGCGAACGGATGCTTGAAAAGCAGTCAAATTGAATTGGACGGCGAACACTGTGCGTATTTGCAAACATGTTAATGAAAATCGCATTCAATAATTTTTTTTCTTTCGTTGTTGTTGTGTTTGTTGGCCTTTTGATTTCGCTTCATCAAATTAAATATTTAAATTGTTTGAATGCAAACAAAAACGTTCAAAATTGGAGCAAACAACGCAATTTAATGAATGGCAAAAATGGTAGGAATGGAAAAACAAGGGACTTTCACTTATTTTATTCCACTTTGGCCAGTGCAATAGACAATGGAAAGTCTTTTATGTGTGTGTGTTCATATTCTTTTCTTTTTTGTTTGGCAATTCGAATGAATTTGGCTGAACAATAAATTAAATTAGTTTGAGAAGAATCCAATCAAATTCGCATAGCCGTTTTTGGCATTTTTCTCGTCGCAAATCAATCGTAAGATTCAGTTGTTACCGAAATTGGCGTTCACTTGGCGACGATGGAATTTGACATAAAATCGATTATTATTTTCGTCAGTCGACGATTTTAAAATGGTTTGAAGGTATTTAAAATGGCATCGTCGGCCCATTGTACAAATTCAAATGGACAAATTTAATCAAAAATCCTTGTAGTGAAAGTACTTTTCCTGGCCTGAACTTCACATTGTCAATTGCAATCAGTGAATTAAAATTTTTTGTACTTGATCGTACACGAGGAGGAAGAGAGAGCGCCCGGAAATGGCAATAATCAGTTCAAGCATTAACAGAGCTCTCGATTTGTATTTGTGCTACAATTAGTTTAATTGATGACATTATGGATAACTGGATGTGATGTGATGTCGGACAAACAATCGAAAGAAATTTATGGCCGATACGATCTATGGAAGTGTGAAGACTGAACATGTTTCGCATCGTAGTTTCCAATCAACATTGTATAGTATGAACAAGTTTCAGTTGAAATTTATCACTATTTCAACAATAATAATTGTACGTTGTAATTCATAGGTATTGTTTGAAACTGATGTTCACATCTTGACGCAATAACGAACACTGTTTTCGTGCTGGAGTTTCGATTGAACGAATGCTCTCTCCCCTTTTAAAATTTCTTCGTCTTATTTTTTCTTTCTTTCTCTTTCATTGGATTTCATCTGCGTCCTTTAACTTAGCCTTTTTTCGTTCAGTAATTTTTCTTGTGTGCGTTTTTTTTTGGTGTGTGTCTTTTGGCCGTTTGTTATTTCAATGTCGAGAGAGGGGTTGTGTTTTTTGTATAAACGAGCGCCCGCGAGAAAGATATTCGCTTAGATTGGCGAATGGGTAGTCAAAATTAGGGGCCGCTAAATTAATTTGCTTCTTAAGAAGGCCTACACTTATACAAAAGGAAGGCAAAGAAGAAGAAGAAGAAAAAAGATAGAATTTTGCCGCGAGTATTTTCTATAGAAGCTCAAATACATGGACAGCGATTGAAGAATACGTGCATATAAAATTACATGGATAGCCACGAACGGTTGCGAAGGTAAAATGCTTTTTATTTTTCCTCTTTTCTTCTTTCACTGATTCTGAAACCGTTTCGCGTATACTCATTTCATGTTGTATTGTATTGCGCGTATAATAGCTTATAGTATAACAGGATATACCAATTTTCGTGGATCATTTTCTCATTCCACTTTGCCGACTTTGCCGCTTTTGTGTTGTGAACACATTTAGTGCGTGTAGTACCTCCTGTGAGAGATCTCACAAAGTGGCAGCAGCAATGACTGAGGAAAGAGTGAAAAACCTAAAACTTGCATAAACCAAAACCTATTCGATGATAATAAAAAATAACACGATAATTTGAACTTGTTCTGCACTTTTACGGCGTCAATATACGTTCAATAATTGTATGTTTTCACTCAATCTAATTATTTCATTCAACATTACCTTTTAAGTTCAAGGATCAGCATAACACTCAACATGGCTAATGACATTGAAATCAAGATTTTTCCGCATACAATTTCTAGTTTATTGCTTTTTTTTCTTTAACAAAACATCCAAAAAAACCAAGCTCAAAAAATGAATACTTTTTTAATTAAAATACCCATAAAATTAATGATATTCGTGGATATAAGGCGTTTATTTTGGTGAAGCTATAAGGATTTTGAACGTGTCCCAGTCAGCCTTTGAAACCCAACTCTATGAATAGAAGTGAAAGCTTTTTACGGGATAAGTTTAAAAAATGATCTAGAAAAAAAAGAGTGAGAGTGAGTGTAAACCTTTATCAAAATGACTTCGTTGAGGGGATCGTCATTTAAGAGAATCCGTGCTGACTTTTACGGCCCACGCACACTCGCACTCACACTCGCACACATACACAGGGGTACACAAGAGGCGCCTATTACTTTGTTCGCTTTTGTCATGAAACACGTTCGCTGACTCGGATGCTGACGAGATAACGATAATAAGAGGTCCGATGGAATCAATTTCTTCCTCTTTCCCGCTCTCTCTCTCTCTTTCTTCATCGTCCATCGTCATTCTCACAATCTAAACAGCAATGGAATGCTTCGTCCTGATGAGTGATGAGAATCGTTTTGCTTGTTTTACCGTTGTTTTGAATTTGATCGCACGTTTCGCGAATTGGCGATTGAGAACGAGTGTGCACAGTACATAAACGATTAATTTAACTTTTCATCAAAACGAGCGAAAGTGTTTGCGGAATTCGTTTTTCGGTTCCGCATTGTCGTTCTCATTCTCTCTTTTGCTTCAAATGCTTTCTATGCTCTGTTTCATCGCCATCGCCCGTTGCTCGTTGCCCGTCATCGTCTCACCATCACCACCAACCGGATTTTAATTCGCTATTTACTTTAACGTTCTAATACATCTACGCACTTTCCATACGCATCGTACACACCATTCCAATCGGTTTTTCCATTAAAATATAAAAATAACAGCAATAACAAAACTCGTTAGAGCACAGCAAAAGAGGCAAAAGAGGCAAACGACAACGACGGCGACGACGACGATGAAAATAAAATTGAGCGCGAAGATTGAGAGTGGAGAAAAAGGAAACAAATAGCCAAAGAGGACAAAGTTGGATGGATGAAAAAAGGGTGGCCGTCCTTCGTTTTTAATGTAAATTTTGTTCAGTTGGTTCGTTTTCCTTTGGCGGCTTCTCTCCTTTCCATTTTGTGTGTGTCGTTGTGTGTGTGTGTGAGAGTGAGTGTGTTTGCATATTCGTTAGAAAGAGCTAAAATGAAATTCCTGCACGATGATTTGACGATGCGCGTACACATTTCGAATTTCGAATGGACGAATATTGAAGTAGGCGGAGGACGGTGGCCAGAACAAATGACACTGAGGACAAGTTGACGCACATTTCCATGGTGGTGGACCACTTGATGTATCATATTGCGGCACACACAAATTCACCGATCTCATTAGCGAAAATGAAAACTTTGAACAACACCGTTTCGGCTCGGGTCAAAATGAATATAGTTATGGGGTTCGTATTCAAATTGAGTCGCCATCATTCTTTGAAGAAGAATCTTTTAAACGAGTTTGTGTTGTTCGTTTATTTTGTTTGTTCGACTGAAGTCTGTACATTTTGGCCAAATGTGCGTTGCTTCGTATAGACGATTCGGTCTGGGTTGCCAACCATTGGCGTAAACTACCGACTCCAAACACATTCATTTTCATATTTACTTTTGTTTCAAACTAATTCAAAACTCAACGCAATTTGTCTATGCAGATACAGCAGCTCTTTTTATATTTTGTCATCGGCTCCAGTTGTTTTCATTTTCATTCATATTTGCCATTTGAAACGCAATGAATTAGTAATGCAAAAGTATTAACACAAGAAGTTTTAGATGAAATTGACGCTGTGTCTAAATGCGGCTGGGTGGATAAGTTAATTTTTTGGATAGGCTTGGACATGCATATTCTCTCTCTCTCTCTCTCACTCACTCACTCACTCAATTTTACTCTGTGCGTGTTGTTTATCACCATTCTTTTGGCTGCCACTCATCTTGAGCTGTGTACGTGTGCGTTGTTAGAATTTTGTTCCATTACTTTTCACTTTTATCGTCGGTATTTTTAACCATGTCTCTCTCGTTTGTGTTTGTTTCATAATTTTTTCTCATCCATTTTTGTGTGTCTTCGGTGAAATGAATGGTTTCACCCTCAGGATACCTTTTAAGTAGAAATGGTGTGTGTGTGTTTTTTACATTGCAGCAACAACATAACCGCATGAGCACAACAACTTTGGCAAAAGCCAACATTGGCTTATTGGATGACATCAGTCCTAGCTTGTAGCTATAAGCAAACAACGAGAATATAAAGGTGTAAATGTATTGCATGGTTTCAGAATAAATACCGAAAAGGGAACCATATCCGAGCGGCATATTGTTGGCAAAGTCGACAAGCACCAAATAAAAGCGAGAGAAAGAGATGATAGCATGGTTCGTTTTTTTGGCCGTTTTTATTTGAGTCAGTGCCTGAAGATTAACGAATGGCCCTCGATGGCATTTAAGTTTCAAACATGAGCAATTCAATCGAAACAAAAAACCGCCACCGAGTACTACACCAACCGTAAATGCGAATGAAAGCCGATCCATTGGACATAACAAATTCGGATAATAAATGAACGAACGGAGAGAAAAAGCGCGAACATTGGAAACGTGGCACGTTGTCACGTGGAAAGTGGTTGAGTGAAATTAAAATGAATTTTAGTTGGCCGAAGCCATATGGGATCGCGCGATTTCGGTACTCATTTATTTTTCTTTTTGTTGTTGTTGGCGTTCCATTTTGTATGTGCGTGTTTTTTTTAAAAACATTCATTTCAAATTGATGCAATTTTGATGAAAACTTAAATAACGGCCACACTCCCATTTCTCCCATTTCTCCCTTTTGATTCAGCTGCGTTTCGCTTTCACATTCATGAGCCCGTGCGGAAAAAAAATTATGATCGAATATGCTGAATTGTTGCGTCTCACATTATCGCCACTCGTGCTGCTTCAGTGAATGTGCGTGCGAGTGAGTGAGTATGCTCGCGTATGACAGCATAGCGATATGATGCCCGTTATTATGTGATCCATTATAATTTATTGAATAATAAATTATTTGAAATTTTTCACTTGCTAACCTTAACGATGAAAATGGCGATTGTGAAAGACAAACAAAGTTCGAGTGAGTGAGCGAGAGTAAATTCGGAGTGTGAGCCACAAACACCGCCACTGCCACTGCCACCGCTAGCCGTTCACTAATTTAATCGTTGAGGATTTTTTTCGCACTTGTTTGCCGTTTGCCACGTCCAACAAGCTGTAGGCCTTGATAAATGCATCTATTTCATTGGATGATGATATAATAAACGAAGTAAAAGCAACAGAAACAATGGCTCCGCTGTGGAAATCACTGGATCGATTGTAATACACACCCTCGACGACTAATTACCTTTC
The DNA here is from genome assembly GCA_030463065.1 of Aphidoletes aphidimyza. Taxonomy (NCBI): domain Eukaryota; kingdom Metazoa; phylum Arthropoda; class Insecta; order Diptera; family Cecidomyiidae; genus Aphidoletes; species Aphidoletes aphidimyza. The sequence goes on along the minus strand of CM059997.1, from coordinate 15,180,293 downwards.
TTGAACCATTTGATTCATGCGTTGGCTAATTACTTATGTCAAACAAGAAAAAGTTTTTTTTGTTGCTTTTGTTGATTTCTTTCGTTTAGTTGGTGTTCCGTTGATCCGTGAAACTGTAAAAAATTTATGACTTTTTGCAATTTTCCTCTATTCGAGGCTTGATATACGAAAAATGAATCACGTGAAATGGCTTAACAAGCTAAAATTTTGAAATATTCTTTATTTGGTTTGATTATCGACCCAAAAATATATGATTTAGATTTGAATGAAATGTTCAAAATTGCTCAATTGATGCAAAAATAAAAATAAAATGAATCGAGAAAAGATAACGCAAGGAAATGACTTGAGACATTGAAATCAACGAATTAATTGCAATCCACACCCTCGATGGCTAATTCCTTGTTTTGAGCTTTAATTTATGAGCTGGCTAATTATTAATACCAAGCCAACAAAAAATATGAATAATGTCGCGACTGAATAATATCAAGCGCTTTTTTTCATCGCTCTCTCATTATAGTCTTTGCACTGATGCATAAAACTATGAACATTTTATGGCACGTTTCCTTTGTTCACAAATCGGCCACATTTATAGTGTTCTCCCTTTTTTCGTACATCATCGGTGTCAAATGTCAAAGCGAAAGAATTTCAAACAAAAAACCAAATTATTGAATAATCGACATTGAAATGCGAAAATAAAATATGTTAGTGTTCAAGGGTTTTCGATATTCGTTGGCCTGCGTTTTAATCACCATAAGCGAAACTCACCCACAGCCGAAGCGAAAGGAAGTCGTCGCATCGAAAATAAATTGAAACATATTGACGGACGATGAAAAAGGCGCCCCGTATAATCCGAATCAAACACCATGGTGTGCGCTCGATTCATACAAAAAACGACAAGAAAATAAGTTACAATTAGTTTGCGGCACCCGTGTTTAAGGATGAATTTATTTTAACTATCACAAAGTCGCCAGTATGATAGAAAACTTGTTTTGGTGCGCCGTTGATGTTGAGCTGCCAACACAACTCACCTTCTTAACGCATGGACAAACCGTGGCGACACTTTCGAGCTAAACAAATGCAGGCATTAAAAATCTCTCCGTCAAATGTCTCTACCTCTTTGAAAAGATTGAGAAGCATATCAAAAAGGTATTAACACCCACAAAAAAATTGTTCGAAAATAGATGATTTTGAATTTATATGATCAAATTAAAATGAGCCATGCACATACTAATTTTAAAGGCAATTGGGTAGCCGAGCCTTGCTATTTGACCGTTTCATCTAGCCATTTAAATTGGTTGCCATTGGGTACTTGACACACAAAAAAGTAAGAATTGTCTACCAAATTGCTTAAAATGGTTTTTCAACCTTTTTTTCTGTTCATCACGTTTGTTTATGGAAAAAGCGAGCCCAATGAAAAGATTACCGAAAAAAATACGGATCTCACTTTTAAATGATGAAATTAAATCTGGCTTTTCAGAATTAAAATCTTACTTCAACACCAAGAAACCATTACCGGTTCGAATTGTTTGCATGTTCAATTTCATTTTGTTTCGGATTTACGGAGAACTCAATACTAATTAAACTACGGTCTTATGGCGCTGTGGGAAACAGTGGAGAAGAAGAAAAAAAAAGTTTGAAAGCTTCCACCGGATTTATTTGGCGCTCACGCTCATAAATGAATGGCGTAATCTCATAGAGTGCTTTCCATCGAAGATTCAAAAGTAATTAGGCAAAAACTTTGAAACTTTCAATCATAAGAATATCGACATTTGCGCTTCACCATCTTAACTTTCATGTACAGTTTGTTTTTTTCTTTTTTCATTAGCAAAAGTAAAAAATCATTTCATCCTGTGTATTTTATGAGCCGCACGTAGGAAGAGTGAGCTAGCGAGAAAGAAAAAGAGAGGAAAGAAAATTGCAAGACAAACGCGTGCACATACAAGCATGATAAAGTACCCACTGACGCTAAACATTTAAATTCAATTAGGCATTTCAGCGTAAATCAGTTGGTACAACAAAAAAAGAAGGCCGAATGAGTCGGGGATTTTCCATGAAAATGATCAAGCATAAAATAATATAATTATTGAAAAGTTTAATCAATCGCGTGATTATAACAAGTTTGAAGCTTTTGTACTGCTTGATGCATCGTAATGATAAATTTCGGACGACAGAGGGTTTCCACACACTTTTATTTTTTTAATAACACATTTTTTGGGGCATCACAAAATATTTACAATATTCAATGAATATAAAAAAAAAATTATCAGAAGCCGTAATTTTGCTCGAAAATGTTAAAATTGTTGAATAAAAAATTGCGTTTAAAGTTCACGACGCTTCCTAAGGAATTATTGTTTTTAATTCAATGACAGACACGAAAAATGAATAAACAAAATTTCGCAATGATGCATTCGCCCATGACTCATGAGATTTGCTTATTTAGATAAATTCCTACAATTTGAATCCATCCAAGAAGTCTTTCAAATGGAGAAGTTACCGTTCATTAAGAAAATATAATGAATACATAAAATATATGGCCATAAATAATACATTTTCACGTGCGTCTATGATTATGATTACGTAAATCATTTGAGGCATTGTCAATGCCAATGCCCTTTCCTCAAGTATTGACTAAGTGCTTTTTGGCGTTGGTTTTGATTTGTTTAATTTTCATGCAATTCATACCTGCATTTTGTATCGTCTACTGTTACCCTTAGAATCATCACTTGGGCTCATGATACCAAATTTGTATGTTTTTTTCGGAATGCCTCACATTTGTCGCTGTCTCTCTTTCTTTCTCTCTTTGTATTTTTTAAAACGGATGAGCATTTTAGATTTGAATAAATGTTTTATGGCTACGAAATAACAATCCATTTTCCGATTTGAAACATATGTATTCTAAATGGCATTAGCTCATCAATTTTTGTTTTAGGACGCTTGCCATTTCTTTTCCTTTCTGTTTCTTTGCTATGTGACAAAAATAAATTCCACGAATCTTGTCTGTCTAGATTTTTTTAATATATTTCGCATTGCCAACGGCACATTCAAGCATTTAGACGCATTGCCATGGTGTACCAAGTGTTCGATTTAAACAATATAAGGAGGATGCAAATGTTTATGCTTACATGTTTTGCCTTCCATTACGGGCTATTTCATAAACTTTCGCTCTCATTTTTCATGCTAATCACATTAAACGAGCATTACGGCTGGCAGAGAGAGAGAGAGAGAGAGAGAGAGAGAGAGAGAGAGAGAGAGAGAGAGAGAGAGAGAGAGAGAGAGAGAGAGAGAGAGAGTGAGAGAAAGAGAACAGTTTCTATCCATTTTTGGGCATCATTACCAAGTAATAGAAGACTTCAGATATTTGCCTGACTTAAATTAAAACAAAATGAAAATCATGCTAATTCGGGCAATTTATATGATTTTGTAGGTGCTCTCAACAAGCGAATAACCAAATCAAAACAAAAATTGAGCCCAACTAAGCCATACCAAGCCAGATCAAGCGAAGCCCAGCCCAAAAACTCATCGCGCGCGTCGTCAATATTTATCGTTTGCTTTGACATTTGTTTATCTCTCGAAAATAAAATGTTGCATGCTTTTATTTTCGTATTTTGTTACTCCGTAAATTATATTAATTTTTTATTTCATCCATTGTATACGGTAATGTGCCACGAATAGACGCTTAACTCACCTTATTCGCCTCAAAGACAGTGTTCTTCGGTTGTCATGAATATGACTTAAAAAATGGTCGTCATTTTTATTTGAACGAAAGAAAAAAAACATAAAAATTAAAAGGCAATTAGATACAGTTCGGGTCGAGCACTGCCAACGATGTTTCGTTTTCGAAAAATTGTAATTGTAAATTGATATTGTTACTGTGGTAAAATTTCAATTAAAATAGCTCCTGGTTTTGTTGAATTATTCAGTATTATTTCAGTGGAACGCTGCGTGCCAAAATGATATGCTTTTTGCCAAGCAATGAATCAAACCGTCAAATACCAAATTGTATCAAAATTGAAACAAAGTACGACTCCTTAAAAGATCGTTTCCATTTAAATGTGAGACGGACGAAACAAAAAAAAGAGGAAGGAATCCACACTTAGCCCCAAGCCACTTTAAGTGCTACGCATTAAAAATGGAATGAACGCACAAAATAGAAATTAATTGGGATCGGCGAATTTGCATCATAAATTAGATACTTTCTCTTCGAATATTTAAAATATATGCACCATTTGATTCATTGACAATTGAAAGCATAAAATACAATTGTAAAAACATGCTATCAATTCACGCAAATGGAAACAGAAAACACACAAAAAACCTGTCGAGTGTTTGGTGCGGCTAATATCAATAGGAAATCAGGAGTACAAGTTGATGAGCTCGATAATTGGGCGACTTGAAAATCACAGCACCACTAACAATAAACATGAATGCCAACACCGAAACATGTGAATGAACGAACGTGTACGGCTCGAATTGTATGCGAGTCGCAAAAAAAAACATCGATTGTCTGTACATAAAAGTGGCATTGATCTTGTCTCATGTGTGAATATGCGCTTCATATAAGGCTCCCCTACCGAAAAAAAACATCAACCGTCCCAATCACATAACATGAATGCCACAAACCTCTAGATGGTTTTCGCTTTATGTGCATATATAAATAATACGTGCAGATCCTTAAACAATGTGGATTGAGTGCTCGTGTCGATGTTTCGCCACCGCGCTCGTTCTTGTACGGACCGAAAGGTTCATATGTTTGTTGTTATTCGCCTCAAAACAGCTGATTGAGCATGTGAGTATGTGAGCCGGTTAGTTGTTTTGGTTTTGATTGTTCTCTTTCTCTCTCTCTCTCTCTCTCTCTCTCTCTCTCTCTCTCTCTCTCTCTCTCTCTCTCTCTCTCTCTCTCTCTCTCTCTCTCTCTGTGTGTGTGTGTGTGTGTGTGCCCCGCATCACTCTGGCTGTCGTTTTTGGGCAATCTCTTCGGTTTGCTTATGTATCCCATTTGACTGAACGAGTGAGTAAACTTCCGCGTGGGTAACTGTTTTTTTCTCGTCGCTTCGCGATGCATCAAATGTATGTGAGTGTACGACTCGGTTTTTGTGTGTGCTCTCCTGCTCTCCACTCGCATTCATATCGAAGCAATACATTATACTCACAGACACATTTTTTTACGTTGACTGGCAGCTGAACGGTACATTTTTTTTTCTTCATTCGCATTCGAGGGCACGATTTTAAAGTGAAGGGTTAATGTTTAATGTTTCTATGGGTGACATTTTTTTTGTTCAATCTCACCCAGAAAATGCATTCACTGCTTTGGCCTTTTGTTCGAAACGCACTGAACATTTGTATTTGAACCAAATGAGAGGTGACAGTATGATTTGTTGGATATAGAGTTTCTCTAGGAGGATTCATGGTAAACGATTTATCTAAAATAAGACAAAAAAACTGCTTAGAAAAACTGACTGCACAGCACGTGCTGAACACCAACAAAAAAAAATCCTTGCTCCGAATTCTTTTTTAGCAGCTCTGTTGAAATTCAAGTTTTTTTCTTCGCGTTTTTTTAGTTTGATGCATTAACAACGAAAACTGATTAAATCGTAATTAGATATTGATTGTGTGCATCAAAGCCTTAAATTACAAAGTCAATAGTTTTTTTTCGCCACTGACGATCTTAAATTGTATTAAAGTGACTTTGTGATAATCAGCACGTGGCTACTCGAGTATCTTGAGCAATGTTGATTTAAGAAGTGGATGATTTTTTTTTTTCGTTCACAAACCTTCTAACTAATAAGTTAAAAGAATAGACCATGGTATGCATGCACCGTCGCTGGAATTATTGCGGAAAATAATATCAATGAAGTGCTTTGTCGTGTAATTAATTTATTGGCTTCCGTTATAGCTCCTGGTAATATTATAATGTGCTTTTGTTTTGATGTGACATTGTCATTAAATTTCCTGTTTCATCTTAATTGTGTTTACATTCCAAAATGGTTGCTTTGTCCATGAGCATTAAACTCTCAGCGATGCCGGAGAGAGAAGGAGAGAGAGAGATAAAAAGATGCGCTGCGTCTTCAACATTTTTTAGTGATACCAGTTTCACTTCGGGACAACATCAATTGTTTTTAATTTCATCATGAATTTACAATGGGCCGATCTTCTTTTACTTTTACTCATATTTATATTACACCGGTCGAAAAGATATCGTTCAGTGTACAGTTCATCTGGGCATACCTCTGCACCAAGCTCTCGGTGGTTCGTTACAACAACAGCTAATCAATATTTGTCCAAGTATTCGCTTTTTTCGTATTTCCTTTTTCCGTATTGTAGACAAGGGATTCAAATTTTAATTAAAAAATTGATAAAGGAAATGACTTTTGCGAATAATTGCGTATACATTCTATTTAAATAGCGAAAAGAAATATACACATAAAATTCATTTGTTTTTGTGTTTGTGTGCATGTGCCACACAAAATGGCATTACAAAGATAGGGGGAGAGTTTGGTTGTGCCGAGGCGTGTGAGATGAGTGCTTGTGAAATGACAATGAGAAAACAGTGAATGAGAAATGATTGGTGAAGGTGCTAGCAAGCTTGCTTAAATGACATTTTTTATACGTAGGAGACGAAACACGACGATATTTACTTGAATGTCCATTTTTTGTGTGTCCCTTCTTTCTGTTGCTGTTTGCCCGTTTTGTCATCCGAAACATCTCTTCATTTCAATCTTTTTGTTGTTGTGCAGTTACTAAACGCGCGATTTACAATTGCCCGTTGTGTAATTTTTTTTGCTTCTTCTTGTCTCTTCTTTGCCAACGGCAAAAGTACGAAATAGTTTAACAAAAGCGCCACGAAAGCGAAATGAAATGAAATAAAATAAAATAAATGAGCTCATCTTTTGTTTATGCTGCTTCCACATGCTTTTTGCTCATTGCATTAGTCAAAAAGAAACAACCATCGAAAAAAAAGTGCTGCTACTGATGATAATGATGAAGAACGAACGGGATCGCGGAAAAATTATACGCCACGATTATATCAAATGCATACACTGAACAAGTATGAAATAAAAGAAGCAAAACATGAAAAGTAAAAAGAAAAAAGACAAAAAAATGAATCACGATGCGAATTGAGCAATGCCGTGAGAAGAATGACGGAAAACGAAATATATTCATATATAATATATCTCTTTTTTTCATATTAAATAGCAAAGGGAAAATATTTATGTGGCAATCTAAGAATCGGGCGTTCTGTGTGCCACCTTTCAATTTTATTATACCTTTAATTTATTTCGGTACTTTGAATTTGTTTCTCCCTCTCTCTCGCTTGACTCGGACTCACGTGCACGGTGTAAGCTCCCTTCGTCCGATCGCGTTTATATTCGGTTTGTTTCTGGCCTATTTTTTCTTTCAAGCAAAAAAATTCACAATTTACGTTTTAATACAAGTAAAAGAATGGAAAACATCGTTTGAACCAAAAAAAAAAAAAATAAAAGGAAGAAAAAGAACAGAAATGCGAGATTGAGTGAAAAAAAAAGAAAAGCTTCCGTAACATCTCCATGTTGGGAATCATGGTGGATTGCTGGCTAGTCAAAAACATACCGCTTTGTGTATTCAAATTCGGGCATTCATCTGTACAGAACACATTCATTTCACTCGTTCCGATTCGTACTCACCATCACTCTCACTCCCCGCGATACGCGCATTTTCATTTCTATTTTCATTTGAACAACAACGATATAACATACAACAAAAAAAGAAGACCGAACTAATGCAAACGTTCGATGGCACAACCGTGCAAACATTTTGACGCAAATCCATTAAATTCGACGATACTCTCGATAGCAGCGCAAAGGGAAAATGAGAAAAAACAACTGAAATTAAACCAAATGAAATGAAATGAAATGCGAAGAGGCGGAGGCGCTCGAGTTCACGCTCCTGTATCTATATATCTTTGGCTATCGATGGTAGCAAGCAAGAGGTAACACCATCATCAAGTGAATTTGTGTGCATTTTCCATCGTCGATTGTGTTCGTCGTTTCATTTTCGTTTTCCTTTTTCATTTTCCCACATTAGAGTTTTTTTCCATTTTTCACAAGTTTTATTCTCCCATTGTGTTGCCCGTTTATTTATTTATCTTCCAGCGTTTATCTGGGGCTGAAGTGTTTTACTCATCTTTGCTTTGACAATGTCGCTTTTCCCATTCTAACGCCTAACATAAAATAGCAAACGGTAAATATAATAATTCTTTGAGATTGCTGTACTTCTTCATCGATTCAAGCGTTCGTGCGTGTTTGACGCTAATCGTTTTTTTTTTTTTGGTGTCACAAAATCAATGAATGCCCATCTATTTGGAAGATGATTCAACGAATCCACTGGGAAGAGGGACATTCCTTTAATTTTACGCCAAAAAGAGAAGAATAACGAAAAGAGGTGAAGTCCAAGTTACTCTGTGTACTATTCTCGCGTTCTGTGTCTTTGTCTTTTTCTTTAAATGTTCAAAATTGTGCTGATCCACGCAGCAAAACAACAACGAAATTAACATTACTTAGTGTGTGTTTCGAGCAAATGGCCGGATAGCGTACAGTAGAACAGCAGTACACACCGTCGCCATTTCGCTCACGCGCTCTCTTTTCATTTTGTCAAAATCAACAACGCTCATTCGTACATTCAAAGAACGAGAATGAGTGAATGAGATGCGAGAACGCAGTTTACCATTCCACCATTCCAGCATAGGCAAAAATTACGCGCCGTTTTTAATAATGACACGCGATAGGCATGAAGCTTCACATTCGGCTTTGAAACGGCAGAAACAACAACAACAGCAACAACAACAGCAATAAACCATATCACAATTCTTAAAGAGAAGGAAAAGAGTTGCTATAGAAACTCAAGCACACAATTGAGACTACGAAGCGTTCCGTTGTGATTCCTCTGGGAGGACGATGCTATCATTGCTTTTCGTTTGTTGTGTGTGTGAGTGTTCAGTGCTCAGTGCTCAACTGTGCTCTTTCAGCTTTTTATGGTTGTTGTGCTGCGCGTCGCGCGAATAATGATGATAATGCAATGTATGTAAAAAGCCATTTGCCATCTCGTTCACACTCGCACACACAATTCACATTATCGGATTCGTACTTGTTTATTTGTGCTTATGTAATATTACTTCTGAGCGCTCATTTTTGCCACGCTCAAAACTTCTTTATTTTTCTCTCTCATGCGCTACATTTTCCACTAGAATGCCAAACACAGATGAATCGAATGGCGAATCAACGCTGTTACATGAATTAATTGCCGGTCCATTTTCGTTTTCGAAAATTAATTTATGACCAACCTAATTACATGTAATTATTTTATTAAATCGAAAGAAGCTGAAGGAGTGCGAAGGAGTCATCGGATTGCCAAATTGATTTCGCTTCCAATTTATCGTACCAAATGGCATTTTGGATTTGGTTTATTTATGGCTGTGCCAATATATGTAGAATGAAAAAAAAAAATTATGATCAAACCTGATAAAATAGCGCACCCATTTTAGAGACCATTTTCAAATCCATATTGAATTTATTTCATTGTTCGTCAATTTGATCACCAAGATGCTGTATAACTTTAAATAGTAATGCTGCAACTTTTACTTCTGTCGAGTTCATTTCAATTGTGACTTGTGAATTTGAATTAAATTGTAATTTTATTGGAATCAATTCAACGAAAAACCCCATAGAAACGCAAATGGCTTGAAGTGTCGATTTTTTCAGTAACACTTGAACATTCAGCGTTGTTCTTTTCGCATCGCATCTCTGTCATGCTGGGATGCGTAGTTGGTTCTCTTCATTAATCCATTCAATGCGTTAGCTTGAATTTGTTCGATGATAACATTTTAGATTTATGTGGAAAAGAGTTGTGTGTGCGCGTATTGCGTACACTCAGTTCATTGGGCTGTTTGCCGCATCATTTTCAATGCAACATTGTACATTTGCCGGAATATGTTTCGCATTTGCTTTTATCTGTTCAGTTTTTCTCTCTTTCTCTCGTTTTTGTCGCCAAGTGCGATATTGGCATCACTCATTTAAATCCAGTTCTCATCTATGCCGATCGTATGGTTTCACATTTCCTTATCCCTTTGAGCGTTAAAACGTCTCCACCATATCAACGCGAAATACGAAAACCGTTCACATTTACAACACTTAACTGCGCTATGTGTTCATCATGTATGTGCCCTGTGCCCCTGCACACAGTGCATATGTCTTAATCTAATGTGTATGATCTGTATCGCATTTTGGCAAATGCTTTGCCTATGTCGATGATTATATTTGTACTCTACTCACTCCGAGACCAAGTGAAACGCACCGCTCGCTAAAGGAATGAACGACGAACGAGTGAATGTTCAAGTACATTGTCATTTGTTATTTTGCGCTTATTTTCGGTAATGTACCGTCTGTGGAAATCCGTGTGTCCCCGCTACACATTAAATTAGTGTACCAACAACAACAATAATATCCGAAAGAGAAAGAAAACCAAGCGGCGAATGAATATAAAAACACATGCACCCAATTCCAAGTAAAAACAATGTGGGAAAAAAAACGTCGTTCGAAATTTGGTGTATGTTTTCGCTGTTTTTTTGCGTTTGCAAATTTTTATCACACTCTTTTCAGTTTGTTTCGTTTTCTTTCCGCTATTTTGCGACATGCAGCTCTGAATAAAGGAGACATTTGATGTGCACAAGCTTAATGTTAGCCGTATTTATGTCTGCCGTTAGCATTTGCTACAGGATATGTAAATGTTCATTCGTTTGCAATCTATCTCGGTTGCTCGTTGCCACAGTGAACATTTTTCTTTTAGCAGAAAAATTAAAATAAAAGAGAACGAAGCGAGTGAGCCAGTAACGTTTAAAAAAGAAAATACGCTGCTTCAATTTCAAATAAGATGACGAGTACGGATCAATATTAACTCTTTTTATGTGTAATACGTTTATAGTATGTCTCTGTCTATCGCGGCCTTTACTCTCGTCTCGCATGCAAAATTTTTGTTCATGAGCCTGTTTCAACATAATCACCATCATCGTCGTCGTCGATGTCGTCGCCATCAACATCAGTCGACTGTGTCGTTGCCGAAATTATTTTCGAATGGAATATATTTTAAAGCCGACTCGGGGTTTTTGAAAACTCGCATACAAAGTGAAATGAGAAATTACAAACTTCGGATATAAATTTTATGTAGATGTCGGTTCACCCGTTCTACATGTAATCATAAAATATATTAAAATCATGAGCGATGCATTGACGATGAATCCTGACATATACTTCTTCTATTTTTTTTGTTATCCGCATCGCACTCCGGTTTTTTTTTTTGTATCTGGATTTTAAATTTTGTGAGGGGTGTCGTTTTTTTCTCTCTCGCTTAACTCATTCGCATGTGTATTTGTTGCTGTTCGTGATGCGAGTGTGCCGATGAGTTTTTTTCTCGTTACCCTCACAATGTGCATAGCGTACGATGCCACGATACACATTTTTTTTCTCTCGTTCTCTGCATCAAGTTTTATCCTTTCGCTCTCTTATTAAATTTTCTCAACCCTTTTATAATTCACATGGAAAAAAAATTGAAGATTTTTTTTTGTTCATGCCATTTGAGATTTTTTTTTGGTACAGGGTGTAGAGGAAGGTATAGGATTTATAATCAGTGATAAAACTTCTTTTGGATATAAATTGAAGTTGTTTAATTCTTATCAACCATAGATGAATCTATAGAATTATAACTAAGCAAATGGCTTGACATCGGAATGAATGTCGACATTCTACTCGGAAAAAGATATTCAGCTAGAGATAATGTTTTCGAATGGCACATTTTTACACTGCACATGACTTAATCTAACCATATCGTAGTTTATATCGGCGCATATTTAAAATGGTTCTATAAACAAAACTTTTGGTGTAGCCTGTGCGTGCATTTTGTGTCGCTGCTATTTTTCTTTTTTCCTCTTCTTCTTCTTCTTCTTCTTCTTTTTAGTGTGTGCTCAAATTGAATTTTTAATGTAATCACACATCATGCCATGAACACATATGCGACGTTTTATAGAACGTGCACAATTTTAATCATCATTATTCAAAATAAGCAAATGAATGGAACGCGATCGAGAGTAACTCTTTGTTTACAAAGTCTCTGTGCGTTGATGATATGGCAAACGGAAAGAGATAGAGAGAGAGAGAGAGAGAGAGAGAGAGACTTTTGTATATGTGAGTGCGTGTGTGTGTGTGCATCTGTGCATTCATCATACCGGAAAGAGATACAATTCTCTGGTTAAAGCAAAATGTTGTGTACAAATACACTTTTGGTACATTCATAGAAACACTTTTAAAATAGCGACAGCAACAAAATCCGCAGTCAATTTACATCTCATACATTTGCTAGCATAAAGGCTTAATGCTCTTGATACCTTTTTTTCAACGTTGTCGTTACTCTACATACAATTAAAAAAAAAACGACCCTACACATTTTTTTCGATTGACTCATGAGACTGCAGTTGAATACGGTAAAAGTATTTAAAAAAAAGTCGAATTGAGCCGCATTTTGAACGGGTAAAATCTCTGTTTTCACTTGCTACGTTAAGCATTTTTGTTCGGCTGAATACAATAGAATAAATAATCTAAAGGGTTAGGCTCGTGCTAACAAATGCAAAATGAAATGAAAAAAAAACGTGGATGGTACATTTATGTCCTCGGGGTAGCCTGGGATGCTGCATATTTTTTTCTAAATGCGTTCTACTTTTTTCCTCTGTTCTGCATATATGCACTGTCGAGTTCGTCTTTCGATCACTAGTATTTTTTTTTCTATATCATTTGTTCATTGAGCAGTGAGCACACGACTACGGTGAATTTTTCAAATGATTTCAAATACTCTGCTGACAACATTTGCCACATAACCATTTTTGAAAACCATTGAATTTACGTGATGATTTTCGATTGAACTTTAAATCTTTTAACGATTGATACGATACTTAAGCCCTTGCAAGACAGTGGACGGTCGAATCGATTGTTGGCGGCCCTTGAAATCAATGAACGATTTTGACTGCAGGTGACATCACATTTGCGTTGAATTGTTTGTTGTATAGTCTCATTGGTCTTTTTTCTTTGACCATAACCTTCAAATGTCCTTCGCACTGATGAACTTCCTAATAGAGCAGTCGAGAATACTCAAATCAGATTTGCTGCGAAAAAAACGAAATATTTAAAAGGATTACTTGATTTATTCGCTTCTTTTTTTTTACAAACGGCAAACGGGAATTCATTAAAACATTCGTTGTTTTTTTTTTGTTTAGAGTGCATTAAGTCTCCTAATGAAACTGAAAAAGTGAGAAAGAGAAAGGATTGTCACAGTACGCGTTTTTTTGCTTCGTGAAAATTTTCTTTTTTGTTTTTGTTTTAATGAGTTTTTTTTTCCTGTTTAGGCACCGTGGTCGTTGTGAGGGAACCAACTTTTGGGGTTGTTCTTGTTGATTTACAGCAGCTGGAGTTTGTTTTCATTGTTGAAAGACAGAAAAAAACTGCTACATTTGTTTATTTAGCGGCTCGTTTTAACGGCTTCGTGTTAAAGACAAACCATTATTGATGGGCTTAACTGTTGCAGTTGCGCATTGTCGACAAGAGTCAATAACTTTTTTTTAAGATGAGGCAAACGCAGTGAATTTTCCTAATTAGATTAACAATGCGATGCGGGAAGGGCTTATTCTATTTAGAAAACAAAAACCATTCATCTCTTACAAAGATTCGATTGAAATCGGCTCACACAAAAAATCATTTATAAATTTACCTACTACTTCGTCTCTAAATCGTTTGAATATATGAAATTACGTTGGAATGGGAAATCATTAGTTTGATGCTCTCATTTGCAACCAGGAAGACGATTGAAAATGTGAGGATCCGTGATTCTTCAAGTGAAAACAAATATAAAATATAAAATAAAATCGAAATAAGAAAGTTGGTTTTTGAAGCGCCAAGACATTGAAAATAAAAGCAACACCGCACAAATAAAACCTATTACACAAATACTTTATTAAGTAAATTAAAAAGAAGCACGAAAAAAAAGAAGATCCGCCAAGAGAGCGAAAAAAAATAATATGTATCAAAAGATAAACAAAAATGAAGTATCAAAATAAATAGCAAAACATCAGAGATGAAGAAAGATCGAAACAGAGGCGGTGCCAATCGCATGAGCAATTGCTGTGGTTGCTTCTTTTTTTCTCTTCAATTTATGGCCACAATCGAAGCGAATAAATAAACTTTGGGTAATTAGATTTACTGCCGCTCGCACTTGTTCATATATATACATCAAATAAATGCGAAGAAATGGTGAAAAATTGCGAAACCAAAACAAAATATGAATAAGAGCGCCCATTGTCCTGGGCGTTGAAGTACTCGAACCGATTTGTGTTTGCCTACCTTTTGAAATTTCAGTAAAAACTGTTCACATTTGTTTTTCTTCTATTTGATGCCATTGAAATCGAACTAATACCGTTATGAATACGCAAAAGATTCGAAAGATTTATCAGTTGTTTACAAGTTTAATGTTTATTAAAATCAACATCACTTCAAGTGGTGAGATTTTTAATTAGCTCTCTTGTTAAAGCCAACATTTGATTGGTGGTGATTCAAGTTCGTTTTGTGAGAGCAAAGGAAGAAACAAGTAAAAACACGAAACATTTTCATTTCCACTATTGCCGAAGACGGGAGTTTTCTTTTCCTCTCGTTCGAAAAGGTAAATTCATTTTTCACACTTTCAATGCATTGAAAAAAAAACTGAAGCAATCAAATGACTGTTGGTATTAAATTGAAACTGGCCTTTTGACGGTCAATTTTTATTTAGTAGCAAGTGGTGAGAGTTCTGTTTTTATGGCGTTGTCTGTTGAATTTACTGGTTTTCACATAATGATGTCGGCCTTGTGATTTGTAACTTCCATCGAATCTTCGCCATTTTTACTTTCATCGTTCTGTTTTGCTTCACCGATCTGAAATTCATTTGATTGGCAATTAAAAGTTTTGCAATTTAAAGTTTACGATTTGAGTTTGCGATGGCCGGTGTGCATTTGACGTAGCGCAAATTTGCTATCGAGCAAAACGAAAACCAACTGAATTGTCTCGTTACTCGTGGTTTCATTTTAAATGATCGATTTCCTAGACATTAAATCCACATGGAAATTGATTGATTTGAATCGCCAGAAAATTTTCTGGCTAATTCAACAACATTTTCACTCGCATGAGGAAAATATATGTGGCATTTCTTCTAATGACTTTGTTTTAGTTCAACGTTTTTTTTATTTTTTTTTTCATTCTACCACATGTTCAATGCGAGCCCAAGCAAAAGGTGTATTAAAGCTGAAGGTGAAGTTTAATAAAAAAAGTCGTAAAATTACATTTTTTGCACATTTTTTACGACTGCGAGCATATCGAGGGAAGAACGAGAAAATGCTTTTCGTCAATGTGTTTGGTTTTTGAGTTAATATCACCTTCATTATGTGCGTTTTTAAAAGACTGTAAAAAGAGTGCACTTATTTTAACATCAAAAGCATCTTCTTCTAACATTTTCATTTACATTGCTGTATATATTTTTTTTTTTGGTTTTTTATTTTTTATTTTTATTTTTATTTTATTTCACATTTTTCCATTTCGAATGCATTCGGAGGTGAAAGCTCTTGGTGGATTTTGTGAAAGCCACAGATTTCAAGTAGATTCATTTAGCGACAACAGAACTGAAACTGCATGTGATTATGATCGTGCTGTGTGCTATATGTTTATAATATTTATTTTTTGGATGATTTCTGGGCGAGAGTTTTCAATAGGAATCCCAACACAAAGCACGGTGAATTGCCAAGTGTGCGAGCAGCACCAGCAGCACATAAAGTGATGATAATAATATAATACACGTTTTCAGTGGAAAATGAAAGCATAAAATTAATATGACATGACTGCTAGATTTTTGCTCTTTTTCTATGCGCTTCTTTTTCTGTCTCTCTCTCTCTCTCTCTCTCTCTGATTTTTTTCCTCGGCGAGTCGAGAGTGTGTAATGTAGCAAAAGGAATATAAAAACAAATCACTTTGAGTGAGTGATTTCTCCGTCTGTTTGCTGTTGCCTGCATTTTTATTTAGTTGCGCAAAGAAGACGCACATTTCATGTGCTCACCGTTTTTACAGTTGATTCCTGTGAAAAGCATTCGTCATTTTTCTATTGAGTTATGATGAGTGGATGAGTGTGAGAAAAACGGGCAAAAATTTTCATGCAAAATGTTGTCACCGTGTTTTCACAAGCTCACGATTAAATGAATCAAGTAAAAGCGCTTGAATGAGCAACCGAAATAAAGTGAACACAACACAAGCAAATGACGATAATGATTAAGACGAAAGCGGGAAGCGCGAGAAAGAGAGAGAGAGAGAGAGAGTGAAAAAAGCCCGAGTAACAGCAAAGATTAGTGACGAAAACTGAATCGAAGCGAAAGGAAGGGAGACTTGGAGACCATTAGAGATCCATTAGCCAGTTGATGTTTCATGTGAAAACATCAGCACAACTGTCGAACACTGCCATTCTTTTATTGCAATAATAAACATATATCCCATGCACGTATATACCGTTTTACCACATTGCAAACTGGCGCGCGCGTTCGAAAATGTGCGACGCCATTTGTCGCATGAGCTGAGAGAATGAGTGAAAGAGAAACAGTGAAAACACAACGAGCGAGAACAAAATGCGCGAGAACGAGAATTCATCAAAATGAATATTTAATAAATAAATAAAGCAAACACTCAAACTAGCAGCACAAAAGCACTTGCACATCCGTCAAGCTTAAATGGAGCTACTTCCCGGCTCCATAGCTTCTCCAAAGACATCGCTAATGCTACAAAATGCGTTGAAAAGCAAAAACAAGTCTAAGCATAAATCGCCACTTTGATCCAAAAGACAAAAAAAAAATAGAGAACAGAGCATAAAACAAAAGCACGTGTACCGTGCAGGCTTAGCAACAATTCCAATATTGAACTGATTGTGATGGTTTCGATACTTAAATCAACTCGTCTAAAATACACAGAGATATCTGTGTATAACATAGAAATACAATATTGTTCATGCCATTAAGGGTATTTCATTGAATGTAGTGAACGGGTCGGAATGAATCTACTTTTGTCTCATTATGTGAATAATTATCAATCGGCGCTTTAATTTACAGTATGTAGACATTGTGTGGGTCCAATCAAAGCTTGTTTGCTATGACAAGAGGTTTTTTTACTGCATTCGGTTTAATTTCTGTGATGAAAATAATTCTTCAGGTTTAGTTATAATCAGAGTGTAGTAATTCGTCCCTTGGCCAGTAGTACTTGGAGTTAGACACAAATAACAGAAAAAAGTGAAGAAACCGAAAAAAGAGTGTACTTGTATTTTAAACGAAACGCCAAGATTTATTTTATGGTATTGGTAAGTGGCTTGAAGCCATTACGCAGAGCGCAACTTTTTTTTTATCTCGCTGAAGTAATAAAGAGCAGCGAGCAACCATATATAAGCTATTTTAAAAAATGAGAAAATAAAGCATCCATTTACAGCACCAACCCACTCACTCGCTCGCTCATTCCCACTCTTTATATAAAAAGTCATCGGTCTGAGCAAAATCAACGGACATAAGCGCGCCAGGCACAAAAACACAAACACACACAAAGATAAAGACGAGAAAAACTTTACCTCTTTAAAATATTCGAAAAGTGGAAAATAAGTTGAGCACCTCCGTAGTAAAATTAGGTACCTTCTTTCATTTCTTTTGCGCTCAACTCCTCTTTTACTTTGTAATTTACAGAAAATATAACGAACAAACGGACAACGTGAAGTGGCAACAACAGTTGAGCCAACTGTATATTTGTATATTTGTATAATTGTTTATATATAGATGCTTCATTTGGATCTCATTTACAATGGATCCACGCTTGGACTATCCAAAGCATTCATTTTATTTTTTTACTCATTTTAATTAATAGTTGTTCATGCTCTTATTATTCTATCAATTACCAACATGGATGAATACAAGCTCATCCAGTACATGATGGCTTTCATTACTTTTCAGCTCCAGACGTTTGAAATATGCCAAAAGCAGTTTGAAGCTGTACCTTAAAAATCTTATAAACGAATGTCATTTTGCTTGTTGATGGCATTGCATGCACGTTAGTGGTGAAAATCCGTTGCTTCGAGCACTCTTTGAAATGAAAGAAAAGTAAATTGGCATAAATTTCTTTAACATGGAATACACAAGAGAGCGTTGTCGATCAACCAGTTAAAACAACACACACACACACACACACACACACACACACACACACACACACACACACACACACAGCGAGGGAAGGCGAGTGAAATAAATAACTGCGAACCATGTCTATTGTAAAAGCAGAGCACAAAACAGAGAATCGTATGCAAAAGTGCGTGTAACCCTTAAAATGAGAAAGAAAATATAATGAAAATTTCTGCCGAATGAAAGTGATTGTGAGCGATGAAGAAAAAAATCCAATGAGACCGAAGCGGACAAATGAAGAGCACGAAAATCCAAGCAAGCAGAAAGAGATCACAGAAAAACCGAGAGAAGAACCTTTGAGTGAACTAACGGCAAAAAAGCAATGAAAGCCTTTTTGGTGCGCACAGGAGACGCAAAATAGATGAAATAATGCCAACGATAAGGAAAAAAAAATATGAGAAAGAAAAAAATCGAAAAACGAATAAACACACGCACATACATACAGCGAATAACTTGCACAGCCATACTAGCGAATATAAAACGCGAGCACAATCTAAGTGCCGAGTCGTGGAAAAAGGGGCAAAATTGATGATATTCAAATGAATACTTAGCATTGCTTGTATCCACTAAGCAAGCGAGCGAGCGAACGAACGGGCGAATTGCGCTCTCACGAAACCCCATATTTTTAATTTTTATGTATAAAATGTACATTTTCGTCGCCGCATCTCTTTCTCCCCTTCACTTGTCGCTTTGTATCCTCATTTACTTTTAACTAACATTTTTATGCAAAATACGATGGCATCGCGAAGGAAACCCGCGTGCGTTCGTTCGCTCGTTTCTTTGCGTGTGTCTTTATGTACTCATTTTTACTCTTCGTTCCTTCTTTTTTTTCCTCCTTGTTTTTCAAGTACTTCTACTTCATTCGGCTAAGGTTTATTCCAGCTTGCTTCTTCATCAGCCAGCAACGGAATCAGCATTTTTAAGTGTGTTTGTTTTATGCATCGAGTGAAGAAAAAAGAAACGAACGAAATTCATGCAAAAGTAGCTAAGAATCACGAATCATGAAGCTCTTACTCTTTTTTCGGTGGGACACGCACCGACAACTGAAAATAACTGGAAGAAAATAAAAACGAAAATCAGGGATGCTATTCGATATTAAAATAGAGATTCTGCCGTTGATGCTGTTACAGCACTTTTAAGCAGCTCAATACCTATTGTTTAAGGTAAAAGTGTTTCGTGAATGACCTCGTCCTGGGTCCATGGCTGGGCGAAATATAATGAAATGAACAAAAGAAAAAAAATCGATTTGAAATAGATCACAAGCCGAAAAATCGAATGATGATGAAAAAATCAGAGTAGGATCGAAATGTGTAAGTCCAAGCACTGAACATAATGAAAATGGTTCTTCTTGAATTTTCCGTGTTTCGCTGATTCAAAAAAAAAACCAAGCCATATAAATTACGAAACATTGTTCGAAAGGATATAAGTTGAATGATTAAGCAACGGCTGTGCGTTGTATACAAATGGTGGTGCTAGGTTTGGATGGTGCGCGCACGTACACACAGGACACGGAGCCAGGCATTCGTCGAATCAAGCGAATGGAAGGTAATGTGTGCGTAAATAAATTGGTGTTGGGTAATATCGGTGTTGGTGAAGAGAGCAAGAGAAACAAATAGACAGCAGAGCAAAGCATTAACATCGGCTTCGGCCTTAGCAGCAGCAACAGCAGCAGCAGCATCATCAATGGTCTCTCGCGATTTTCATTAGGCCTACGCGAGCCACATCAACTGTTACCATCACTCGCGCTAAATGTATCGCACCCTCTCTATCCATCGCACCGTATTTGCTGTCTCATATTTTTTGGATCTATTTTTCTTTTTAATGGCCCTTTCATTTAATGAGTAATGCACAGGCTGAAAGTATAGGGTTTTTTGTGTGGATTGTGTATGTATATTGCGATTGCCGTTGCCCAAAATAACGTAACGCGAAGCAAAAGAGAAAGAGAGAGAGAAAAAGAGAGAAAGTGCTGGCACACACCACGAAAAATGAGCACTTCGGACCAAACGCGAAAAAAAGGGACTTGGCAAACGCACACACACATAGCCACAAGAACTGTGTTTTGTGCACACATTTAAAAACCATGCTGTCGCCTCCATCTTCACTCATCTCAATGAGAAAACCAAATTAAAATGATATGGTGCGGGTGGTGGAAAATGCGTTCGCTTGGCTTTGTTTTGCTAAGTGAACGCGATTTCGTTTTATTTCAAACGAAATACCATAAAGAACTCTCTCTCGCGCGCGCGGGTTCGGGTTCGTACACTTTAAATAAAATAATAGAGTGAGTGAGTGAAAGAGTGAGAGCTAGAAGCGAGAGCGAGATAAACAATGGAGTGGGTTGCCGTTGGTGGCATATACTCTACACGCTTGTATGTACGTTTGTACGTTGTACGCTCTCTGTATAAATACACTAGAAACACCGAAAGAGTGCCGTTGTGTGCGTTGCGAATATGGTTTGTGTATTGCATTGAGTTTTTAATATTCAAATGAGCGGAAAAGGGAAGACAAATGCGTACAAAATCGGCAACGGGAAAAATACTCCAATGTATGGATTTCGTTCGTTTCTCGTTTGTGTTTTTCTGTTTTTTTTTTATTTCTCATTTATTATTCGATTCTCTGCACACTTTTCAAATCACTTGAATCGCATTCGATTTCTGCATCATCTAGTCGATTTGTGCGTTCGTGGCCAAAGAGTCCATTGAATCTTAACTCATTCCACACGCAGCTATCAAAATGGTTCTTAAAATGAATGGCACAGAAATGAGGATTTCTTTTCAATAGCAAACCAAATGATCGATAAATGGAATTTATATCAAAGAATGATTTTTTGATTTCACAGCAATCGATCGCTTGGATTTTGTTTTTATTTTCAGTTCGTTCCATATATTTTAATAGGAAATTTATTCAACGGTAAATATTATGTCGATTCGGGTTTTGTGTGAGTGTGTGTGCGTCTTCCTTTTGCTCTCTCTATTCACTTCGTGGATCGTGTGGCTCCTGTTCATGTATTTTTATTTAATAACGGCGCCAAGAAGTATGACTTTCTTCTTGTTGTAATGAGATAAAATTACAAGATTTTACTTGGGCTTGTCATTTCGCTTTGTACGCGTTTCATTTTCAATGTTCATTGTTTTGACTGTTGAGGAATTGATGTAATACGGATACAAAAATGCGACACGCAATGAAGAAAAATTCTCTCTCAAGAAAAATGGCACATTTTTGCATATTTAATTCTATGTAATTCAATACAATGAATTTTCTTTGTTCCGCTCAAAGAATACACACACACACACACACTGAGAACGGAGAAAGGATACAAAAAGAGATTTAAATTAACAATGGCAGAACACATTCCTTGGAGGCGAATCATAGTGAGGGCAAGAGCGAGAGTGACATACGAGAATATCACGCAGCCCATTAAAAATGCGGAAACATTGAAAATGTGGAGAACAATAGCAGCGAAGCAGATTAAACACAATTAAAGAAACAGCTAAAACCCGTATTAAAACCGACCGATGGGCGGTTTTTGTTTTCCTCCTTAACCATTTTAATCAATGTAAATCAAATACGAACATTCTAATGATTGTTGAAAAGTCCACTGATTAGCTGCTTCCTCGTAAGTGGCAAGATTTTGAAATTAATCAACCACGATGAGGGGACGACATTTTGATTTTAAACATATTGCTAATTAGGCCCAGCCCTGAGTTAATTGAATTTTTTATGCGGAAGAGTTTACGAGCGTTTAATGATGAACGGTGAAAGCATATGAAAATTGACCCAAGAAATATAATACGTTGTAAAACCTTCAACCAGAGCACGCACTTCTACATGAATATCAAACAAAAATATTGCGATTCATTCGCAAAAAAGAATGAAAACCACGTGCGAAATCCAGTTTTAACAACTCAAAACAATTGACACAAAATGATAGTCAATTTTAACCATGGTTTGTATTTCTGTGTGTGAGTTGCACTAAAGCACAAATGAATATTTAAAATGCATGTGAAAATTATTGGTTGATATCGTGAACGGAGGTTCAGCTGCTATCTTCTTTGTCAATTTTCATATCAGCTTACACCGTAAAATCGCTCAATCGTATCGTTTGATTCATTTCCATCATATCGAATTCGATGCAATTTGATGAGACCACGCGCGTACCATTGCCATAAGCTCGCATAAATTGTAATTTTAGAACGCATTCAAATAGCGAAAGAGTTGCATATATATACAAAACGGCACACACCGCGGCAGCAGCAGCAGCAGCAGCAGAAACAACAACATTACCATCAGCGTAAAATAACTCACAAAGAATATTGATCGTTAAAAAATTTGAGACGGCGTTTTTTTTTCATTATGTGGGGTGAATTTTCGATATGCAAACGAACGAGTTCACCCTCTCGCAATTTAACAAGGAAAACAACAACAGTGGAAAAAAAATCCGACGAAGACGAACACCACAGCGAGAAAAAAATCCCGAAAGAAAGAATTAAAACGAAAAAAAAATGAAAATCAACCCCACGATTTTTTTTTTCATCAGCGACTCTTGGCTTGTGAAGAGAATTTTTTATTTAAATTACCCTAACCGTTTTTTTAATGCGTTTTTTTTTTAAACAGTAGAGTCGATGCGTTAATGTGAGTGTTTGCGTTTGTCTTGGTACATTGTATTTCGATATCGTTGAATGTATACGATTGTGTAATACTTTCGTTCACTTCACATTTTCTAAATAATGAAATATTGAAATTTCAGCATTAAAAGCGGAATACGGGATTCAGCCAGCTTGATATCGTTTGGAAAACTTGGCGACTCAATATCACTCGCGCTGACTCCGAGCCTCGTTTTTAGTTTAGAAATGTTGAACAAATGGAATATAGAACACGATGGGTGCACAGAGAACAAAAAGTGTTATGAAGTCGATGCGAACAACGATTGAAAGTGAATAACACGCAAATCAGCGAGACTTTGGTAGCCAAGAAGGAAAGATACAAAAACATATTTCCCAGCATATTTTTCGCTGTCTCGTTTGTCTCGTTGACTCTACTTGTAATTAATTTTGGCCTTAAGTAAAATGAGTTTGAAAAAAAAACACACGATATACTTTGATGACATCTATATATACTGTCACTTTGGCAATTTGTATGTGGCTGCCAGTTTACCAAGAATCAAACGTCGATGGAAACTGCCTAGACGGAGACTGTTTATATATTTAAATCGAAAATGAATCAAATGCGAGTAGATCATGGGCTAGGGGCATTTATCACTTGCGAATGCTGTCGATTGCCAATTCAAAATAAAAAAGAAAGAATAAAATCGATTCGTGGAAAACACTCATACGTACGTTAAATTTTTGAACGGTTCACAATCAGTTCAATAGATTTATCAATATCTTCGACATACCATGTCAGGTTATTTTATGATCTGCAAATGGAATGTAAATGCCACGAAGATGTGTGAAAATATCATGCGTGCAATAGTATGCATTCGTGAAAGATGAATACCCTTAGATTCATTTTGCATAAAAGGTTAACATTTTTCGGCTTATGATTGACGCGAACAATCTTTTTGTGTATCGCTAACACTCGAGACCGTTTTCAATTTCGCTGAGAGAAAGAATTTTAAAATGGCATCTAATTAAAATGTGAGACAAATTTATTTGGTTCCATTGCTTGATTATTGTAAGGGTTTCTCTTTTTTTTATCGAAATTCCACTTTCTGATTTCAGTTGATTCAACTGATAATGTCTTTCAAACGTTCAACGGTGTTTTAAATCACTGACAAATTGCGCGTAACCATCAAAAACAAAATCGATAAAAATAATCTTTTCGAATCTTTTTATTTTATACTTGAACAACAAAGAAATCAACAGAGAGGAGAAATAACGTTGGTGATAGCAAGCACTCTAGCAAAACAATTAAAATCACAATACAAAAAAAATATGTCGTTCATAGTTTATAGAAAAGAAAAATGCTGAAAACCGAATGATTTGTGGAGAAAAGGACAAAAAAAGGGCACGGGAAACGACGCCAATTTATGGTTTCATTTCTTTTTGTAACAACCGAAAATATTTTCATTGATTACACAATAACAAGTGGACTGGCGTTGCTGCGATGATCGTCAACCACCATCTTAAATTTGAGCGTTGTGCGTTTTTTTGTCGCTTTCGCAATTTTTTGTCCGCCGTTATGATTTTGCGGCTTTTCGATCTGGATCGTGTGGTTTAATGATTTCAATGGAAGCATTTTTTTTCTCTATACTTGGCTTTTGTGAGCGAGTATACAAAAAAATGTGATTAATTATTTTCTTTTGTGCATTCATTTTCCTGCTTATTATCTTGATGCTCGCTGCTATGGTGACACTCAGCACCTTATATTCATTAAAATGTGCGCATACAAATTGCCAGCGTCATTGCCCAATTAATGCTTGTGGGATATTGTTCCTGGTTCCCCGTTCTTGGTAGAAGTTGTTGCTTCTTTTTTGTCGACCATTTTTTATCTTCATAAAAAAAACTACTACAGAACAATTTTGACTGGCGTTTTTTTTTCTCATCTACGCGCTTTATTAACATGACCGAAAAATTATTGCCACAGGAGGTAATGATTTTTCAATAGGGCCGTCATTTAGCCAAAAATTAAACAAATAAGCTAAAGACATATTGCCATACACACAATTTTCAGCGAACAATGAAATGAAAAATGCACCGAGCCATCCCAAAATTAAAAAGTCATTAAACATATTTTGCTTAGGAAATTTCGTGTGTCCGATATGGTTGACATTGTTTGTGTGCATTTAAATCATTCACACATAAATTGCTTTGTAGGAAATAAATTCCATTTAAATCATTTGATTGATTTTTTTCATTTTAAAATAGGACAATTGCGACCACATTCAAAATTCGGACGAATTCAGAAAAATTCATTCATAGTAATTTATAATTAAAATAATAAAACATCATCGTAGTCTTATTGGCGATAGCTCAAAATGCAAGTGAGCTATTGGCCATAGCTCCAAATCCGAATTTTAAATAAAATCAAATAAAAAACAAACATCGAATTTGTTCTAAGTACTTCGGCTGCTTGAACAAAGTGCTCATTTCGGGCACTATTCACTGCGAATGTTCCGTTGTTATTCGGTAACATTGAATGTGCGAAGTGTGTGTCGGAAGGTGAGTGGTTCGTTCCACATGGTTTAAAATGCCATTGAAATAAGAAACCGTTCTACTGCGAAAGTAAACGGAAAACAAGCGATCGAAGAAGAAGAAGAAAAGAAAAAACACGGAGAAGAAAATCAAGATAATGAAAACGTTGTAAACTGGATAAAATAGCGGTACTTAGCGCATATGGATGGTGTTTGCAAGTTTAACTGAGCGTATCGTATGCACTCACACCCATCCTCGCACCGATGCGACATCCTCAGACACGCAGACATATCTGTTGTGCCATATAACACATGTGAACGTCAAAGGAACGGTATCAACTTGTAGTCGGTATGCTGCCAATAGATTGCATGTGTGTACGCGCGCGATGAACACAGCCAATTGTTTCGGGCACAAACAATATCCTACCACGATACACGTGTATCAACAGTTACGATGAGCGTAACAACAATAACAGCAGCAGCAGCAGCAGCGAGAAGAGAAGAAAAAAACAACGACTTGAAAAGAAAAGGAGATGCCGATACATGGGCACACGAATGATCAATGCATGCATAAAAACTTGCACACGACTCCAGCCCGTGTAATAACACACTTTAAGTAATTTTATTCCATCGCTTCAAACTGTTTACCCCATTTCATCAGATTTTTTTTTCTCTCGTCACTTTTTTTCAGTATTGAACTCATTATGTTTCAGATTTGGGTTAAATTTTCTACGTTCATCGTGTGTTCGTTTTCAGCAGTCGTTTCATTCAACCGAACGCTAACGTGCCCAACAGTAATCATATAACAACGTAATAAGACCTTTCAATCTGCCGTTGAAAAAAAGGTTTATCCGTTTTCTTAGATGTTACAAAAAATTGGAATCTTATCCCATGCTTTTAAATATTTGCCTGTTTTGTTTTTTTGTTTTTTTATGTTGTCTTAAGTCCTTACTTGCAACTCGAGCGATTGGAATCGATAGCGATTGCTCTATGAAAAATACATGGTATTAACACGTGAAATCGCAGCGCGATTGCAATCGCTGGAGTTGCAAGTGAGGCCTTTACACCTCATTTTTCTATCACAATAAAAAACTATTCAATTTCAATGAATGACGACTTGATTCGTGATATTTGTAGATTTGATGGCTGATTCCGTTATCACAATAGTGATGCTTCTGGCGTTTCTGGTTAAAAGTTCCGTTTATAGCATAACACGAATACCATCATCTCATCTAAAATTGATTCATTTGAAAACATTGCTATCAGGTTTTTTTTTGTAGATATATCAATAGTTTAGTTTCGAAGTTTTGAAAAGAAATTTGTACAAATAATCTTCAGAGAGAGGAAAAGCACCATTTCAATCAGGTTAATAATTTTATTAATAAAAATATGTGTTACAATTTCTCAACATCCCTTACAAATGCGCAGTATTCTTCGGTACAACTTTTTATTGCTATACATGATAAGAATAAACTGAATGTAAGCGGCTGCATACAATTGATTGTGTTAATTGCTTGAAAAACTATGTTAGTTAATCAATATATCAATGGCTCTTAAAATTATGATTTTATGGCTTACTGTATATGGTGAGAATATGATGTGACATAATTCTTTGAGTTTTTATTTTCACATGGCAGATTTTATGCAATTCATCGTTACGGCGATATATGATAAAAAGTTTTGTACTTCGCTGAAATATTCAGTCTTCGTATGCGAATCGGACAATATTGTTTTTAATTTGGTTACATATTTTGCTCGATTTGTGTTAAATGTATTCTGAGTGTATTTTGTGTCCATTGTTTCAAAGTCCATGAAGAGACAGAGGTAGTTTGTTTATTTATTGAGTTGCATTACATTTGTTTGACATTTGAAGAAAATCAAAAAAAAAAAAAAAAAAAATCTAAACCCACGATTTGTACTATTCGTTCCACTTGAATTTGATACTTTACCCTCACTTAACGACTAAGAGACATCGAGAATAAAATTTGTTTGTTTTGTTATGATCTACTCTGAATATCTATAATGAATATCAATCAACCTACAATCTAATAAACTTACATTTTACATTTGATTAGACATTTATATTATGTGATTTCAGTTAATATTTACATTGCATTTTGCTTTCCACAAATGAGTCCTGTACATATTTTGTTGTTAACACAACATCAAAATGAAAAGCAATAGTGATTGCTGTCATAAGCATCATAGTAATAATGAGTCAACTTGAATGTATATGCAACGGGACGAGTCGGGTCGTGAAAGAAAAAATGGTCAATGTCAACTTCCGAATGTTCATTTTTCGTTCAAAAATACACATTTGTACCGAATGAACCTAATTTCTGCGAATTTCCTAGTCGACAGTAATTTGAATCGTTGTTCGTTCTTCGATAGCTTTGTATCCCATTTCTGCGAATTCAACTGACAAGAAAACAGTAACAATCTGGTTTATGACATTTTTGTTTGCTTTCTGTTTTTATCTAGTTGAATGTCCGAATCTGTCGAAGCAACCTCGATCTCACGCAAACACACACACACGCACTTTCAATTGTGCCTTTGCGCAGTTTTAGTTTGGTGTTATAGTTCGGTAGGACTGTTGCAATTGATGTGTTGATATGAATGTGAGCGACTACAGGGACTACAGGCTACAGTACATTCAAACATACGGCATTAAACACACATATGGAAATGTGTGGCAATAAAATTTGAGCAAAACTTAAACAAAAAAGACAAAAGGAATTATGGCTAATTTGCGTTGTTACTCTGGATGTGCAAATTTTGTTTTTTTGGCTGCAAATCAAAAGTACTCTAGTTACAAAAACACACCATGCTGTGTTCCATATACATTCTCACTGTGTGTAGTTGCCTAGTTGTTCTTCTTTTGGCATGGCTGTGATTTTGTTCTATGCAATAAATTGGCATGCATGCCATTTTCGTAGCCTCTATGCATTATTGCAGATGCCGACGATTGTACAAAAATACTTTTTCACAAAAACACTCGAATATGTATGCCGAAAAATGTCGTTTGTACACTGCACAACATAGACAGAAGGAATACAACAGTTGTAAAGTGTAGCAAATTTGGCATAGAAAACTAAATGACCACAACCGTCATAAAAAAATTAGATTTATTTGCTCGTTCGTTTTAAGCAAAAGAAAAAGCGACAGTTTATGTCGATGCACCTTTTTCTTGCATCTCTTGTTTTTTTTTGCTAGGTTTTTTCCACAAAATCTAGTTGTTTTTTTTTTGTTTGTTAGTATTTTGGTCGAATTTTGTACATGCTTTGAAGATATTACCATTTTTGTTCTGATTTCCATCTCTGTTGCTCTTTATGCCACTTTTTGCACAGATATTGATATGAATTCAGGGCGTAATGAGTGTGCGTTTGTGTGTTTGCGTGTGTGTGTGTGTGTATGTGTGTGTGAACACAGATACTTTGCCACCTACTGAATAATTTCTGCGAATTATGTGAGTTTGAGTGTTCTACATCTAACAGCTCAATTCGTTTTGGATTTACTTAAACAGGGCATTTCTAAAACTCGTTCACTGAATTTCGGTTTTGACTTCTAAATACTATTCAATATTTACTTTTTCAGGAAAAATTCATCTTCTTTGACTATCAAAATTCATTCACATATTTTCATTTAAACGAATTCAAGTGTCGATTGGACTGAATAGGTGATTGGACTGAAGATTTTGCAAAAAGTTTGCAAACAATTATGAATGTGTAGCATATTATGTTCAATTGCATACAGTTTCGGCATTCAATTTGTTTCAAATAAGCCATTTAATTGAATATGATAATATCGAATGGAATGTTCCATTTCCGTGAATTCAGTAAGTTACGTATGTGGATTGCATCTATTGGCGTAAAAAAGACAAAGATTTCCAAAAATGATAATGGACAGGCCAATATTGAAAGAAAATTGGCCAAAAACCTATGCAGCTTGAGTTAAGAATCATATGGCATTATTTAAAGCCGTAACGCATAGTAACGTAATGCCTTGGCAATGTGAACGGGATTCGCTTGAATTTTCAATCATTTAGTGAAAAATGTTAAACAATGATATTTCGGTTCGAATAACAACAGGCACACACATACACATTGAGAGATTTACCACTTGAATATTATCAAATCAAATGTGCTAGTGCTACATTCAGTCTTGTTCACCATTCTTCCAGGTTTCTATCTTGTCTATTTTGTCGATTTCCTTTTGTTCCCAAAATCCAACTCATATTCCCGGAAAACTCTCGACCGAAAAATGCAACAAACACGTTTGTTGTGTGTGTATGGTGTAAAGTAGAGTAAAATTGCAATGCACACACGCAACAAAACAACAGTATCTATTTAGATCGAGAGCATGGCATACAATATGCTATGAGAAGCAGAGGCAAAACAAATGCCAGCTAAGCAAAGAGACGAAATAAATGAATTGGATTGCTTCGCTTCAAATTTCAAAACGAAATAAAAAAAGCAAAGTGAAGAGAGAGAGAGAGAGAGAGAGGGGGGGGGGGAGGTAGAGAAACTGTGTAATTTTTGTTCATTTTCATTTTTTTTCGTAATTTTGTGCCGATACTCTGTTTTTTATGGGGTTCAGTTTTGCTCTTTTGTGTGGGATGACCGATTCGCAGCAGGAGCTGCAGAAGAAATAAGAAAGAGCTCAATTTTTGCTTGCTGCAAAATGTATTTTCTCGGATGCGTCGTGCCGTTTTCATTTGTTTTGCAAAAGACAGGACATAATAGAATTGTATCAGTCAGATGCTCAACATAAAACAAATCCACAGAAATATCGAGCAAACTAGACGAAACAGACGAAAGAAATTGAAATATGCAGAGAACTATGAAATTTAATGCCTTCAATGATGCCAATGTGAATCGCAAGAAAACGTTATGTGAATTTGGTTCAGATCTGAATTCAAAATTTGACCTGACATCAGAGAAATTAGTTCGGAAGTCAGTCCAAAATTGTTAACTTCTATGTACTAAAAAACGATTCGCCAAATATAATCCATTCTGTTCTGTTCTGTTCTTGAATACGATTCGAAATATTGAAATACTGGATATCGATAGAGGCGAAAAGCGAAACACAAACAGTTGGTCGGTGGTAACATTAAATGATTCATTCCACCTTCCCTCGAAAGTGACTCTAACTCAATCATTTAAAATAACATTCGGCGATAATAAATCATGAACTATTTCTTTTAAGGGTTTCGTTTTTCCGATGCTGAAGAACATTCCAGCAGTGATCCAGCAGTGGTTAACTTGTGTCGATTGTGTCACATGTTGTGTGGAAGAAGAGAGCTAGTAAAATGTGTGCGCTGCACACTTCATTAAAATTAGCATGCGGTTCGTTTTCCATTTCTTTTTGTGGTTTTAACACTTTTACTTGCTTTGAAAATTTCGAAAATTATCTAAACAATGAAAAGAAGGATCAAGAAAAAAGGGTCGTTAGTTTTTCGATGCGATAGCATAAGGTGATGACTTTCACTCTTAGAGATCAGAATAGAAAATGAAAAAATTAAAAACAAAAAGGAATGGTGAATGAATTTATTCAATCACGATTAACTCATGTTACTTAATGAGAGTTGTGGAGTTGAGTAGCAATTATCTTGGTGGCAGTTTATTCACAAATGTTCAAATTTGAGTATTATAAACTGTCTTGATATTGGAAATATCGAAATTTCTCGTTTGCATGTAAAGCAATATATTAAATACTTAAAGGTGAATGTTTCATCTATAGTAGCCCAATATTTCGATTGCCGAGTCCAGTTCAACGTTGAATGTGGTAAAACTCAAAGCATTTGCTTGAATATGTGCCATAGCGAAAAAGTGTCGTCCGATGAACGGCATTCTTCATGGAAAAGAATAGAAAATAAAATAGAAGAATCCAGATAGTGACACATGCCTAAAAGAACCAAGCCATGGAATATTTGTACCTCTGTCAGCATGATTGAATCTATTCTTAGTCAAAATGTTGTTATTGCCACCAATGGTCATCGAAATCTGTTAAATTCAATTCCGTTCTTCATGTATTTATCACTCATTTTCCGTGTTAAAACGGTATGTTGTAAAGAGTCGAAAGAAACACATTTCTGGCGCATTGTTAAGCAAGAATTCGGTAACAATGGCTAACATCGAGTTATTTAAACCCGATTCAAAGTGTCGATTGTAAGATGGTGATCTGCATGTGCGTTATGTTTGTCTGTGTGTCTGTGTGTGTATGTTTGTGGCAGTGTGCGTGTATGAAAACGGTATTTGTTTGAATTTCAGTGCTGGGCTCGAACAATTGCACGGTATATTTGAATGTGTCGGGTTGCGTATCTTCTTGCCTTTTATGCCACGACCGTTCGAACCGAAAAAGGATAAACGAACAAAAAGAGTGGATTCCTCTTCCTTGAGTTAACAGTCAGTGAGAATAGAGGGAAGAAAAAGTATCCGAAATGATATTCAATCAGTTTTGTGGAACGTTTTTCGTTTTTGCTTTCTTTCATAATGTTCTATTGTTAGCCGATCGGTCAGACAATGGTGCTTTCTTATACAGTGCGTTTCTTGAGGTTCTCGTTTGCTCTCTTCTCTACTTCGCTCTGAATCGCCTCGAATGTGTGTTTGTGTGTGTGTGTGTGTTGTCTTTTTGCAAAATACGAACACACTGTGAAAAGAAAAACGTCCGACCGAACGAAAGAATGAAATATTCTTCAGAGATTATATAAAATTATTATTATTTGTATAATACCAAACAAAGTAGACAAAACTTTTTTTTCGTTTTTGGATGAATGCGTGTGATTGAGTACTTTTTCACAAAGATGCTCACATCAATACCAATAACAGTAATCATTTGGAAGTGAATGGCATGCAGAGAAAAGGGCTGCTCCTCTGCACACCAGTTGTCCGAAGGATCAAAGTTTCTCAATCAATAAATGAAATAAATTAAACTTTAATCTTTTTTCAAATAATAAATAATTGGTGTGTTTGGGCATTCAATACATTTTGGCGGATGCGAGAGAGTTAGCGAGAATGAGTGATTGAGTATAGTTGAAAGTTAAATTTCGAATGCGAAATATGAATGCCATTAGAACTGTGTGTGTGTTTATGCGTGTGCGTGTGATTCGATTTCTGACCATTTTGATCTTGAACAAATGGATTCGATTATTCTTTATTGGCAGCTAATATGATGCTTAAGTAACGTTTGTATTTGTCTTGATGTCTTGTCAATAAATGCGCTTCCAAATCATTTAGAAACTCCTGTGTTTCTCTCTCTCTCCCCTTTTGCGAATTCGCTTCCGATTCACAGTGTGCCAGTTGATTGATTTTTCGCTACTTTCTTTTGCTGTTTTGTACCAAATCAAAAACAAAACAAAATATGAAAAAATAAAAAAAAACTAAACGAAACGATAGGCATCGATAACAAGCGATACACCACGGAGAGAGGAGTACGGTAGCAAACGATGACCGGAAATTATTGATTCAATTTTCGTCGTTCAAACAACAATCAAAACTCACAACGAACGCAACAACAACGACTACGAAAATGTGAAACAAAAATGATATGTTCCATGTTTGATTTGACATGTTCAGTGTGCAATATTTTATCAATCCATTTCATTGTACCCCATTTCATCATCAACGTCATGCTGGCTGTGCAATTCAGTTCATGCAAACTGAAATTGGCGGGCTGTAATCATAACATAAATTGCAAGAGTAAAAATGAAAGTGAAATTGGTGCTTTTTATATGAGTTTTTCTTTTTGTTAAATGCACACAACAAATTGAATTGAATCCACTCCGACATGTCGCTGCTGGTTTCGCTGCTCTCTGAAACCATTTTTGGCCCAACATTTATTCGACAAAGACTGCAGTGACATTATTGTTCGCTGACAGACAGACCAACCACTTCGCTACATCATTGACTCGTGTTTTATTTGTTTATCTTTGCAATAGAATTCACTGGTGTGTCGTCGATTGTGCGCGTCACCAAATGCTTCTATTTCACGTGTTTTTTTTTCATTTTTCTTTTGTGTGTGTGTGTGTTATTTTATTGTGCAAGCTATTGTTTGAGGAACTTATATACCATCTGCAAGAAATTCCTCTCGCTTTTGAAACAATTTCAGATATCGGTTCTAATATGATTTTCGCAATATTGATTACAAATACATGTTGATACAACTAATAATTTTTCTATGTCTGCTGTTTGTTGACTGTTTATTCCATTTGTCCATTTGATGTTTGACTTAGCTATTTTTTAATGCAATTTTCGTTGTAGTATTTTTTTTAACAAATGAAAGAAAAAGTAAACGAAATAAATCCAGAAACGAAAAACAGTTCATGCAGAAAGCAAAAATTCACAAAAAAAAGAGGAGCCAAAATGGAAACGGAAACAAACATGATTCATGATGTTTCGCGGTATCTGCAGAAATTGCAATGCAAAGATAAGAATCGGATAACAAATTAAAAGTCGAATCTGATGACCAGTTTCTGAAAACCAACTGAAACAAAATCACTAGAAATCAACATTTTTCAAAATAAAATCAAATTATGACCATTGAAAACCAAACAAAAATCATATCAAATCCTTAAATGTTGTTTTTGATCAATTGAAATTTTTATTCACATTGTTTATTCAATCTGTTCACATTATGAAATTTTACGCTATTTCGATGAATAAATCAACGGCAAATGAAAGGGATTCATATAAATAATAATAATAATAATAATAATAATAATAATAATAATAATAATAATAATAATAAAAACATAAAACAATGACAATGCCTACCAACGAAATCAATTAATTTTTTACATGCACATATTTGGTTTTGTATCTTCACATCGACAAAGTATACAATGGTTAAAAGGACTAAGAGCATATTTACATATTCATTTCAAATAATAGCCTAGTTTGGTATCGTTACGTTTGTGTCTGCTCCTTTTTGTTTTTTTTGTTTTGTTTTTTGTTTAAATAGAATTCAATTTAAATACCAATCTAAATTAATTTGAAATATTATATTATTAATATTATTTGTATAAATAATGTGCTTAGCCTAAGCTTAGTGTAAACTATTCCCTGATCAGTACATTTTATTTGTGTCAGAATTTCGATTGTTTTCCAAGGAAAATGCATTTCCATTCTGTTGATTGCATTTTCGTATATACTTTTTTTATTCACCACGACATTAGCAATAGCGTAATTCAGAGTAAAGAAGAAAAAAAAAATGAGGAAAGCAACAGAAACTGTGACTAAAAATTACATTTAAATAAATCAAATATCAAACTAATAAAAAAGAGATGGACATTTTTTTAAATAGAACTGAACTGAAAAATTTTGATTGTTTATTTTACTCAGAATAATAAACCACAGATTTGGTGCGAAATGCGTTGATGTTCAAATCTCATTTACTGTGATATACGAAACTTTGAACATTCGAGTACACTTGCATTCAACAAACACAAGAAAATTTATTTAAAACAAAATGTAAACACTTAATTTTTTTGTTTTTCTGTTTTTTGCTTTTTTTTGCAAAATTAAAAGCGATTCAACTAACAAATAGAACGGAAAGTGCCCGTTCTGATGAATGAGGTATGCCCTTCAATGCCTTGAATCTGCTCATTAGATAACAATGAATGATTTTTTTTTTTTTTTAATTCATGTATTTTGCTATGTAAAAGAACAGCCAATCGAATGAAACTTGCTCTACTTAGAAGGAGGTGTCTGGATTTTTACTTATTTGATTGAATCAGCAGTTTATATTGTTGGCTTGTTGCTTACGATTTAATGCTTCAGCATCATCCAAATCATCAAAATCGTCTTCGCTAAGGAGCGGCGATTCGGATCGTGGTGAATGCATACTCAAATCCTCTGGCTCGGTTTGTTCGGACGCTGGTGTTTCAATTTTAATTGGTTTTGGCATGCGTATGATGTGACGTGGATCCGACGATTTACGATTGTTACGTTTTTCGCCACATTCTGAATTCGATTCAACGCTCAAATCAAGCGGCAGTTCATGGCTTGAATTTTCAATAATAGTCGATAGTGTGCTTTCATAGATTTGCTGCAGTGCTTGTGTTTGTTGAACAGCGTTGAGCCCTTGATTCAATTTGAAATGCTTGAAAAATGTGGCACTCGGTGTGCTTAAATCCAGCGATCGCTCACTGGCTTCCGATCGCGATGTGACCGATTTATTTTCGATTGAAATGTTTGGCGATGTGGCTGGCGTCAGTGGAGCATTTGAGCATTTGTGATTGGCCAAATGATGGCTGCGTCTAAAGCTGGCATTGCATGTTTCACATTGGAACGGTTTTTCATCTTTGTGAATGATCATGTGCGCCTTCAATTGATTCGAATCCGAGTATTTTGCGCCACATTTGTCACATGCATACGGTTTTTCGCCGGTATGCACTCGCAAATGGCGTCGCAGATTGGCCACTTGCACAAATTGACGGTCACAGTGTTCGCAGTGGTATGGCTTTTCACCCGTGTGCAATCTCATATGGGTTTTCAGGTGGTGATCACGCGTAAAACGTTTGTCACACTCAGGGCAAGCAAATGGTTTTTCACCGGTGTGCGTGCGCTCATGATTCTGCAACACATGTTTGTATCCAAACGATCGATTACATGTTTGACATGTGAACGATTTGTCACGGGTTGGCTCCTTGTTTGGTGTGGCGTGAATCGAAGACGATGATGGTGATTGGTGCTCCATTGATCCAATCGATTGGGGCGATGAGCCCGATGTGGGTGGACTGATTGGGCCCGGACTAATTACCCCAGTTGGTGTTGTTTCTAAATTCGAATATGGTTGATACAAAATTTGATTGCGCTTCTTTTTGAAGTTGATCGCTTTTCGATTGTTTTGTTTTTTCGCTACCAGTCTACCACCTTTGCCGTTGGCTGTTTCAGTTTCACCCAGATTGTTGATGTTAATTTCAAAGTTATTGGCCTCTTCCGAGGTTGTGGTTACCATATTATTGTTACCATTGATTTTTTTTGCGCTTTTAACACTGAGCGCAGGCGAAATGGGTGAAATTGGCGGTGAATTGCCGATTGGTGGCAATGGCCACGAAAACAACGAATGTGGATAGAAATTCGATGACGGTGAATTTAAACGGGCGGCCAACAAAGCGGCCGTTTGATTTGCGGCAAACATTTGCGATGTTAGCATATTAATGGGTGGACCAGTCGCTGCATTAAATAGGCCTGCATACAAATTGGTCGCATCAGGTGGTAATGCTGCCGCAACTAATGATGACGGTGACAATGGGGAATTTTGATTCAATTCATCCTGTTTCATGTTGGCCAAAATGTTCGCTTGAAGTACTGCCAAACCTAAACAAATTGAAAAAAAAAACAAACAAACAAAAAACGTTTAAAAATGTCGTCAAAATATTGGTTTAATAAAGTAGAATATCAAGGCTAAGACCCTGAAGTGATGTCAATTTTTTTTTCGAATAAGGTTTTTTACCTTAGTGATACACAAAAAAATCATCTTTTTTTTAATTCGAAATATTTGAGGAGATTTCCGAACACCTCTGAATCATCTCCCTATTTTGCTGCTTAAAATCAACGTAAAAAGAGGGAATCGTACATTTGATCCCTATTGTAATGTTCTTTAAGATATTTCATGTAGTTCAAAAAAGACTTGGCAATAGGCGCGTGCATGCATGCTCTAGCCAGACACAAAGGACCGTTTTTACTCGATTTTGTACAATTTCTTCAGTGGAATCAACGAATGT
This sequence comes from Aphidoletes aphidimyza, assembly GCA_030463065.1. Classification (NCBI taxonomy): domain Eukaryota; kingdom Metazoa; phylum Arthropoda; class Insecta; order Diptera; family Cecidomyiidae; genus Aphidoletes; species Aphidoletes aphidimyza. The sequence goes on along the minus strand of CM059997.1, from coordinate 15,143,144 downwards.
TTTGCCAAAGGTCAAAAATATTGTTTCGTTTGCTTATTAAAATTGTATTTATTTTCATTTCATCATTTTTAATCGATTGGATTAAAGTTCAAGCGTTTCAATTCGATAGAGTTGATAGAGTGTTTGCATGTGTGTGTGTTTGTACATTTTTATGTATCACAATCACCGGATAAATCAACATCGTTTGAGAGTTTTTTCTTTCATCAAAATGAATTTTTTGTCGATGCAGCCGTTTTTAGCGAATGTTTCTCTTATCAATATTTACACTTTTAATATTGATATAAACTAGAGAAAATACAAAACAAACCGAACATTTTCATTCCGAATTATGACGAAATGGGCATGTATCTTGCTTGCTTTGACACTGTCAATGAATTATTTATACAAGTAATTTGATTGACGACAAACAGCTCAATACGGCTGCTTTGTATCATGAAGCATTAATGCTATAACTTGCATGAAATGAATTGACCCCGGCTTTTGCTATTATCAATAAAAGAGAATCTCAGAGCCTTTGACGGGATGAAAAGTAAATAGACGAGGTTGAAACTGAAGGAATTTTTTTGGCAGATAAAATATTGCGATGTCCAACCAGTCAATCTATGTCTGAAAATTTGATTTCGAATCACTTGTGTTTTGATTATGTGAGAAAAATCAGATAAAAACCCGAGAGAGAGTCATCGAGAAACCGTGAAATGGAATATGGTATGGCAAAAATCAGATGAACCGATACAAAAATCGACTTCACCTTTAATTTACTTGAGCGGCACAAATTCTTGTGGCATTTTTTTTCCCTGCGATTACATATAACCAGAGTACACACATAACATCGCTTGCTCGGTTCAATGAGTGACGTTTTGCACAGTACGCGTATAAATAGGCAAACTCAGCGAAACGTAACACATTCGTTTTCGTGGTGCATGTGCTATTTTTTCTCTTCTCTTGCTTGCCATGTGCCCGGTATTTTTGAAGTCGGCATCCAAACATGGAGCATTGTCTTATTATGTAAGGAGAGGAAAAAAACGCACGCTTTTATGTACTTATTAATATCATCAGCGATATGTGTGCAGTGTGACTGGCTGGATGGGGTAGCAGCCCGCAGCATCCACATGCAAAGAGTAAACAATAATACGGAAAATCTATATCATGTTGTGTGCACGTTTATCGAAATGAATGGATGAGTTTAGCATGAGTACCATCAGTAAACTCAGCAACAACAGAAGCGGCGGCGGCGAGTATTATGGATACTAGCAATAGTATGTGTGAGCATCACAGCCACTAGCAATCCCACACTGAACACATCTTTCGCATATATGGATGTGCGAAAAGTTATGTATTCCACGTATATGTATTATGCAAACCCGATCGAAAATAAAAGTGGTGTGTTTGTGTGTGTGTATGTGTGTTTTTTTTTCTTCTTTGCCGCTCTTCGGCTGGTGTTGGATGTGATGTTTTTGTTATCGGTCGTCGCGACATTAGAATTACTATCGTCTGCTGTCTGTACATATGTATATTTGACAGCGTGTATGTGTTCCGAAATGGTGGTTGTTCGCCTAAACCTTTATTGTTTATGTCTAAGCGTGACGTATATTTCGCTATATTTTCAGTTGGCAATAAAAACACGTCAAAGAAAAACGTAAACATACATGCATATCGAGTGGCATTTAGTGAGCCCCAAATCATTAGCATCCCACACTCTCATTCTCATTCATCGTACATTCATCGTACATTCATCGTACGCTTATTTAGATGTTTCAAATGATACAAATTCGATTCGCTTGAGCTCTTCACGCTTGATGTTTATCGGCTTTCATTGCTTTCGCAGCAAACGAGTTTAATGACAACAAACTCCAATCAAAAATTAAGCCATAAAAACGCCTTTCGCCTCTATATGCCGTTACATTGTGTTTGAGTGCGTTTTGTTATACATACATTTTTTTGGCATTGTGAGAGCATTTATTTCCGCATTCGTTGACACTTTGTGATTTCTTGGAGAAAAAAGGAAATTGTATTTTTCATATCGACTCGTTATATCGTTGCTATTATCGTTTCTATGAGTCCCATTGTAGCCTGCTTTATGCGGTCAAAGGCATTTGAAAGAGTGCATCCGTTTAGCATGTGGTTTTTTTTTGAGCACAAAAAAAATCAATTTTTATCGCGCTTGAACCGCATGAACTGTGTAAGAATATGTTGCTTTAATCTTGTTTTGGCTTCTTTTTTGGTTTCATTTGATTCTCTTTTGGGAATTGGTTAAAAAATTTCACTGCCCAAAATGAATTACTCGGACGGTATGGATATTTTATTTTTTTGGTTGGTGTTCTTTGGTTCGTGTTGATCTGACCGAAAATTTACGTGGCATTGATCGCACAGTGATAAAAATGTATCTGAACGCCATTTTCGAAGCCGACGATTTTAAAATTACATTCATTGCGCAAAAAAATCGTCTTAGTGCAACGAAGATTTATGGTTTTTTCGGTGGAGATGGTGATGGTGTGTGTGTGTGTAAATTGCTGAATATTTGTGTTGATTCCCTGTTATCTTTCATTAAATTTCAAGTGAGAAAGATGGTGCTTCGCATATTCCTTATTAAAACTCACCGCATCGCACATCAACCGTTCATATCTCCCTCGTTCATTGCTCGCTATTAGTGGCACTTGCTGTCTTTGTGTGCAAGAAAGAGAGCGAGAGAGAGAGAGAGAGGGAGAGAAAGAGAAGGAAGAAGGAGTGCGCGCGTAGTTGTATACCTTCAATGTCGTTGATAGCATTTGCCTACGATTGAAGAAACAACATTATAAATTATATGCCGAATGTTGCATTGCATGAAAAGAGATTAACGAAACGACAGAATGAGCGCGCACAAAATAAATCGTGAAAGGAATACATGGCGTTCAATCAAACAACCCTAATTTAACTTTCCATTTGCCGAGGCGATGGATTCGTGCATATTCCTCATTTTGGAGGCGCCCGTCGATGAAAAAAAAATAGAACGCAGCAAGAAAAAAATACGACGCTTCTTTTTGCACGGCTTTTTCATGTGTTTCGTTTTTGCTTTCTTTTTTTATATTGTTATTATTTCTTCTTGTTAATTCTTGGAGTGGTACGCCATGATCCCGATTTATGCATCATTTTTCGCGTGTGATACGTGTCATTGTATTAATCAGCAGTGCGTGTTATGAGTCCAAAGAGTCGAAATCATAGGCGGGACACGGCATTCGCACCTTTTGGCTGTTTTTTTTTTGTCGGTTGAATATTATTTTAATGATATGACAGTTTGCATGAATCAGTCGAAATTGTGCAAAAAAAACCGAAAATAATAAGAAGAAAAATATGAGGCAATGCCGATTCGATTGGAGTGAAGTAAAATACATGTCGAAAATCATGCTGAATGAGAAAACAAAATCCTAGAAAGATAAAAATGTTCACAAGCACTTCCATGGGCTAAAATTGTCTAATCCATGAGCATGAGAATATCGGAATTTTTGGAGGTGTTTTCACACGAAATGGTTGAAGGTGTATAATTGCATGTTTTTTCCACGAATTAATACACATTCGCACGAAATGCGTAATGAACACGATGAAAATCGGTCGGCACAAAAACGAAACAGCAAATTGAAGGAGACAAAATCATAAAAATGGTAATGAGTCTAACAGAAATCGCAATCGCACGCACAAAATTACTGTGTGACAGATAACAAATTGATTGTAACGGCATCAAAATGTGAAGAGCAAGAACAACAAAAGAGAGACGGTAATCGAAAGTAGCAGCTTTTCATCAAGTGTTATATTTCGAACAATCGTTACTCAAATCGAAATGATTTTGTGAAACAAAAAAAAGGAAGACATCAACGTATGATATGAGGCATTCGGAAAAAAATGACGATGGATGGCAACACAAAATACGAGAATCAATGTGAGTGATTTTGACATTTTGACGCAATTTAAATAGCGCTCGCACCAACAACGACAACATAAAAATCTCGCACGATCCGCATAAACACGACAATTGAAACCGATTTTCCTGCAGCATTAAAAAGGAAGAAAAAAAACACGATTGAAAGCATTTCTCAGCAGAAAAAAACATCGTTCACAAAATTATTGCAAGCGATTAACTTAAATCGACGCTATGAACGAGAAACGAAGCAACATGGATAATGAAAAATGACGGTAAAACAAACGCCATGCAAGAAAAGATGGCATACGCTCAACAGCTCAACACTCTCACAGAACGCACACGCACACACTCAACAAAAGATGGAACCAAGCTGAGGCTGTAGCAAAAACAATAGCATTTTTCGCGTTCTGCATAGCAGTTTGTTTTCGTACTGATTTTATTCCAATCATTGTCGAAGTCACTAGCGTTTGCTCTTGCCACTCATTCCCATCTCCCCATTTTGTAATCACTCCCTCTCTCGGTTTTTTTCCTCAACACGGAAATTCCCTTTCTTTTCCGATGGGCTCCCATTTTTATTGTCATTGTCATTTCTCTCTGTCTCTGTAACTTTCGGCTCGCTTCGCTATTTATAATTTTTGTCGAATTTAATCATCTTCGCTGGAATTTTAAGCCTCTGCCATTTCCATCTTCATGTCATTGCGCGCACGCATACACATTTCACTTTCGTGCATAAACCGTTATAATTCACTTTGGCAGTAAATTTAATGCAAAAAGATGTTCATTAAAATGTTTCAAGTGTTTTGTGTGGCACGGTGTTGAATAGCGTGCTGCGCATTTGTGTTAACTCGCTGATACGATTGCCAAATACGGTAAAAAGACACATCCATTTAATCGGCGGAGTCGCCTCGGCAATGCTCCCATAAATGAAAAAGAAGAAGAAGAAGAATAAAAAGAAGAGAATGAAGCCAAAGGAGATTACTCGATTTTTTACAAAATAAAAATGGTTAACAATAAGTCTTCCTATGAATTCATTGAAATCGCACTCCAAATTACTGTGAAATATTCAATAACAGAATTAAATACGCGAATTTATTGAATCGTTTTCCAATTTACTCGGAAAAAATGTTGATAATATTTTACTTGAGTACTAACTCCGTTTGCCGTTGATGCGATGAAGCAGTACCAAAAAGTTTGGTTGTTCCGCCCGAGCGCTTTATTCAATTAATAGGCGTGTTATAGAATGTGCGGTCAAGCGTTTCAAATAAATGATTTTGGTTTAACGAAAGCTGCCCGTTCTGCGGAATAGTTTTCGAATTTTCGATCGTTTCGTTCTACTTAACCGGATTCGACATATCGGGGAAGTTGAACTCTAGAATGCCCAACAAAAAAAACTATTAATTAATCTGATGCACTTTAGTTCAGCAAACTTTTCAACTTCATTTTCTTAGGTGACATTGTTCATTTCCATCCTCAAACCGCATTAATTGGAACTTCCATTCATTCAAGTTAACCATAATTAAATTCATGTTTACATTTTTTTTATTTGCATTTGAAATTCAATCCCGACAATTTCGATTGTTTTGAAACAACGAACGAGGAAAAAATTGTTTCCATAAACAATGTGAAGTAGCGAAAAAAAACAAGCAGCGGAGGAGCATGAGTGAAGAATAAACATGACGATAAATTGTCATTGAAATGATTAAAATAAAAGCAGAAGACACACCCACCTAGTGTGTTAATAGCATGCCAACATTGTGACATTTTGAACAGAAGCCCAAAAAAAGCGAACACTTTTTTTGTTGTTGTAAAATTACAATAATAATGAATTCATCGAGTCAATTAAAATGACAACGACTTCAATTTTGAACCAGTGACGATGAAAATAAAAAAAAAGTGAACGAAAGAGAGAGTGAAAAAAATAAGAAAACAAAAGCAAACGAAGAACCATAGCAAGAATGCAAGCAGGAAAAGAGCTCATGTACAGTGCTTTCAGTGTTAAGAGATAAAACGAAACAGCACTCACACATCCAGCTTGAACACAAGCACACCAAAAATCGCTCGTACGCATTTAATGAAAACTGAAAAGGAACACGACGAACGCAAAAACAAAAACAGAAAACAAAAACTCACCAGAGAATATTATTGAGAGAAAGAGAGCAGAAGGAGTCGACAGGCACAACGAAACTGATACAAATGGCACCGAACGGAAGGAGAGTGTGAGCAGCGAACGCGAAAAAGGGGCTTGATTAAATTACTTTGCCAGCTGAATTTCATTTTCATACTCATTGTTCTCATTGTCCGCCCGTTGCTTGTGTGCGGGTGAATAAGTAAATGAACGAATCCAACCGAATGTACACAGGCGAATCGAGTGAGAGAGCGGCTGAGTGAGTGAGTGAGCGAGCTAGCGGCCGCGTGTGTATATAATGTTGTATTGTTTTTGTTTAATGTTTTTGTACTTCGCGCATAATTGGTCGTTGTGTTGTTTTCTTCCTTTGCTTTCGTTTCGGCCTGATATTAAGCTGGTGAAAGCATTTCTCCCCTTTACCAAAACTGAAGGAACAACGACGACGACGATGACGACGACGAAGACGACGACAGCCGAAAAAATACACACAAGCGAATGCTCGGGATTCCTGTTTTCATTATGCGCTTCTTTTTCTCAGTTTCATTTAAAAACGAATGCGGGCACATTTATCATGCTTTTCATACCAAAATGGCATTTTGTATTTCGCATAATTCGCTAGCGCGCACATTTCTTCGTGGGGTTCGTAGTGGATTCGAGCGCCTGAAAGAGATTCACTTTTCTATGTGTCGTGTGCGTGGCGTTACTGTTCTTGGTTAAAAATTAATTATCGTGTAATTACTTTGCGCGCGCACTCACACACACATACACACAAACATTCATTCAGTCTATCTGTCTCCCTTTCGCTTTTTAACCATGTTATAGCAAGGAATATCCGCCATCAGTGTAATTTATCGATGAAACGGTGTACATATTTTTTTTTTGCATAGGATGGATTCTTCTAATAATATTCAGTTGACTCTCTTATCGTGGCACCTCAACCAACCAAATGCTTGAGCAATCTATTTGGAATATTCTGACACGTACCAATGTGTTGAACGAATCAAATCCAAATTGTGATGTGGAGGCCTACGCCATTTAAAATCACCCATGAAATTCCTACCTAGCCAATAATAACATGCTCTTTTAATTGATTGTATGGATGCTCATCCCAAATCTCAAATCGTGTTTCTTTATTTACATGTTTCATAGAGGAGGGGGTTGGGAATATTTTTGTTGGATAAATTAGATGAATACAAAATTATTGCGTTGTAATTTTCAGGTCAAGTGAAGGTTTATGCTTGAATATGAGTGAAATTACACTCTCATCTTATGGGGATGCTTCATTACCTATAAGTATGAAAGCGCTCCTTGGAGAAAGGTTTGCGTGTGTGCGTTCAACTTCGCTCAAGTTCATCAACCCGCTTACATGTTTTAACCAATTATTGTTACTTATACTTGATTTACAGCTGGAGTTACTCCAAACGCTTGCAGGTTCACAACAGAAATTTTATCAAATTAAAGCCACATTTTTTTCGAATAAATTAGTTTATGTAAAAGACAAACAAGGACAACAGTGATATTTATTTGAAATGTACAAATCTTTGAATCATTGAATCAAATCTTACAGTTTTGCAATTAATTTCAGAGTCTTTGTTGGATTCCGTTGTTTGATTCAGTTCAACCATTTGCTGTTGGATTGATACGATTTTAAGACGAAATTTGAGGCAGGAGTGAACAACATCCAATCAATCGTTTTGGATAAAACCCCTGTGCTAATGAATTCAGTGACTTATTACAAGGTAATATCCATTGTAATAATTGAATTAACCGTCTTATTAAAATAATTTTGCATTTAAATGTATCGACAAGTATTTTAGACAGTTTTTTAAAAAAATAAGAAGATGATCACTTAGCAACAGTCAAATTTATCATGATTTCAATTCATTTTTACATAGGTCAAAGGAATTCAAGTTACTTACTTTGTGCTGTATTGTGAGCGTTTTGTAAAAAACTAAGTGACATCTTGAATGGATTAGTTTTTCTTTTCGTGCAGAGTTGTTTTTTGGTGGAGAACACTCGAAAACGCCAATTCTCTTTCTACACCGATTCAAGTTCATCAACCAAACAAAAAAACTCCGTTTTCACAAACTAAACAAAATGATACATTTTCACAGACATTCAAATGCCAAAACTAAAAAAAATCATTTGCGTAATGTGTTTGAATTCAATTTGATTATTTGCATGAATCACATTAAATTTATTTTGGACTAATTGTCTTTGATTATCTCTAACAAAAAATTTGACGATAGAAAATTGAATTTACACTTTTTGAAATTAATTCGGTTTATTATTTTAAATTGCGATTAGGAGAGTTAATTTTTTAATTTTTATTTTTCGGCGTGCAGAAGTATGTGTGTGTGTCTGCAAAATGTAAAGCAATTAATTAAATGCACCGAACCAGTTTGCCACTGTTTTTGTGTGTGCCAATTGACGTGTTAAAGTTCGTTGCAAATGAAACGAAGCGGAAAAAAGTTGTACATGGAGTTAACTAAATCAACGCTGAAACACGACTGATTCAGTTTTCAAGTCCGCACCTACTAATATGCTACGTTCTGCGGCTACAGTGCTATCCTTCGTTGTACAAAAATATAAGCAATAGTATAATGCATAAACAACAACAACAACAACAGCAGCAGCAGCAGCAACAACAACAAAAAACGATTTCGGTTCAAACGTGAGATCTCCCTCTCTTTCTCTCTGCAAAAGCTGCCTTCCTTGTGGCTATTGTGTGTGTCTTCACACAGAAATCTCACACGCACGCACACACTCACATCAATAGCGCACACCACATAGTACGTAGCCAATGTACGCAGTCGAACCGAGTCACACGCATGTGTACATATATAAATGGTATACATGGCATACGCAAACACACTCTGCCAAACACTGAAAATGCTGCTCGGTGGAAACTGGAATGGCAACAGCACGAAAACGGAATCAACGGAGTAGTATGATCAGCATCAGTAGCATAGCGAATCAGTGTCGATTTCGGAGTGCGCTTACCGTCGTCTGTATGGGTTGCGTACGATTGCTCAGTAAATAAAAGCGCTTATGTACATGAACCGTTGGTGGACGCAATGAGGGATCCTTCTATCGTGCTGTTGTTACTTATTTCGGACACGAAGTTGCTCAATCAATGTCCATTAGAATGGAATGAGTGAACACATACACACACACGCATAGAGAGATAGAGAGAGAGAGAGAGAGAGAGAGAGAGGCAGAGAGAAAAAAAAAAGAACTTTGCAATCGTTTGACCGTACAGAACACAATGAATTGCTTGAGAATTTTACTGACCGAATCAGACATCATATCGACTGAAATATAAAAATCGCGTTTCAAACATTTCAAAATTCCATTTCAAAATGATCAGCTTTCTTCAGAATTTCCATCCATGGTCTCATATAGCATTCAACAAAACTATCCAATCGAATACATATCAACTGAATCTCATTCTACTCTAAACATATCATTCCACTACGTCTGCATCGATTGCACATTTCGTTTTCATTGGAATTCTTTATCTTACTACATGGAATGCTTTTGTTTTGGAAATGTTAGACCTTCAAGACCATGCTCATCCATTAAAATGCACTTGACTCACCAACTGATAAATGCAATCACTTAAAATTGAGTAAAACTTCATTCTTAACATTAAAGTCACATAGCTCACATTTACGTATCTCTGTCTCAATTCACCACAAAAGTGATATACATGAAATGCTACCAAACTCAATAATAATTTTTGATAATTCCGTTTCGCTTATCCTGGCGATAATAAACAGATTGAGACCATAATGTATTCTGTTGTCTTAAGTTAATTTATATAATAGTGACAGTTTGTTTTATTAACTCTAGAAAATGATTCCCCAAATTGGCGTTCGTAGATCAAAAATCGTTAAGAGATAGCAATTCGCATAGTTCACTAGGAAGTCTGTGAAACTCTTTCGAATAACTCACTTGACCTATGCTAAGAAATGCTATCGCTTACAACAAAAAAACATGTTCGAAAAATTCTCAAAATTAACGTAAAAACACGCAATGCCACACTTTTTGCGTAATCCAATTGTGTATCGAATTTAATCAACTAGACGCACGTCTGCGTACTTTAATTGATATTACTTTTTTTAAAATCTTGGTAGAATTGATTTAAATCTCAGGATTTGACACATTTGATAGAGTATTTAGCTATTTTTTGCAAATGCTAGTGATTAAATTTGGGTACTTTAAAATCAAAATGAATTGTCCACATGGTTCTGTCGTGAATAAAAGTCAGTAGCTGACAATAAACTCAACCTCCGTCATTCCAACATTATAAATATTAATTATTAATATACAGAAAATGTATTCAAATGTCATAGTTTTTCTTACCATTGATTCTAATCATTTTGCTGAAGAGACACTGGAAATTATCACCAAAAAAATCAAATGATACAATCGTTTTTTGTTAAACTTTGAAAAAAAAAAAAATTGGAAAACCAGTCCCCTGCAAAAGATATAAGATCGCCAGAATGTGTGTGACATAAAATCGAACATTGAAATATTGTGTCGCATTTTATGAATGCAATAGGTCAAATTTATGAATAATGAATGGGTATAAAGAAAACAATGTGGAAAATGTGCTAATGAAACTTAATCTGGTTAAAAATGCATTATTTGAACATTTGACCATCGTATGCGATATCCATTCATATAATGGCCGTTTGTCATCTGCAATTGTTTTGAATGTGCCGAAAGAAGAAGGAGTGCATTGAAATCAAGATGAAAGAAACTCCAAATATTGCATATCCCATAAAACAATCCATTCATTTGAATATCTTCAGTTCTAGGGCCATTGTATTTAGAGCGAATGGAAGGACAAAATGGAGCAAATTGAGAAATGTGAATTTGAATATGCAGTGCGTAGTGTGTGTACTGTGTGTACTGTGTGTATTCGCAGGTAAAACGGTGAACAATGGTCAAAAATCTAGAACACAAAATCGGAACAGTTCATTTGATTGAGTTAAAAAGTGTTGATGTTGTTTTTTCTGCCCTTTGCCGAACTCGATCTCATTTGTTTATGATTTGTTTTCTTTTCTGCTTAGAAAGTATGTTTACGACATGCAATCTGTACTAGAGCATGGACTCTTTTTGCAATTTTTTTTTGTCTTCATTTTGGTATTTGTTGTTTTTTTCTCTCGTTCTGTTCTCCGTTTACTACCTGCAAATGTTTTTTTAAACTCGTTCCAGTATTTTTGCTTTCAATTTTTATGATCTTTCGAGCGCTATAAAATCCGATTCGAATGAATGAATAGACTTTATGATTTGCTACAATTTGAAATGTGTTTCATTTCCATTTTGTCCGGTTCCAATTTTTCCTGTACCTTTTTTGCATATGCTTCGAATGGCTTTATGCTGTATGAATGAGCTATTAGTCCGAGGCTAATACATTCAAATAATTCACTTTTAACAAGATTACGATGAATTTTTATGGTTTTATTGCTTGCTGCCCATTGTCCACGAATTGGATTTTCGTCAATTTGCAAAAAAAAATTGTCATCATAAACTCTCTCTCTCTCTCTTCCTCTCTCTGTCCATCCGATATTCGTTAGACATGAGGAATTTATGTGCCTGGACTTTGTGTGCTTTTATTGAAAGTGTTTTTGCATGTTTTCACCTAATTCGTCCGGATTTGACGAAATCCTGTTGCGTTGGACTTGCACTGCAAAGTTGCACATCAAATTAACAAAAATTGAATGAATCAAATGTATTTAATTATGAATACACTGCCAAGTTTTACTTGGAACTAGTGCTCGATGTTTACGGTGATATGATTTCATTGATTTTTTGTATTGTTAACCAATTTGAAATTAAGATTTTGGGATTTAATTCAATCCAATTTGATTAAAAAAATCGTAGAGTTTGTTTTCGACTTTTGGTTAGAAATGTGCGAAATTTTATGAAAAACGTCAACAGTTGAAAATCCTTTGTACTGGACGTACCATTCACAAGGTCTAACGGCCATGTTCACTCTATTCAACTTGTAGGGAATTGAAAAATACACAAACTGGGTGAATTTGATCGAAATCGTAGGCATTTTATTCGACTTTTGGTTGAAAATGTGCGAAATTCCATGGAAAACGTTAAAAAGTTGACATTCCCATGTACTGGAGGTACCACTCACAAGTTCTAACGGGCATGCCCACTATATTTATCTTGTAGGAGATTGAAAAATATACAAACTGGGTGAATTTGATCGAAATCGTAGGCATTTTATTCGACTTTTGGTTGAAAATGTGCGATTTTTCATGGAAAATGTCAAAAATTGAAAACCCTTTACTGGAGGTATCTCAAAATGATCGAATTTCGAAAAAATAAAAATATACATTTCAGATTTTCCAGTCTAGAATATACTCTCAAAATTTAAAGACATTAGCTATAACGGTTTTTGAGTTATGAATGGTGCAAACAAACATACAAAAAACGATTTTAGAGCATGATGTAAACTGATTACTTTGGATGAGAATTTAATTTGGCTCTCTCTAATTTGCTGTAAAAATCAAATTATATATTATTACAAGTATTTGATCCCCGAAATTAGGGTGCATATGTGCATACAATTTAGTTACAATTTGTTTACTTTATGGCCGAATTTTTTTCCAACGGCTATATCTTGGCCAAATTCTGGCCGATTTCAATGTTTATTACCATTAATCGCATGTACTTCCTACAAGCTTCAAAATGGCATCAATTTTTGAAAGGCCGTATTTCGGCCAAGAGCCATTGAGCTAGAAAATTCCAAAACTCATTAGACCCCAAATTTTTAGTACTTTCGACTTTTCTTTGACACTTTTGGTGAAAAATGTGTAATATGCTTGAAAAATCAAAATATATATACATACGTACATATATACTAGGGTGGGTCGAATTGTATGGAGTAAAACAATTCGAAGTTTTACCTACACAAGCGGTGTTCTACGGACCATAATAAGAAACTTTTGCCAAGAGACTATAGCAAAATACCATGTAGGTATTTTTTGTGAAAAATCGATATATGGGCTGGAAAGAGTGTTATTTTTTTTCATATGTGTATATGGGGGGCTCTGGGGTCTATGAATCCATTTATGATGTTTATTTATATTCCTGACGGACGCCAGAGGGCCCTTCCCTACAGGCTCGGACATATTTGTTGGTATATTTGTTGGCTTTTTCCAGCCATTTTTCACTTTTTCTATCTTAAAACTTGTAAAATCAACCAGAAAATCTTCTGGTCTTGATTCATGTTAAGGTTGTTTATTGGGATCCAAAAATTGAATAATGTGAATCTCAATAATCATATTTTGAAAGACTTTAACACATTTTTTGGAATAAACCTTGAAAAACGCATGATTTTTTGGCCTTAGTGGCAGTCCAGGGTTTACTTTGCGGGATGACTTCTAGAACAAAAAATGTTCTTCTCGGTATGCTCTATCAAAGCCGCACTACCCGTCTTTGATATCATTTATATTTCAAAATCGACTCACCCTGGTGAGTACAAGGAAATGTCAACTTTTTAACGTTTCTCATGGAATTTCGCACATTTTCGACCAAAAGTCGAAAAAAAATGCCTACGATTTCGATCAAATTCACCCAGTTTTGTGCATTTTTCAATGCCCTACAAAATGAATAGGAATTTTTTTTCGCCTTTTGAATGCATTTCAAGACATTAGCTATAACGGTTTTTGAGTTAAGAATGATACAAACAAACATACAAACAACGATTTTAGAGCATGATGATTTATTTCCTAAAGATGCCGTTAATCACTTCAACATGCAAATGATGAAAATTACATCTAATCGATTGTTCAATAGGTTTTGAATCAAATCGTCACAAAACGTGATCATCCAACATGTTTCTGGTAAAAACAAGCAAAGAACCTCAAATGTTGTAAAATAAACATATTCGATGAAGCATATGATAAACAAAAAATGTTCAACAGAATCTTCAAATGATTTCCATCTCATTCTCTAAAGATTTCGCTCGAATTGATGTCCGAAATGATGAAACAAAAAATCGAACGTATACACGCAGGAACGTAAATCGCACACGTAAGTTCAAACCCTCGGTGCGTTCGTCGGTTGTTGTGTATGGCTGTTAAATAAAAGACACTAGCCACGCACGTACTTGTACATAGCGACATAGATGTAGAGTGCATAGTATCTCATCACGATGGACTCAAGCTCGCTGCGTGAAGCACTACGTTTGAATGCGTTATGTGTGCGAGTTCGGCCCGCTTTGAATGACTTCTCTTCGACTACTCTTGGTGAATGCGTGCGTGTGTACTTGTGTATGCGTGTGTGTGTGTGTGTATGCATGTTTTGTTGGTATATGGTGAACGCTTGTGAGTGGTGGTGAGTGTATCTTCGTTCTTTTCGCTTATGTACTTCCCTGTTTGAACAATTTTGTCTAACAACAACAAAAAAAGAGAGTGAATCTTACTCCGTTTCTGTTGCTTTTGTTGCTGTTGTTGCTATTATTGTTGAATGTTATTGCGAGGACTATTGGCCGTAGAACGATATTAGTAGGTGCAGGTTTGGAAAATAACTCAGTCGTGTTTCGGCATTGAATTGGTTCGCATACTTGGCCACGGAATTTATTTTGTGTAAATTTTTTTCGGTTTTTCGGTTTTCCTTCGCAAAAATGTTTACAAAATAATTCCAACATTGAAAAAATTTCTTAGTTTTCGTTTCTTTTTTGTCTCTAAACGAAAAGAAAAAGACGATCATTGGGAAATAGTACTTGTGATGTCATTGATTCGTCACAAACAAATAAAATCAAATCGTTGCAAATAATCAATCGAAAATTCCAAAACAAATTTTTCCGTTTGTTTTTTCTTTTGGTAAACAATTTATTAAATTAGTTTTTGAGTGTCAGAATTCTCGCGAAACAAAACAAGTAATTGAAAAAAGACTTAAAAACAAGTTCATGAGCTTGAATAAATACGCAAACCATAGTACAAATCAAATGACAATTTCATCTATTTACAATCAATCAAAAATTAAAGTTTAACCGAATAAGATTTAACCGGATATTTTTTTAAAACAAATAAATCACATAATTGCCATTTTTACCGTGTAAGCTCTTCTAAGGAATATTTAAGCGTTACTTTTCAAACACACAGTTGAAGTGAATTTTGAATTAAACATTAAATCAATATTTGATCAAAATACAAAGACAGAAAAAAAAAATACTTAAGACGAGAAACAATACGAACATGTCACGGATCATCTAAATTTGGACGTTGCAAAAAAAACTGGACTTAGTGATTTACAATTTAAAAAAAAACAAACAAATCTTGTGTTGTTTTCGATTCCGTGGGAGACTGCAAACAAACTTTTATAGTGATGTCTATGTCAATGTCACTACTTTTGCAGGATGCACAAACTGCAAGAAGTAAGTTTAAAATTCCTTATTCAATTGTCCAATTTTCCAACTTTAAGAGTATAAATTTTTTTTGTCAAACTATTTTTTCAAAATTAAAAACTATAATTGTCGGTCATTCCTTGGCATTTTCCAATTTTGATTGAATTTATCTCACTTGACAAACCGTGGATATTACCTTGTAGGCCATAAAAATAAATTAGCACGGGGATTTATCCAATGCACAGTTTTCAGTTTCGTGTATTTCTTGCAAAAATGGTTATTTTTTTCCTAAATCGATTAATTTTGATAGTTTGATCAACTACCTCCGCCCAATTTCTAACCATAGTGTTTATTTTATTCGTTTTCAGATGCTGCTCTTGCTCTCCAAGCTAATATTTTAGCAAATATGAAACATGAGCGCGATGAATTGAATAAATCATCGCCACTTTCACCGTCTTCATTGGTCGGTGCGACAATGCCAAATGCTGGTTTGCCCGAGCCATCGAGTTTGTATTCGGGGCTCACGTCGATTGGTATGCAACAAATGTTTGCTGCCAACCAATCAGCCGCCGCTGCTCTGCTTTCAAAACTCTATCCACATCCATCGTTTTTCCAATGGCAATTACCGTTGAGCACAGCATCACCACCAATTTCACCCATTTCACCAGCGCTCAGTGTTAAAAGTGTGAAAAAAATCAACAACAACAACAACATTGTGTCGACCACCACCAACGAAGAGTACACAAATAACAATTATAAATTGAATGCTTACGATGATTCCAAAATCGACGAGGATTTATTGAAAGCCAGCTCCGTTGCCAAAAAAACAAATAACAGAAAAACCGTCAACTTCAAAAAGAAGCGCAATCAAATTTTGTATCAGCCATACACAAACTTGGAAACATCGCCAATGGGTCGTGGTGTTAGTCCAGGTCCGTTAAGTCCACCCACATCGGGCTCATCGCCACAATCGATCGGATCGATTGAACATCAATCACCATCATCGTCTTCGATTCACGCCACTCCAAACAAGGAGCCAACCCGTGACAAATCGTTCACATGTCAAACATGCAATCGATCGTTTGGATACAAACATGTCTTGCAGAATCATGAGCGCACGCACACCGGTGAAAAACCATATGCGTGCGGAATTTGTAGCAAGCGCTTTACTCGCGATCACCACCTGAAAACCCATATGAGATTGCATACTGGTGAAAAGCCATACCACTGCGAACACTGTGACCGTCAATTTGTGCAAGTGGCCAATTTGCGGCGCCATTTGCGAGTGCATACCGGCGAAAAGCCGTATGCATGCGACAAGTGCAAATCGAAATTCTCCGATTCCAATCAGTTGAAGGCGCATATGGTGATCCATCAGGATGAGCAGCCATTCCGATGTGAAACGTGCAACGTGACATTCCGGCGAAGCCATCATTTGATCAATCACAAATGCACAAACAGCCCACTAACACCGGCCATGTCCCCAGTTATGTCGATTGACAACAAATCAATCACATCACGATCCGATGCTAGCCAAGATGATCTACTCGATTTGAGTACCCAAAGTATGGCAATGTTTAAATTTTACGAGCCACTCGCCAAAGAAATCACCACTAAAGACTACAGTGACGCACAAGATATGCCATTAGACCTAAGCATCGACAGTAATTCGGACAATGGTGACAAACGCAACAAATCATTCACATCGGAGACTGTTTGACGATCCACAGCCACATGCATGGCAGTCGCGAGCGACAAACGGACTTGAGAGAGTACATCAAACGAAACGCAATCCAATAAAATCCAGCGAACACAACATTTGCTTTTTCGCATTTACTTAACATCTACCTTAAGATATAATTGTGTTGAATGTTCTACGTAAGTACAGAGTTTCCCATGATGATAGGAGCTACCAGTCAAAATCAATGTATCCAATTTTAAAATTGGTCAGATTTAAGGTGCAGAATTTATGCGAAGATTCGAAAAGAAACAAAAAAAAAGAGAGGAAACATTTTGATTGATTTTGCTTTGCTCTTAATTTTTCTTTGTTTTTTTTTATCAAATTTAATTTTTCTTTGTGATTCACGCATAAGAATGCTATCACAAGTGCATGGCGTGA
The DNA here is from genome assembly GCA_030463065.1 of Aphidoletes aphidimyza. Classification (NCBI taxonomy): domain Eukaryota; kingdom Metazoa; phylum Arthropoda; class Insecta; order Diptera; family Cecidomyiidae; genus Aphidoletes; species Aphidoletes aphidimyza. The sequence continues at coordinate 15,125,629 of CM059997.1, read as the reverse complement.
ATCAATTTCGAATCATTGAACTGATCACTGACTGTGCAATTTGAATGTTAAAGTGACTGTAATTTTTTTTTTCCTTTCTTTGCTATGTGTTTTTTTTCTCTTTCTATTTAACGCATTTACGTTCGCTTGATATTTAAGTTTATTTTTCCATTTTATGAAGTGTTTGTTTGTAAATGCGAACTGTTTTGTTAAATTCTGCACCTTTTAGTTGAATTTTTTTTCTCTCGTAATTGAGATGACGTTATTTTTTATGTTTAATTTTTTTGATGAACAAAACAAAAAGTCCAAATATTTTGTTTGATTGTTATCATTTGCGACAGGAATAGCGCATAACTCATGATCGAGTGAATTGAAATGCAAGATAAAGAAAACACTGAAACAGATTTAGTTATAAGAAACAATCAATACTTTAACCAAAAAAGAGAATGCAAAAAAAATGTTTAAAAGAATTGTACAATCTAGTAAAGAAGATGAAAAAAAATCTAAAAAAAGTCAAATCTTAGTGTTTAAAAAAGATAAACAAATTCGGCTAGCAATGTGGCCCATTCTGTCTAATCATTTAGTAAATTTGTAAGTAAAATAGCCTCCTTTTGTTAATCATCGTTTGGTATTAAACCCGTTCAAACATTCTAATCGAATTGAAAAAAAGGGGGAAGTTTTTGTCCACCGCAAAATTAACAAAATCAAATCAACAACGATTGCAATGCCAACAATTCAAATGGGGATTAAGTCAAAATGATTCATTTGCCAAAAAGATATAAAAGAACTAAAAAAAAAACAACAACAAAAAACAGCGGATTTTCCCGTCAGCGGCTGATCCAAAGAAATTTTTTGATACAAAAAATTGTAAATCAAGTAATTTAAGGAAAATCAATTCTATTCTGGAAATGGGTAAAAAAACTATTAGAAAACAAACAAAAACAAAGTCACATATGCAAATTCACACACACACACCAGAGAATCTATATCAGGGATAAATATAGCTCGAAACAATTTATACACATACAAATTATATATATACAAGAATGTCTTTATTGAGATCTATAATAGATATATTGTAAGACCTTTTTTCCACTTTTCATCTGTCGTCGACCCCCTACGTAATTCACGTTTAATAATCATATTTGACTATTTACATTTAATAAAAGAAAAATATAACAAAACAAGAATAATTCTATTTTTTAAATTAACAACCACATCAAGATAATTATTGATCGTCATTCACCACACACAAAATTCAAGCAAAAGCAGAAAAACAGTATCACAATTCAAAATGCAAAATGCGTGCCACATTTGATTGGAATTGATGATGGAAAAACATTGAATTGAATGGAATTATGACTATTTAATGATTAAATTACAATTAATTACTTTTGCCATAATCGAATTATTGTATATGTGTAAATGTCATTTAATGCATACGAGACAACAGCAAAAAATATGGTGTTTCATTATTTTATTTATTCCCACAAATTTATGTTTAACAATGATGAAAACAAATAGGACAAGTGACTACCCAACGAATACTGTACATAATGACTCAATTCTTGAGCATGTACAGTATTGCGATAGCAAACCTTTTGCCAAAACAAAACAAAACAAAACAAAAAAAACCTTAAATTTAATTTGACAAACAAATGAAAAATTTATTCAATAAAATTTCAATTTCTTGATTAAAAACAATTTATGCTTGGTTTTTTCTTTATGCATTTATGTTGTATGTACTTTTTTCATTGCAGACAGTCTTTTTTTTATTTTCTCGCAACATTCACCGGAAATGTTTTTATCTCTTGTCTGATAGCTCACCATTAGCGTGAAGTCGAACAGAACTCAATTTTGTAAGTGTAATCTGAAGAATGTTTGAGGCTTAAAACAAATCGAAACAAAGACTTCGATCTATCTCGTTGGACATAGCCGTCGGTGGTAAAACAGCTCATGTGAAAACGCTTTTTTTGTCATATTACTTCATAAATATGTTTGTTTTAAAAAAAATAGAATTCGATCGATTAATGACATCTTCTTCTGAACTTTTGGAAATATCCAACTTATCTATTCAACCGCTTGTTATCGACATGTAATTGAAATGAGATAGAAAAAAAAAGACTCAACCAACAAAATTCAACGTTACTATTTTTCAGATAATAGTCAAGCTTTCGATAAAAACTATTAATCAAAATCGGTGCACTTTTTGTTTATTTCTGAATGGGATTTTGTTGTTGCTGCTGAATGTCGATTATTCGATCACCAAAACCAGTTCATGTAATCAGTTTAATGTTTGGTGTGCACAGTGAGCAAGTAAATATAGACTAGATAGTGGAAGCCAACCGGATTTTTTGGAGCACAGCTGAAGTTGAATATGTCGATTACCATTTTAAATAAATTTATATGTTGAATGTTGAAGCATATTTTAATTGGAATTGAAATAACAAAACAACAAAACAACCAAAAAGTCATTATGGTTCGCGGCCAATTTATCAATTACTCTATGAACCGAATGCAAAACCGGTTAAATTCCTTAAAAACTAACTCAATTACAATTCTGAATTGAATGATCATTGTTCAGATTCTCGTTAACAATCGACAATTTCAGTTTGTTTGATAAAAATATTCTTGCTTTTGCCCCGTAACCAAATTCAAGGGCAAAATGATTTCAGGTTTTTACAGCTAAAATCAGTTTTATAGTTTTCCATTATGCTATTTGATTAATTTAAACAAGTTGAAATTACCGATTAAAAATGAAACTCTAACGCTATCTATAAGATATAGTATCATATTCAAAACAAAAGCATTTACATGTTTGACGTGATCGATTTGGAGGAATAATGACAAATTAGTTGATGAGCTTATCAAAATGTAAAACATTTGCGATGGGTCAACAGAATTATGCGTTGAAACAACATCGAAAACCTTGCTTTGATCTCCCCATAATAATGATATGTGTTGCCCTTTCGCAGCGCTGAGTTCGATTGTTCGATTGAATTGGAAACTTATGGAAATCGATTACAAATTGAGCATTCTCGACTATTCTCGTGCTCCGAAAGCTATTTGCTCAAAGTTCGAGACAAAAATCATAAATGGTGAAATCATCGAATGTGCTCACAAAATAGACTCAAAGAATATACTCGACAATAAAACAAAAATAGAATGTTTATGGTAATTTGTCTTAATCATATTAAAAATGCATTATTTACACATCCGAGTGCTGAGTGCCGACTGTCGAATACTAATATTTCATTCAACGCGCTAGAATCACATTGGAAATTCGGGCAAAGAGACGGACATAAATCATTTTAGCATATATTCATAAACTGCATTGGCCATTTGGCAATGTCTTCAACTGTTTTATAGGGTTTGTTTGAAAAGAAGGAGCACAAAACGAGTTTAAACAAACATTTCTTTTTCTCTTTGCTATTTGCCAAAAAATAAACGAGGTACTAAATAAACAAAAACTTTAGACTCTGCAGGTAAATGCTGCTTGACCAGACTTGTTGCTCGAATGAGGACAACTTCAAACATTGGCGAACATATATTTCTCATTACCCGTAATGAAAAGTGCCAATTTATTGCGACAAATATATACATAATTCCTTAAATAAACAACGATTTCGAATGATTGCTCTATAAAAAAAAAAAATCTCTATAGTTTTGGAGTTTTCAATGCAGTATCGATACAGAGACTTTTTGCGTTGAAACGAACATGAACAGGTAATTTACTGAGGTAAATGCATCGAACAACAAATAGTTGATAAAAAGAAAAACAGTTCAACTGGATCGAAAATAAATCTCGCCAGAAAATGTAAGCCAAGGAATAAACCGAAAAAAACAACATTGAACCCATTTTTGTTCTCTGGTCCAAGACAAATGTGTGTTAAAATAATTTCAGGTTTTGCAGCAGCAAAATGAAATGTCGATGCTGTCATTAAACAAAAATAAGGCCCATGGCTGAATTGATAGTATGAACTGCGATACGGTTCAGTACGGTATGGTTTTGCTTGGTGTTCCGGTCGGTCGGAGTACCTGCTATGGCCGAATACGCATAGAGGACAAATAGAAGTGGACACTGTTAATCCAATTATATGTACATGAGTTTTATACTTTGTTCTTTCGGTAACTTTATACTAATTAGCTTTGTTTCTCCTTGTATTGAGCCTTGGGTGTTGATTGTTTGGCACGTTTGTACCAGCTTCTTGTGTTATTCATTGAAATTAAAATCGTGTGTGTGTGTGTGTGTGTGTGTGTGTGTGTTATTCAAGCATTCGTGATGCATGTGCTGTCGCTTAACGATTTGACACATTCATGAATAAATACACAACCAATTGGCCATTTAAACCCGATCATTGAAAATATAACATAACTACGAAGCGACACTATTCGAATCCTTTTATGAATGAAATGTTGGAGAGCTCGTATACTACAAGCGAATCGGCACGTTGACAATCTTTGTTGGTGTTTGGCATTATTTCATTGATTTCAATCTGTGTCTATGCAACAAGACCATTATTAACTTGCTAATGCAAATGTGATTTCCGGCTTTGCCACCGTTCGTAGATGTTTGATATGCGGTGTGTATAAACAACAAATGCCAAACAAATGAAACTTAATATGTACTCGTGTGGGTGGCGGATGCACCTTTCACAAAATCATCAAGATGATGTTTTTAAGTGTTCAAAAATATCAAGCAACAACAAAAACTACCCTGAATTGCGTCAGAGCATGAGCAAGGAATATTCTCACACTGACCGGATTGGAGGTTCACATGATCGTTATTAATGAGCGCGCGAAATGTGCTCAGGTGCAGTCCAATCTGAACAGACACACACCTGACGATGAAATGTTTATCCGACAAACGATGTTTACAATATTTTTGCGGCGCGTTTTGTTTATTCATCTAGAATTTGTTGTATTTTTTGTTTTATTCGGTTCGACATCAACGCCAACACCATGTTTGTTCCTGTGTGTGCAACGGCTATTTTGGACATTTATTCTTTGGCACAATCAAACACATCAAGTCAATATTCGCCTGCAATCAAAACGGAGCCAAAAGCAATGAAATAAAAGACCAAATGGAATCGACGGACTAATCAAATATATGCATGGCTTGAGTGGATTTCGATTTTAAATTGATTTGGTTTCTTTGTTTTATCACGTCAAGTGGGATGCTCCCATGCATTCGACCATTCGTTCGCTGATGTCTCATTTTTGTTGACAACAACAAAAAAACTGTTAGCCAAATGCGTCAAGTAAATCTTCGCGAAACAATATACTACGGTAACAATAAATCAAATCGACGGGAGAAAAAGCAAGCGAGCGAAAAATGAGTCGATGTTTCAATGAAAGGGTGTATTTGTTACGACTTATTCGATTGCTCGATTGTTCAATGGAATTTAAACGTATCCGTATGCTGCTTGTACGTGCCGAGTATAATCACAATAACAATCATAAATATCTAGTTCATATTTTGGTAGTTGGTATTGTTTGACTGGTTCTCGTGCCGCATTTTTTTTTTGTACCGACATCATAAAACTAACCCGATAATTACGTTTCAATTCATTGTGTGAAGCCGTGATGTTGACAGTTTTGAGAGATATACAGCAGATAGAACCACCATGCTAAGCGGCATCAGAACGAGGTAACACAAGCACTGTGCACACCTCTTTTATTTTTCAGCTTTCGGCCAAAATCGACCGAAAAAAATGACATTAGTTTCACATCGATCATACTGAAGTATGTGAGTCTCTTTTATGTTATGTAATGCACACATTGTGTATACACATACATTGAGCGTGTATGCGCTGTACGCTCTGCGCTATGCGCCGGTGACAAATAATAAAACGACCCCAAATTTTCAGTCATTTCGTTCGATTTCAATTTACTTAATTTTTTTTTTTCATTTTTGCTGCAGTTTTTTGTGTTATTTTATTTCGTTTTCTCTCTTAAACGCAATTTATATAATAAAAAAACCCACCAATTCGAGCACATGCGAACAAATAAGGAAACATTCAACTGTTATTCAGTTGAAAACACATACAAAAAAAAAACAAATTTTCATTTTTACCGAAAATAAAAGGAGGAAATTCATATTTAATCCATCCGATTTATTTGTATTGTCAGCAGTTTTGTTAGCAAATAAAAAAGTACGGTTCGGAATATAAACACATTCACGCATGATTGTTGTTTCGTTTCCAAATATTCGGAAAAAATTTGTCTCTATTTTTGGTAGAGAACAAAAAAATGATGTAGTGAAAAATCAGAAGAAATTCAAGGAGATATTGTTTTGCAACCCTATTTTGTCATCGTCACTCTCAATGTTGTCGCACCCCAGCGCTCAATCATTTCACCAACGTGAAAAAAGGAGTTGATTCGAGCACGCGAACATTGTATTTTGTTAATCAACTATTGCTACAATTATCATTGAAACTAACGCAATACTCCCGGTGAGTTAGCCAAAATGTGTGTGCACCCGAAATACTGCACCACTCAACTCACTCTCTGCAAACCGGCACAGAGCACGGGCTAATTTCACAACAGTCGACCACACATCGGATTTTATTCAGCAAATATGGAAAAGATGCAATCTGCCACTGCCAAAAAAAAACTGGATTTTATTTTGAGTTTTTGTTCGGTTCCCGAAAAAAGGGAAAAACACTGTTTTTTTTATAATGTTAAAAACCCTCTTTGCTGTCGAAATAAGTTGAAGGCAATGGTAGTTGAAAGGCTTCAAAGGAGAGGGTAAATGTGTGACGTTGCCCGTGCTATACTGAGTTTACTGTACATGCTTGAATTTGATATTAATTTCCAAAAATTAGAAAATGAAACGATACAAACGGTGTCGCGTGTTACTGAAACAAATTCATTTTCTGCTATTATTTCGACGCGGTATAAAAACAAACTACCTTATGACAATGAATATTGGCGATACAACTGCCCGACAGGCGAAATATTGTGGTAAAAAAAAACAGGAGGAATGTCAAAGAAGGAAAAACGTTAGCATTTGCTACTACGAAATAGTTTGCAGCATTTTATTTGATCAAAAAGCACGTTCATAAAATGGTCGTAAGTTGATTTCAAGTGAAAAACGATGACAGAAAACATAGAAATGAACCAAAGAGCAAACCGATGAAAATAACAGAAATGATGTATTTTTGGGAGAAAAACTAACTTAATCTGCGATATATTAACAGTAGAGATGTTTTTTAGTGAGTGCAAAATACAAAATACTTATTCAATTTTAAAAATTTCACCTTTCAAAAGTTGTTGAATATCGTTTTTTTTTATCAATGATTTTCATGTAGTTAATTTCAATATGATTTGGGTTCTTTAAATTTTTATACCTTGTAAACATGAAAAATTGAAAAAACACATCTTTTCTGGTGTTTTGATTTATATTTCCGTTATTTCCGTACTTGAATTCATTCATTGCGTCTTTTTTTTCCCTTTGAACGCGTGTGTCGAGTAAAATTGGTGAAAAGATGAAATGTGTTCTTCACATTTTAACTCAGTATTCAACTTCGATCTCAGTGGCGCGTTCGCTTTATTATTTTTTTTTTATTAATCAAAAAGGTTCAATCAAAAAGGTGCATTGGCGTATTTAACGCTTACTACCTTTTACGCTATCGCCTTACTTGTCTCTCTGTTTACAATTTGAGATTAAATCTTTAATCTTGTATGTTTTTTATTGGGGTGGATATGTTGGTATGGCAGTCGCTATTCAGTGCAGTCAGGCACACAGCCGTTTGCTGCCAACACGATACCCATTGCGCATGTTTATTTTGATAGTTTAATTTGTTTTCGTTTACCGTAAAAGGTAGGAAATAGTGGGAAAAACAATGCAAGAAATGAAATGAGCGCGATAAATGTGAGCACGAGCTGAACATGCGGTGTTTTTTTTCTTCAGTAATACAAGATATAGTGCAATCATGAGCAGTTACATTTGTGTACGTTGAAATTTAAGTAGAAGGAAAAATTAGCCCGATAATTTGGGACACAGAATGTACAAGTGGTTTGGTCTTTGCAAAAAAAAACACACATTTGCGATAGCTAATATAATTCATAATTTTATCCAATTGCATTTTAGGTCATAAAATCATTGGCTCATTTCCAAGAATTCAGAAAAATAACCCAAGACAAATATTTCCATGGCTTTTGTACATTTGGCAGATTCAAAGCGTGACATTTCATTTGATTCCACCTTCTATCATTTTTTTACAGCCATTAGGCAAAAGCTGATGAAGCACACTTCAAAATCAATCGTGTCGTCCTCAAATGCATCATCCTTTCATAACAAGCGACATGATAAAAAGAGTCATTGAAAAAGATTCGTTTTTTCCTACTATTGAAATGAACAAAAAATAATATGCAAGTCGGCACGATATTGAAAAAGATCGTCGATGTGACATTACACTTAGTGTAACGAATCAAAGTCATTTTGTAACAACACCGTCACTATAGAGTGCCACTCCAAAGCGAAACCATTTATGGCTTTCTTCAACGAAAATAATCGATATAAAAAAAAGGAGAATGCTGAGGGTTAAAGAATGCGCTACACAATGATATCCTTTTCGGTTGCATTTGATTCGGATTGAGCATAAGAATGTTGCTTTGTTGTTTATCTTTTAATATGATTTATTATCATGAAGTGATTAAAATTGATATTTGTAAATATATAAGCATGATATTTGTCTCCCGATTCTTTTGAAACATTTTTCAACTTACACTTTGATTCTGCCAAAAATACAATGCCAACTAAACGAAAGAAGGGACACACAAATATCAACAGTCACAATGAAAACGAATATATAGGCAAATCGATGATTCGTAAAAGAATCCGTACTCAAATTCAAGCAATCCATTTCAAAAGTAGTGCGGTACCTCGATGTTTTTCCTTCCAAATCAATATTAGTCACAATTTCAATGTTTGTGTTCGGTTTTTTTGTTCGCAGACCATGCCAAATCTGTACCTAATATTCATGAAGTTATGAATTTTTTTTACACATTACTGTGGCTTCTGTTAGCAGCGTGCATATGAAAAAAATCGAACTTCGAAAAGTAAAAAACAACCATTCGTGTCTTCGTTTATGTGGCTTCCACAAATATAACGCTTTGTCTTACGGTCGTCAATTTTGTTTGTAGTATTCAATATTGATTGTGGACTCACTCATGTTTTTTTGATTTGCCTATTTTTGGTATTTCTAAAATTCAATGAAAAAATCGTCTAAAATGTTAATGCAAATTTGATTGAACATGTGAATATCAATTAAAAAACAAATAATCAAAACAATTTTAGATGAACCGCGATGAAAATGTAGCTGCATGAAACAGAATTCAAAATAATGACCATATTTGATAGTACTAACAACAACCGCATCGTTATCAATTTCTTCTATTATATTTAGGATTTTCACGATTTTTTTTTCTCGCACAAATCAGTCAAAAGAAATTCTTTTCGGTAGAAAATTTGGCCGTTTAATACCCAACGAATCGATATGAATATATGAAATATTTACTGAAGAACGAACACAAATGGGGACACGAGCGCAAAGTTTCCCACTAGAGCAATGCAACTGCAACAATTGTAAGGGTTGAACTGCACGTTACGAGTTCATTCGATAAATTTATCAACTTCCTGCAATTTTTGTACGTACTGATTACAGAGTCTGTAGAAAATAGCTGCTCGTGCGGTCGAACGGCTCAAAATCGCAACGCCAATATGATATAATTAATGTTTGTTAATTAATAAAAATCGATCTTTGTGTATATGACATTTTGTGTTTCACGCAAAATCTAAAATGCGCAATAAATAATTCATTCATTAATCGACTCAAAAAAATTATTCATACTTCATTCTATGGTGGCTGCAAATAAAAAAGGGAATCGAAATGAAGGACCTTTCGTTAATGGATCCAACCTTTGATTCATACAAAATTGATAAACACAATTGGTGTATTTGTTGGTGTTTGTTGTCAAATATGAAACGAAACTGAAAATAAAACGAATTTCGAATACAATCGCTTTCGCTAACGATAAATCAATTATGCTGTGTGTGAGAATATTTCGCAAGTGAATGTTGGCTGCAACGCTTCTGCTATGTTTACACACTCATCCACCATAAAACCGAATATTATACATATATTATAATAAGCAACAGTGAAAGGAAAACATTTTACAAAATTCAAACCATTCGGTCATTTGTCGTTACTGCTATGTTTTCTCAACGTTTTTTTTATAACAACTTAAACAACAGCAACAACAAAATCGCATCAATTTACATGCGAATTGAATTGGCTATCAATTGATTTTTTGCATTTCAATGCGATTCTGATAAGAGGCCATTTTTAACTCTCTTTGTCGTACAACCGACAAAACCATGAAAATATCGCTATAAAACTCTTACATGTTGACATCCTGCTTAATCAGGCGTTTTTCGACTGATTGACTGACTGACTGACTGACTGACTGATTGACGAAGAGACAAAACCGCACGCTTCCCAATTCGCATTCGAAAAACGCACACACAGCAAATTGAATACAATACATATTGTTGTTGTTGATATATGATTTTATATTAATTCATCAACAGGTGATGAGTGTTGTTGACTATTTTGTTTGTCACAATCTCATATCCATACATGACTTATTAGGAACAGAGAGTTGAACGTTAATTAGCTTTTGTAACCATAATCACAATTTCATAATGCGCTTCGAGACAAAAAAATAAGAATGCAATGTGTATGCTTTACAGTTCATTCAGTTCATTCAGTGCTTCTTGGTTTAAAAATATAAAGCATTTTTTTTCTTCATCAGCTGATAGCTTTATCGATGTGCTGATTGTTCAGTTATGGAAAATTGTAACCATTTTTGACCATTTAAAGCGATGATTTCGGATGTGTCACAGCGTGTTCGGTCTTTAATGCGAACATGTCGATATTCACAACCACTAGCTTGTCTATTCTCTCTTACTTCAATTCCATAAATTATTTTGTTCGTATTTCTTAGATGAAATGAAATGTAATGCACCGCGGCCACGTTTGGAACAAAATGAATATTTATTTGAAGAAAAATACTGACGTAGCCAAAGCGGATACGAGTCTTCATTATAGGCCAATTATCAAATGTCATTACCTTTCTATCAATTGTACTACAACTGAGTGCACCATTTACAGTGTCTAGAGTATGATTGCCGAGTTGGAAACATCAAAAGAGAGAATCATTATTTCATTTGAATTTAGTCTCCAGCAGCTCATTGAATATTACCGAAATCATTTTACTAGACATTCAAAGTCAGTGCTCACATGTCCAAATATTTGGCAAAATGATTATCGACCATTGAATTGCGCTTAAAGTGGAATGCATGTAACAATTCAATACATCAAGAGTTGCCATATAAACATGATTGAATTTTCTGTATTGAAATCAATAGAAAGCCATCAAAACCTGCAATAAAACAATATTCGTAATGTTCGAGGCTATCTAATGTTTGCACATCACTTCGACTGAAGAGCAATGCTATTTCAAGACTTAAATTGCCGTTGCTGTTCGAACAAGTGTCCAAAGTGTCGATTTAATTTCATTGTTTTTTGTTGGCATGGTCAATATTTGGATTAGTCCAAGTGGAAATTTTAACGTTTTGAAATCTCCGAACGGATATGTTTACACATCGATTGGCGTGATTGCATTGGCTACGAGCAGCGAAAGTGATCGAACAAACAATACAATATTGCCCATTGAAATGTGTAGCACTCGTTAACATGTCGCATGTCGAACGCAATTTTTTTGTTTCTTTGTCTTTCTCTCTCTCTCTCTCTCTCTCTCGCTCTCTCGCTCTCTCGCTCTCTCGAAGAAACAAATAAAAACATTGTAAATGTCACCCGTTTTCTTCAGACAACTCCAGATCGCTTGAAATGATTTGGGTAGAAGATTATAAATGGAAATCCTGTCTGACACTAGTGGCGCGATACGACTTTCATTGCATGAGATGACAAATATCTCTGTCGCTAAGAATATGCAAAAACAAATTGTATCGCGAACGATTGAAAGAAAAAACCCAACGGGCGTCCAAAATTTTGTTATTTATTTCACACATATTTGTGCGCATAATGATCGAATTGATAGGCAATAACATTTTTAGTGTGTACGTATACACTATGATGAAAGTGCATTAGCCGACCTCTTTGATTAGCTTGAAAGGCCTTCACCTTTTTTTCGCACAGTCTTTTCCATAACAACATTTTTGTGCTTCATATTGCATATAGCGCAAATACAAACACCAACACCCAACCACGCATATGCGACAGCGCAACAGTACCACCAACAACAAACAGACACCAACGACAAACGAAAAAAAACACCGTACGTTTATAAGAAGACATTTGCCGTTTGACCGCAAGCATTCTGAAGCACAAGTGATTGATTTCGAACGGTTTGTTTTCGTGCACATTTCGGTCAATTTGGCTGATGCGTTCAAAAAATGCAAAAATAGCTCAGCCAATCAGCTATTTTTTTTTTTTACATAAACGCAACCCAACGTGAAACATCATCATGTCTGATACGCACTTAACTCTCTGTGCCATCACATTGCAGCTTCGTTTCAACTTATTTTGTGGGACACAATGTACGAAACATGCAAAAGCAACAACAAAACAAGAAACAAAATCCGGACGGAGAAGAAGTAACGAAATCGGTTTAAGATTATAATTACAGTTTTGAACTTGAAAAAATCTCAAGTGAATTTTTAGCTGCTGTGATAAGCGAACGCGATGGTTTTTCGTTAAGGTACACATCGTTTTGCCATTTACAGATGCAGGTCAATGGATCACGAGTAAGAGAGGTGGCGGGAAAAATCCGTGGGCTTCATTTTTTTGTGTGTATCAATGCGTCGCCAGTTCCGATGAACAAAAAAAAACAAGAAGAATAATGAAAAGATATGTTAAAAAAATTATTGATGCGTACCAGCATCGGCTGCCACCAATTGAACGCTTGCACTTGAAATAAGGCAAATCAAACACTCTCACACGTAGGTTCACGTTTTCAGTGTTATTCATCTTCGTCTTCATCATCGTCATCTTCTTCTTCTTCTTCTTCTTCTTCTTCTTCTTCTTCTTCTTTTTCTTTTTCTTTTTCGGTAAGCGCCTGATATCAATCCAATTTAATCACACATACAGCGCAGTTAATCTATAGCAACATATTATGTATTCGAATAATGATTTTGACTCTTACAGTAAAAGTGTCGAGAGCAGAAAAGCACACAAATTGATAACGCTCATTGCTGCTTTCTTTGGAAGGATTTTTTTTTGTACATTTACAAATAAAAATGAGGGAAACATACGAAACGCGACGCACACAACCCAATCCGGCCGATAACCGCTATGAGTTTTGTCCATTCACATTTCAACAGTTGGAACGATTCACTCAACTGAAATATGATTGCTAAATGTTTCTTTTTGTGTTTCTTTTTTGCATCAGCCATACAAAGTGGCCGGGGGCTAGGCACTTTAATATTGGCATAGATAAGACCAAAACAAATGGAAATTAACAACAAGACAAAACAAAAACCGGCATTGCGTTTTAGTTTTAAGCGTATACTATATTTATCACTGAACTTGACCCTCCACCTTGGCAACGGATTTAATTAGCTCGCTTTGACATTCATGCGATAACAATTAGTAAATAATGGGCAAAAGTAAGATTTATTTAACACTTTCGGTCTAGAGAAATCGTTTTTAATAAATTAATCAGTAAGCCCCCTAGTCAATGAGCATCTAATTTGAGTTGAACTTACATACAACATTTTAATTTTAAATGTAATGCAGTAAGCAATACGTAATCACAACTGGATTTACTCTTTTTATTTTCATTGAATTGTAAAATTTCCTGTAAAACATCCAACCGATTAGTTTTAGTATTCTGATGTCACAATTAGACATACCACTTGGCATTATCATTTTCATCGCCATGGAAATAATTGTACAAAAGCAGGCATGCTTTAGATCATTATTTATCTAGTAGGTGAAACGAGTTTGAGTAATATTGACAATGAAACAAACATAAAAACTCTTTTTACATAAATCAAGCGCTTTTTTGAACCAATAAAAAGAGATCAAAAGTACAAATTATTTGTGTTGTTATCTATTCGGCTTCCAATTGAAAGGATGGTTTCTTTGGCCGAAGCCAAACTATGATACTTTTCAAAATCATAACCATTTTCTACTTTTCTATGGTCGAGCATTTAGAGACACCGCAAAGGATCTAACGTCGACCTAGTCATGACAAAAATATTGTAACAATTAAATAAAATGAAGAAGAAAAAAAAACGGTCACGGCGCATTTAAAACGGCTATTTCATTGAAAATTTGAAGCTGAACTGCAAGTTACCGACGAACACAATGAAATGAACTACTTAATCATCTATGATGCTACTGTGCCTCCATTGTGTAACGGTGCATTGCATTTTTGTTGTTCTGAATTGTTGGAGACACAAATTCAAACCGGGATTTTATTTGTATTTTCAATTGTGATTGTAGCCATAAAAGATCTGTCTCTAAAAATCTATTCCCAAAATGAACCCTTAAGATCTCAATAGGATGAGGCTCACTAGATTCTGCAAGTTCAAATGATTAATGATCCATGGTATATTTACAATTTAAATTGTTTCGTAATGCTATAGCACTCTAGTGAATGGACTGGACATCTTTGTTGTTGGCTACAGATTTTCCTGTTCGAATCTATTGAATATTCTATGGAAAGATGTTACAGTTTTTGTCGTCGTTTCTTTTTATTTTCAAAAGTAAAATGTTTGTTTTTTTGGTACAGTGTTATATTCTGTTGTGATAAACTATTTTGGTTTCATTCAATAGCGAATGTATTTCGTACGATTTCGTGCTGCTCATACACATTACCGTGGTATTTGCATGCTACTCGCATGCATTCCCAAAACATTTGTACCAGTTGACATATAAAAACAATACCCAACATGTTTGTGAATACTGGCGATTCATTGTATAATGCACTCACACGAACATATTCAGTTATATTTGCGCTCAGTGGCAGTCATCAATTACTGTCACAGTACTAACAATGTTGAATGAACATTTGATCGAAGATTTAGTGAATGTAATAATTTGTTTTGATAGTGATAGCAATTTTCCATCAATTAGTTTGGAACGTATATTAGAATTAACATATTTTTGCAAAAATTAAATCACTTGTAACACAATATGCTCGGAAATAATATCTTTCACAGAGTGAAATACTACTATGAATTTGAACAGATAAAGCTTAAACCAAGAGTTCATTTCAATAGTGTTCAAAAATCCGAAACAATAAAGAATATTCCGAAATCTTTTATGTCAAATTGGTTTTAGCAATGAGACAAATTGACAAATACGGCCATATATAACGCCATCTACAATCGCTTGAAGTACTTTCGTGATTTCGTGCTTCTTGCTTGACAATTTATTGAGCCAGGTTTATTGAGCCAGGTTTATTGAGCCAGGTTTATTGAGTCGCTAAAACATGAAACTGTGAAAACCGCGTGAAGCAATTCAACATAAACATTATCAAAAAAAAAAAAATAATTTTATGCATATTGAATAATTTTTTCATATCGTTTCATCATATTTTTATCATATCTTCTTTCTGAAAATTTTTAAACTCAATATTTTATTATTATTAACAATGGACAGGAAATACTTCAATCGAAATGTAAAGTAGTATTGTTGAACAGTTTGATGTGTGCGTCTCCAGGCGGCTCTGTTAGATACGACGTCAATGCTTTACGTATAACATATACAGATAGTTTGTCTCATTGGTTTTAGTTTAATTGTATTGGTAATATCATCCGTGCGCACAGTGTGTATTTGAAAGAGACGAATCATGCCAGAGTTGGGACATATGTCAAAAGCGCGTGAGAGATGTTCGGATTTTCTATGGTCAAAAGTTTATAAACATTCAGGTGGTCGTCCTAAACTGATTCAAATGGAGTAAATGTGATTTAATTGTTAGACAATCGGTGAGTTGTGCTCGATTTTATGAACAGATAAGAAACTGTAACACATTGGAATACTATTATGACATTGATCTAGAATTTTTATCCCTCGTTGTAATCGTGAACAACCTCACTGAAAATTGAATTTTTTGTGTATATACTGTTTCATCAATTGATTTGTCAACACACAAACAAAAATGTTTTTTACTTCGATATTGACAAAAACCGCAAAATTGGCAATTGCAAAAATTCGCGTTGAAAATACACGAATCAGTTGATTGCAGTACAATAGACATGTTGTCAACATCAAATTTAATCATAGCGTTTTTGTTTAGGTCTAAGCTGAATGCGTATGAAAAAAAACGGCAATTTCCAAAATGCTAACTAACAAAACAATGTGAAAACTGGCAAAGGAAAAGTGGTGTCGTTTACAAATCTACCGCAGTTGAAATTTAAAGTCAACTTTTGAACTGAAGTTTGGTTCGTTTGTGACATGAAACAAATGTGCTCGTTATTGGGATTATGTTTTCGCGGCATTTATTCAGGTGCCAAAAAAATATGTCAACAATTGACTGCTTTTTAAGAAAGCAGTTCGATTTGGTTAGAAGGTGCTAAAGCAAAATATGTCACAAAAGGTAGGGCAAATAATTAGACTATTGTTAGTATGCGATTGACGAGCGTTGACACGCATTCGAACTATGTGCTTCATACTGCTTCAAGTTCTCTTCCAATCGGATTGTTTGAGTGTTCGTTGGTGCCGTTGCATAATAATTTGATATTTTCACACTTCACTGTCAACTGGTTTTCGTTGGCTATTTAAACGCAAACACATTGAATGTTGATGTGTGATGTTGTTGAGGGAATGCAATCTAAATTTGTAATATTTAATGAAATGGAATTTTTCTGTTCATAAAAATACCGAGCATTTCTTTTTTGTCAATTCACAGTATGTTTTTTTTTGTATTCTGTGAAAATGTTTGATGAAATGTTCGTTAGCTGTCGAACAACTCCGATAATCATCATGCAACTAATTTTCATTCGATTGACAGCGTCACAGTGACATATTGAATATGATTTTGCAATGCATATTTTGTTTTAACGCTGAAATTTTGGCACTATTATAATTTGATCTACAAATGCGATATGGCAAAGTTCTTTCAAAATTAACTAAATTCACTTCATGTGCAAACTAAACAATTGTCGGCATTCTAAGTAATTGAAAACGGTAGGACACTAAAGGTAATTCACATTGTATGTGTATTTGATTACATTGCAATTGAAATTCCGTTGGATTGTTGGCAAATGCAAGAAAAAAAACGAATTCAACTGTATTAACATTGACACACAAAAAAAAGTAAAACCGGACCAAAGAAAACGAAAAATGTTCGTTTAGGTTCAATGGTCACCGGCATCAGCGATACAAATAGTTACATCGTCCAAATCAAAAGATTTTACCCGAGGCCGAGGTAGTAGGTACACAACAAAATGTGAATTAAATTCCATGCTGCTTAAATTTGCACAATAGAATCGTTGAACGATTGAGCGCATTTGGCGCGCTTTGCATTATTTTCCTCTTCGGTTTGGGCTTCTTTTGGCCCAGGATCGACAGATTAATATTTCGTATGCGTATTGCACACGAGAAGGGTCGGCTTTGGGTCAGAAAAATTGTTGGAAGTTGTTGAAAAATCATCACATGTCATTGATTCATGCTTAACGCCCATTCAAATTCGCATTGACGCAATGAGAATTTGGCCTTTTTGTCCATACGAACAACAACATTTTTTTTATTCAATTAAATTCCTCTCTAGAAATCCCAACAGCTACGAGAAGAAATTGGACTCTTATCGTTTTGGATCTTATCTCAAAAAAGGCATTGATGACGACTCAAGCGTTACTCGTTCTCCAATCTAAATAATGAATTCGTCTAGTTTAATTTAAACTGAATATCGGCCGTGTTAATTGTTGGTATGGAAACACAAACCCACAAACACTGCAAAACGTGCAACCGGTAGATTTACCAATTTCGCGCCCTCCTTTCGACTTCATCGAATAGTAATGGCTGAGCAAAAAAAAACTCAGTACAGATTTTTCTCGACCAAACAAAAAAAAAAAAGATGTGAAAACTCTCGAAAATTGGTTTCCGTTCATCAGGTCAAGTAGATGACAACCAAATGTCCGTCAATATTTACTAAAAACAGGGCACCAAACATTGTTTCGTTTTGAATGTTTGTCATCGGAATATTGAGCAATTGTATTCAAATAATCAAAATATTTATGAAAATGTCCATTCAACCATTCAAATAAGTCGGAAAAAAAGAGCGAACCGAAAAAAGGTAAATATTTTCTCATTCTTGTCATGAAGATGATGCGAATCCATTTCTTCGTGTGCAAATCATCGTGACATCCCTTACAATAACTTATTCAGTGGTGAACTATAAGTTCCATTTTTTGTTTTGCTTGCTACATTTTCCTGTGAAAAATATGTCGGCCGAGACGGTTTTCGAATGACCGAATCAGAATGACTGCTCATCGCTTAGATGATAATCTACATGTGTATATTTTAACAGTTAAGAATTCAAATGTGAAATGAGAGCATTTCTATGGTGACCATTTAATGACAGCTGAACCAAAACATACGTATTGCTACGTTATTTTTATCATTGTCATCATTTTTTTTCTGCTGTTTTGCACACGTCACATAAATACTTTCATTTCAATGAACGTGCATGAATGAAGCAAATCCTTGGCTACTTTTTCTTGAACGAACATCGAATTTATTTACATCAGGCGATTCCAACCGAATTGATCCACTTCGAGACAACTTGAGAATTGTTGTGATAAATACAAATGTGTAGAAGGGAAATTACAAGACGAACGTCGATGTTTAGATTTTTGGTCTGGGATATTGTCAATATATTTGTGAAAGCTGTGAGAGAGAATGGTGTCTTTTTTATCGATAAAAAAATCAAAAATTATTTCAATTTTGACGAAGAGCCTGAAGGGTCTTGGTTGGCCTACAGAAGGAATCGATTCAATTTCTGAGAGTTCAAACAATTCAATATTCAAACGAATTCCAATTTTCAGGGCATTTTATCCATAAAGTTTAAATTGAACGAAATTCTTTCTATTCCGCATACAGAGATATTGGCGGGACGTTTAACCATTATTTAACAATACCTCACTATTCGACCGTCATCAACAACATGATCCAAAATCAAAATATTCTCATAACAACACGGCACGAGTAAAGGCACAACAGCAACAAAAACCACGCATACATTTACTTCCAACAAAAACAAATTGATTTGATTCTTTTCGAGAAGCCATAAGAGCTGTGCGAAAAGCATCCACGTGACGATAACAGTAAACAATTCACACACACGCACTCCCCTCTCTTCTCTCTCCCCATCCCCTCACACTCCCCCCCCCCCCTCTCTCTCTCATTCATATTTTTGTGCGAGGCAAAATTTGCAATCGAAATAAATTTGAATAAAATATACGAACCAGGGACATGTAAAACACTTTCAGCAGCACCGATGAAACCAGACGGAGATACAATGGTTACAGCCACAAATTCTAACTGTGAGGATTCCTAATGGATAAAAAAAGAACGAGACATTGAAGAGCAATCAATTTTTGATTAGTTTTTATCGTTTGATTGTTGTTGTGACAGCCGAATTAATAATTTCCTTCTCTCTCTTCCTCCTGTAACTGTTCGAACTGCAGAGAATGTTGGGATTTGACAGATTTAACCTTAACTTGACGATTTTTTCCCCAAAAATACTGTGAAAATGTGGTGGTGCCGCGATGATGACGAAAATGCAAACAGTAGCTTAATAACTGCGTGGTGACACAACCTCAATGGGCGCCCTGAAAATTGCAATTGAAGTGTTCACATCCGGCACACAATAATCGACCTTGTTTTGGTTGCTCTCATTTCGAATGTAAATTTTAGTCAATCGATCTCATTATTTTACGAATCTTTGGATTTCGATTTATCCAAAATTCGTCATGCTCAATGACAAACGCATTGCAATCGTTTCATTTTCTCAAACAATTGGAGATCAAATCATATATAAAACAATTGCTATGCCACACACAAATGGTTCAGCATGTTTTTAACATTTTTTTTTATTCTGAATTTTGTTTTCTCATTCGTTGAATTTGCCAACATTAAGAATAGGCAATTGCTTCTGAATTGGGCCAAGTAAAGGAAAGAAAAAACCGTCAAAATCTGGATGGGAAAAATACTGAGAGTGATATTGATTTCCCTATGGATAAATTGCTGAAATAGACACAAAAAAAACAAGAACGAGCCCGTAGAAGTGCTGACCAGTGACATCGTTACTTGCACCTTGAGCCAAATTTCTATGATAATTTAAGTATTGATTCACACGAGAGCGGCTAACATACAACGCGTCGATGGATCGAACGGCATCAAACATCGTCCGTCGTCCGTCGTCCGTCGTATTGAACCGATTCAGAGACCCAGAGTGAAATGCACATTTTTCTCATTCAGCTCATTCGGCTCATTACATATTACGATTGGTCTATATTTGCACATGAAGTGTCCTTTAACTGCGTTGTCATCGCAATCAATGGGCGATAGCATCACAATCAGGAAATCATCTAACCGAAATCATAATTGTCACATTAAGTCGACTGGATTGTGTGTGCATTGAAATGTCGATTTGTGACATACATGGAAGTGAAAGTGTGTGTGTGTGTGTGCTCAAAATTGCACAAATGATTCGCATTTCGATGTGTATCTCGTGCAAAAAGTGTCCTAAGTGTTTATAATAGCATGTTTATTCCATTTTCACTCGGGCATTTGCTTAAATTGGCTACTTTTGCGCCTCAACACACCAAATAATTGAATTGTGCTCAATACTCGTGTTCATTCAACGCCTACTGTTTGTATGGTGTGCTTGTGAATAGTCGAGACATTACTCTTTTCACCCAGTCAATTCGATCATCGAAAATATGATGATGGCATTTTTTTCGTCAGCATCTTTTTGTTCTTGGCAGATTATTTTGAGATTGTCAGTCCAATCCCAATTCAATTGATGTATGTATAGATAAACCGTTGAATGTATTGATTCTTTCGCTGTATATCTTTTATTTTTAACATCTCAAAGTTAATTTTTGTGCCCTCGAACAGTATACACGTTATTTTATATCGGTCGGGTTTTGGTTCGGTTCGGTTCAAGTGTATTTCTTGATTCGCGTTATATATTTTATTTTTTCTATCTGTTTGTTTTGTTTCGATTTGTCGGCTCCCAATATTTATTCCGGTGAATCCGAAAAAATAGTGAAAAAAGTGCACAAAAATGAGAAGGCGACCGTTGGTAAGAGTGTTTGGTCCAAAGGCTGATTTGATTGTGTGTGTATTCTCTTTTTTGCCGTTGGTTGGTGCTCTTCACTCTTCTGTGGCCTCCCTTTGTCATCCTCTTCTTTTAGTTAAATGTTCATTTCCGTAACAAAGGTCGAATGTCTGCATTTGACGGCTAAATATTTCAACGTCGCCCACATAATACGCATATATCGAGCCAATACATGGATGAGAGTGCTGCTGGTTGTAACACGTTGTCGAACAAACCATCCAGCTGTGGACTGCGAGTGGAAACGCAGAAAAAATCCCATTTTCACATCAATAGAAATCTATTCGGTTTCTTTTGTTTTTTTTTCTGTCTTTGGCCAATTTCTGGAAATAGAACATCTTCTGTGAATCCAAATCATGTCCGAATCAAAATGTTGATTCCAACATTTAGCTCAAACACAACGAATTGAGTTTTTTACTCTTTTTTATTCAGCTCCTCGGCTGATTAGAAGGCCATTCTCACATATCAAGAAATTTAACACATAATACCATAATAGTCATGGTTTCCTTTGTAAACACGTGCGAAATTTGATATGAAAAGTCCGGTGTGTGGTTTAAATTTGTGGATTTTATTTGTTTTTTTTTTTTTCAGCGAAAAAATACACATTTGTGTACATATTTCATTTTTGAGCTAAATTCATTCATCAATGATAGTTATTTCTAGATAGGATATTGGATTTCAACATGTGAATGAATTGATTTGTAAATGAAATTTTTTTTCGTATTTGTTTGAAACATTCTTTTTATTTTCAAATGCGTCTAACATTTTCCAAAAGGAATTGAAATTTCTGGAATGCATTGTACATGGGTAAGAATTTGATTTTGATTATCGACATACACAGGAGCTAGTGGAAATGAAAAGAGAGGGAAAACGCTTTTACTTTTTACACATCAAACATCAATTGCATTGTCATTGCACAACGACCAAGCCCAACCAATTCATTCAATGCAACTGTCAATGTGCTATCGAAATGAGTAAAAACATGCAAAAGGAAATGCATTTACAACTGAAATGTCACCCAAAACTAACTGATCATTATAGGTTTTGATCCTTAGTTTTTTTTCTCGATATTCATTCACATCATTTTCGTGAAATGAAAACGTCTTGAATTTCACTTTCAATTAGATTGTTTATTCTTTGACATCGACTTCGTTATATCGGCCGTTTTTTTTAAACATATTTCGAGTGTGTTTGAGCCTAGTTTTGACGATGAAAGTCCACCCATAGGACAAAAGATCGTTGTATAAATAAAAATTTAAGTAAAATGAATGGAATTTGTTTTCTGGTGTTTTCCATTTTGGCGGCAAAGATTGCGGTTGAAACGTTCAGATCACCGTCAAAGAACAATGGCCACCGATAACGTTCAATAACGAAAATTGTTACTGCCTGTTTTTGATCCCGAAACACAAGAAAAAAAAAGAGAAATAGACTTCTGATGAAAACCACAAAATCACTACAATATGTCCATAATTTTGGAGTTATTGAAAGCGAAATTACGAAAATTAAACGGTAACAAGGCGAGCAGTTGATTGTGTATTGAATTGTGCTGAGATCGGCACACGGAATATTGGGCCCGTTTATATGATTTAACGTTTCGTAAAATTGTAATTTTATCATTTATTTCAAAATGTTCTACAAACCGGGCTCTTTGATGAGGGTAATGATAATTATAGATTGAAACTTCGACACTTTTATTCTCTCTTTTAACTAGTGGAGAGTTCAGCTATGGTCGTGCCAAGTCGAACGTAGACATTGACGAATGCCATAGAATACGAAGACGAAATCATTGGCGATGAGTTTTTGTATCGAGAACAACATCATTTTCGAATGGCTTGGCTACGAAATGCTGAATTTGAAATTTATTTGCTAGCATGTGCAACGAATAGTCCTTTTAACTCATTCCGAAATTGATTTAGCGTCGGCTAAACATTCGGCAATCGAATAAATCGAACAGCCGATGAATCAAAGGATAAATTACATAATGATGAATTATTGCGTTGGCCAAAAATAAAGAAAGAGAGAAAGAAAAGCAACAGATGCCAATGAATTATACTTGTATTAAGAAAAAAGGAAGAGAAAACGGAAAAAAAACAAAAGGTGCACAATAATTGGAAATCAAGCGAAAATTCGAAAGGCCGACAGGCACAACGCAACAATAGCAGGTCCATTTCATATTGAAAATTGTGTAGCCGCCGAAAAATTGAAAACCAATGGAATGAGTTAATGGTGTTTTGTAGCAAAGGCAATTCTACGAACTACTGTCCACAACGCTATCACTTCAAAATCAAACGTTTTTCATCGTGTTTTCATCAAAATCAACGATTGATTAATGAATGAGCCACCAAACAATGCAACCAATTCGAACGCGCTAAAATCATGTCTTCTTGGGACTGTTCAATACAGTAGCACTTCGTCCAATTTCCATTGTTGATGCACAACACAAAACGTGAATACAAATTTTAATTCAATTTCATGTCAAGATCATCAACGATTCGATCCATTGAATAAAAGAAGAACGACCAATCACATCCAACTGTGCTTAATCGCCACATTGTATTGAAGTTTCCTCTTTGACCAAAAAAAAAAACATATCGAAGAGAAAAGGAGCGTAATTCACGTGTTTTCTTTTGTGAAGGTAGCGACGTTGGTTTACTTCGCCTGGTACTTCGTTCCCACTCACATCGCATTTGCCCGCAAAAATGAAACATTATTCAACACAATTTTCCCAATAATCTATCACTTCAGAGCCGGTAAAAATCAAAATGGTCTAGCAGCGGGGTAGCAAACAATTTTCTATTCACGATTTCCATGTAATTTTCGACTCATCCTTTCTGTGAGCTGAGCTCCAGTTTCTTTCTTTTTTTTGATATTGCAAGGCGTCATTCGGTTTACATGAAAATCCATTACATCACGTTTCTTAAGTTCATTTTCAACCTTTTCACGTAGAAATCGACGCATAAAGATGGAATTGTTAACTCTTCGATAGTCATACATTAACAATTTCTATAATAGATTCATCCGTTTGATTGGTTCAGATGTGGTCGAAATGCGATTGCACAGAAGTATTGCAGTTTTGCAGGTTAATTTTGGTTTGAGTTGAGAATTAAAATCCGTCAAGCATCACAAAATCATAGCTTTTCACCATGGGTTTTCTATGCGCTTTCATTACATCAAGCATTGTGTTTGCACGGATCCAGTTTCAGTTTCCTTCACATTTATCTCTCTCTCCCTCTCTCTCTTTCCCTTGATGCATGAGTTTACTCGTAAATGTTTGAATGGATCTGTGTTGGACAAGCATCGATGAGCTCCTTTTCCCACAACACTCTTAAGTATCATTGAAATTCATTTGTCCGTTGTTGGTGTTTACTGTGATTACGACATTGCAATGCACGGCAATGGAATCAGCGGTGCGGCAACATTGTGATGCTACGAAGAGATGGATAAATACACAAAAAAAGTGAAAGGCTATTTTTGTTAGTTGCATCTTTTTTGCTGCTCGTCAATTCTGTTTTTTTTTCTTCGTTTTTGTTTTTCTTCACAAATACGTTTCACATTCTCACATCCTTTTCAGCGTCTAGAGTTTCTTCTCATCGGCATTGGTATTTTAGCGTCCTCATCTTGTCCGTCGGTTAATATTGATTGATATTTATGCGCAAATGAATGAGGCACACATGTTTCGAATCAATATTGAATAGACATCATCATCATCATCATCCTCATTTAACCATAATGCTCCTTAATATTGTGTGTTTTTGCGCGTTGTTACGTTGATGCTGTTGTGTAATGATTTCGCTTCGATGAATAAAAGTGAAAAGATTTTGTAGTTGTTCTGGTTATTCTTGTTGTTATTTCAGTTTTGCTTCAAAGTATTCCGAAGCGAAACATATTGCGCCGCTCGAAGCGATAATGCTGATTTATAATTTCAATGTAATACTTTTGGATGAGTTCAAGCTGAAAAGAATGTGATGACATTCAGGAACGTGATGACATTCTATCGTTGTCCACAGTTCCACGCCAAACTTTATTGGTAGCAATTACAAAATTTTAATTGAATGAAATTGAAGAAAAAGGAAAAAAGAAAATGGGAACTAAATTTGTTCGGAATCACGTTTGATTTGCAATCACTGTTTATGGAGTATCGGAGTGTTCAATCAGATTCGCACAGATTATCAATGTGTCGGAAAACTTCAGTCCGGACAAATAAATAAAATTCACTTGCGAAATTTTCAGCTATAGAAAACATAACAAAAGGAATTAAAGTGCAATTATTGATTGCTGTTTACCTGATCACAGCGCTTAACACAGATTCACACAGTGAGAATTGGAAACCCTTCTCTCCAACTCTTTTCACGACTTACTGATTCGATCATTTGACGCATTCATTTGTTACACTGCAACTCTACACTAATTCTGTACTTGTTTGACGCGCAGGTAAAAAAGTTGCATTTCGTTTTCTCTAGCAATGCAATGGATCAATTTAACCCGTACACAAAAGGATTGAATGCGTGTGTAAATCGGTGACACCCGAGCAAAAGAGATGAAAATAACAAATCAAAGCGGAGAAACACATGTTTCTATAGCCATATTATAGGCTCATTGTTCATTGTTGGAATGTTTCGATGTCACCATTGATACAATAATTTTCGGTCGACAAAACGTCATTATTAAATAACATTGTGTTAGGTGCGGCAAACTATTCGTCTTCTTCGTAAATATTTGGCTTTTGTACGTAATGTGTGTGTTTGTGTTTGTGTTTGTGTTTGTGTGTGCGTATTCATTTCTTTGGAATGGCACAGAGAAAAAGAGCGTACCGAAAAAAAATCAATCTAGTGAATTTACCTCTTTTTTCACTTGTTTTTCATCCCTTTTTACGTGTTTGCGTTCTGCAAATTGAAAATTGTGCGTTGTTCAATCCAAGGGTTCTGTGCCTTTGCGCACAAGAAATTCACGAACGAAGAAAATATGCTTTGTTCCCTTGAATTGTATCAATATTAAATAAAATCGAAACCTTTTTTCTCCTCTCTCTCTCTTTCCAAACGCTTCTTTTCCCGTACATTTTCGACATCGATGAGAAAATATATGGTGTGACTGTTTGCTGTGCGTATCATTTCATCGCTTTTAACAATACAGAATGGGTTACCTTTTTTCGATTTGATTGCATTGTATTTTGTCACATTCGATGCTAAAAACAACCTGTCATAGATTGGTGAAGTAAACGACAAATCATACGGGCGATTGTGATTCAACAAATCAGTGTGACTTTTAAAACACCACAAAGTTAACTGCTCGAATTGACTCGAGCACGTTAAGCAAAACAGTCAAATCATACCGAAAATGTTTATCTATTCTGGCAATAAAAATGTGTGTTCAAATGGTTCAAAAGAAGAAAAAAAATGCTCGCCGTTGAAAATGCTTGGAAATTTGGATCGTTTTTCATAAAAGAGGTTTTACGAGCACTTGGTGGGAAATATATGTGTATGTGACAGTTGCATATCGTTTACAGTGTATTTCTCTCGGCAATCCTTTTTAAATCATCTCATGTGCGCTCTCCGTTTCAACTGTTATTCTTCGAATGGTGTAACATGTGTGCACAAATTGCGTTTGGTTATGTGATTCACACCAGCATTCGATATGGAAAAGTTGTGATGGCAAAGCATTTGCCTTTTTCACACTTGCTCTTTTGGCCTGGATAAACAAACTGGCATGTTCTGGCATCGCATATTTATACTGTTTGTATGCGCTATTCATTTAACCGTTTCGAATACCGATTATGGGACACCCGAGATGATAGGTGGATGGCTAAAAGATAAAGATCATCCAACGAAGTAAATCATTGGTTGAAGCGTTAATTGATTTCCCGATGCTCGTTCAGTTGACGGCCGGGATTCTTTATCGATGAGGTCGAAATCGTTGTAGGGCTACTATCATATTACACATTTTCACATTCGGTTGATTCAACGAATTCGTTGCAAACCAAAATATGAGAGAAAACTGTTCGGCATTGAATGCACACACACACACACACACATAAATCACTTGTGACCCAAAATCAGTTCGTGCATATCCATAGCGGTCTTATGTAATGACCATGAGATAGTATTTTGAACCATCGAAACCATTGGGCTAACTATAAAACCAAGTGTCATTTGTTAAAGGGTAGCGCTAGATTTGTTTCATCACATGAAAGAAGCGAAATTTTTCATATTTCTCGTCAAACCAATCAGTGGCACATCTGTCCACAGTTACGCCTAATTTGTTGCTTCTGAGCATGCAAACGAATTTCTGTTTCTTCCAACCAAATGAGATTTTGTTGACATTTCTCCAAATAAAATTTGAAATTTTCTTTATAATTAAAGACTCCAAATTCCACATTCAGTGCTCGAGAAGCAACTACAAAACGTTCACACCTTGAAAGGATAACGGTTAAGTCGCGAAAAGGAAACGAAACCCGGAAATGAAGCAAACTACTCTAAGACCAGTCAAGCAATGCGTTAATTCTCTAGTGAATGAATGAAATATATATGAGGTGAGGAGCTGTATCGAGATCTAAAATCATCATTACCAGTGTTTTGTTGGTTTCAATTTAATTCGGCAGCATTTCCATGGAAACACTTTGCCCGTTTCATTTATATTATCAGCGCAAAGAAATTACAACAAAATATAGAAATCCATAGAATGCAGCTCGTGACTAATTCATTTTTGTTTTGGTTTTGTTTTTGTTTTCAGTTTCTTGTGCTCGTTTTTTTTTGTAGAATTTGGGCGTCGAATACGTGGCATATTTGAAAACGAAATGAAAAGGCAAGGCAGAGAAAAGTTAGCGAAAATGAAACTAGAGACCAGAAATCTAGAAACGAGCTCTGTAACACATCAAATGGTTTCGAAATAACAATAAACCAATTCATACCAAATAACCAAAGATGAGCGCTTGGGTTGTGGGAGAATAGATGCGTTGAATATTGATATTTGGTTTTTATTGTGCTAGCTGTGTCCAGGTAAAATTTGGAATTCTCCTTTTTCTACGTTTACTCCATTTCCTTTTGCCAAAATAGACAACAGATGGAGAAAAAAAAATAAAATAGAAGTCTTTTGCTTGTTCTCCGACCTTCAACTGCACATTTATTTGATTTCGTCAATTCAGAGCACACAAAGTAAATATCATTGCGTGAATAAACATCACTGGAAAAAAGCAAGTTCACAAGACTTGCTCTTTTTCTTGTTCTGGTGGATGAATGAATGAAAGAGAAATCGTTTGCCCTGAAGAGTCATTTTGACCAAATTATTGTAATCGGATCGTTTCTCAGTGCAAAATTGTGGGAATTACAATCGATCGATATCGAGAGTTACACATCGATTGCTCTTTGCCCGGGGTAGTTTTTCTAGTCGATCGATTTAAATCAGTTGGAGAAAAAGGATGTCTGCTCATTTCACCATCCATTGAAACTTGCCCAAAAAAAAATGACTAGCATAAATATTGCATACCAACTAAACATTTATCGGACTTGGTTACATTTCGGTTTCTTCTGCAAATATCGAATAACATTTTTGATCGTCGTTTTTTTTTCCTTTTGTTAAGATATAACTGCCGTATCAAAGTAGTTTGCTGAAATTGGTCTGCCAACTAATCAGATTTCCTCCGTTGAATCTGATAAAGAGATATTCTCGAAGTGAATGCCAACCCACAATGCCATCTTCTTCCCGAGCAGCTCGTGATCACATTTCAATTTCCATAAATTGAATTCTTGGCCATTGTAAACCAATTTAATTGCTCTATTCAACATTGAACTACCATTTCATTTGTATGGCTTTTGAATGTCAATAGCAGCGCTTTTAAAGTCTTTGCATCCGAACAAAGATGCAAAATGGTCGATTTTTGCAATTTCAAAGAAATTCAATTTCTTTCTTTTCATTCGATTCATCTCAATTTTCTCGAACAGCAACTGAAGGGATATTTTTTCAACCATCTTTTACAATCACTCCTTCGTCTCCGTTCCGGGAGGTTTTGGTCTTATTCTCGTTCGCATTCTACATCTCGTTAATTGTTTTCAAGCAAAATGAAGTTTAATTTACATTACAATTACAAATTCTGTGCATTTTCATTGGCTCACGCAAATAATTCCAACTCTACACCATGTCCATAAATGATTTGAATACAATTCGCATTCACATGTTGACTTTTGCACAAAATCACTCATATTGCTCACATTTGTCTAATTCACATTGCTGAGTGAAATAATAACAAAACGGGGGATTTTTTGTGAGAAATTGCATAAAAGTAACACAAAAAGAGAGGCGATGCGCAACGAAATGAAATGCATAATTTTATAGACGCTGTGCAAAAATTGGTTTCCGATTTCATATTTGCCACGATACAAATGTTGCGAAACAAAATGAATGCACAAATTCAAACCGAACGAAATAGCATGAGAAATGATGAATATCATTTGATGGGATTGACCAACCGTGCACATGACTGTTGAATGCTTTCGTGAATGCATACAGCCAATTAAGGGTGAAATGCAGTTGGCTGATGCACAAAAGCAAATTTTGCCAATGCTGGATTTGAATGTGTAAATCATGCATGCGAAGCAATGGGTCTATTTCGATGAATTGGTCGACTCCGATCGAGTTAGACCGTTGTTATTGTTACATTTGCAATTGGACTCATGCAGCCAAATCGATATAGAGGGTTGATTTGGTTGATTGTCGTTGCGCCGATTTCACTTTTATTTGAATAGATTTTGGCATAAAATCCATTTTTTTTTCGTATCGAACAATTTTCGTAGTAATGTAAAATCGTACGCCCTAACGAGTAAATTTGTATCAAGGTTGCTTGATTTGTATATATACACGTACATTGTACATGTATTATAGAATGGCATCTGTAGAATTGAAATCAATATCAATTGGGATATTTTCCACAAATAAAATATTTTTTCACAAAAATAAACATTTCTGTTGGTTGCAGTCGACAGATTATTGGCTGGCATTAAATCGTTCGAAACGATTCGATGACCCAATGACAGCTGTTGTCCCATGTTGCGTCATCTATTCACTGATGCAACGGACGCAATCGAAATTTAATTAATTCTAATTGGTAACGCAAAAAATCGAGCAATGAAATGACAATTTGGAAAATGTCTTAGAATAATTGAGCTCAAATTGAGTATCGAAATGTTCAATATCATTCTTGATTAACATTCAACGTTATTATGTTTTCTGTTGTATTTAATCTGATTCGATGACCGTTGGCATTTTATGTTTTGTTTAAAATTCATTTTCGAAACTGTGCCGACAAAACACAAGTTAAATTATTGTAACACTCAATCACCCACTCATCAAATTCAACAGAAGCAATCGAAAATGGCAGTGAACAACCATGAAGCATTTTGTAAACAATCAATTGAAAGTGATGAAGCAGTTCTGTTTCTCTTAATTATTGGCTTAATCGACATCTTCCTATTAATATAGTGAATCGTGGGCAAACATTTTGTTGAATTACACAAATTTACCAGATATCGTCGGCTGATGTAAAAAGAAAAGACATTTATTCTGGATCTTCATTAGAGAGTTAATTCAGTCACACTGTGACTTTACAGCCGCTGCTATGCTCACGTTTTGCATAAATTTTGTCTGGCGTTTCACACAAAATTCTCGTTATAACACATCACAAAAAGAAAATTTCTTTTTAGTAACAAATGATGTACCGATCCATTAATTATATCAACGGCATCCAAATATGCTCTTGAACTCATTGAATGTTGCCGCCTCAATCTTAAGACGACACGGTTTACTGGCATTGATTCAACAATTAACACATTTACATTTTAAATCCACTGAAGAATGCATACAAATTTGTAGTAAAAATGTGGACCCTTCTCGATAAATCCAGAATTCGCACGCATTTCTCGAACAATTTTACTGTTTTGGGGTGCATGAAAAGTGTCACAATCCAAAATCAAGTCTCGAAATCAAAAGGTATTTGACGTCTCACATCTTAACGACAAACACGCCGAACAAAAAAAAAACTGGCTTCTCATCGACAGTTCTTCCCGCATCTTAATGCATATTTGAATGTAGAGAGAGAGAGAGAGAGAGAGAGAGAGAGAGAGAGAGAGAGAGAGAGAGAGAGAGAGAGAGAGAAACCACCGCCCGAAATGACTGGGAAAATGGAAATAGCAAGCTTCGGCATGTTTTTCTGTTCTCAATTTAAATGTGAATGGACTTGAAAATAGAACAATGTGACGAATTTACGACAAAAATGACTCCGACAATAATCTCGATTGTTACGATCGACCATTAACACATACCAAATAAACACCTAGACACACATTGCCATCGACAATGAAACCGTGCCAGATTCTTTCAACAAACACCAAACAAAAACCGTTCTCACTTTTCCATCGCCCGTTTCATTGATTATGCACATTTATTTTGTCACATATTTCGGGATTTACACACGTTTTCACTTTTCAACATCGTTTTGTCCATAATTCAATGGATTTTATTGATGTTTCAGTTGAAATGTGCAACACTTTTGATCACTTCAGCCGATCATTATGATATGATCATTTGTTAAGCATCGTTCGAATCAGTCATTATGATGCGGTCTCCATTCATTTTTTTTTGTTTTCTCTGATTTTTCGGCATTTCAAAGATTCCATCGAATGCACCACATTCGATCGGAAATAAATCCAATGGATTCATTCATTGGCACGTTCTTCATTTTGCTGCTATCATTGTGTTGTTCAACATTTCGTCCTGGAATCACCAGCAAATGTATTCAGCATTGGACTGAACTTTTTTTTTGCTTCTGCTCTTGTTTCAGCTTCTATTTTTGAATCAAATTTGCTGAACTAATTACTCGCAATAACTAATCGTTTAAAATGACCTTGAATTTGCCAGTGATCGAATTTAAATTGTTTTCAGTTGATTGGTCTCTCTTGCAATTCCTAGAAAGTATCGATCGAAACAAGCATTCTCAATAATTAAGATCCCCACATCATTGTTTATAGCCTTTTTTCGGAGAATTAAACTGATATTTTGAAAGTTCATAATGCGACAATTCATTGAAAATTGTTTAAAATAAAAGGTTTCTGTGGTTTTAGAATTTGAACAAGTAAAGTTGCTGATAAATGGGCCGATTTTGAGTATAAAAAAAAGATTGAACGAGAGAGAAAAAAAACACACTGGAATTGGATATTTGATACTCTTTTTGGCTAAAAACCACAAGTAAAGCAGAAATGAATATCACTTTTGCATGTTTGAACCAATGAGGATTCAATTTCCTGACAAAGCAGTAAATATACGTAATAATACGTTCCACATCTCAATCGCAACGAACAATTGCACTGATGCTGGTTGCTGATATTGGAACCGTCTCTCATTTCGTTGCATTTGCACCAATGCGATGGCAAAAGCAACGAAAGAACAAAAACCACATGCAGCATTTCATTCTAACGCATTTGATTGGGTATTTTACAGTTTACATCATTTACACTCTACTTCTACATCATACAAAGTTTGGTGTTGTTTTTTTATTGTTGTTGTTGTTGTTGTTATTATTATGGTTTATGACGCACTATCGGCCCTTCTAGTGATGCATTTCGATCAGTTGAAAGTGAAAAGAAAACAATAATCAAAATGAAATGAAAAACGAACGTTAACTATATCGCACCATTTCCGGTTAGATGAAAAACGATCGCCGTTAAGATTCGGGTTCGTTTTTTTTTCTTTCACGGGATGCACGGATCTATGGTCCATGGTATTTTATTTGATACAACCGAGAGAGATGCAATGAGATTGAGTACGAGATTGAATTTGATGCTCGCGCAAACAGCCCATGCCGAAACCACAAATTTTCGTATTGCATTCGAGTTGAGTTTGTTGAGAGCCAGTGCACACGGGATAAGGATAATGCACACACAAACACATCCTTTTTGATCATTATCGATCTTTTCAGCCACTCTCACTCTCGCCTACCTACTGTTCCCTTTTTATTTTAACTTGCCTTTGTATTCGTTGCCACATAAAAATCACTTTTATAACATTTTCGATTCAATTCAAATGGTTTTCAACGGTTTCTTCAAACTGCTACAAAATTATCCATTTCAATTTATGCGTTCACAAGTAATCAACAACATTTCGGAATGGTGTGCCAATAAAATCGATTCAGATTTACTTTCATTCGTACTTTCGGCAGCGAGCATTATGTAACAGAACGATTTTCGCATGTGCTTGAAACTGTCGAAATGATTTCATGAGATGTTAAGAGTACGCCCATCGTAATCGACAACAATCACTTTTGTTGAGCGTGCAAAGAAACCATTGTACATTTCTTTACGTTTAAATCAGCAAGAAGGACAAAACTGACAAAATAATCGACTGAGGTAAAGTTTTGAATACAGAGATTGGCTTTGTGACCGGAACTGAAATCCCACGAATTTGATCGCACAGTTTCAGATTGCAATCTGATTATCCAGTGAATTATTACATGCATTTAAGAGCATTGTTCTTAAGAATATGCATTTTGTTTTGGTCGCAGCCAAATGTTTCGATATGTCAATGAATTATTCAATAGTATTTAAAATTGCAAAACCATAACGCGATTAAAGAAATTATAAAATATAGACCTGAATGTAGGCTTTGTTAAGGGTGTTCGTTTAATGTTGGAATTTGGATTAGTCAATTCATAAACGTAAAAAAAACGTTTAACGAAACCAAACCAAGGGAGACAAACATACGCACGAACGTAATTTGATTCATTAAAAACGATTTGAAAATTGCAAAATGCACGCAATCATCAAAAAACGGCCGGTTATTTTTTGGACAGGCGATCAGCAAATAAAAGGAAACCGCTGCTACGTATTTCGAGCCAGCGAATAATTATTCTATTAACGACAACGGTATTTTCAATTACTGTTACCCGCACATCATTATTTATATGCTTAACAACATCGCTACTTAACAAATAAATACGAGACATTTTGTGATGTTCGCCGGTTTCATGCGAGATGAATACGCCCTGGCAAAATGGTAGCTTTGCATCAGTCACGCTTTATCGTTGGCTAACAAGGCATCCATCCAGCCAGCCAGCCAGCCAGCCAGTCAGTCAGTCAAATCAGCCGGTCGGTCGGTTCATCTCGATCTTAATAAATAATTAACTCTTCTTAGCGATTTTTCTTTCGTGAGCGGTTTGTGTATGAAACAATTACTCGATTAGACATCACGGTCATAAATTAACCAGTTAACTAGGCATTTAAAATAATTTCAAGTTAAACAATGCGAGAATATCAATCGTGTTGGTTTGCGGTTGCTGTGCAATGTATTGTCGTGTAAAATGGTCATTTTTTTGAATCCGTATCGAATTGCTGGGCATTGTTGTATCAGTTGAGTTGATCAAAATCGTTCGCTTGGCTGTGTCAGAAAATGACTGGATCACGGAACAGAGAACAGAGAACAAACCAAAACAAATAACGACGCAATCGTTCATTCGCTCATTCCGTCGATCTCTGTTGCTCGCATTGGAAACATACACACTTCAAGTCAGTTTCTATTCAATTTACATTTATTAAAAGTACACGACATAAATAAATGAATGCTTCGAATTGATTAAAGTGGCAAACGCAATACACAAGTACGGCATTGCATAATCGGCATCGGGACTATTCGATTCGACACAACAACGAAACAATGGCCATCCATTAACAGATGATTTGTGCGATGGCATCGTCTGGCACTAAAGTGTGATATTGTTGTGATCAATGAGTACCAAAAAATTATGATGGCGTTTCGATTTGTCGGAACTGGACTGGGGAGGACACATCAAATGGTTAATCATCCATAGAAACTGAAGAAAGTAACGGCTTGTTTCGCTGTATGCATAAGGGACCATTGAACAACGCAGCGCATTTGTTTTTTTCCTTTCAATTTTTATTTGTTTGTGCATTTATTTTATTGGTCGTCATGAGCAAAACACAAACTTCGTGCACATAAACCAATCGTTGAACGTTTGTTCGGTGACATTTTGAACATGAAAACATTGCCTCAACAATTTTTCAAGTGGTTGTTTAATACGATGGATATCAATTGAATGCATTTGGACATTTGATGTGGCATGTGATATGGGATCTCTTTTTATAAATTGTATTCAATTAGCAACCACATTGTTGTGGTTAATTAAAGCGCTTGAGTATATTTAAAGCGATATGATTTGAAGTCAAATGAAGGATGCAGCAAGGATGAAGTATCATTAAATACCTCGCATGCCATCTTCGAAGATTCTCAAGTGCCCCATTGAGGCACATGCATTACTTTAACAATGTTTGAAAAGATTTGTTCAAATGCTTGAAAAAACAAACATTAATTACATTTGAATTGATATTTTGTCGCAAAATCTGCAACATTTAGATGATGAAATGGCAAAATCCAGTTTTGGAATTGGCAAACTATCAAGCCGTTACTAATCATGTATAAATCCATGGCAAAAGTAAATGACATTATTTGAATTTTGCAGAAACTCAAGTTGAACATGAAGCAACAACGCAATTGTTCTCAGTCGCATCAGTTGAATAACATCGTTTCCATTAATTTGCCTTAGAAAAATCACAATGATTTACATTAAGACATTTTTCCAACAATTTTTATGTATCAAAAATAGCAAATGGAATGAGAGAATGCATTCATTCATAGATCAATGGGGGCACAAAGGCTGAGTGAACGACCACCCGAAATCAAAACAAAAGCAATGCACATTCATGCTCCTGCAAATGTTCCTCCGCTCTTCAGCATCTCTCTTCTCTTTCTCAATGCAATGCGATGTGTTGTGTTGTGTTTCTTTTTTTTTGCAATTGTCATGAATGAAAAATATAATATAATATAATTGATCTGGTAATTCGCTTCGCGCTGCCATCCATCTTCGTTATTTTGTCCATTTCTTTGAGCACTTTTTTGTGTCAAGATCAATACTTGACACACGGACACACAAAAAAAACACACATTGATAACAAACAAAAAAAAAACACAAAGGCTTGAAATGGGCTTGTAAAATATTGAAAGACAACTGCACGCTGCAATGTTAAAAAGAAAGAGGTGAATGGAGTTATTGCTTTGACTTGATTTTCTTTTATGGCGGATCCCATCAATATGCAATTATACATAGTTAACGAAGTGTTCAGCCTTTCTGTTTGCCTTTCAACATTTCTATATTCGATGAACGTAAAAGAAATTGCAAACTTTTTCGACAGCATGAATCGATTTTTGTGTTCTATGAATGAATGCACCATGGCGACTAAATGGCTAGCTGGACAATACTATTTTGCCAATTTCTTTCTCTTTTTTTTTGCATGAAACCATTCTATTAATGTTGATAGTCGATCGCGTTACAACATAATCTATCAATTTTCATCATTTTTGAGGTTCATTGTGTCTTTCTTTCGATTTGTGTGAAATAGAATTTTAGCTGATTGAGTTGATGTTCCAGTTGTGAATGAATAGTTCATTTCAACTCGTTTACAGTGGGACTTTCATAGATATTTTCATTCTATACTAAAAAATAGAAGAAAAAGAAGTTAAAATGTGACACTTTGGAATGTAAAAAAAGAGAATCTAATGCTTCATCACAGACTGTGATGTGTCATTTTATTTTATTTATCAAACATTCATTCGTTCTCACCCGCTATGCATTCGAAGCATCGTCAATTCATTCGTCTCTAAAAATGCATCATTCAAAATGTTCGATTGCTTTGTTTGCAAGTTAACATTTCGTGATTTTCTTTGATTTAACTGTAGACGATTCGGCAACACTAAACAATAAACCACCACCATTTGTTGCACTGTAGAAGCGTTTCGTTCTGTGCAAATGTCATTTTAATAAGTCGCAATTTTGTGTCTTTTGTGTTTGGCCTTCGATTGAAAGGAGAACGAATGCATTGAATTCTATCTGTGTCTTTGAATGATTCAATTTAAGTGGCATAGAAATATGCATCGAATTCAATTATCGAATGATTCAAAGCCAATCGTTGTGTGTATTGAACAGCAACAGTTTCATCATATTCATGCAAACATCGGATTGACACTCAGTGATGAGCTGCATTATGACCGAACAAGCATTTATGCCCCGGTTTTTCTCAGCCATCATTCTAATGTTTCAGTAAATGATTAACAGTCGATATGGATGATAATGGATGTTTGAACGAGGGTATATTTATTATTTTATATATTCATGAGGCCGACAAAACACAAACCAAATACACAGTTCATGCTCATATGATCTATGAAAATTTCTTTCAACAAACCATATTTATTCAGCTCGACTATTTACTTGTTTTTTTCTGCTTACTCTTTTTGTTTGTTGCATTGTCTCAATTTCCTCAATTTATTGATTTCTGCTTTTGTACCTCAAAATGAATATTTTCGGCCGCCCTTTTGTTTTGCGCTGTGTATGATTTCAAGCATATAACTTGTATCTCATCGGAAACATTCAGATGATGAACGGAATAGAACCGCGCACGAGAGCACCACGGATAACGGAACCAACTGACGAATCCAGAGTAGAGACAAGGAAATGCGAACGAAAGAAAGAAAAGAAAATGGCATTCCAAATGAGAAACGAAGAAGAAAAAAAAAATCAACAACATCATCATTCGTGTATATATTCAGAGATATAGAGAACAAACAACTAATCCATCATTTGATTGATTTGGCTAAAGCCGAAAAAATATTCTCGCACATTGTATGTCAGCAGATACGAGATACAGCATTCGCTATTCAAACAAACTCATCCTTCGGAAAGTGCCCGAATGCCACTGTGCACTCCACGCTGCTTGTATTCACTGTCAAATATCTCTGGATATGGGATTTGGGTTACGTTGTAAACACGTTCATTTCAATCGGATTGAATCTCGCTGACAAACAAATATGCAGACATTCGAGTAGAATAAACAAAACAAAAACAAAAATTGTGTGGAGAAAATGATGGAAAGGTTTTATTCATTTATTTTTTTAATCGACCATCTGATTTATAAATCTGGCTGCTGCTGACCTGATCGACTCACTATGCATGGTACACTCAAACTATTCACACTCAAAATGAATTGTGTCAAGGTTCATAACTTTCGCCGTATGTTTTATGTTCGAAACGAAGTTCGGATTTTCTTTTATCAACTCGATGAAAAATGACTTTTGATTCTTGCGCTGTTGCGAAGTAGAAAGTTAACAAATCGCTATTATTGCATATAAAAATACCGATTCGGAATGACAGAATGGAAATGGAAATGGCAACTATAATAATTTAAAATTATTTGACATATGTCACATCGCATCCTTTTGCTCGATCATCTCGCAACGAACTTCTCACTTCCAAAAAAAAGAAGGAGCAGCGAATTGCAATAACCCAAAACTATTAATAAAAATTGTGACAGTTTGGACAACAAACAATTCAATGGGATCGTTTATTTAACTCTATCTGTGTATTTTTTGTTTGCTTGTAATGTACCGTATTAAAGACAAATGACTTGTCATTCTTTTCAGACGCTCAAATCGATGTGAAAATCGTTTTACCATCCCACATTTTACCTGATTGAATCGCATTCAATGCACGCTATAAGTGCCGAATATTTTGATATTTATCGGCTCTGCTAAGTGTTTGAAATGTGGTTCTTTTAAAAAACCGAATTAGACGTAATATTATAGTTCCAAATCCAGCAACAATAAAAATAAATCGAAATCATCACTCAAATCAAACGAATTTTTATTTCAAAACGAACTATTTGGAATTACTTTGTTAAACACGTTTATTTATCACCATTTAGGTAATATTTTGAATCGGATGAAAGGCTAACGGATCAATCTTTTCATGGTGACAAAAAATCATTTGAACCACACACAAAAACACAGCCGTAAATCTATGAATTTGTAAAATTGACCAACATTTGTTAATTATTTTTGAAAGATAAAAGTCAAAATCAGTGAACATGAAATTAGAAATACGCGTTCTTCATGAAGAATACTACAGCATAAAACTAGATAAGCTACTCATTATGGCCAATTAAAAGAGTACATCCCCACGAATTCATTAAATCAAAATGACGGAATGTGTTAAGAGAACTGAAAGAGCGATCCGATTGATTGAAACGTGTATGAGAAAAAAAAACTGAACAGATTACGAGCGTATTGTTAAGTATGAGTGGCCAAATGAAATGGTCGTAAAATCGATTGCTATTAAAATCCATGTAAAACACGCGCTTCAGTATCGAATAAAAGCAGTAGCGTGAACACCAACGCCGACAGCAACAGCAACAGCAACAGAACCAAAACAAATACACACATTCATCCCATCCACCAATTCCGTTTGGATGTAAATGACAGAGGCATCAGCGTAACGTTTATACGTGCGTTTAACCCTTTATGCTCCGCCTATTCAACTTGGATTCTACTTACTCACATCGTCAAAAATTCATTGGTCCTCTCATTAAGATTGATGTGCCGAATGTGCCTCGGGTTCACAAGTTGCGTGTGCAATGTGTGCGCTCGTGTGCGCTCGTGTGCTGTGCCGTGTTTTCGTTTGCGTTGTTGTTTCTGCTGCTCATTTGCTGGTGCGTTGAACACTTTATCCCATTTGGATTCAACTCTTCAACTCAATATGTACACTTTGTGCAGTGTGTGTATGTGATATCCATATGACAAACAGGCAGCGCTCCGTATGTGACCGTCTGTAGTAATAAATGATTGAACGGCATTCATTCACTCGTTTACTCTCTCTCTCTCTCTCTCTCTCTCGCTCTTTATCTCCCTTCACACAAATACACACATATGCGATGTGCCACCTATAAGAATCTCTCGTTCGTGTTATATACAAGTCAGTGAACTGCTTTGGCAGGCCAAATCCACAATCCACATACATGCATTGAGTACATAAACAATGCGATTTACCTTTTCCTCTTAAGTGTTGAGCTCTTTCACTCTCTCGCTCTCTCTCTCTCTCTTTTCGCACGTGTGGTAAGATTTCACTTCTTCCTGCGTCAATGTACGCTTTATTTTTATTTGTTGGATAAATCGCAAGCTTGCGTGACTCTCTGTTTACGTATTGGTAAATAGAACCACAGCGAAAGGGGTAACGCATGCGGTCGTTATAGATTCGACTCTTGCATTACAAGCGCATGGGAGATGAGCACATGTGAACCTGCCGTTTAGCACTGTAGCAATCGTTAGAAAAATGGATGAGATGAATGTATTATACACTTGTACAAGTGTGTAGTGCACGCGAGCAAATAACCACGAAATGAGCTCACACACTTGATAACCTTCATTTTGGAAATGTTTCGAGATTTTGAGTGCTGAAAGTTCCAACACACATTTATTCTACACGAAAGTCCTTCCGTAAATGAAAAAGAAAACCAATGTTAAACTCTTTTTTTTATTCGCTTAACAAAATCCTTCAAGGATCCCTAAACGAAAGAGTTTGCCATATTTCAATTCAAATGCTCTTCGGAAAAGTGTTAATCAATGGAAGAGGACGTGAGCTCATAATATTCGATAGCATTTTTGTGTGTGTTTTGGCTTGACCAGCATACTTAAGTGAATCTGGTTGCCGGAGCTTTACTTTTTCTCATGATTTCTGGGCGCTTCTAATGCACACTTGATGCTATTCAAAAACCATCTTTATGGTGATATGCTACACGTGTTGAAATTATACCGAAGAGAACAATCACTTTAGTGTTACAATCAAATTAAAATTCCGTGCATGATACAAATATTAATCGTGCGCTGGTATAACCACCATTCGATTGTAATCCGATGGAACGTCATCATATTCTATGTATTGATGAAGTATGCGGTGGACAAAAGGTGGACACAAATCGATTCTCATTTCGTATTTGCGCTACATAAGAAAGTGGATTGGTTTGCGTTTTGTTCAGCAGAGTAAAGAATGAATCGAATCTGTTGGGTATTTAAACACCACAAAACGGTAGCGCTTTAACAAAATAAAAGGTTAAACGAATGGGTAAAGTGTGCGTTGGCTTGATTCGATTACGTATACACTTCCCCAGAGAATATTCGCAATGGCATCGAGTTGAGAAATAAATTGGAACGAAAGAAAATGTGTAAGACGTGGCGATATCTTGGCTCGAGAAAAAAACCCTTTTTATTATGTGTATTTTATGACTTTGACAGTGTGTGTGCGGTCGATAAAATCGGTTTCGGTGTACGAACATCGAACATATGTGAACGTTAATGCCAGTTCGTGGCCAAACAGGCGAGAATGGCAGAGAGAACGAACGAACAAGCGAAAGAGACTATAACAATTTGCACCGGCACTAACTCATTACTGTTATTCGCACACTGTCGATCGATGTCGATGTTGTAAAACATCATTCGTGCAGCGCGCCTTCGTCCTTAACGCTAGTCCCACCGCACGCTATTTCTCTCTTTCGATCTCTGTCTGTCTCATTCCCATCGACCACTTCGTGCATCATCTTCCGTTTCAGTTCCTTACATTTTTATTCACTATCATCGCTTGCTTTTGCTTCAGGATTCGCACACACAATGTCCATTAATCTTGAGTGGATGGATTTATATTTATGTGCATTGGGTGATGGTTTTATGGCCAAACAGCAAACAGTCGTACAATTGTTGACACATGTGTGTGTCTGTGTGAGTGTGTGTGTTTGTGTGTTTGTGTGTATTTTCAGCCGTTTTTCGGTGCGTTTGAAATCGATACGCGTCAGTTGACAATCCGTTCCGTATTCGTGACATGCATAGAATGGATTCGCTTTTACTTTCATTTCAGTGCGGCAGAAAGGGTTATTTCACTCCTACTGTTCACCAACACACGCACTCACTTATGTATTCAATGTATTTGCACTGTGCACACATGTTCCGTTATATACTGTTATATTATATTTTTATATTTTTATATTTACCCTTTTTCTCTGCGCACATATACGTGGTTTGGCTAATTTTGTGTATTCGTTTTATATTTCGATTTCGGATTGGAATTTAACATTTGGGAGCGCAAAGACTCTTTTCACAGAGATGCGCCGAGCAAATGGATTTTGAACATTGAAAATGTTTGAGGAAAGAGTTTTTGTTTTGGTATGGATGGCATGGACCATTGACCGAACGAACGTTGATACATTTATAGATAGCATGTTTCGATATTTTCTGTGCTCTTTATTTTTACTTTCTTCATCACATCGTAAACTTATCTTGTGTACTTTTTTACCCATTTTTATTTCGGTCCAATACATGAAAAGTGAAAGTTTTCGAAAGTTTTTTTTTGTATATCAGTATGCGTGGCTGTTATTGTGTCAAACAGCCTGTCAAATAGAAGGGAGAGATATACAATGATATCAAATCGATGCTCAACAAATTCGATTGTACGATTGAATTGATTTTTCGATGTTACGGTCTCTACCGATAGCGTACGACTAGAACTCTATCTGGCTACAGTTCGAAACGTATATACATACATATATGTTATATAGATTCTTGGGGGGAGAAACGAGATTTTGATGAAATAAAAATGGCGCATTTATTTGTTATTTTTATTATCCCTTTGATTTGACGTATTTCTGTGTATGTACCGTAAATTCTGCACATCGAATGTTTGCGTATGAAACATGTTGTAACACGAAGCGAAAAACAATGGTGAACCGTACCCACCGATAGAAAATGAAATGTTATCGATGCAATAAAAATGTACCCATAGTTCACCGTTTTGGTCTTTCGTGTACGATTTCATAGAAAAATGCACTGTAATTGAGCTGAAGCTGAACGAAAAATAACGTCGAGAAAAGTTGTATCTTATATATAAGATTAAAAATATATTTTACCATGACAACAACGAGTCGAGTTGAAGAGCGTGGACATATTCTCGGTGATTTGTTGTGAGTATTTTAATTGAAAACACGTTTTTTGCTCTTTCGCTC
Source organism: Aphidoletes aphidimyza (assembly GCA_030463065.1). NCBI lineage: Eukaryota > Metazoa > Arthropoda > Insecta > Diptera > Cecidomyiidae > Aphidoletes > Aphidoletes aphidimyza. The sequence goes on along the minus strand of CM059997.1, from coordinate 15,082,343 downwards.
TCGATTTCTCGAGATTTTCCCCATTTTGACGATGGAACTTAACTACATCCGCCAGTTGACTGATTCTCTAAATTTTACTTTGAGTTCAAATTTTAAATTTGGTCACGAAATTGTTCATATTCAAACTTGGAATATCGATAATGTTATTGATATAATGAGACACTTTGAAATATCGATTTCCATATATTTATATATGTATAATCTCCAGAGCTCTTTGCAGTAGATTTCATGAAGTTTAGACACAATAAGAATATTAACAATGTAGGAAAAATATTAGCAATACAAGAAGTACCCATATTATGCTCTCTGTGTATTTCTTATGGGAGATTTGTGCATATGATATTAAAGCATTAACAACCAAAATAGCAATATTAGGAAATAATAGAATATTTAAAGAAAAAAATAGCAATATTAAAACAAATGTAGCGCTATTGAATGCCTGTGTCCAACCCCATGGTAGATTTTCACCTTGAATTGATCTGATAGACTCCACTTGCAAGAAACTGCATTTTATTGGAAATTCAGTTGTATTTCAGTCGAAAATCAACAGAAATAAAAAAAAAAAACGAAAAAATGCTTCACTCATTCTGTTCATTTTTATTATTTGATATTCTGTTAGTTCGCATCGTTACAGTGAAAAGAAGCCTTTGAAAATAAAATGGAACTGCTGACTTGAAAATAATATCCTTAAAAAGACGAATTTGAAGCCTCACCTTGTTTGTGTGCAACATTCACCGCACAGAGCTGCTCGAATTGATCAAATGCAATGACTAATTAGAGGCACACGGGTCACATTCTACAGACTTCATAAAAACAAATATATATCTCTTGAACTGAATATCGTTGAAAGATGCTGTTTGCTATTAAAATGGGCTATTTTTTCTTTCGACCGATAATCATTTCCAACACAGAAACAGTTTATGGTTTCGGTAATTCCACACGAAATCACCAAGGTAAACTATCGTTTGAGAAAAGTAGCCAAGGGGACCAACAAAAATAAAACAACATCTCACAGTTAAAAATGATAGAATCCACCTCAAAACATGTGCTGATTTTATGTGGAATCATCAGTTTTGACTACACAGCAGCAAGACAGAAACACGTTAACAACATAAGTAACGTGTATGTGCGCTTCCAATGACATTAATTTCGGTATTTATTTTCATTAAATGTTTGGAAAAAATTATGAACGAACCGCCCTTACGGCGTTGGCGTTTTCGAACTTTAAACATCGTTTGCTCTCTCAGTTAAATTCAGATAAATCAAAAATTACACCGAAAAAAATCCAATATGCGCCACGACGTTTGTCAGTCAAATTTGCTTTTTAATCACATTTGATTGGTGCCGAATTCCAAAACGAAATCCAAATAGGGTTTCCTTTAAGGACAAACTTCTACACGAGCCCATAAAAAAAAATTAATGGAAAATAAAACCAAAGCCACAAAAAAACGAGAACCAAAAAACCACAGCAACACACAATTCCATGCCAAGTTCAAATTCGTTGGTCTGTCTTTCAACGCAAAACAAATATCGATCATTTTAAACAAATGCACGCGATTGAAATTTCGTTTGTAACTGACTCTCGCATGAGGCGCAAAACACTGGTTGTGTACAGCCGTTACTTGAGGCTTAACTGAAATTCATTTATTGAAATTACAGCGTTCCATTTTTTACGCAGTTTTTTTTTGTCATTGAAATATTCCCGAAAAAAATCGAAAACAGGGAACTTTTTTGTGTAAATATTGTTGTGACTAAAACGTGTATTTCCATCTTTTTTTTGTCATTTCGTTTACAAGTAGCTCATTTTGGAGCACATACAATATCCTAACGAATGACAACCAACCATCGGTATGGTGACGTGTTTTTGTTCGCCACCGAACGATTCATTGAACGATTTATTTTCGATTTGTCGTTACCAAATGCAATATGCAATCGATGTGTTCGGCGATGTCACCGCTGCCGGCACCCAGCATTGAAACATCGAGGAAAAGGTCAGCGACAGAGGTGAAACACATGCACATGAAAATTGTTGCCGCGTGTGCAACAGCATTCATGTCATTCTGATCAAAACTGTTACACTTTTTTTTTCGGATGAATTTTTGTGACTCGTTTTTTAAGCGGTGAAAAAAAAATTGTGAACGTAAAATTTTATAGTTCACTACTCGGTGCATTCATCTGTCTGGAAGTGCTGAGCAACCGAAATACTATCGGCGCAATTAGAGCCATCGTAAGTCTATTTGATGCATTAACCCTCGAATCTCTCAATGATGCAATCGCCTGCACTCAAAATGGTCTCGTTTCGTTTTGGTTTTTTTTCTTGTTAATTTCCGCACGCACCAAATTAAATGGTAAAATAAAACAGATTTTCTTTCTCTCCAGTATTTATGTGCCATACAAAACGACAATGGAAAAAATGTGGCAGTCAACGGAAAGTGAAATTAAAATAGTCGAAAAAAGTGTACAGAGATCGTATACGCATGCACACATGCTGCGCACTAAACACGTACCATAGCATAAATTTCACAAATTTGGAAATTTACGCCAGTGATTTCCTCTCGTTGCCCAACTATTTTGTCGGGTTTTTCGGTGCATTTTGATCTCTCTCTATTTATTTCTGTCTTTCATTGCGTGTTTCACGTACTCATTCACTTCAATCCCCTAATCAAACAAACATCAGTTTTTTTAAACGAGAAAAAAAAACGCCACACAACACACAAGAGACGTACTTTTGTCGAATTTTTTATTTCAAATAAAAAAAATCGTAACATTGGTTTAAATTTGTGAATCGTTTTTGGTTTCATCGCCATAAATCAATAATCGGCTACATGAAATTTGATGCATGACCAATCGAGTTGCACTTTTCAGCCTTTATTCTCTCTGTCCGAAACATACCGTTTTGATTTCAAAGGGGGATTTCAAGTTTCCGAAGATTTTAAATTTGAATTGCACTTTCATTCCGTATTTAGATTTTATTTCTATTATAAAAAGTTAGAACCATAAATCGACCAAAAACAGGACATTTAATTTCAATTTGAAAGAGTCAAAACAAAAGTTCGATATGGATGAAAACATTCTTGGCAAATAAATTCTTCTGGGCAAACATCGTGCTGGCGCATAGCAAAAGAAATAGAGAAAATTCATTGAGATCTAAAATCTTTTGCAAAATAAAAAAACCGATGGAATCACATCATTTGATGAATACAATGATGAAGATTGTTTCATCTAGTGTACAAGTGGTGTTTGGCCAACGGCGATGAATTTTGTGTACTTTGGAGGAAACTTTTTTTTCTTTCTTTCGGCTCGGCCCTAAATTGTTTCCATTTTTTGTTTGTTTTTCGAGAAATTCGCACCACGAAATTAGGACTCCCAACAAAAAAAAGTTGTTTTTCTCTTGTATATATCTGGTGCAGTCGTCTGATCGGCAGAAGATAAGCGATGAAGTGGAGAGTATAGAGGATGGAAACGCACAAGTCCAAAGGTGCATGTCGTTGGCCCTCCCGGTCGCGAATTTGAAAATTAAATAGCGTACAAATTATTGTTCGGATGAATTTTTTGTGTTTTATAGATCAATAGCAAAATTTTTAATCGCAAGGTTGCCGACAATAAATTCTTCCGAACATTTCTGAAAAACGGGAACTTTGTGGATATATATGTTCATGAACCAAAGTGGTGAAGCGACCATACAAACGCGTTAGGGCACGTAGTGGGCTACGTTATGTGATTTGCATAGCGTAGCTAGGGCGCGTAGTCTCGTCGTTTCACCACTTTGTCATGAACTTATATAAGTTTCGAGTAGTGTTTGACTAAACTCTAGTTTGGTTCTATCATCATCGTTTCAGTAATAACAAATAGGAGCCACGCCAGAAATGGGGGGGCAGTGATATGCACTCCAAGTGCAATGGCATAACCATTAGTGACGTAGTTTGTGCCGAACACCATAACTGCTAGAGGATTTGAAAAAAGAGAAAAAACACTGGAGCTGGGCTATTTTAAGCATGTAATTAAGAAAATAATTCATAATTTGGCCCATTCGAATGATCTAAAAAAAAAGATTTAAAATCTTATCAAAAAAGATATTGTTCAAGTACTTTGGCATAAAACGAAACATGGGCGATATGAAGGATGGGCAAGAGAAGAGAGGAAAAGATTCGCGTCAACGAATCACCATCGCTGATTCAGAATTGCGATAGCGCGTGTTGGTGTTGGTTGTCGGTTTCGATGGCCATGCGATGGCTTAAATTACGAAATTTGCTTTGAAAAGTGCGTGTATTCGTAATTTGAATGCTGGCACGGTAATTTGGAGCGCGGGAGAAGGACAAAAATAGAAAGCGAGCACATAGTTCATATTTTATCCTCAAGCATTTTTTTTATGTGCTGCTACCATTGCTACAGCCACTGATGCTGATGCTTCTATCGTTCGCCGGTTACACGATCCTGTATCCTACAATATCTTTCTTCCTTAGCGTCAATTGTTCTATTCACAGTTTTTCGTTTTGATGCCCCGTGCGCGCGCTATTTCTCTTCACTTCGTCTCTTTCTCTCTTTTTTCTGTCTCATTTTTTTTACTTACTGCTTTTGTCTTCGCGATGAATATACATCACCTTAAATAGCCATTATATAATCCTCTATAATTACATTACCCATAGAGGGAGAGAGCCAAAATGCTTGGCCTAAAAACGAGGATAAAAATACCAAAAACAAGCATCAACTCGACGTAAAGCCACAGAAACAAAGGAACAAAAAATGAGGAACGAGAGCAACAGAAAAAAGAGCACATTAAACCGAATCAACAAAAGGTGTATTATATAATATTTTTTTTCTTTTCGTTCCTTTTCCATTTTACTCGCCATTTGAGATGAATGCGCTAAACGACTCTCCGAATCCGGGAAAAAAAACACAGCCAAAAGCATTGCATAAAAGTGATATGTTTGTGATATACAAATAAGCATTCGATAGCAACACGCATTACTGTATTTAGCCACTTCAAGGGCATATATTTTTCGTGTTAGATTCCAGAGCAACGAGAACGAGAAAATAAAGACCACACCGAATCCGCTGTTTTTGTTGCCCTGGCCAGAACCAAAAGAGAAAAAATCAACAACACTCAGTACACAGCGATGGCAGCAGCAACCACGGCGAAATGGTGAAAAATTCTAATTATTATTGCATCACAAACACGCGCGCACCTTTCATTTCCATCTTCTATTTGGATTGGGTCAATCTCGTTTCGTATAGCTGTATACGGCTTTATTTTATTTCGTTGAGGTTCTAACTGTTGTTTTCATATAATTTATCGAATGGAAAAAAAATCTGTTGCTTTGTGCACTCACTCTCCACTGTTTTAGCTTATCTCCCGAATTGGGCGCGTTATATGATGTTTTGTTAGTCCCATTTAAAAAAGGATCTGCATCACTTGAAATGCCCAGCTCATTTTTGTTGTTTTGAAATTAATATTTTTTTTTGCTCAGTAATTTTGATTGTGTGCCTTTCAGAAATGAAGCAAGGACGGCGTAACTAAGATAGACAACCAGTTTTGTTTTTCTCTTCAATGAGGATTCGCCTTTTTTTCATTACTCATCTTTACACTAAACCCAAAAGCAAAACGCTCACGAAGCAGATTGTTGAAATCTTGTGCACCACCAAATTTCAACTGATGGAATACAAGTGGTGCCATTCGTTGAATATTATTAAATTTTAGGCATCATAAAACGAAAATAACAACTCAATACACATCTCTATTTTTATCTATGTGGCATGAGCAATGGCAATTCGATTTGCATGTCATTGTTTAGTCAAATGGAATATGAATCAGCCTACTTGGTAAGTCATTGTTCGGATACATTTTAACAGAATCTTTGATTTTATCCCACGTTAAGGTGATTATTTACAGTTAAGAGAGCTCAGTATCAGCATCAGCGGTAGAGGACGTGATAATGCTAAGAATTTCGCCCATTGTAAAAAAAGTCAACAAATAGTCGCCCGTGAAATTCCCACCGAAAAAATATACAAATTTAAGTGCAATACAAGACAACGTATCGCATCATATATTTGCGCAGCTAATGATTTTAATCACCTTTACGCTTCATATATTTCTTGTTCTTTCAATCTTTGTAGTTCCATTTGTTTTTATTGGACAATTAATTAAGTTGCCTTCTGCAGCTCGAAATAGCTACAGAAAATTGCAAAGCAATTCAATTAAAAGTTATCTGCACTCAGCCATTTTCAAGGCTGAACCATTAAAAAGAAATTCATCGATTCCGTCAACAGTTAAAACGAATTGTTGAGTATTTAAGATTATTTGAGTCACCTTGAATAAAAACAACATATTTTGATATTATTTTTTTTATGTTAATGAATTGAGTTATTTTTATATGTTCTATCAATAAATCAAGGTTTATTCATTCATACTAATCTAATTATTTTTGGAAATTGAAACAAAAAACAACATTAAGCATTTTGGGCAAATCATTCCCATATCTGATTATCAACATATTTCTGGATCCATAAGACGTTGTGAGGTGCCTCTCCAAATCCAGAGGTCAAAAACCGCACGTTTGCTATTCTGAAAATATAATCCACTCCTGAATATCTTAGTAATAGCACCTTGATGAAATGATATCAAAAATAAACACTCGATTCAAATGAATATCAAAACATGGAATTGAACTTTACATTCGAGCTAAAAAAAACTTTCAAATCTGTTTCGTCAGTTTCAAAACCATGAATCTGTTTCCTTAGCTGTTGTTTCCTAGGTTCCTCAATATCAATGTGATGATTTCATCATTTCAGAAATATGCATCTTTCATCTTAGAAATATTTTTTTTTGTTTGTTTGATTGGAAATCACAAACTTCTAAATATTGAGCGATTTGATTTTAGATTTTCAATAATCAAGAAAAAAGAAAAATCGGCCACTTGGCTTGGTGTCACCCGAGGGGGAAATCGCATTGGTGACATTGGTGACATTGGCCACATTTGCCACAATATTTGTCTCAACACCAATGCGCCAATACTCACCAATGTATCACCAATGTAGACCAATATACACAAATACCAATACACCAATTGCGCTTGACAGCTCGCTTGACAGTTCGTCAAGCAGTTCGTGACATTCACACGAACATTCACAGTGGTGAATATTGGTCGTATTGGTGGCATTGGTTCACAGTTGCGAAAGTGCGATTACCCCCGAGGTGTCACCGAGTTGTATATCAAGTCATCGGCAATCGTTCCGTGGACACATTCAACGCGCCAAGTTTTGGGTATATCGTTATCCGTTATGTATGATATCGCAAATTTTGTTTTTATTTTTATTTTTAATGCTACATCCAATTTGACTACACTGTGTGGCGCATATGCGTCTTTTCAATCTGTTAAAGTCTTACGTTGGATTTCTGTTTGTTCTTTGGAGCGCAGCACATAAAATAAAAATGAAAATGAACAAAACAAGAGGAATTTCGAACAGAAATCAGCCGAAAATATCGCTTTAACGCGAAGATAAGCTGTAGGGTGATGCCAGCATCTCGACAACACATAAACATGAAACATGACAATAAAACATACTGCGATGGATCGAATCGAATACGGTCGTTGTTTCTATTGAAAATGTTATAGACGTTTTTGTTGCTGTTGTTGTTGTTGTTGTTGTTGTTGTTGGTGGTGTGCTTATAAAATTTACTGGCTATGGGTGCTCGCTCACTCGCTCTTTTGCCAGCTCCCATTTGACCGATGTGAAAGAAAGTCCAAATCATTGTGTGTTCAGTGTTGCTGTTGATGTCGCAAATCGAACAACCCTTCGATTTTACTGTCCGGCAATTTATATTTTATTTGCTGTGTGCTCTCGCAATGCTATGCACGTGTGTGTGTGTGTGTGTGTGTGTGTGTGTGTGTGTGTGTGTGTGTGTGTGTGTGTGTGTGTGTGTGTGTGTGTGTGTGTGTGTGTGTGTGTGTATAAGTGAGGCCCACTTCCATGTTCCAACTTTATGTGAGTTTTCTGTTCATTCAAGCCGTTCGTTTGGCCGTTCGGTCGTTCAGTCGGTTTGTACGTCTGTTTTGTATGAGTTAATACACGACTGCATATACAAACAAAAGAATCGGCCATACTTGCTTGATGGTTACATAACAATTTTAGAATTTTGTTCATTTAATGGTAACAATAACAACAGCAGCAATGGCAATAGCAATGCCAATGTATTCAATCCCTATTGGCGGCACTGTGTGCGAAAGAGTGGTGTGCATGGACTTCAACTCACGTACTCACACACGATAGCGAAAAAGATAGAGAAGGATAAAGAGAAAATCGAGGCGATAGTAAGGGGTGAAATCGCCACACGAATTCATTTCACATATATTCGTGTTGTGTTTTGTTGTGTTGGATTCGCTTCGAAATGAGATACACACTCGTGCGCGTACACACACGCACTATATACTTATCCAAAATTAAATATCCCGTTCGAATTCGATACATATACATATACATAATTCCATACGCGCGCACCCTTTTATTTTATTTTTGTGTGTGCAGTTTTTCGGCCTCTTCTATTTCTCCCAATCCGTTTGGTTGGCTGTTCGTGTTATTCTTATTTGCGCGTTTTCTCGGTCGCATTTTTATTATTTGGTGGCGTTTGTATCAGCGCTATGATTTCGGTTCCCTTGCCCAGGCAACCGGAACACGTTCATTGGTGAATGGGTTTCAATGGTTGCTGATCATACATTACGAATATATTATACCGTTCGCATATGGTTCGACATCATTATAATGCAAAACATTTTGTGATATGGTTGCATTTATGTGCGTGTGCGTTGGTTTTGCTACGTTTTTTTTTATTCCAACAAAAATGTCTAATAAAATCCCAAACTTTGGTACTCAACTCCCGGATTGTTCCGGTTGCTTTCGAACATTATAACAGCCATCGATATTTTTGTCGTCTTTTTGAAAGCGAACGTAGACAATTTCACTGCCGAAAACAATCCCCAAAATACGAATATTTTTACTTTTATGTATCATCTTTCATTGGCTTCGACGATTATGGCCAATATAAGTGACATCCATTTCGAAAGCCACTCGCTCGATATAAAATCTAGCACTCAAAAAAAAAAAGAGTAGCGATATAATAATCGTGAATCGCGAAAATTTGCCCCGGAACAAACCGGGGAATATGATTGACAACGGTTTGCTTGGTCAAAGTTATAAAGTTGCTTGTAAAAGAGCATTGATTTCATAATGTCATGCCATCTTCGAGCGATTTTTGAGTTCCGTAAGGAAAAGAGCTCAGCACGTTTCGTTCTCTACTTCTTATTCGGAAAATAAACGAATAAATATCAAATGAGTATTCAATTGAACTGAATTCCTGTAATTTTGAAACATGTTTTAGTCAACGATGGTGGAAAATTGGAACGGTAACGGCAGCGCCTACGGAATGGACAAATGAAAAAAAAAGAGAATCGAAAAAGGAGAGAGATTTATTGATTTCATTTCTTATTTCATGGATTTTCCCTTTCGCCTCGAAGGATCACCTATTAAACTTTAAACATTATAAATGAATGTGGTGTTTTTTATGTCATCGTCGTTATTGTTGCGTTGTACCAATACATACACATTATCCATTCGGGTGTACTGTTTAGAGAGAAGCCGCGGGCTAATTTGTTGTCGCATTCAGTTGAGAGAGAGAGAGAGAGAGAGAGAAACAGAGAGAAAAGAGAGTGTGTATTATAGCGAATTTCAATGTGAAATGAAAATTCCCCACGCATACACAGAAAGAAGAAAACAGAAACATAGGGAAAAAAACTTTCCATAACCCAAAATGAGTAACGTTAAGGAAGCAAATCCGCCGCCGTGGACTATAAACGCCATAAAATGCTAACTCACACATCTACACGACCAAGAAAGCCAAGAGAGATAGAGAAAGGGAGATACAAACGAACGCACCACAAGCACCATCACCATCACCATCACCGCCACCATCACCGCCACCATCACCAATACCACCAAAAATGAAATGAAAGAGTCCACTCACTCCGCCATCGAAAAACTAGCAATCGAGAGATTTCAGCCGAAAAGGAGAAACCATCCGATGCCATGTGTATTTTTTACTTGGACTCGGACTTTTGTAAATACTTGCAACATTGATTCGCACACCGTACCACCCTCGTATCCCAGCCGAAATACATGAAACGGCAACGCCGTACAAAATATCGTTTACTTATTGAACGAATTTATTTTCGATAAGCTTAATTTCATTTGAATAGCTTTGATGCCGGTGGACATATTTCGTTGCTCGTGCGCTTTATGCGTTGTATATATATCTTCACTTGAATGCCTCTCAGCGTTAAAGTATTTAAAAGATTCTTTGAAATCAAGTTGAAATAAAGTTAAAATGAAAGTAAACACGAACAAATGAACGAAAAGATTCCGTACACAGGAAAACGAGGACGACAAAGTTTTTAGCCGTACACAAAACGCACACGCACACTAACAAAAAAAATAGAATAGAAGGCAATTTGCATCGAAGACAGTTTCCGAATTGTGCTTGTGTGTCGTGTTTCATTGGCTGTTTTTTCGCGGTTTATGTGCTCCATATCGATGTTGGTCACGAAGAAATTCGATTCAGCCGTGCAGAAGTACGCAAATACAATCAAAATCTATCAACATTACTTGGGTTGTAAGAACCCCCCCAACATTCCCCCTGTGACATGTTTCCGAATTTCAACTGGTTTATCAGACAAAATCAAGTACGTTGAATTTCAGCAAAGGAAAGCATTTTGAAGAATCTGCAAAATATAAATTTGAAAGAGGTTTGTGTGATGGACTGTCCAGTCAGCCAGGCCACCACCATCGTTTTGATAAATAAAGTGAATCAATACCAATGTCAACGATGTCTGATTACTGATGTAAAGAGAACGAACCCTACCGCACAAAAGTAAGTCTAGGTTCAGCTATGAAAACGACGCCCTACGCTCACGTACACATTTTCACATTTTCACATTTACGGTAACAGTTGCACAGTGTGCACACATGCAATGCGCGTAATTAAATTTCTGTCACTTTTAGTTTGTGCCTATTTCATTCTTAACCAAGCACATCTATCTGTCGATCAATGGGTGCAAATCAAATATAGTTTCCTTTAGATGTTCAATGCCTTTTGGCATTCGATTTTTTTTTACATTTCTTTTGCTACATTTTCAAATCTTGATTTCATTTTCTCTTTTATGTATTATTATTTAAAAAGTGTGTGTACTATTTTTATTTTTTTCTTCGACAACAAACAACAAAACCAAATTTAGGGAAACGAACGAAACAATCGACAGAATCAACGGATGGCAAACAAATGACATTTCTCTTTACTATCTTACACTGAAACGATTGAGTTTGGAGATTATTTATCCACTCGTATTCTTCGGCAACTCCTGTGCAATGGCATGTGTGCGCCATTACCATTGAGCGCACATTCAATACACATCGCAATATATGTTACAAACTATTGCATTTTTGTCTTCATTTTCATTTTCAATCTTTGGCATGCTTCAGTTTTTGTGATGTTATTGTACCGAATTGTCCTTTCGGTTTTTCTTTTATTTGTCACACATTGAATGCATTATTTTCGGGTATGCCGTAGGCAAACTAGATACTTTTCTTCTTTTTTTTCGTCTTCCAGTTTTTTTTAATGTGCAAATTTTCTTTTTCGCATTTTTTTCTTTCTTTCTTTATTTTATTTTGAGAGAAGAAAAAGAAACGAAAGACGACAACTGCAACTGTCCTGTAATTGTTTGTGCAATTTGTGAAAGGTGAATTGTGTGTGAAGCGTGCAAAACTGTTTATGGACCGCTTTATCTGTCATTTCATCTTCTGCAAGACATTCTGGTTAATTGAAAGTTCGGCCAGTTAAATAGAAATGGTTAGATAAATGGTATTGAATATGTTGCATTTTGATTGGCATTCATTTTATGCTTCGAGAAATTACCCTCAACTCGATCACAATTCGGCAATTGTTACATCTCGGCATGCATTGAAATGAAGCAATCGTTGCACATGTCTATAATGAGACACTCTTGTTGTTTGCATTTGCGAACAGTTTTTCATTGGTAAAAATCTTCGAGTAGGTGTTCAAGTGCTTATCAATCAATTGTAATAATACTCTTTATATATATTTTGAGTTACTGTAAATTTGCGAATAATACTGCAGAGTTTTTGGTTTTTCCAGTATTTTCGACACCGAATGTTCCAAACTCCAATTCTAACCTGAAATTCTCTATAAAAATGTCTAATTTTGAACATTTCAACCATGCACCGGTGTCCCTCTCTTCAGATTCACACTGATTTGATTGTCGACAGCAGTGACCAGAGCGCCTATTTTCCATTTCAAACGCCAATGCAATTAAGGATTGAGACGAAAGCCGACAAAATGGTTCAAAAGAAAAAAAGAGAAATTTTCTCTTTTCTAAAGAAACTTAATCGATTTCTTTGTTATTACGAACATTTGTCTGAAAAGTATGGAATATATGCGTTCCATCGTTGTGATGAAGGTAAACAGTGTAATTGAAAGAAGCTGAGCATTTTTTTTGTTTAGTTTGCTTCCGTACAATCTGTTTGTCCGTTAGTCTCTTTGTTGCGTTTCAAATTCATAAGGATTAAATTATATAGGTTCATGCAGTCGTTTTTGTGTGAGGTATATTGCAATGCGACGTAAGAGGCCACCGGTCATCAAATTGAATTTGAAAAAGTCGACGAGGAAGAATGACAGTTTTAAGTCGACAGACGTTTCGTTGGTCTTATCTGAAATACCAAACAACTTGATTTCTTGGTTGTTACCAACATTATTTAATTCACAAAAAAAAGTATGAATATTTCCAAACCGTACCAATAGAAGAGAATGTTCGTTCGCTAAAATTGGTTGAAAACACATTTTCACGTTCATTTGATGCTCGCTGAAGATGGTGTCTAATCTAAGAATCGAAATGTATTTGATAGCAAATAAAAACACGATTTCTTGAATTGTGTTTTTCAAATTTAATTTTGGTTTGATTTATGAATTTTTGCGGTCAATGAGGTTAAATCAAATAAACTGAATCACAAGACCACACATTTTCTTTCTTCATTAGTGACATTAAATTACTGAAATCCAATCAAATAGTAAATATTACTATAGCTATGACAAGCTATGACAAAATACGAATGCAAATTCTTACTAATCAACGTATTACTTAATGTGAATTGAAAAACTTATCAAAAGCCAGAACATTAATCACGCCAATGAAGAGAAAATAAAACGACAAATGAAAGATATCATTAAGACTAGCATGCGCATGAAGTAAGGAGTTTATAATTAAAAGCCATGCCATGGCAAACTAAATTGAGCTAACACGAACCAAACGAATAGAACGACTGAACCGAAAATTGTGAATAATAAATGGGTAAAATTCTATGTTTTACATGTCATTTAACAAGGTAAACATGTTATATATGCCGAGTTGAGCATTTAATATGGTACTTTTTGAGGGTGGCAGAAGGATGGGGAAGTGGGGGGTGGGGGGATCCAGGCTTGTTGCTACTGTTGCGTCAACGTCAATGTCGATGTCGGTCGCGGTCATTTTTCGGCTCGACCAAGCCATTCATTAAAAGATTTACCCGTTTTCTCTGTTTTTTTTCGCTTCATAAATACTTTATTATAAATGACTAAACGGATTGCGTGATATGAGCGTTTTCTCCATATTCTGCTCTTTAAATAATTCCTTAATAAAATCGTAGCTAATAATACTTGCAGTAACAACGGCAACGACAACAACGACGACAATACCGTAGCACCACACATGTACACATTCACAAGCACAATGACGGCTCGCCTGGCACTCTCATTTTTATTTGATAAAATAATAACGTGAATGCAAATGACATACATCTATTTCAATGTATGAACGCTTAATATACGAAACTCTTTTTGGAGCGTTTCGTGGCACACAACGGATAACAAGTATGTATGTAATTACGAAAGCGTTGCACCTACTTCATCAAAAAGGATATGGCGGACGAGAGAAAATTAGCTTCAGTTTTATTCAAAATGATTTGTTAGCAATATTGTTGTTGACATGGAATGTTGTCTCATCAGCGCACGATTTGAGCAGATAATTGAAGTTGAGCCGTTGAAAATCTGATAAGCGAATCATTTCAGTCTGATTTTCATTTTTATTTTCCATGGTTTCGAAAATTCGAATAATGCATGCCAAATGGGCGATTTATCTTTATTATTTTCAAGTGGATAATTTGTTTTTTTTTTTTTTTTAATAACCATAGAAGCCGACAGTTGCCAATCTTAATGCCGCGAGCTGCTTTACTGTATTGCCGGGAATAGCATTATTTCGAAATCATTAAATGAATCAAAATTTATTTTTAAATAAATGATTGTGTTTATTGAACATTTTTGTTTTGGGGCATTTTTTTTTTTTTGAATATCATTAATTCCAAATCGATTGAGGGCGGCAAATGAAAGGTCAAGCTTAACTTTCATATAATCCAATCGAAGTTCGTACAATGAAATCCGTTTTTGTTTTTTTAAATTTTCTCTAGAATAAATTCTTCTGGAAATCTATTAATAAGTAGTTTGACTATCTAGTTTAAGTGAGTGGAGACAAAGACAAGTTACAATTTGCGGTAAATCAAAGTGAAGAATACTTACATTTCAGTCGCTCATTCCAGAGAGACGAGCAGGTAAATTACGTTATTTAAATGACTTCGGCGCAAATGTGATGTATGGGTGCATTTATGGATTATCAATAACGCTTACGTTCGGTTAAAAATATATTTTCCGCCAGGAAGTTTATCAATAATAAATAGACCGCTACATATTCTATGGGACGGTTAATAATTTTCTCATTAGAAGTACTTCAGTAGTTTTGTTATTTTTTCTTTTTGTCTCTATTGATTTCACTTTTTTCAGGAGGGGGCCTTGAAATTAGTGCAATGTAAGAGGTAGATAATAGGCAAATGAAGACACAAAGTGTCTGGACTTATTTAGGTTTTATCGGCAATTCATTCGTTGGTTCGTTTCAATTATATGGCATTTAATGTTTTAGTGTGTTTTCGACGAAACCAACACAAAAAAACGAGATTGGGCGTGGAGCGTCCCCTTTTTTCCGGATGGAATTTATGTCGACGGTAGCCGACCAGACCAAATTCAACCGAACTGAAATGTTATCATGCTATTGTCGGACCCCATTAAATTTGAATATTAAAAATACATTTTGAAAACAAAAATTCGGTTTTTGGAATTCGGAGCCATTGGGTGAAATTCATGCGGAAGCTCCAAATAGACAAAAAAAGGTGAACAAAATAAAATATCTACTTAATTTGATTTGTCAGGCAATTCAATCGCTGCGGTTCATATGAAGTTGTATCAGCCAAAAGAGAGAGAAAGAGAGAGAGAGAGAGAGAGAGAGAGAGAGAGAGAGAGATACAAACAAAGTACTCGCATATCCACCATCGCTATGACCACTGTACACTGAGTGGAATGGAATGTAGCCAAAATGAACAACCAAAACAAAAACGATAACAATAAACATTAAAAAGGATAGAATCCAATTTGAGTGACCATCAGCAGAAACAAAACGTTACCACGAATGATAATATCGCACAAATCCGTTATATTTGATTCCAAAAATGACTCGATATACACAAACACAAACACACGAACCAACCGAATATTTAACTCGTACCCAACTTTTATCTATGATAATGTGCCGTCGAGGTTTTTGGCTATTTTTTCCGCTTCGTTCTTTTCTTTCTTTGTCGTGTGTTTGTGTGTGTATTTTTGTGGTAACATTATTTTCTGCAGAGATAATGTGGTCGAACGCAACAGAGGAAAAAAATGCGACTTGATTTTTAGACACAAGTTTTGTACTTAATGCGCATAATACCGGATTACGTTGTTATGGCTTCGCATTGATATCACGCCCAACTATATGTATGGATACCTTTCCATTCACCGTCCATACCTTTGAAAATTTAAATCAAATCACATGTGATATTTTTTTCCGTTTCGTTTCTTTTAGAATTGGAATCGATTAAAGTCAGCGATTACACTTATTGAGTGCGTCTCTATACAAATACGTATATATAGTACTGTACTGGGATCCAAGGTTATTACAACTACGGTGTATGGCTATTGAACTATGAATAATCAATTCCTGAAGCCTCTGATGATTTCGTATTTTTGCAGTAAGTTTTACGCGTAATATGCGTTGTGATTGCTTCTATTTTCATGTTAAATTTCACATTCAATATAAAATGGGTGCTATTTTTGAGGCTGATTTCGGTTTAGTTCAAAACATTGTGTCGATGTCTCTTATGCATTTTGAAGCGTTCAAATTCTGATTCTCAAGCACCATCTGCACGGTATTCCACTTCCCTATTGAATATTAAGCACCGCATTCTAAATGGATAAAAGCACTTCTAACGAATTTATCATCCAGAATTGCGGTAATAAATCGTAAATATGGTTTTCTGTAAAATTCTTGGGGATTTCAATCGGACGTTTTATTCACGTGGTTTGTGCCCAATTTTATCGGCAGCTTTATGAAAGTACACGTGTGTGTGTGTGTGTGTGCGTGTGCGTGTGTAATACACTGTGTATGCTTTAAACTGTGCAACATTATCAACCATTTTCGGCATTTGTTCAAACAAATAAAATCTTTTCGAATGAACCGTTCACTGATTTTGCGGTCAACATCTAATGATAGCTCGTGTGCGGAAATATTCTGAACTCAAAGAAGCTCATTTAGATAAATGATTCACTTCGCAATCGAAACGGTGTTTCTTTTTTTTGAATTCAAAACAATCAGAATGCTACCGGATGACATGAAAATACATTCTATCGGCCAGTACATAGCGCACAGGTCGATTGTGTAATTTGTGATAAGAATTTTCTTTAAATTCATTCGATTTCGAGCCAATTCAAGTAAAATCTCCAGCTACTGAGGCTCATTCAGTCTATTTGGTGGCCGTTTAATCGATAAATGAGCTGAGATTTAGTTAGAACATGATTCACATGTGATTGGGGTTACATGAGCTATAAATCTCAGATGATAATGATGATGTCGTGGTTGAAAATGGTTTTGCTGCTCAACAGCACTTGCACCGGTAAAAAAAAGGCGGAATCGTCGAAGAAACTGACAAAAAAAAACCGCTCACACACGCACGCAGCATAAAGCACACTGGACAATGGACATAAGTGTAACGGAAAACAAATGGCTTTCGTTTTGTTTAGTCGTTTTACGGCTTGGTGCAGCAATCAGTGGTTTATGATCGCAAAAACGCCATCAACTAGCAAATATCCACCACATACAAAACCACAATGCCATTCAAATGTATTGTAATTTTCTCTTTTTTAGATGAACTTTTCGTTCGCATTTTCGACTCCACTTTTTTTGCTCTCTACACCAGTTTGCCATCACCGTTTCCCTCCACCTTTCGACCTTCGTCATGCAGTTGATTTGTTGTTCCATATTAAAATTCGCCAATAGATCGTCATTTTGGCATTGAGGCAGTTGATTGCTGCTGATTACTGCATTCTTCGAAATAAATTCACTTGTTTGCGTTTTTGCTTGGTGTGATTTTTTTTTTTTGGTGCGTGTGTCCACATTTTATTTGTTGTTCCCTTGCTCTCTCTCTCACTCAACCAAAGGCATCATCATTATTCTGGGCAATATTCGAATTAGAAGTGAGATATTGGTCAAACGTCAGTGTTACCATGGCTCGTAGCTGGTACAGTTTCTTAACTTCTTGTCCAGATTATTTATTGATACCGAATAATACGGCAATAAATTATTTTATTTTACGTGTCATTTCAGAAATCGTCACTAGAGAGTACAAAACACTATTTAGGTGCATTGATGATGACAAGCAAATGGTTGTACGTTTTACACACAGTAAATTTGCCATGTTCATTGCATTGGCTTAAAGATAAGACCACCGTTTTGGTTTACGACCTCGTATTTGTTTGTTTAATATGGAGTTGAGACTTTTTAGCGTAAACGTTTTATTTGATTCATTCGGTGGACATCTATCGACATACTTGAGAGTTGTTGTTTTTTTTTTGTTTTCGCGCTGATTTTAGCATTTATCCGGATGTGTTGTGAACTTCTCACTTCTCGCATCATTATAATGTAACGAAATTTATCCAGTTGATGAATCGCTTGTTATTTATGTTGATTCTCACATTGAGCTGATACAAGCATTGCAACAACACCAACACCAACATCAACAATAGAAGGACATAAAAGACTTCCAACCTTCAGCTCATGAGAAATAATAGAATAATTTCGTCCAAATGACAAAACTCGAAGATGCGTAGACGCAAAAACGACACATCGACACTCTCCTCATATCATTTATATGAGTTTGTTTGATGACAATGTACAACAATTCAGTTGAGCTCTGCCTCCGAATTACCAATGCCAATGATTTACGCACCCGATACACTGCCAAAGTATTATCATCACTTAACCGTTTTATTTGTATTGCCTAATGACATCATTACACCGCTGATCGATTCACTGGCGAGTGGCCATTTACACATCAGACTGTTTTTGCATTTGGCCCGAATTTTCGATGATTTAGACAGTTCTTTTTTCTATATTTTGTTCTTCGATCGAAGCACGGAAATAAAAGAGTGCGCCGATACCGTCAAACAAAAGTACCCGCACTGAAATTGAGTGGCAGGTTCAAGTTGTCACATGACCAATGCTTCAAATATCACTATTAAATCAAGTTTCTCTGAAAAAAATAATGATCAAAAATGTCACATTTCTGCTATTCGCAAAAGAAATCGTAATTTACTTTTGGTAGAGTAGAAGATTGAGCATCATATTCAAAATATTAATGCTCAATTTCAAGGAATATATTTCGAAGTGTTTTAAGACTGATTTTATCTTGATGAGCATTCAGTTGATTCTTTTCATTCGTTTTATTCGCATTTTTGATGTGTTTGTTCGTTCTTCTATCGTTGGATAGTTTCCATTCGGATTCGTTTGGTGTTTGCCGACACCACCACAAAAAAACCACCACCATCGACGTCATCATCATCAATTTGTACAGTTGCATGACCAGCTATCTCACTAATAATCCCATAAACGATAACCAGTCACAAACAGACGCCGTCCGAAGTGTGTACCATAAAGCAGAGGCGGGAGAACACATAACCACACATGTTCTGTTTATTCAATTTATTGTTTTATTATGCACGATCCCGTTGTTTTTGTTTTGTTCTCCAGAACTGCTATTATTCTTGTTCTTGCAGCCGCACTGAACAATGCATATCAAAACATTATGTCGTATCTCAAATGATTACTTTACACGAAACGGATAATGAAAGGATCAAACGCTTCGAACGAAATTTGAAAAAAAGAACAACACGTCCATAAAAAAGGGTTCACACATTTTAAATTAAGGCATTTTGTCGTCTCCTTACGATCATTAACATATCCGAATAAAGGAAGTGAGTTCATAAATGTGGAATAAGTGATCAAATGAACACGCGAATGATCATCATGTGTTTTTTCTGTCTTCCTCTTCTTTTATTCACTCTTCTTTAAATGGAATATCTAATCACTTGATAATTACTGAAGTTATGTAGTGTTTAGTCTCAATGACTTTATAAAATATATTATCGCTTTTATTAAGCCCTTCAATGATAAAAAAACGATCGATAAAAAAACCGTTTTTTTTTTTCCTTTAATTCAAACACCTTTTTTGATCGTTTTCATTCCTTTTTCCACCTTTTCGTTCGTTTTTTTTTCTCTTTATTCGACGAACAGCAAAAGGATTGAGGGTCGATTTTAATACGATTATCCGTTTGATTGAAGATTCGTTGTGCAACGGACGCGTGCGCTTGATGAATGGAACATGTAAATTTTCGAACGAGGTTATTTTGATTCGAACGTTAAAAAAAAGACTCCGCCACGTAGATCTCATTCGGTATGATGATGATCTCAGCATATTAATCAATGTTGAAAAGTGGGTGTTTTAAACGGTGACGGGTTGATTTTAAGGTATTTTAATCAGTTATTTCTTCCTTTTCCATCCGTTCTATATGTGAATAAAGAGTTTGAAAATTTCGAAGTCTCTAAGTAGCTCGTCGAAAGGTCGGTCTCTTTTTTTCGGACTAATAAATGAAAAAGCGCATCTTCATTAAAGATTGTTTTCTTTCTAATATTTCAATCGCACGTTTCATTAATCGATTAAATAGAATCAAATCGATGATGTGTAAGCGTAAGCATTTGTTATAGCAGGTGAAGCATTTGTATACGAAATGACATGTTTGTATAATATTGATTGAAAAAACAAATGTTTATCATTTCGGGATGAGAATATGTGCGAAACTCTCGTTCACGATCAAGAATAAAGATTTTTTTTTTCTTTTCATCAGCGTGTGGTTCGAATTTTATATTCTTAGCAAACATACACAAGCAGAAAAAAAAAACAAATAAATGCTGCAAATTGATGGCGCTTCACAAATGTTTCACTTTATGAAGGTCAAAGTTGATTTTCTGCAGGTGTCAATATGTTGATCAATATGCGAAGTGATGAAACAAAGGATACCGTATAGGGCGGCACTTTTGCATCTCAAAAACCATAAAAGATATAACAGATGATTGCATACGTATGAAAATATGCTTTGAATTTTTTGCTATTGAGATAATGTAAGAATTTCTGACTAAGAAAATGTTACCAATCTGCTCGAAAAAATTATTTTCATGTACTTAAAAACTGTGCACATGGTTAAGGTGTACACTGTACACTTTACAATGTACAACCATAAGATCGAAATATTTTTTTCCTCAGAAATTCAATAGAGCATGCTTTAAACCTTGGCTCATTCCATTCAAATTTGATTTAAATATTCCTTCTTTTTATCCAATCTCCCTGAAGTGCAGCAATGTTTCTACCTCTAGAAAATTGTTGATGCTGGGCCGCTTTTGCATTGTATGTTTTTTATAGTTCTAAATTTACGAAGAAAGAGGAAAAAAACCTCGCAAGTTAGTAAATATAGTTAGGGAGATGTAACACGCTGTTTAGGTTTCAGATTTTTTACCACTATTTTAAATCTCACTTCGATGATGTTTTATGTTTTTTTCGTTTTTTTTTTGTGTTTTAACAGTTTTTTCCCATTTTCGTTGCCTCTTGCATGTTGTTCAGCGCGCCCTAATCTGTTCATAACTGATGCAAACACACGTTGTGAAATGAAATATATGTAGGGAACAGTAAGCCAAATTTTGTGTGCGTGTGTGTGTGTGTAAAAAATAGTAAATTAAATGCAGCAAAATCGACTTAACCTACCACGAAATAGTCCATGTTTCTCAAGACAAACCCAAAGAATTAGGTTTTGGCGTGTGCGGATGTCGTGATTGGCACGCGACAATCACCTGAGAACCAATTAACATGAATATTGTTGATTTTCGTCGGAAATCATTTTGAGTAGGGAAAAAACTAAGAGACATGAAGTGAATACTTCTAGAATGAAATGCCAAGCATATGAAGATATGATTTATGTCTAAAGTATCAAATTCAAATACATTTTTATTGCTTCTCAAATTGTGTACAACTGTGTTTTTACCAATTCAACTGAAATAGAAAAAATACAATCAATGGGCATTACAACTGATGATTTTTAGATAAAAAATTGCTTTTAAAGTTTAACTGGACTGGATTCGTTCATTTCATCGTCTATTGAATCGATTAATTTTGATAGTCTGGTTTTGGATTCTCTGCATCACTTTTCATCCAAACGATGAAATCACGTTGAGATTCAAGTTCAGGTATCAAGTTCATCTCAGCTTAAGTGAATCGGAACTGCACATTGTCAACTGAACTCGATATGTGAGAGGGAGTATTTGTGAAAATGAGAAGAAAAAAATGTATTTTTAGCTCGGCCCAATCATGCTGTGAGCTGTGCTCTCTGACTTGCACGATGTCACATTAACCAAGCCGTACGGTAGTTTTTGATTATTGTCACCGATTCAAATGGCTCATGTTATGTTTTATCGACGAAGCAAAGGCCGAAGCCATATTCTCAATGGATCGCAGTTGCTTCAGCGTTTCGGTGCGCACATTTGCGTTGAGTGTAATAAGATTAGTAAATCAAATTCGGATGACATGCATATAATATTTATGGAGTTCTTTTGACTCTCCTTTGCACCCTCTCTCTCTTTCTCTTCGAAATCGATGTGGCAACTGATGCAACGCTCTTTTTCCGTCATCTTTCGTGTTGGCAGAGCGTCAGTGGGCATTGTTTTCCCCGCTATTTCTGCTGATTTTCTGAATAGTTTCGAGCACATGATATTATATTCGATTGAGATAGAGTGAGAGAAAGTGATATGTGATGTGAGTGTACGAGACAAACTTTGTTAATATATATTCTTGTGCCAAATGTAACCCGGTCGATCGAATGAACGAGTGAGCTGAGGCGAGCATGTTTGGTGCATCCATTGTTAAATTCAATGCCAATGATAATCTTTTTGTCGGCTACTGTTCGGGATTTATGTTGCGTTGTCGATGGTTTTCGGTTTATGCAGGCTCATGCCAAATATGATAGCTTGTTTTATCGAGTCATATTAAGTAGGAGTTGACATTTCCCATTCGTAATGCATATTTTTTCACCCCGTCGCTAGCAAAAAATAAAATAGAATAAAATAACACACACGCACACACATGCCGAAAATGGAACCCGGGAAAAGGCGAATTTTTCACACTTTGTGTGTGCATCATTTGGCATGTATGTGATGCGAATATGCGTTGATCGTTGGTGACAATGTGTGCGTTTTATGATGGTGGTGTGTGAACATTTGATAAATTACGCTTCGGCAGGACTTTTGAAGCACGGCATCTCTTCCAACTCTATAGCAACCAAATAACCAGAATACATAAGCCGAATCGTGTACGCCATTGAAACTCGCACATGATGCTGAATCAAACAATGAATTGAGACGCAGCCAAAGCAATAAATTATATAAGAGTATGTAATGGTATTGGCGTTTGTTGTGCACTCAATGATACTCGGAAGAGTTTGAAATTCAACTGAGTCGAATTTGTGATTTCTAACCCCAAATGACAACCAATTGCAATCTCACTTGGTGTGTGTGCGTGTTTTTTTGTATTTGGTCTTCATTTTTGTTGTTGTTGGAAACTTCAAAACAAACTTGGTATCAGCCTTCTTCATAATCGTTTGGCGTCTTTGGGTTTCCATTTTGGTGTTCAACTAACATCTTAAATGAAATTGAGCACACAATGGTATGAGCAGTGATAAGCCAACACGCTTATTTAAGAAACGAACACTAAACAATACATAAATTCGCAAACGAACATGAAAAAAATAAAAAAAATAAAATCCAGCAAAATAAAAATCGGATTTTTATCTTTGTGTCTCACTTTGTACAGTGTACACTCTGTTTAATCTTCTTTTCGTTTGATTTGTGGGTATGTGAGCAGGTTTGTCGTTCAATCGCATGTGTGTTCTTTCACACTTTTTTTCGCATCGGCTATCTAATATTTGTTCGTATTTGTGTGTGTGTTTGTGTGTGGCGCTAGTACTTGTATCGCTGTAAATGTTGCTCGTTGTCGTTACAAAAGACCAAATGGAGAATCTATCACGATTTAATCTATTTGTTAGATCTTTCTAAAACAACCAGATTTGGTTGGTGCTTGTGTTTTTTTTATGTGCGTGTGTCGTGTTTCGTTTGCTCATCGTGTGATCTCAGTTTGACCAGCTGAAACATTTTAAATATTCTTTCGAGTTCCATGGATGGGGTAAAAAAAAGAGAACGCACACCATCACACCGAAATCCGTTTGAGAGATATGGCGTAAGGTTTGGCCTAGAAAAATGGATTCACAACCATCCAAATAATAGCATATTATGCCAAGTATCCACTTGAAAGCGTTTTCCAGGAAAATGTACGTTACTTTGGTCGCATAAGAACAGACACGAGAAGAGATGACACAAAAAAAAACGCATGGTGAATAACCACATGTAACCAATGTCGTGCCAAAATCGCAAAAATTGAGAACATTTTCACTTCTTGCTCAGTGAACGACACTCACACTGAATATATATATGTATGAACCAAAAAATTGGGGAAAATATCACAAACGGAAAATCGGTGGTAAACCAAACGAGTGAATCACGAGAGAACGGAGGCTTAAACCATCGAAACAACAGATTGAGTGATGTGATAAACTTTCTTCCTCTTTCAGAACTTTATTCCTCTGGTGGATATAAGATGAGTAAAAACAAATTCCTTTATTTTTGCTGCTTCTCTTCTATCTCTTGATTTCGATCGCCTTTGATATTTTCGATTCGCTCTTATACACTTCTCTTTTTTTTTCTCCCGATGCGTGTCCATAATGGGCAATACTGGTTCGTTTCGTTCTTTTTTTTATGAATGATTCTTTAAGGTTCCTTTTTTAGTATACATAAAGAGAAGAGAAAATCAGTCCTTTTTTGCGTGCGTTCGACCAACAAATTGCGATTTGCAACACACATCTTATGGAGCACAAAATGCGATGAAAACGTATTAAAATGGTCGACTATCAGAAGACAAAGTACACACAAATAACCAGAAATACTAGCCACATCACCGTCCAAAAATCGCGCGCTCAACAAAATAGTGCGAAAAAACGCACACTCACTCACACACCACTATCGGTTGGTAGCACGTCAATACCACAGAAAAATAACGAGCAAATAATCTCAAGTATTATAGAGCCGTGTAGTCCTTAACTTCAAGCTTTCGTCAAAAACAGATTTCGCAAGTATGTAGCCAAGACAGGGTTACAACCGCACCAATAATTGTATAAAAAAAACATGCATTTTTTGTTTGCGTCAACACCGAACAATTGCCAGGGTCAAAGTATGAAAATATGATAAATGCGATTCAATTAAAATTAAGTTTTGGATCAAGTTTTTGGCCAGTTTCCATGTGTGACCAATGGCAACTGGCTATTTCCCATGCATTTCGAATTTAGTTTTTCTGCGTGCATTACTCAATTCTTGACTCCTTCACATCAAAATATGTTTTCCTCGTGTTTTTTCCCCCACTCTACAATACACAAGATATTATGCACACTAACGATTCTTTTCAAATCAAGGCTATTTTTTATCCGCCACCACTACCATATTATTACTGCTCATAGCTTAACGCGAATGTTATTCTATTATTTGTCAAACAACTTTCAAAATGGGATAGAAAGTAGACAAGTTTTTTTTATACTTTTTTTTACTTTATGCAACACAATATCCAAACAATGCTATTTGGATGCCAAAAGACAAGTGCCACGATTGATGAGTTTCAAAGTAATTTTATTGTGGTTGTTTCGCATAGATTTCCCCCTTTCGACATTTGTTCAGTCCGAGAGAAAAAATCACGAAGAGTCAAAGTTTTGGCACATGAACAAAGGATCGAACGATTTCAAGGAAAAAAACACGGTGTAAATGGAAAAATTGCACACACAAAAAAACCAACGACCGAAAACTTTTTGCTATTAGAGTCTATACGAAGTGAAAGTTTTATCAGAAGAATGGTCAATTCGGGTCGATGTGATGACGGAAGTACTTTCACCATCTCAAATCTAAGAAAACGTAACTTTTATGAGAGAGAAAGTACAAAAATGTTTGTTTAAAGAACTAGCCCTTCTTCTGCAAAACCATTCAAATGTTCAGAATAGTCTATGTGAATACATTTTTGGTCATAGGTGGGCAAGGTAGCCATGTTCAGGGGGGGTAAAATCCGAATTTCCAGGGGGGGTAATTTCCAAAAAAACCAAATATTTCTCAATGGAGGTAATTTCCCTATCAAAAATGCACCAAATTCACTGGAAATCCGAAACAAACACAAACAAGTGAATGCAGCCACACAAAATAAACAAAATTGATAATTTTTTCATGTGTTTTTTGGCAAGAATGGTATCTCAGTGAAAATGTTAAACGGGTAAAAAAGTGAAAATAATGTTCCAAACGCACGCATAGCCTAAGAAATTTTGATTCGAAGAAATAATCATTGTAATATCTCACAAATCACACTATCACACTTAACTTGCTCAACAAAAATGTATTTTTTGTTAGAAGGGGTAAGTTAAATTTCACATCTCAGGGGGGGGTAAAAAACCCCCTCAGTACCCTGCTTGCCCACCTATGTTTTTGGTTGTAATTTACATCAGAGACGCCAAATATCATTCGATTGAATGATCAAAACCATTTCAAGGACCTGCAAAATGCAATCGATCTAAATGATAAATTTGCCATTCCTTGCCACAATGTTGGGCATCAACGACTTGAGTCATTTTATTCGAGCCGATCTCATCGAATGCAGACGCGTGCACATCGTCCCAAGTGTTAATCAAATGCTGACATTGTTTTGTGCTGATACAGCATTTCGAGAAAAAAAACAATGTGACATCGAACCACATTACTTTTTGACCGAGTCTAAATAAAGAAGGCAAATAAAAAACAACAACATCATTCGTGTGTGTGTGTGTGTGTGTGTGTGTGTGTGTGTGTGTGTGTGTTTTTTGTATTTGAAGCGAAAGTAATCGGAAAGCAGAAAGAGTCAGATACAGATATCCAGATTGCTGAATTGTGTTCATCCCGTCGATTATAGCGTACATTTGGTGAGGCCGCTCGAGCAATAGCGTTTATATATTTCCCTGGTTACAAATTTTTATTTAGCGCTTTTCTTCACAGCCAAGAAAAGGAGCAGATACGAAGCAAATCCCTTCATTTATGATGCGTATGTGTTTTTTATTGCCCCTCGATATTCCTGAGCAGATAGTTACATTTTAATGAAGTGTCACAGCATCATTATTCAACTATGAAATTGATGATACTTTTTAACGATGCGATGTGCCGATGTACTGGCACGAGCTCAACATTTCTGAATCGTTGATATTTTTACTGGCCACTTCATGTGACAATAAAAAAAAAACAAGAACCGTAAAGAATCATTTACCAAAAGAAGAAAAAACACAAAATACAAGAAACAGGGACGAAACAAAGCATCACACAGTTAAAAAAAACTAAGACAACATGATTTAAGGAGAGGAGATGAAGCACACGTAAAAATACTATGCATTCATATGCCATGTTCACCTCTCGCCCAACGAATCCAGCGAATGTAAAGAAATTCTATTTAAGGAATAAAAGGAAACACATCAAATGATATTATAGACGAGGCAAAAAAAAACGGTAAAAAAAATCGGAGAGACCAGCATAATAAATAAATGGCACGAGATACCGTTATATGAAATGGGATTTAAATAAATGTACGCTCGGTATTAATAAATATGCTCTCTCTTTCGTAAGTGCATCTTGTGTTCTATTTGATCATGTTATTTTGATGGCTTATTTTTGCTTTATTGTATGTGTGTGTGTTTTTGTTTGTTTTTTTTTTTTATATTCCTCTAAATTCTCTATCGTTTGGATCAACGAATGGCACAAGCTCAAGATTAATTGTTTGTCGAAACATGGAAATATGCTTGACGCGCCTATACCCGGTTCCATCGCCACACCACATCATGTCATCCCAAAATCGGTAGCGCGTCTGTCTATTTTCACTTTATACCCGGTTGATTCTTGATGTTGTTGTTTTTTTATAAATTGTTGATTTCATACGAGGTAAAAAAAGAGGCAAGGAACTACAAATCGAAGGTAATTTTAGAAGTCATTGACTTTAAATAGTCCTGATTTTTTTCTTGAAAACATGCATCTCTTTGTCTCTCAACCTCATGCGTCTTTTTTTTAGAGCGGTATCAAATGTTAAAAAGGTTTCGTTGTTTTAGTTGTTGTTTTCGGCACGAGACACATTTTTCCCGTTTCACTTTCACGCCCTTGGTTTGAAGACATTGAGACGAGCGTCAAATGTTTGTCATTGTCAAAATAGTGGAACATGTTAATTTTTGGATGAATTTAGTATGTTGATTTGGCTTTAAATGATGCTTAATCACACATTTAGAGACTAAACCGATCAGATTGTACGGTTGATATTGGTTCATTGTTCATATTTTATCGACAATATTTACATTAATTTTGGTTCCAAATGGTTTTGTGATTTTCCTTAATCCACCGAATGAACCATTTAAATGACATCACATAAGTCATTTCAAATTGAAAATTAATAAATAAGAGTCGATGTGAACTACATTCGAACTCAAAACTGATGGAAATGAAACGCCAATTTTATTGCCAATTCCGAAATATATTGTCGCACCCTTCGTTATCTCGTCGTTCGGTTGCATCAAATATCCATAAAAGAAACACTAATTGCTAGTTCATATAATAACAATGCCAAAGCAGAAGCTAAAGCGTTAGCATTTGGCTGTGGCTCAAAGTGATCGAGAAACACAAATATGAGAATAATTCACATTCGATGCTGAAATTTCAAGTCTTTTATCCACTCTTCAGAATATCGCAGCATCGCTTTCTATATATAAATAGTGTCAACGAACAGTTGCAGTACCAATTTTGCTGATATGCAATTCATTCTTCCTCCCTTCTATTTTAATGAGCACATTTTCCGTAATAACCGCCAATTGCAGAGCGCAAATATTGTGTAATATTACCGCAAGTAATAACAAATTTCATGCAACAAAAATTGTTTTATTTGGTTGGATATGGCGTGCCGGCTGCGATAAAATGCAAAATGATTAGACAAAATTACAGTACCAAATGCAAGAGAAAATTTGAATTTTTTTCACATGAAATTGTGCTTGAGTTTACTGAAATTTGGTGGGATTAATCGTTTCTATTTTAACCGCTTGTAATGTTGATGTTTCTTGAGTCAAAATTCGATAAGTACTTGACTAAAATTGCACAGAGTGTGCAATTGTGAGTTTTGTGATAAAATTAAATAGTGCAGTATCACGAAAGACTCAAATCTTCTCAAAACTACGCAGGCCAAATGATGGCGTTAGTTTAACCGCTTCACATATATTTGAATATGCATAATATGTGTCCATTAACGAGCATCAAAGTAATTTCGTCACACCGTTGTTGATGCTCATCCTGACCAAGGAACCAAAACAGCCGCAAAACAATATATTTGTATTCCGCACGCAGCAAACATATTCAATAAACTCTGACAAGTTCCTATATTTCGCGAATCACATAAACATTATCGTAAATAAGTATTTACTCTTTTTGATACTTTGGCGGTGTGTGTGCGATGTGCGTGTGTGTATTTCCTCTTACTGCAGTGGTACATGTACCGAATAAAGGATGATGAGTTCACCTTATGTGTACATTGTACATATTGTCTACATACGTTGTGCCGCATGAATGGCATATATACAGTTGTGTTGGTGGTAATAGCCGATCGTCTCATATCATCCACAAACGAATGCGGAACTGAATTTTTGTTTTCTTTCATTGCCATCGTCATCGTTGTTGCTGTTACTCTTGCTGTCGCTGTTATTTATATAGCAAAACAAAATAACGCGAACTGAAATGTTTTGTATATGACAGCACACACCCTCTTCACATGTTACGCCATTGTACCCTTTTTTCCAACTCAAGCCGAAGCGACGCATTTTTACCCACTCAATAAACTGCGTGTGTAAACGAATGAAATGCGAATGTTCAGTGTTCAATACGTGTGTGTGTGCGTGTGTGTGTGGAGGATAACAATGGTGCCGATATGGACACAATAGCTGAATTTGATTTTCAAATTATGACTACATGTTTCGCTGTTGCTTTATCTCGTTCGGCGTTGTACCGAATGTGAATGTAGTTTTATTGGATTCGCATTTGCTGTTGTCGTCAGATAACAATTTCAGCTACACAAACACACTGCAATACCGAACCGAGTGCGTAATCATTGCGCATAATATCCATGCTGCCATTTTAATGGCCATATTTTATTTCTGCACCAAAAACGAGCCCAAAAAAAGAAGATAGGGTCATCTAGAGAGGAATACACGATATCTGGTATTATCGGTTACTATTTTACCGGTTTTCTCATTTTATATCCAAAATTAATTACTTTTCATTCAATACGAGCGGATTTTTTTATGATCTAACGGTTGATGTACAACACATTTTATTTTTTTCAAAATGCATCGTACATTAAGTAAAATCTAACTGTTTTTTTTCTGGGATGCGATCGGTTGGACCGTTACATATGTTTCTTTTGTTGTCGGCTACTGTTGTTGATTTACATGTAATTTTCGTTTTCTTTAATCACCAATAAACCGAATGGAACGGCTAAAGAGAATAATGCAAGCCCTCCGAAACATGTTTACCGCTCAAAGAAAACACAATCAATTCAAATTGATTGGACACCGAAAAAATCGGATTCGGACAAGGAAAAAGGTGATGGAAAAAAAGGAAACACTGACACGAAAGAAAACAAAAAAGAAATCCCGTAACCAGTTGAGAACGCATCAAACGTTATGCATCTTGAGCAATGCATTGTTTGCGATTAAGTGTCGATAGTTCATTGTGCAATGGCTACGGTCATGAGATTGTGTTTCTTTGTATTTTCAATGAACCCCATTGCACATTCGAGCCGAATAATGCCATTGCAATGTGCTATCGATCTCTTTCGCTCCACAACAAAGCGTTTGCTGGTCGGTTTTTCTCAATCGACACACTATAACTGTACACAGTCCAAAATGAATCGATCACATGTGAGAGAGTGTGTGCGCATGAAATCAATTGCATCGTTCAAAATGCATTCGGCCAGAAAGCGCGGGAATTCATTATGGTTGCTATTTATGCAACACAACAGTTGGTGATATAGTTTTGTGCGGAAAGAAGAGAAATAAGATGATTTTCCATTTATTATTGATGGTCATACCCTGATCAATCTACTCAACCCCTGTTCTTCAACCAACTCAATTTTATCTCGCTGCATACAATCATAATTTTTTCATATGTACATTTCATTCTCTCTCTCTTTCTCTCTTTCTCTCTTTCTCTCTCTCACAACGTATCATTTGTTAACGAACCGAACAAGGGCCAAAGTTTAGTTTTGCAACCGTGCATCAGCAGTCATACGTTACATTTGAATAACATTGATTTATCGCAAAAACAAAAAAATTGCACAGTTTGCTTACCGAATACCGATTAAAATCGTGCATTTCATTACTCAGACCTGCTTCACTAGTGTAAATTGTATTTTGAGGACGACACAAATTCAATGCAATTTCGATTTTTCAACATTTCTGATGGTAAAAACAGGAAAAGAGTAAGCGAAAAATTGGTCCCCTGTAATAAATCGACATTTGTTAAGCTATCGTTGGTTATTATTAACCATTTCGAACTGAACTAACCAAATCAAACCCATCAAGCGCCATTCATTCTAATGCAATGCAAATATCCGAAACAATTCCATTGTTTTGTATATTCACACACATACACGCACATTGTGAATATGGCTCCGATTTTTAAACGTATGTCATCAATTCGACTACAAACTTTTCTATTTTCTGTTATTTTTTTTTTATTTTTCAATTTTTAAGCATATCTATATCTTTTGTTGACCGATCAATTGTATTATAATTTTAATTCATTCGGCATATGCAGAAACATGGGACGTATGGCTGTATGATGTATGTCCCTGTTTTTGTTTTCTTCTTCGATGATTTTTGATGATGTTTGGCGCAAACCAACATCATTTTAAAGACCAGGTTGGGTTTTTTTCCACTTATCGTCGTCCAACGAGAAAAAGAGAGAATTTAATTGGCTTGCCTGCAGGGACTGATGTGATCACTATAAAAACGGACCGTTAGAACGGTGAACAAAAAAAAAAGGAATCGAAACTCCAACCGCAGCCATAGAAAATGCTTGATCCGTATAAACGAACAAAAAAAAGTTGGACACATTGCTATGTATCTAGTTACATTATGATGAGACAATAGCAACAAAAAAATAGCCCTCTTTGACGAACGACCAGTGGCAAAGCGACCAAATCCCCTCGCTCAAATACCATTGGAAATTGCATTTTTTTATGAACATGGACCAACGTATGCATCATTTCAAATGTGTATACATCGAGCAAATGGCTTTTAGATTTTTTTTTCTCCTGCATTTTTTGTTTTCTGTCAAAATGTCTCCGGTACCACTTCCAATAAAAATGCATAAGATTGTTTTTTTTTAATTTTTGGGCTCTTGTGTCGATTCCAACGGACCTACATTGAAAGGAAGTAAATGGGACAACAAAGTCGTCTTGAATCGGTTTCGGATGCAGAACAAATACAAAAACAAGCTGTACTGTTTTATGGACTTAAAGATTTGATATTTTACCGCCTTTTTATAATTGCCGTCTCCGTCGATGAATTTTTTTTTTTTAGGTTTCTTCGGCACGGGTCAAAACTAACCTTTTTGAAAGCAAACAAAATTAAACTTTTTTGTGACATCCCTTTTGATGCTGAGGATGTTTTTTAATGCAGAAGCCAAATACTAATAAGATAGGTTAAGTGTCTGGCCTAGACCATTTAGGCAACGATTATTGCAATTTAATTGACGCTTCGATTTCAACAACATACTTGAAATATTGCGATTTTTTTTTGGTATTTTGATGATTATTTTGACTTTTTTTCTGAACTTATCATTTGAAATAAAACGGAACGCAATAGCAATATACCATTTGATGAATACAAAACAAGGCCCTAGTCATCAATTTGATTGTTCATAACATAACATTGAAAAAAAAATTAGTTCGATTATCACTGAAATATAACATCTACTTACAAAACTGTATTTGTAGGAGATGAAAGAAATATTTTTGTAGATTGTTCTTATTTTTTTAAAGTCGTTCTCGCGGCACTTTCTGATTCAGTGAATAAAACTCTTTAAACTAAGATGTGTTGACTGTTTTTTGTCATCGTTAGGACATTTCCATACAAATATACAGTGATGATAGATAGTCAGTGACAGACAGCGCAACAACTAATGAACTAAATGTTCACTATAGTTTCTTATTGAATTTTTTCAATATGGCGCCGGCATTCGGTACAAAATGTTTGGAGCAGTTTCGAAAAAGAAGAAGCAGCATGTGGTACACTTGTGTCCTCACGATGGTTTTTTGTACTTGTTATTGATAGTTGAGTGAATTTAAATTGCTTCATTTGATCATTTATTTATTTTGGCTTTGATCAGCATGTTCAACCTCAATCAACTATCGTCGAATCGTAGAAATGGTGCACGAACATCAAAAAATTACAGAGAAAGTGATATTTTTAACTGGAAAAAGGCCTCACGGAAGGATAATTGCAGTAGAAAGTCTTCTAAATGCACAAGTACAAACAATTTAATCAATAAAAAAAACATACTTCAAAGAAAAACATATATCAATAGGAATAATTAAATGAAGTTAATTGACTTTTTGTCAATTTTCGCTTTATTATTTCTCAACTTATAAAACTCCACGACCTAAATACTTATAGCAACTCTCACCAGTACCAATTTTATACATTAAGTGCATAATTACAAACTAAAATTTCCTTCAAAAATGCCATATATGGAATTTGATTGAAAACTGGTAACACAAATGGATTGGTTCAGATTATAGAATTGAAAAACAACATTATCGATTTGGTTTTTTTCCCTATAACGAGTATTAAAAAGGCAGAAATCTCATTCGTATCGATTTCAAGGTGAAAATGAACGTTTTTCAGTTTTCAATTGCTTTTTCAACGGAAAATCGGATTTTATTGCATAATCAAATCCGATCACTAGACGCTATTTATACTGTTGTTACAATGAAATCACCAAAGGTTGAACGATTGAAAAGTAATCGTTTCACCGATGTTTTGTTTTAAAAAGTGAATAAAAACATTTCCAAACATCTTTAATCACTCATCTAAACTATGCAAAGATATTGCTCTTCCAAATTCACTTTAAATCAAATATTTCTGATACTCTTCTGAAGTATACTTCAGGCCCATAGGCAACCAACTTTGTTGGTCAGTCGATGTGTGAATGTTCTTGCCCAAATATAGAATATATCCTGTGAATTTTGTATGCAAGCACAATTGTGTATCGAATGTTCTCGATCTTTCCACAAGGATCCATACTAAGCCAACCACTGTAGACAGGTTAATAATATCGTTTACTGAACATCAACACGAGTATATAAATTGGAGCTTTTGCATGGGATGCAGTAAATAATTAAATGAAAGCGTCAATGTCAATTGCAACATGTGCTCTTCATAATCCAAGTAATCAGTGGAATATTGATAATTATGTTAAATGATTAAAAGTTTGACCAGTAAACCATTTTAACAGAATGGATTATTCCTAGAAATTGAACATTAGCTCGATTCATAGCCATTCAAAATATAATTAAATTGTACGTTTGAATTTAGCATTGGAATCAAAATAACCTGAATTTTGTGAACATTTAAACTTGAACTTTATAGCCAGGAATTAAGAAAAAAAAATTGTTATTTATTATTTGGATTCTCGTTCAAATGACGTCTATAGAAACGTCCACGAAATTCAAATAAAGTGGCTTCCCTCCTAAATGATCTATTTTTGAGATGTAACGAAAAGTTCTTAAATGCCGATAGGAGAAAAAAACTGCATCGGAAAAAATCATGAAAACAGGGAAGTAGTAAAATCACAAACAAATCCGACTACCAGTTTATATCATATTTTTGGGCTTGAGAGCAGTTAGTGCGCAAAAAAGTGACAAAAAATGCTTGGCGAGACTGCGTTTTTTTTGGTGAAGAGGCAAAAAAAACTTGAAAATTCGAGCGCACACGTTGGAATAGCAATAGAAACAGCAAAGGCAACGGCAATGGCAACGGCAACAGTCGTAGCACCAAGCAGCTGTCATATAACCTTTAACCGATGACGTCGTCATTCATGACATGCCAAATAGAAAAGCGCGTATTATTCCTCTAGGTTCTCTCTCTCTCTTTCTCTTTCTCTTTACGCTCTATGTTCTCTCACTCCACATATACACTCTGCACACAACTACACATACTGCACCACAAAGCGGTTGCATGAAATTCATGAGCACGCATTCAGGCACACAGTCAAACAGTATACTATATTAAAACATTACAACACAGATGTTGCACAACACAGCTCAACCCAGCACATCATCGCAGCAAACCCGGATGAATTTCCAATAGAAAAAAAAGGAACTAACAACTAACAAAAACACCATCTAACCGATACACAGAGTCGATTTCTCTATTGCACAGTTGCAACGGAATCAACTATTCCGTTGCATTAAAAATTGATAATGCAGAAAGTATAAAACTATTGGAAAAAAAACTGCGCAGCACAGCGTGCCGAATTTGCTCGATTTCAATTCGATTCTTTTCAATTTTAACTGCTTTTGCTCAGTATTTCGAAGAAAAAAACAATTATTTGAAATGAAATTCAACGGGCATTGTGAGCATTCTGTCGAAAAAAACTATTTTTATATTTTAACAAATCGAACCTGTACGAATAAACAGCAAATTGACTGTTAATCTGGACATGTGAGGCATCGAGGTCTGAATGTTACAATTTGCATTGTTTTTTTCCACATGGGAAATTTGAATTAGAATATTCCAGAGACATTAATGCACCAAAATTGTTGATGTGATAATTTATTGTTTTCTAAATAAATATTCAGTCAAAATTGCATCGATAATAACAATGGAAAATAATCAAATTCATCGAATAAATGTTCTTTGGACTAAAATTAAGTTTCAAATAAAAATAATAATTTTTTGATTCATCGTTTCCGTATAGTTCTGTAGGTAATGTAATGGAAATAGCAAATATCTCGGCACACGTTTGGTGTTTCAAATGGATTTGATTATTGTCGGCGGCACTCCTTGAAATGTTGATCACACTTAATTGGTATGTAATTGAATCGACAAAGGAATAAAAGGCTGAAAAAGGGATTGAATGCAGTTGATTGCTAGCTGCTGGATGCTGCATTGATTTTATTTGAAGAGTGCCAAAGTTCCTTTTTAAGGACAACTTAAAGATTTTCAAATTACTTAAAATGAAAAAAAGGAGTTTCAGAGTTCAAGTGTTATTGACAATGCGCACGCCAAATAACTCTTGTTTTCGTTTCAAAATCGAATATTTGCCATTCGATCGGTATGTAATTAGAAACATATCAGAACAAAGACTTTCTTTTTTTTCTTCAAGGAAAAACGCACTAAAAGAGAAAAACAAAAATGTTTTTTTTTTTTTTAAGTGGGCGAATGTCAGATAAAATGAAAGAACGAACGGAACAATGGATAATCAAAATAACAACAAGAACGACTATGATGACAATAGCAATAGGAACAAAGAAAAGGCGAAATGGAAAGGAATAATGAACATTGCCAGCTAAATTTAAAGCATTGAGGTAGGTTACGATTACGGCATGCGCTACCTTCTAATTTGGCCATATACATTAATCTATTACCGAAAACATTGCACAGCACATACATGTGCTGTTTGGGTGAAAGCGTAAATAGCGTGCGCTCGCGCCGTCTCCTCATTTTTTGTATGTTTTGTTTGCGGTATTTTTTTCGGCTGTTGTTTCTGTCTCTGATAATAATTTCTCTGTTTTCGCTTTCATTCATTTTCAGTGTAACAATGCAATCGCATATCAGCCTTGATCATCGATTCCCTTGATTTGGCTCCTTCCTTTTAATACCACCACCGCCTGTTAAAACTCTCTCTCTCTCTCTCTCTCTCTCTCTCTCTCTCTCTCTCTCTCTCTCTCTCTCTCTCTCTCTCTCTCTTCATCCACGCGTTCCCTCAATGTGTTGTTTGTTTAAATCGATTTCATAACAAAAATCTTCTTTGACGCGTGATGCAAAAAAATATCGTGGATTGGTAAAATATAATGCACAAATAAATCATATTATATTTTCATATTTCTTTCATTTGCTTTTCTTGTTGTCGTTCTCTTTGAGGATTTTTTCTTTTGCTAAAATTCATACCAACAAAGAAAACACCGAGAAAAAAACTGATATGTTGAGGAAGAAAATGGCCCATAATCTAAGACGGGAATTCAATAAAAAAAAAATTATGGAAAGCTGAAAACAGAAAGCAAAGATAAAAAAGAGCACATTTTCAATTTGTTTTAACACGCCATTTTGTTGAGCAATAAAAACAACTGCATTAAAAAAGAATAAAAAATGTATTTGTTGGCGTTCAAAGCAGAGTCTCATCTCTTCCTTTTTTTTAAACCTCATTGAGTTGATGTTTTGAATTTCTTGCTTCCAATCCAAATAAAATTGCGGAAGATCAGCAATAAATGAAAAGAAACTGTTTTTTTTTCTCTTCTTTTCAAAAAGAGACACATTTCTTATTGTTTGTGCAATTTCAACGGAAATAAAACAGCATTAATGCAGTTGATGAGCAGGTTTATCGCAAGAATTTCTTGTCAATATTACATTTGCTTTGGCCTGTTCAAATTGAAAATACTGC
Source organism: Aphidoletes aphidimyza (assembly GCA_030463065.1). NCBI lineage: Eukaryota > Metazoa > Arthropoda > Insecta > Diptera > Cecidomyiidae > Aphidoletes > Aphidoletes aphidimyza. Next base: position 15,044,937 of record CM059997.1, on the reverse strand, counting down.
AATGATTCGTCAGATGCGTCAATCGAAGTGGGCATTTGACGATCAATGGATTCGGTTCGCAGAAGAAAACCGATTCACCTTTCTCTTTTTAACCAATTTTTCGATGCAATTCGATGCAATATAATATTTACGCACTACCAATAGATTATCTTTTCGGAAATCGGTAAGAAATGAAGAAAACAAAATTAACTATGAGTTTTTTTGTGTGTTTCTTTTGTTTTGTATACTTTTGAATTTTGTCTAAGGTAATATTCGGTCAGAACGAAACAAATTGGAACCCACGTTTGGAAATTTCAAAGGATGAAACGGCAAATCAAAGTTAAGGGATCAGAAGCATCAAATGATACACAAAAAAGAGTATTCGATGGTGTAGGCACAACTAAAGCAATGTTGTTCAAGAAAACAATGCGAGTGAATATGAAGTAATAAAAACGAAATGAAAAACTGCTACAAGAAAACTTAAAAAAAACGAATCCTTTAATATCCCAATTCAAACTTCAATCGCAAAATCATTTCAATTTTCATTTCAGCTGTTTCCCATTCTAATTTTTCCAAGAATTACATTTTCATTTCTCTTCCCATTTCGTTCGTGTATGGCTTGGTCGGATCTTTGCTGGCATTTTTTGCTTTTGTTCCGAGGAAATTAATCTGGTTACGTTGAGTGGAAGAGAGGAATTAAAGAGTGACCAAAAACCATGAAAGTCAATTGTTAATCAATCGCCGATTTTTCTACCTAAACTTTTGAATTTAATTTGAAAGTGTTTAAGAAAATGTGTTGACCTGCTAGTGGGTGCCTACAAGGCATTGGCTCAGTTCCTTTTTTTCCAAAAGGTTATCTGGTATATCGATGAATTTATTTCTTCCAAATTTTGAGAGTTGTGTTTCTTTTTATTTTTGCAATTGTATAAAAACTGAAATTGTATCAAACGAAACCACCATTTACGTCAATAATCGAAACCGAAATAATCGCCTGAAGCCAAACTGAATGGTATCATCCGAATAAACGCGTTAAGAATAATCATGTTGACAAGAAAATATCGGATGCTTGACGTTAAGATGAAATGTTGCTGATTCAATGTATTGTATGCGTTCAAATGAATGTCAGGCAAAAAGGACAATATTCAATCCATTGAATCGATTGATTTGATTGCTTAAAATACATTTCAAACTCAAAACATAAATATTTTTCTATCGGATGTTTGGAATGATTGGGATTCGGGCTTTTAATCTGCTGCAGGCTAGAAAGAAATTTAATCTAATTAAAGGATGAAAAATAATAGCAAAAACTGTCAAACAAGACAAAATCAAAAGAAGTATCAGTAATAATGTCAATCGATAACGATAAATGCACTCACATGTGCACGCTGCACATGTGCAGCAAGCGCACAGGTACAAATCGATATCACATTTGGCGTCATCGTTTCTAATTTGTTGGGCAAAGTCGGCGAAGAAACGTAAAAAGGCTAACAAACAAGAATTTTACAATTTAACCAAAGGCATATCGAATTTTTTTTCTCTTAAATCCTTTCCGTCTCAAACCCGATCAAAATGTGATCCTCTTGCTCATATACGAAGATGAGAGCAAAATGGAATGATAACTTGATCCCGTAATAGTGCAGATTTGTATCGACGGCTGATTAAGTGATCGGAAGAGACATGTTTGTTCGTTGCAAGACGTTTATAAATATTCGAAATTCCATTCGTATCTTTGCACCTGAAATCATCAAAAGACAAAAACAATTCAAATCAATCGAACCAAATCACTCAATCAGTTGGCCTTTGTCGTTTCACTGTGGCTATTCTTCCAACTGATGACACAAATTGCACCATTCTCTTCATAAGCAAGATGATAACTGTCACATATAAACGATATTTATTTATTATTTGTGTTAGGTAAACCTAGAGCTCTGCAGCAGCGAGCATAACTCAATTTGAAATGTTGTTTGTAGAACATTAGTTTTGTTGGATTCCAACTGTGAACTTAAGAAGCGAAAAAAAAACACACACACGCTCTAGACTTTCGAGCCCACTAAAAACCGGCTCAATGAGCATTCGTCTCATCAAGCGAAAAATATTATACAGAGATCACTCCATGAAAAATATCACCAATAAAAATTTATTAGCTGACATTCACATTATACCTTTGTTCCTCCTATGTTCACTGTTTTGCCACTGCAGCAAAGAGTCCCCGATTTAAAAAGGGTGCACATTGCACAATGCACAACATCGCATAGCGAACATGTTGCTGCAGCAATAGAAAGGATTTGGTCGAACACTCTCATATTGATAAAGAGAGTTGCTTTTAATTATGTTGCGGTATCATTCTAGCCGAATTATGACATCGCCTTTATCCAATAGTCAGCCACTTGATGAGCCAACAAATTGTAACCAACTATAAATTTTGGTTCTTACCCTTTTTCAACTGATGAAAGAGGTGCATTCCGGGAAATAAATCATTATTTTCCCTTTTCCAAAAAAAAAAAATCCTATTGTTTTCCAGTTGATTTGGTCGATTGGCTGAATTCACATCGTATCCAGCCCATAACCCATCATAACCAGATAATGCGAATGTGGTGTTTGTTCTGTATTTATATCGTTATTATTATTGGCGATTTATCCACTCGATTCGGGTTTTAAGTGCCATATTTTTGCGACGATGCTTCAATCACTCATACCATTTTTCCACTCTGGCAAGAAGTATCGTGGTATTTTGTTCCGTGACGTTCGTGTCGCTTTAGCGCCAACAATAAAATTATCATTAATAAATGCATTCATATTTAACGAACTACAGTTTTTAGTTAAACGGGCGACGTAGGAGGCTATATCAGTAAGTCAAAACACAAAATATGCACTGAATAAAGAAAAAACAATTAAAGCTGCGATCCAATTGAAATATGAAAAAAAAGCCAACGGAAAGCAAAAAAAAACACCAAATAAATATATGCGCAGAAGAGAAACATGATTGTGTGCGTGAAAGAGAGCATTGAATTGGGAAACGATTTAAAAACGGTTGTTGTTTTTTGCCCTCCTTCCATTCGATATCCATTGTTTATGGGAACGGGCATTGTTGCTATTGTCCAAGCCAGCGTCAGTGTTTAAGTCAGCGATTGAACGCTGAATCCGCCATTGCAATAATTAATTGCCCATTTGCTATTATGACACTTAGTACAATGATGATCGGCGTCGGCATTGGCATGAAAAAGGGAAGAGAGAGAGAGAGAGAGAGAGAGAGAGAGAGAGAGAGAGAGAGAGAGAGAGAGAGAGAGAGAAGAAAAAGGAATTATTGTATGTTTTAGCCATTTTTCCATAAACACTTCAAGGCAATAAAAAATCAATTTAATTGGCATTTTCATTTTTCTTTCGATCCATAATCTTCGAATTATCGTAATAAACCTATTAAAACAGTGCGCATTTTTGTTCTTACGTTCGCTCTCTTGCGATGTGTCTTAGAATAATATGAGGCATACGAGTGGCTGCAAATCGGCTAGACACACATAAACTGTTCTTCGCATAATTGTTGTGCGTGAGATCCAGGTTCTATCCAAGCGGAGGACAAGTGTTGCAAGGGTCCAGGGCGCGAAAGTGCCGAAGACCGCCGAAATTTTGAACTTGCAAAGTTCCAGAAAATGTGAACGTGTGTGAGAGTGAGAGCGCGCCTTTTTTAGCTTTCTGAACTCGCAGTTACTTTTTTTGCAATATTGTCTTGTTTATGTAACCAATTTTTTAGTTTTCTTTGAAAGGTTGCGACTCGAATTGCTTATCGATTTTCGTTTTGATATAATTTTGAAAACTACGAAACCAATTTGAAAAAAAAATGGGAGTCATTCTAACACATAATCAAAAATACGACCTGGATTGTGACGATATGATGGTGCTACTTTGGCTATATTAGTAATCACATTTGTCTAATCGTTCTTTTATTTACCTTCATATAAATTTTAACCTTCATTAAGATTTGGACAAATGCGCAGTGAAAAATGTGATCCAGGGCGCCAAAGGCGCTCGAACAGGCCCTGGTGAGATCGATTCCGATTCAAGTCACTAATGAGGATTGTGCTCTCGTTTGGCCACCACATTCATACTCAAAACAATTTCACACAGCGTGTCACTAAATCTAAAACGCTGTATGACAAAATATCAACTCAAGATAATAATGATAACATTCAATTGGCGCTATTCGAATCTGTATCGCTTTTCTGCTGTAAATGTTCGCTGTTTATTGTCCATTAATTCATTTAAACTGCCATATTTTAATGCTATTAATCGTTCGAAATATTTGTGTGTCGCGGCCACTTAATCACAGTGAATGCTTTTATGTGGCACATCAGCGTAGTCAAAAAAAAAAAAAAAAAAAAAGCTGGCCAAATGATAAATTCATTGAGCTGTGTATAAAATGGAATTGGCCAAAGAAAATATGTCTATTTCAAAAGGAATCCTCTCCAGCGGCGCGTCGTATAAAAACATTTTACTTTCAATAGCTTTGTTGATATTTCTAAATGTCAAGTTTTTTGTTGTTGTTGGTATTTTTACTTTTTGTTCAATGAATAATCAAATTGAAAATGTCACCAACAAATCATGGCGATCATTTAATTTGGCGAACAAAAAAGCACTGGTAATGGAATATGATATAATAGAGGGTAGGCCAATTAGAGTGAAATGCAATGAGATATCGACGAGGATGAAAGTGCACACACACACCTTGCCGATGCCAACACCATTCAACTCAACAGCATGCGTATTCACACTCATTCGCTTTGTTTTCATTTGAATTCAATTTTTATCGTGAATAACAAACAAAGGAGAAGGTCGACGAATAAACCCTTGTGGGTTTGCTGATTAGTTTTCTGTTTGGTGATGTTGCCGTCAATGGCCCACTGCTGTTTGCAGTGAAAAAGACACAGCACAAGTTTCCAGAACGAATTAAAGAAACGAAGAAAGAAAAAACGATAACAACTCAAATTATATGAAAGAAAAACGAAAAAACCAGCCACGTGTATTTAAATAGCAAGATCTATTCATTGTTGGCAATCTTTATCCATATGACGATTAAATAAATGCAGTTTTTTTTCTTCATTCTCTCGTTCCGCTTGCGTTTTTCCATTTCCCTTCTCTTTCGGTCTGCTTGTCATTCTATAAGATTGCATCTCTTCTAATAGAAAACGTATGCCGTTAGATCAGCCGTTATTGAGTCATAGCCGCAGAAATGCAACACATTTTAACAAAAAGAAAACATCATACTATCGAAGCAGGCGTATGCACACTTAAATAATAAGCCATTGTTACAGTTTTTCTTGTGTTCTTTCCTCTATCTTGGCAACAATTGTGGCACCTGCTGGCCGCTTCAGATCACAAATGTACACACACACGTATGCCTCTTGTTAAGACTCTAGCATTTCATGAAATGCTGTAGCATTAAGATCCTTTGCACCTAAAAATTATTAAGAAATGTGTGTGTGTGTAATCAATGCACATTGCATCCCAATCGCCTGTTGGTTGCGATCTATTTAAACACCGTCTATCATCTAACGATCCAGCTTAAGCAGAGCACACGAAGACTAAGCCAAATACAACGTAAAGTCCTTCATTGATTCGGGGGAAGGTAAATGGATAGCATCTAAGATGTGCTCCTCAACACATCGAACGAATTCACGAATCGCCGATTTAAAGTGCAGATAAACGATTTCTTCATCCATCTTTCTTCTTCCTTCGTCTTCATTCCGTTCGTAACAATTCCATTGTTTTAGGTGTGCCTTTTCAATTAGAAAAGTTTTTTGGTCAGTTGGTCAGCTATTTTGATGCTGATATATTGGGCTTGATGCTGGAATTGTGTGCCTATCATGCGGTGCATCGCATACATATTTCGGCTGATGGCGTCATCGATATATTGCTTATTTTCGCTTCGGTGCCACTTTTCACAATCAACCGAACGCATCCATAAGACATAATACAACCCATTTCAAATTTGATGCATTGTGGATTTTTCAGTCGTGCGCTCATCAACCGTTCGTCTTCAGCTGTCAAAAAGGATGACCATTTTCCGAACTGAAACGGCTTTTTTAATGCATTCTTTTTGTTGTTGTTGTTTTTTTGTTTCTGCCATAATTTTAGATTTAAACCCAATTTTAACGGGATTAATTGTTTCAAACCCGTCCAATGCCAAGCTCCTCGTTTTCACGGTCGGTTTTAATTCGATCGATTGCTCAAACGATAGACGCTACAAAATGTACAGACATTCGACAAAACCAATTAGAAATAACTTGTAGATTGACTTCACACAGAGCCCCTTAATAAATAATGCGCTCGCTCGACCCAAACAAATGGCCGAATATGTCCAATTTTTGTTTTTTTATTCGGCTGTTGGTTTGCTGCGGGGTTAAAATATGCGGTTGATTAGCAATATGAGAAAAATAAAATGCGTGCGATAAAAATCTTTCACCGGAATGTTAATGAATGTTTTTCATTTAGCATTGAATTAAGTCGGGCTGTTTGGTCAGAGATGCATGACGTATGGTCAATGAATACAATTTTATTGAATTTACATGCATATGCATGTGGCTTTAAATCGATTTGAAATGTAAATTGTTGATCGTGCTGTTCACACAGTGAATTTGCGCGATAACAAAACAAAATGGACAGCACTTCTGTGCTCACTGCTCACACACGCATCGATGAACATCAAATGAAATAGTTTATGCAAACAATGTCTTCCAACAATGGTCTACTATACATATTCCCTTTACATAAGCAACTAACCCAGACCTAACACAATGTCGACAACGAAAATGGAGTAATGAAACAAAAACCAGCCACAAACAGACACTTAAATACAGAATACTCCGTAAATTATGATAGCCATTGTGATTCAACCCTTTTCACAATATTGCAACCAACCAATCAACTCAATGCATTTCAGCGTACACCATTTTTTTAACTTTATGCGCATATTTTGCGAAAAGTACACGATCCCTCGATATATTTATTTATAAAATACCATTTTGTAATAAATGCCATAAATTTATTGGGCACTCAAACCCTTTACCACAGACCACTTGCAAACAACATTGGTTGGTACAATGTGAAAGGGTTGCGGAACCGGATTATTTAGAAATCAATATGATTACGGTGACAAAATCTCATTATACGTTGCCGCAGAAGAACCCTTTGATGAAGGAATCTCTCAATCAAATGAAATTAACACGTACACATAGAGCTAAATGGGCTTGTTAAAAACCAAGCACAATTGAGTACAGTAAATTTACCCATATTTATGACTTCATCGAGCGCATCAAGCCAATAAAAAGCCGTCATGTAAATAGAAAAGGGTTAAAAACAAGCCATTTTCACCCCTTCCGATTTGTCTGTCACATGCACGAAAACAAATTAAATCTCATTGAATAACAAACATTGAATAGAGCATGAAGGATTGGTTGGCTCATTGCTCATCAACGACATGCGCCAGTGCACCCCTTTTATTTCAGTCATTCATGTGCTTACCAACAAAAAAAACGCTAACAAAAAGAACGGAATACCGATGGAACCAATGAAATGTTCAACGACGTCACACATCAAACCGATCAACGCCCGAAATTGCTACGAACCGAAATATTAGAATTTGTGTTAACACTGTATCTTCATGCATTCATAAAAAATGTGGGTACTCATATAAACCGACCAACAAAAAAACTGTGAGAGTGAAAGGATTCATGAAAAAAAAGCGAAGAGAGAGAAACGAAGAAAAAGGGGTGAAAACCCTTTTCTCGTATTTTAACAGGTTCATGCTTTTTTTCTCGTTGGGTTTTTTATGAGCGTTTTTTTTCAATACATGTATCCTGGGAATTTCGAGGTGGTGTTTTCTTATTCGTGGTATTTTAGGTAGAGAAAATTATTGGGTTGATTTGTTTGTGCGTTCCTTTATATGCTGTTGCTTTGAAATGATTCACGATAAATTTATACGCCACACACCCTGTGATGCTTTGATGTGGCGTATAATTACCACGTGTGTGTTTTATTGATTTATTCACTTTTTTTTTTCTCTCCACAATGAATATCTACACATTCAAACAAATTGAACCGAGGTGAACACGTTCAATCGATAATAATAATAAAAAAAAATGCTGAAAGAATACAAAGATTTTAAGATATGAAAAGAAATGTAAAAAATATATGAGATTTATTTACTTGACGTGGATAATAATAATGGCAGAAACCTGGTGGCGCTATCGTTTTCGATCGAACTTACTTCCGCATTCTTTCTTCGTTTCGAGTTAAACCTTTTCTTTCCAGTTCGTTGAAAATTGAATGTAGGATGATAAAGGAAACGAAACGAACACCGAACACCCCGAGTGATTAATAAGCAATAATGGCAATAAAAAAAATGCCTAGGCCTGAAAAGGGTAAACGATAACAACATAGAATCCTCATAGGAAAAAAAAGGGTAATTGATGTGAATTATTTTTAATGGGTTTAATATATCATGTATGAGTAGCGCCCGGGACATGCATTCACAATCAATAAAATAACGATAAACGAAACCGCATGGCAACGGCATCGAACAAATATCAGTTTCGTTTTTGCTTGTGCTTTTGTGGTTAGCATTTTGAGTCAAGTGAAAAGGACTCGAAATCGGAATGTCTGATCGAAATCATCGAATGAGATTGAAATACAATGAATTATTTGAAAGAAGAAAAAAAATGGCGAATGTTTCTTCACGAGAAAGGCAATTTCTATATCGTTCGTATGCTCGCATTCTCGGATTCATCATAATCCACTTGTTTACCTCTTTCCTAGCCTCTTTCAATTTCGAGCGAAAGTGGTTAGCTGCATCGAAATTCCACAGAAAATGCTTCACGTCTCAAAGTCTGAAGATTAATTGAACTGATATCTGAGACACGGTTATCATACAATTCGGCATCAATCGAAGAAATTGGATTTTGGCATTTTTATAGACTTTGCAAATATTCAGTTAGTCTATTACTAGAAGATTTCTTTTTTTTTCATATAAAAATTTCAATGGAAGGAATTTATTCGATTTCGAAGATTTGAAATGTCGTAAGTATATGACTACAGCTTAAATAACCAAATCAACTGTTTTATTGTACGTAAATCACTGAAAAATCAATAACAATTTCGAAACGCGTGCGATTAATGAAATTGATGTTCGATTTAGAATTCAGCTGTATGTTGCGTCTAAATGATTGAAATACACATATTTTTCGTATTTTTAAGCAAAAGGGTGTTGTTGTTGGCAGCAATAATAAAAACTAACAAAAAAACCCTAAGGGGTTGCCTCACACTTCTATTCCGCATTGCGTGTCTGCTCAATATCATTTCATTCGGAGCCAAGTCGAATTTAGACAGGCGATTGGGGGTAAAATGGGCGAAAAGTGCAAGATGCAACAACCAAACAATGTTAGACAATGACATAAAACCCGAATATGAGCCGAAAACCCGCAGCGCAACGCAGCGTACCGTTTGTGCAACAGACACAAAATACTCTCAAAATCTTTGTACTCTCAGTATTCGCTATTGTTTATTATTTTTTCTTTTTTTTCAAGAATGAAAATAAGGACAAAAAAACAATGATTCAAAGAATAATCGAAGATGACGTTGAGCTAAAATGTTTAATTCGTTGTTTTCGTGTTTTTCCTTTCTGTTGTTGTTCGTCTGTGTCTTCACTTGATATCTCTTTTTCTCTCTCTCCTTTCGTTTATTGTCTGCTCACACTCTTTGGCACTGTAAGTGTAAGCATCAAAAATACCTAACTACCTTTTTACGTTGTACAAGTAGCGCGCTTCGAAAACCGATCATCCAAAACAATCGTTTTATTATGACTTTTTCGAGCTATTGTTGACTAGCTGTTGCTGTGCGTATGTATAGACTTGATTCTGTTTTCTGTTCTGGCTGGCAGCTCGAACGATGAAGACAACGCTACATAATGCGTCAGTATGTCATTTTTTCCCGTTCGTTTTCATCTGCTTTCGTGGCCCATTGTTTGAGCTCATTTTTACCTGAACACGCGCGTAAGGGTTGATTGTTCTCAATCGTGCATTTTTCTTCTTTTCTCTGTCCATTTTTACCCTCTGCTTTTTCTCTTGATTCGCTTTCAGCATTTCGATTAAAATCGATGCGTTTATAACGGATAAACATGATTTGATGGCAGAAGCGAGTTTTCTTCTTCAAGCAATCGTCTTTCGATTTTTCTCCGTGTGTTACCCGTTACCCGTTGCACCGTTTTCTTCATCAAATGAACCTTTCGGTTCATTAATTTTAGTACCAATGTTCTGTTGATGATGTGCCTGTTGTTGCTTGGTGCTATGTGTGGTTCAATTGCCACCACAAACTATCTCACATACGGCATTTGTTTTGTCGATTCGATCATTTTCCAAAATTAATGTGCTATAATGCGCGCGAGACGACTGTATGCTACAATTTTATCCGCAAGAGATCAAATACATGAAACCCCTATTGAGACTGAAGATTCAGAGGTAAAAAAGCCGAAATTGAGCACAAAATATCAGATTCAACCATTTTTTTTCCATCAACTCTTCATACAAAGTAATAACTGATTCGTTTTTTTTTTGTTATTTGATGAGCAAAGGGTGTTCTATCCACGCGACAAACAAATTTAAGGTAATTTTTGTTCTAATTTCAGTGAGTGCTTTTTTTAGTTCTTCTCTTTTTTTCTCGTTGATTTTTTTTTCCTGTTCAAATTATGATGCTGTTTAGCCAGTGAACAACGGGGAGAAGAATGAGAATAAGACACACAAACACACCAGAAAAAAAATTGTATGTACCAATGGCATCAAACGCTCAACCACGACACATATGCTGTTATTTAGGCAGCGTGTGCACCATGTAATGGTGCGTTGAAATCATTAGAACTCGTTTTTTATGATCATGATTCTCAAGCATACACTTTTTTTACGCGTTTATTCAATTCGATTGAAAAATGTTCGTTTACGCGTGCTTCTTTTTGTTGCGTGCGTTTTATTTATTGTCGCTTTTCTTTTGGAGTTTAAGTGTGAAAATTTTGAATGATTATTCATTGAATGAATAACAGATAGTGTATTATAGAGAGACAAAAAAAACGATCGCTTTGTACATTGTGATCAAATAAATAAAGAAACCTTTTATGATCTTTCACATAGTAAATTATAGCATATTTATTGGGTGTTATCCTTTCGGTTTCAATGCAATCGACTAAAGAAATTGAAGCTTGACTGAAGATGAAAGCGAAAGGATTTGGTTTTTTCTGTGAGGGAATTTTCAGTGTTAATCGGATTCATGGGCATGTTTGATCGAAGGTGTTAAGCAGCTTATTGAATGTTTGATGATTGCGAAAATTCAATCAAATACCAACTAAATAACTGCAAATGTTTCGGCAGTCTTAATGTTATGAAGAGATTTGCTCACTTGCCGACAACCTTTTTTGTCAACAGTAATTTTTAACTGACGTAAACAAGCCATATTATTTTACGATAGCACAATGCTGCAGTATTTTTACGTGAATATTCTACCAATTATTACCTACTATTAGTTTAAAGCTCTTTGATTCCAAAAAAGCAAAAATATCGGAATTCCAAAGTATTGTGGCAAGTCATTTTTCTAATATGACAACAACGTTATGGATCATAAGTGAAGAACCGTTTGAGATATTTTAAAGGGTAGACAGTGTACTAGACACGCGATATATTCGAAAGAGTTACGATTTGTCGCAAAAAAATGATAATAAACTGCTACTCGATCAAGATAAATAAGCCAATTATTGATAAAACTGACCCGTTTTTGTTGCAAAAATTACCCCCGGACCCAGAAAATCGATTGGAAAGTGAGGTTTTTGTGTTAAAATGTTTAGCAAAGTGATTGATTATATCTCAGCCCAAATTTCTGGAGAAACAGTAATGAGACATTCTCAACTGTTTATAATTTCTATACCGAAAAACCTCATTTCTCAGGGTATCTATGTGGTTATGGGCTAGTTTGGTTGCAAGTTTTTAATTTCTTTGCAGAATTGTGTAATATTTATGTATTCAATATCGTCTTGTGCACCCTGTTTACCATATCTAGACTAATTGTTGACCTTTTCGAATCTTTATTCCGCCAGTGTTTTTTTTAATGCAAGTTATTTTCGAATTGCTACAATTTTGGCCCAGAAATTTCTACAAACGTCGCCCACAACAAGAGATATTTATTACACACGATGATTAAGTTCAATCTCTTTTTTTTGCTGCCGTCGCTCAAACCGGTAAGCTATTTTTGCACGATTAATTTAAATATTGATTTGAATTCGAGAAAGTGATATCTTCTTTAAAAAACCATTGAAAAAGAAAATAGCGTAATATGAACAAGAAACTCCACCCATCGAGCGCGACATTTTCATCTGTTTTTGGTGCGTTCCAGAATATGCATGAGCCATGAGAAGCGCATCAAACATTTTTCTCGGAGCATTCATTTCATTTTCAATTTCTTACATCGTTGATTCTCTCTGCATATTGAGTTTAATATAAGAATGATTCTTTTCCTTCCACCAACACACAATATGCACACGCACCAAAACAAAAACAAAAAAAAAACCTCCAAAAAAATATTCCATTTTAAAAATAAAACTGGAAATTGCTAGAGCAAAATGGTTATTCAGTTAATGTTATGTTTACGATTTCACGCTACCGTTCATTTTTAGTTAAACGAAGAAACCAATCGAAACAGCGAACAGTAAGCGAGAGAAGTCTAGAATCCATTAGCATTTTGTGTGTGTGTGTGTGTGCTTTTTTTTTATTTTTGAGTAAGAGTATGCGTATGTGTCGAAATACGTGGGCAAATAACGAACAGCGAACGGAGAGCAATGTTGAATTCAACAACAACAAAAAGAGAGAGGAAAAAAACGTAACAGACGAAATACAGTCGAAAATTCAAGTAATATGACGATTATGGCAAATGGGATTGGAACAAAGGCGAAGACTGGAGTAAAGGGAGATGTTGTACATAATGCGAATGGCATGCTATTCCCATATCAGCATATAGAGAAGCCGGTAGTCATACCACGCGTGCACGTTATTTTTGGGGTTACAAGCATCTTCTTTGCATCATATGAGCACTTTTGCTCTCGCTCCGTGTGTTTCGATTCGTCGATTACATATGCACCCACACTCACTCTATCCTTCTACAACATCGATGCCACACATCAAACAAAGTGCCACATAAAAAATCGAGCCAACGAACGAATCGGAGAAGAGAACCTCGAACACAACATTTCAGGTATTGCCATGCGGATAGAAAAAAAAACACCATATACAACCGCACAAATATCAGAAAATTCGAAAGACAAACGCACAATGGTTCACATATCCGTGAATATATCAAATGCGCTTCGGTTGAATCGGATTTGCGTTTTTCTTTTTTTTATTTCTGTCCTTTCGTTTCATATGTGAAAACGATACGCTACCAACAACCGAATGTTGCATGTACTCGTCGTGTCTCGCCTTTTGCATGGTTTAAATCGCACGCAACGCGCTCCCGATTAAAATGATAAAGCCAAACCTCTATTGAACCATTATTTCATTTCGCCTGTTTGATTTATAGCTGCTCTCATATGTAAGAGTATAGGATTATTTTAAGCAGTTGTTTTTTTTTCTCTCTCTGCCAACCATTTTTTTATGGTGTGTTTTTCTGTTTTTAAATTCAAACAACCAATAGAGACTCTTTCGATTAATGTCAGTCGATATATTTCCATGGTGTCAAGACGCAAACGGGCGCGCGATTGCAATCATTTTATGTGTAAATATGGTGCTATAGCCACACAACATTTATTATTCGGTTCAACGAAACGATGATGTGGTTTTTCGTGTGTGTGTGTGGTGCGGTGACTTTTGCGTGACAATCCTTCATTGCGGGGCAATGATGTGCAAATCAATGTGCGACATAAATTCAAATCACTCGCCATTTTTTATCGTGCAACATTTTACCGAATGAATATTTCCGTTTGTTGTTGCCATTTTCGTAAACGATTTCCCTTTCATTTTCCTCTACGTTTTCGATTTCACTTTGCATGCACATGATCATTAGGTCACAATTTAAGCCATTCACCTATTTGATATATTCATCAATTTGCTATCTGGTCCGCGTTTGTGGTGGCGCGTGTGATTTCGTGTCGCCTTACCCACATTTTTCTTACATAAAAAAAAATGTAGCAGCTCAGCCCCGGATAAATTACGCACAAATATGATGAGATTTGTTCCAAAAAATTGGTTTATTTCGAATTTTGCGATTGAGTTTTGTTTAATTTTATGCAATAAACATAAGAGAGTTGATTTTCACTCCATCAACCGGTTCGAGAGCAAAAGTGTTTAATCGATAGCTCGTGCAATGTTGCTGTCATTCTTCTTCAGTGAAATTTTTTTTTTGCATCGGAAAATTAACATATCCGAATAATTGAGTTCTGTGCCAAATATCAAATCAAATCAAATGACTTTTCTATGGAAATTTGGTGTTCTTTTTTATCCATATTCCACCACGCTGTCATTAAACGATAGCTATATTCGTGCCAAACGCACATAAATAACTTTTGAACAATGTTTGGCAACATGTACCATTTCCAGTAAGTGTGGAAGTGTGTTTGGGTTCCGTATGTTCTTTTATTTGAAATTTGCGACTGAAAATTGAGCTCAATTTGGATACACCTTATTTCATATTGGTTGGTATTCACCGGTTGATTGGTTGGCTGACGGCATTGATTAGCCATTCATTCAGTGATATGAATTGTGCGTACCATTTTCTGGTTGACTGTCTCAGTTTACCGATTTGCATGTCAACAATTCATTAGATCACCCATCACCCAATTGGTTTTGATGATTTTGATGGTTTCGAATTCACATCAAACTGTGCAATAAAAACCATTCAAATCGAGAACTTGAGTTAATTTTCATCGTTTATAAAGTGCATTTTTCCTTCATATTTCATTCAATGAAACTTCATTCCCCGAAAAAAATCGTACATCATAAAAATCAGCCATAAACAATGCGATAAAATTCATTGCAGCTGAATTATTGAAAATGGTCCGTGAAGTGAGTTCGTAACAATAGCGAATCTCTGAAATGACAGTTCTGATTAATTTTTTAAATACTTCCGTTTTTATTTGAGATGCCAAAGGTTTTTGTTGCCAAATCATCTTATACTTGAATGCTTTATTCATGTATCGCATTGCGTCCATGATTCATATAGCATTTAGCGTTGTCAAATTTTGTATCCAAATTGACATCTGGTAGGGGATAGATGGTATCGCATATATATTTGGATGTTGGCCAAAACACACAAAAATGGCACACACGAATTTCTACTTTTCTGCTTATCTGCTTTGTCGATCACAATCAACTCTCTGGCAATGGCACAACAAAATAATACAGGCCAAAAATATTATTTTCCGAACTGAAATGACATTTTGTTGGGTGCTCGTCTCTTGTCCTCTCGTTCCATTGGCAGTATCAACACCTTTGTTTCGTCCCGATGCACATGACTGCCATTCACTAGGATTCGCCCAACTACCGAACTGTGAGCTAAGCGACAGCCAACGTTCGACCAAAAAAAAAAACAAAAACAAAAACAAATAAATCGCTCAAATAAAGTAAATCCCGTGAATTTATTAAGAGTCGAACATCAAAGACAATGGCATTGACTGACATTTTCATATTATATTTATTGATTTGCAATAAATTCATCGCGCTCACATTTCCATCGAGCTTCGTATCAAGTGGACTGGTGATCACCAGTCAACCGTTTGCAGGCTCTCTGTCGTTTCTTTTCAGATTCTGTGCCTATTAATTTGTTCCATCCAGTTGATTTGGGTGGTGTGCTCTCGGGCGATAGCACGACAACGATGTAATTGCGGTATTTTTGGCTTGAATATTGTCTGTGTGAGTTTGCGTGTGCAAGTGGTGCGACACTCTCACGTAATCGAAAGCCGAAACAAATAAAACGAAAATTTCAGTCAAACGTTCGAATGACAATTATTGACGTAAACGAAAAATCCAGCACACAAAAACTAAAATATGTTCAATAATTTATCTCAAGCGAACGATAAAAATAGCATACGCGTAAAATGTTATGTTATGCGTGTATTTCATTTGAGCACATCAAATTGTGCCGAACAATCGCTCATTCTTAGAGCCCTTGCTTCCATTTGATCCAAATGTCATACTTTTTGTTTTTTTGGTGTGTGTTTGTCGTGAATTGAATTCATATTTAATTCAGTCTCCATTTCATTCGCTCAAAAATGAACAAACAAACAGCAATAAATGGCAGTTATTCGTTTGATTTGGCTTGAGAAAGAAAAAAACGATGATTGAAATAATGAAATGGTAATCTGGGTGATGGATACCATTGTCCTTGTGTCCATTTCAACTGTGTGTTTTTTTTATTTTGCTTGTCACAAGCCACTTCGATTTCCAATTACTTGTGTTGCCTTTTTTTGCTGCTGTTGAAATGGTCGCATATTAATCAAGTTGCTTCGAATAAATTCGTTTCAGTGTTTCGTAAGGATATCAAATCACAACGAAATTGCTTTAAAGCGAAAACATTTGAAAATCATTTTTTGTTGTTGTTTCGTAATCAGGCTTAAACGATACGGCTTGTCAATTGTCAACTCCTTGGCAACGTAACCGGCCAACCAGTGTCAAGTCACAATTTAATCCTATTCCATTAGCAACACCAACAACATCAAGTCCTTATCATTTACAACGATTCAAGCGATTCTCGACATGAAATGAATATCAAAGTGAACACTTTCTATTTGTGTTACAAAAAAATGAGCACAGACATTGTGTTTGTGTTGTATCGATTTGGAACCATGGTAAGATAACTGGATTCAAATAAATTACTTTTGCCCGAACGAACTCATTTGATTGGACAAAATGCATTTGATGAAACTGATCGAGGACAAACTGGTAGAAATGATTGAGGTAAATCACTCATAAAAATGGCTTGTAACATTGCAGATTGATGCCGAAACAACTGTTGTTGTTGTTTTTTTTTCAATGGAAACTATGTCGTTTGCAACAATTGAGTGATTTATTTATCCATTTGATGGATTGGCCTCTTCTCTCAAATTTATTGGCCTCCTTCAAATCATTTGAATCATTTTCCATTATTTCAAATTGATGACGAATAAATTTCACGAAGAATTAATCAAACAGCAGCAAATTCTGTTATTGCTGATGAAGAAACAATTCCTCGATAATCTGCCATTACTGTTTTCAATTGCATTGATTTTAATTCCAATGAACAGGCGACATGAATGCAAATCAATTGAAACATTTCTGCGAACTTCATTGACTTCTATTACATTTAATTTCGATCTAGAACATTGCTTATTCTTCCATACGAAGTGCATAGCTCAAGGAACAAAAAACAAACTCATTTTCCCATTTAGCAACGTAATGAACATGAAACGTATGGCAAAAACCTAATTGCAGTGTTAAAAGGCGTAGAAACAAAAAGACCTAAAAAAAACATCATCCTAAAACAACAAGCAATAAACTGACAAAAAGTGCTCATATTCCCTTAAAATTTAAGCACTTTGAACATATCATATCGGTACAACCAATTCCAGTAATAGGCTTTTGTCCAAAACTAGAGCATACTAGCTTTAACAAGCAGAACAAGAAACGAATGCAAATCGGCCCATTGCTCTAGATACATTTTGCCCGGTTCATTTCTTGTTGTGTTACACTAAACTGATTTTATGCATAAATGCTGTTGCGTTTAAAGTTCAACTGAAATAAATAGAGAGTGTATTTGCAATGGTGTGAATGCCGAACATTTTGCAATATGTGTCAATGGCACAAGGTTAAACTATATGACGCATTTCTCATGTAATTCCGAATTTATTTGCATTGATGCCGCTTTGTGCAGTTTTCTTTCGTTTTACAGGTCCCATTCTATGCCTCATTCGTACTTTCTCTCATCTTCATTGTTACCGGCAAATGCAATATACAACTTAATGACACTGAAACTGAAACTGAAACTGCAACAACAGAAAATAGAGAAATGCTTCATTGTCCAAAGAGAACCCATTTGAATTGTGTGGGCTTGAGTATCGATGGCATTTTTTATTGCTCTCATCAGTCACATAAACATTTTACGAACGATGGGTACAAATGTGCGTGCGTGCGTGTGAGTGAGTGAGTGAATGAGTATGTGCCTTTAATAGGCCGGGTTAACGACAACACACTCTACCGCCAATTTGGAATTTAACTTCTCCACCTCGTTTTGTCCAATTTCTGTTCATTGTTTTATTGCAATCGAACCCATACATCGTGTGCTCATCTGAATCTGGTGACAATTGGACCGACGGTTGTCTGATTCCATTCAGCAACCAATCTAGGCCACATAGAAAAATGCATTTGCAGTAAAACAATACTCATAAAGTTATGGTTTCGTTGCCGATATTTTCCATGTGATTTTTTTGTTGTTCATTCTCATTTTTTACGTATTTTCGTTCTATTTTGTGCTAGGCGAAATCAACTTTATGGTTTTTCGGAAATGTTTGGAAACATAAATGGTGATAAAATCATGCCATTTTACCTTTTTTGAACTTCGGTTCGGTTTTCGTTGTTTTGTTTTTGTTTTTTTTTTTTTTTGGATTCCATTTCTTGGTTGATGCGCCAAACAAACACATTTTTTGTGTGTGTTCATAACTGACTAACAATTACTTTTTTACGATGGTGTTTGTTTTTTACTCCAATGAAAATTGAATTCCTTCGACGAAACAAATACGTAAACGTTGTGGTTTAAGTCATCATAAAAACCGAATCTCCACACATTGGTCTAGCAATAAAAAAAATACGTGTGCTTTTTTGCTATTTCGCTATTTTGTTCATTCGCTAGAATTTGATTAACTTTTTCAATTCAAAACAATCATCGACATAGTTAGATCGTTCTCTTGACGAACATAAAAATAACTCGTTCTGTTATTGTTGTTGTTGCTATTTACTCTCTATGTTGAAATACATTTTTTCCATCCACTTCAATAGGGAACTGTTTTGTAGACGTGTTTTTCGAAGAGCATATTTTTGACGGCGAACATATTGACTGCAACGAAATGAATGAGTATTTTTCAAGGATTAAACCCACGTTGCAATTTAATGCGTTCAAATGTGCTGTAGGCTCAGTGAGACTTGCTCACTTAATTAATATGATCCAAATGTATGATGAGAATAAAAATTTAAAAAAAAATCCAGCGATTTTCTGAATTGACCAAATGTCTGTCGGATTTATATTTCGACTAAAATTATGAAGATTCATCAATTTCAACAAATCATTTTTAATTTGAAACTGTATTCCTATTTCAGATCAGTCATACTACGGAATGCCACATATGGTCATCTATGTTTGGATTTTCGCTTGAACACAATTTATTTTTTATTTTAACTGCTTCCATCAGGCAGATAAAGGATTGTTAGAGTAGAACTTAAATTTCATCGGTCATTTATTTGTTTTTCCTTTTTATTTTTATTACCTCTTTTTTATTATTGGACATGGTTAACATGAGGAATAATTTCAAAAGAGTTATTGTACAAACATCGTTCTTAAAATGGTAAGTAAGCGCCATGAATTCTTCAAAACCTGCATAAAATGATTGGAAAATTCATGTGGAAAAATGGACAGTTGGATTGGTTCATAACTTACCGTTGCAAATGATTCATACGAAACGGTACCAAATTTATAAATAGTCAGTCTCTCGGGTGTTTGTGAGCGCTGTATTATGAATGGAATAAGTTTCTGAAACATTACAGAACCATTGTACCAACGACACTGGTATATTCCATCAACAACACTTGCGCTCTAGTTTCATTTTAGAAGAAATCAATCAAAATCCTATTTCAGACAGTTCTTAATTATTGGATCACACAATTTTCCCCAGAGATGTTTTCTCTTGCACCCACCACTTTTCGTGAAATTGGTGAAAGTAAAAATATCCAAAATATTTTTGCATTTTGATCTTCCACCTCAGCAATACTTTTTTGTTTGCACTGCTCTCTGTCTCTCGTTTCAAAGAAAAAACATCTCTGGTATTTCTCAAACAACAATTTACCGATTCAGTAAGTTTATCACCGATCCAAGATACAAAAAATATTTGACTCATAATCGTAAAGAGAGAGAAGGAAAACATGTAGAAGTCATTACTGAGACCGGTCATCATAACCAAAAAGCCCATCATGCAAATCACCGTTGTGCTGAATGAATAGTTCACTAAATCCGGTATGCGGAAAATGTCATTCAAATCGCGACTAATCCTGAAATAATTTCAATTGCAAAAATTTAAATTTTGTGCGAAGAGCTGAAAGTCAAAAGCTGATCTGAACTTCGAAAACTCACTGAACGACAGTATTTTGCTTGATTATACAAGATTTAAGGGTTTCAAATTCGCTAGAATCACTGCGTAACGTCGGTTGTGATTGTAATTCGCTCAGGTTACGTGTGATATTATTAAAATGAGCGCAAATCAAATTCACAATTGCCAGTAGTAAAAGATCTGATGCGGAAATGGCCAATGAAGCACCAAAACAAAGCCATCCTTGAAATAAATAAACGGTGTAGAAATTAAGCGCTGTGTCCGTATCAAACGGGAGCCAAAAGTAAACCAGTAGATTCATTCTCCATTCTCCAGTTGTCATGAATACCATGATGTAACCGTAACACGGAATCACCACATAATTTGCGATCATTATTATTTGAATACATGCATAGCAAAACATAAGACGATTTGTTTGGTGCAACCAATACGAAATTCTGTATGCATTCTGCTCTTCGCGTGTTTTTGGATGTATTTCATTTAAAATAACAAACAAATCTCTCAATTTTGAACTTGATAGTGCGATTGCGATGACTTTGCTGTAAGCCGTTGATTGATAAGCGATCACCGCTTCATTGAAGCAAAACACGTCCAATATGAATCCGCTTAAAAACATGAAGTAGACATAAACGACTTGCAAGAATATTAATGAAAGCAGCATCGGTATTGTACACCAAAATGTCCATGTAAACTTCCATGTGGGAATGTTCATTGTATTGTTATCGATAGTCACAAACATGAAGCGCAGCAAGAATTGAGATACTTGATAAAAATCGGCACTCTGGGTGAGTTTCACCGATTTGGATGTTGAAGCCATTTGTGTGCAACTGAAAACGAATCAATACTTCATTATTTCAAAGATGTTTTAATAAAAATATGTATCTGTTTAAAAATATTTTACGAACTTTTTTTTGGTTATAGATAAAATTCAATTTGCAACAACGTTTTATTTTTGTTAAAATTTGAATTAACATTAAATGTTTAGAACAGAAGTTTTCAGGTTGATACTACTAGTTTTGAGTGCTATAACTGATCAGGATATAAACAATTATAATGCTTCACCTTTTCTGCATATCTCTTATATAGCAATCGTTTCCGTTGTTGTAGGTGTCATTTTCGCGGCTCATTATTTTAATTGGTGAAGATTACATGCAGAACAGTGTAAATCCATGCGCATAGACATATTTTTTCCTCTACGATAGCTGTCATAATTAGTCAGTTTTGGTGAGTTTTGCTAAACATATAATTCAATAAACATTTTTTTTTTGGCAAATTAAATAGCAACAATTAAACTATATTATCAGAAATTGTTCCTATGCTTTGTGTTCGTCAATTAGAGCTCAAATTCAGACTAACAATCACATGTAATTTGTTCAAAAATTGAAGTCCAATTTATTTGGATTTTTATTTAATTATGGTCTCAGCATTTTATGGTGCAGAAAAATAATTGAACTCGAATAATAATTGTCTCTTGCACTTTGCAGCGCAAGTGCAACTGATGTCACCTTCGTGAATAGTAGTGTGAGTACCTCTTTAGATGGCTAATATTGCCACTTGTGCTTTTCTGTAGGAGTTCCAACTTTATTTGATTTAAAATTCTCTTTCACAAAGTTTCAAGCAAACAATTTTGTGCATATGAAAATAGAAAACATTTACATTGAATTAACGACCACTTTGGACATGCACTTGTTTGGAATGAAAAATCTAAAAAAAAAATTCAAACGTTGAAACCAAACGTATGCCAAGTTTATTTTTCAGATCAAACAAATTTAATTTCAAATAATATTTAGAAAAGGTGATTAATCTTTAAAAAAAAACGGTTAAAAAATTCCTTTTTTCATCAACTGCAAATTTTTGTGCTCAAATATGATTTATTTTAATTCGCTTGAAATCATCTGACTGGTTTGATTTTGATAGTGCTATGGCTAGTTTCCATGCTAATTTCTAAAATACATATGTACGTACACATTCTGGAATGAATATTCGGTTGTAGTTAAAACGGAAGTTCGTCTGTTTTCTGTATTGCTACAAAAGCCATACGTACTAAATTAAACGAACAATGCTGTTTCATAATTAATTTCTAGTGGAAAAAGTTTTTCTTCCATTTTCTAACCATTTCGTTGAGTTTTGGTGAACTTTTTTGATTCGATGTGATGGAAAAGATAAGTAGAAATAGCACGCACACCAGTCTCGTCACTCTCATTGTGACCGGTGTGACTATATGACGATGCCAATGTACACAAACCTGGTCGGTCAAAGTGAGCGAACCCCGTTTCTTTCTCTTTTTTTTCTTTCTCTTTATTATTGTAATAACAGTCATTAATTGCGTGCGTTTGAAGGGTTAAATGGTGCATAAGTACAGTTCACAGCGCTTTTATTGATTCCGATCGCGATAAACCCATTTCACTATCGGCCATCGAATATGAATGGAAAAATTAACCTCTATCGTGTGGTGGCTTTGGCATGGGTGGTGTAATTATAATTAGCCACTGTGAATAAAATACGCGCCTGGCGATAATGTGATGAAGAAACACTTTGTGTCATTGAGTCGAAGTTTTGCAACTTGTTCATAGCAGGAGCAACTTTATGGCAATGTCACTGTGTGTAGATTTGTTAATATTGTTTGCGGCAATAGCATAATCGATAGTATGTCGAAATGAAAGTAACCCAAAGCATTTCTTTGCGTCATGTGAATTTCAAGTGGAATAGAAACACGTAAAAATCATTTAAGTTTCATTTACAAGCAACAATCGGTACGAAGGACTCATTACTATCCTTTTAATGACATGTAAGCCTTATTATGGCCGATTTCAAGCGCAACGGGATATCATTGGTGCAACGCGTTTGAAAAATCGTATCGCCATCATCTCAAGTATTTATACAATGTACCTTGTTCATTTCCCTGGTACAAGTTGCCATAGCAATGAACACGAATCGAGGTAAAAAAAGGGTTGGCGTTAGCGTTCATTTCAGTCGTATTTGGTGAAAGAACGGGAAAGAAAGCCTGACCAAACATCCTTTCGATTGAAATGAATTCGGTACGGTTATGTATTGGTCGAACAAAGGCGAAATCGAAAATCACATCGTTTGCAATGTCTAACAATCATCAGGAGATTGGATATTCATGCCAATGTTGATGGTATGAGACTTTAATGGCTGTTTTGTGACTGTTTCGAATTCTATAGCAAACGAGCCAGTTAACAGAACATAAATATTGGAATTGGTTATGTAATTGTTTAGGCGCGCTTCGTTCGTTTTTATGAAAACGACGGCGTGTATGTGTGGCGAGCGTTGTTCATACAGCGTGAGATCCCAGTTTAACGATTACCGTGCGCATTGGTGCTTTAATGCCAAATTTCAAATGGTTTTTACTCGACAGACCGACCGTCCAACCGACCGAATGAATGAATGATCCGAACGAGTGTGTATGTGTTTCGTTGTTGTTTTGTTTTGTTGATATGTCAATACAAAGGGTGCGTTTGCACGCTGGACTATGGCACTAATAATTCAAACATATCTTGATGACTGCGCTAAGCAAACTACGGATTAAATGCGTTGCACAGCAGCAGCAACAGCATTGAATTGAGCATTATTTGATTGCGTTTGTTGATGTTGGCTGGCAAAACAAATTGTTCGTACCATTTCAGCGAACCACATAAAGTGCATCATGTTCGGACTATTGTGTAACTTCGCATGAATTCGTATTATTCTTTCCCATTGAATTTCCACTACGATGAAACAGCATATGTTGAATGAGATTCTATTCAATTCAATTTTATGTCGAGATTGTATGCGATCAAAGTGTTCACCTGGAATGATTGGCATCGGCATAATATTATGCAATGCGAATACACGTTGTACGTTGTACGCATTGTTATTAACCATCGAATGCAACAGTAATCCTTTGGCTATTCGAATTCCGTTCGGTTCATACTTAATACTGTTCTCTGTTCATTTTTGGGCTGATTTCCTATTGTCTACTCTACTATATATTGAAATAGAGTGTGCAAGAGAAAAAAGAGAACCGAGAGAAAATCAAACGAATTGAGCTGAACACTGAATTGAAAGAAGAATGGGTTCTTTTTGAAATGGACATGATTTATGAAATGGACACGGACACACACGAAACGGATAGGTGCACGGATCATTTGTGAAAAAAAATGACCGATACGAACAAGCGCAAAAACATAGAGCGAATGAGAATAACAGAGAGGAAAGAACGGAAAAGAGGGAAGAGAGCGAAAGAGAACGCACAAACCCATTCATTTTATCGAATTGTTTGTGATGGGTGAAAACGAGCGGCGAGGAGCGAATATCGAAGGGAGCTAAACAAAATCGATATGCATGTGTGTCTGTTTCGGGTATACCGATGCCGAGATGCCGAGATGCCGAGCTGCTGTACATATGCGAATGAGAAAATCGAATGAAAAAGATTATTTAATGTGCGTTTGCGAAAGGATGGACATAAATCTTCGAGTCGACAAAATGCATGTGCTCTCCATGGATATATTCTGTATTATGTGAATATCACGAAGAAAACAATAACACCAACGGCCAACCGAAAATTCAAGTCAGAGGAAAAGAAGCAAAAAAAATACATATAAGAAGAAGAAGTGGTCGGAGATTGTGCTAGACCATAATACCAAAAGGGATAAGAAGAAGTGAAAACACTTGAAGAAAAGCAACAAACGAATAGAAACAGAGTGAATCGACCAAACAATTCAGAAAATGAAAGCGAAAATTGATGATTCCTTTCAAAGCGAGATATTGGAGCAGAACGAAGCAATTTTCGAAATGCTTCTCGAATCGGCACAAAATTAATGCATCACAGCAGTAACATTGAAAATCATATCGCGCTGTTGCGGCCACGCAATACTTTACTCAGCCACACTATGAGAATATACATTCATTGAGCAATGAATCACTATAGAGTATTTAATAAACTCACAGCGCTAACACAAATGCACTTCGATTACAATACGAGAATTTAAGCATTGAGTAATTGCAGACAATTTTTACCATTTTATTCGGAAACAAAAACAGAGTGATTCAAAATTAACAAAAATCTCAATTTATATTATTAATATTTTCCAAATTTCCATAATTATCACTCAATTCTATGCTAAATTTTCAATTCGCTCAGTTTTGATTTGGCAGTATATGAGAATGAATAAATAAATGATTCTCGATAGAGGAATTCATAATTCATTATTATAGCATCAATTTCAAAGTACCATGAAGGTGTTATCATATTACACCATCGCAGTCGCCAAATAAATTCGTTAAAATGTTTTTTTAAAATAAAAACTAAAATCAGTTAATTTTGTCGCATTCAAGCATTTTTGAGAATGATTCGTTGGAATTCATTGGAGACAGTTTCTTCATACACATGAATTCAACTAAGGTAATCGCTTATTTTAAACGGAAACGTAGAAACAAATTTCAGCCTAGAAATGATTAGAAAAAATGCAGAGGTCTTTTTTCTGGAACAAAATAATTTATTTCGTTTTAAAACGGCAATTAAAACAAATTTTTGTCCCACTTTTTTATGATGATTGCTTAGGAGGAAAAAAAATCTTTTTCAAACTATTAAAAGGTTAGTTGAAATCGATCCAAATGCCAACAAAAAAAAAACAACCCAAAAAAATGTCACGAACTGATTTTAGCGCACAGTGGGTTGAAATGTGTAGAAGTCGAAATGGGATCGAGGAACTAGTTAAAAAGAAGTAAGAAAGTTGAAAAAAAGGATGTGTTGAGACGCATCGTTCACACAAAACTTCCAACCGAATAACATTTACGAGGCGAGATTAAATGTTCATCCAGATGTGATATTTGAATATCCTGCGAAAAAAAAAATACCAAAAACTGTTTGTCGCACATCGAAGAAAAAGAAAATCACTAAGCAGAAAGCAGTGATAAGCACAGAACGATGCATGCACGGAATGTTGAACATGAAGCATTTTGTTTAATATAAGGATACACATTAAACTGTGATTCCGCTGCTTCTGAAATCAAGCAAAAACAATCTACCGAATTTCAGACGTTAGGTGACGGTACTCGTTTTGGTTTTTCAATTAATCAATCGATTGAAGGAATATTGTGGTGTACATGCCACCACCAGAGACAACAACAGTAATGAAGAAAACGGATTTCATCTAACGAGCCACCGGAAATACCAG
Organism: Aphidoletes aphidimyza; assembly: GCA_030463065.1. NCBI lineage: Eukaryota > Metazoa > Arthropoda > Insecta > Diptera > Cecidomyiidae > Aphidoletes > Aphidoletes aphidimyza. The sequence continues at coordinate 15,018,414 of CM059997.1, read as the reverse complement.
TGTGTCACTTGTAGTTATGCGCTCCAGACGAAATGTTCGTTAATTAAAACACATGAATTGTGAAATATAATTAAGATTATGCCGTGGTTGTGGCGCGTGATGCGTGTCCAAAACAACATTACGATTTGCATTGATGATAATGTGGTATGTGTTGCGCACCAATGTGGTGTGTTCTCTAAGATTCAGACACACTACGCTTTTCTGGTTCCAATTTATGGTTGCTCCTGGTTTCAAGGTGGAAATCCATAACATGTGCTTCGATTGAATAGAATAACGTCTTGGTTACAATTGAAACGTTTAAAAATTGTATCGTAAATGAAAAAAGGAAATGATGAAACTCAAACCAGTCGAAACATTTGCATTCCACTGTCGAATGATTGATTTGAATAAAATGCACGTAATTAGACAAATTTTCAGCACTGAAGCATGTGGCAAGATTGTAACGGCTACTGCATTTGCAACTGATGTTCGTTTCACACTTGTGACACATTCGAATCGAAAGGAAGCACTTGCGACGGCACCATCTTTGGCCTGATGGCATGTCCACAATACGCTTATGTAGCCCAAAATGAGCGATAGTCGTGCAATTCGCATACTTGAGATTATAACCCGATACACATCATTCACATCACAGCCGATCAGAACCAAGCACTAGCATTTTAACATCGCTTCACATGAGTTAGTTTTCAAAGTGGCAAAAACCAGGTCATAAATAAACACTAGGCAAAATGATAATAATCCCTAGTCAAATCGGTATATCCGTATGTTTCCGTTTGATTTTAAGTTAAAAAAAAAAGAGGAACAAGAACGAAAGAGAAGAACAAATCATATGGATACATTTTTTTCCCACTCGAAAAAGAATCGACAAAAAAATAACATATTTATTTTTCTACCACTTTCCTGACAAATGTTTCGGCCCGAAATGGAAACAAACAACAAATTTGAAAAATGAAACTTCCAAACGATATTCTTCGTCTTCCTCTTTCGTTGGACTTTTGGCTTGAACAATTTTTGGTAGGGAAAAAAATCGAGTGAACGATGAAAAACCGACGGGAAAAAAATGAGCAGAACGACAATTTTCTATGATTTCCTGAACGTATAAAGTTATTAGTGGCAAAATTTAAGATAAACACTTATCGGTAGCGAGTTCGTTTTTAGTTTTTCCTCAAAACATGACATCGAATATGCGGTTGGGTTTGGGTTTGGGTTTGGGTTTGGGTGTGAGACTGAAACGCACTCACAATTTTTATGATTAACGGAAAATAGTAAAAATGGTTTCGGCGATTCTGTTGAAACAGGTTTTTGCCCATCCGAAATTATGGGAAAAAAAGTGTAAGTGATGCGCTAAGTGAGTTTTACTAGTATGTTATTACGAAATGTTAGCCGGAACATGGAATCTGGGCGGGCAATGGAAAAATTGATCGAAAGCTTTTCATTGCGACACAGACAAATGAGAGAAATGAAGATGAAACGGTTGTACCAAGCAAATATACTGTAAATATATACTTTGCTGCACACAATGCACACAAGAAAAGTGAAAAAGTGTCGAAAATTAGATCGATGACTCCATATCAACTTGGGCTTTGGTTTGCCAATCGATATTGGTTATAGTGGATAAATTATCAACGCCATTCGACGACTGCTCGAACGTGGTATTTTGCATCGAATCTACTTTCACTAGTTGCTCGCTGGCTGATTCGAATGTTTGCACTACTTTGAACCGCCTTCGCCCATCGATAATGAAGACTAATGGATAAAATCCGATCAAATATTATCTAACGATGTGATTTATAAAAATGTATGAAATTGAATTGCTGCCAAATGTTCATCCGAATCAAATCTCTGGAAATGATAGCTGAAAATCAATTTTCATGTTGAAATCGAACATATTGACAACCGGATACAACACTGTGCCATGCTTCAATATAGTGCATATATATTTTGTACATTTTGCAGGCAACAAAAAACAAACGGATAGTTATATCCAAGAATTCTCTATGAATGCGTCTTTTGTTTCCAATGCTGTCCAAAAATCGATAATGTGAATTTGAAATTTATGAGCAAGCAGAAGAGTTGACGATCCAAATGATGACCAACGACCATTGTTGTTGCCTCTCGCTTTATCTCTTCCAAAGAGGTAGATAAAAAAAAACGAACAGACAGACACAAGAATAGGCCAAATGGTGCGGGTTGCGTAACTATTGCTATTGCTGATTTGGTTCGGTCCAGTTTCATTATTTTTCATCCACTGCACAAATGTACAGACACGCACACTGAACCATACCGTAATAACAATGAATAGAGTTAGAGAGATGATATTACTGCTCGAGCTGTTTTCTAGAACAAACACACAGCAAGAGTCTATTTTATGGAATGAACAATGCAAAAACTTGGTGCAAGTCTTTTGTGTGACAGCTTTGGTGCGTTTTGAGTTCACTCGAAAGTGAAGAAAAAAAAGCCATTCATTTAACAAAAAAAAAGAGCCTATAAAACAAAGACAAAAAAAAATCTGGTTGGCGTTATGAACACTCAGTTCAACCAGTTGGATGGATAAAAAAAGGTTCTCTTGATTAAAATGCAATTGATATCGACCACTCATGCTATTTTTTGTTCGGGTGCGTGTGCGTTTGCTTCTTTGGAAAAGTGGTTCGTTTGAAAACAAAAGCAAACAGATAATGAACACCTTCACTTTGTGATTTCTAATCACATAAAAGACTCAGATAAACTCGATTTTTGTTTTTTCTCTTTTCCATGGAAATGTGTTTGTTGCAGGTATATGCAATTGACGTCATCGTCTGTCGCTAATTTTTCTCAAATTCTTAACGCCCATTTTTCGCAATAACAGTGAATCTCTATCGTTTTTAATGCCACGTCATGTGTGTTTGTTTCACTCAACAGTGCAGCCATAAATGTTTAGTTAATTTTAATGTGGACGAGACGCCAGACCATAAATGTGAATGCCATGAAGCACCGCAAATGCGTACGTTCATGATCTTCGAAGGGACTGCCTTTCATTGTAATAATCACAATGTCAATTTGAATAAAAGGATAAGCTTTAGCCGAAAACACGTAACAGTTTTTGGCTGGTATTGATTCAAATGTATTGAAATATATTGATGCATTCGAAAACGAAGACCCCATGCGCTGTTCCGCAAAATCGAAGGGAAAAACTGGCTCATTTTTATTATATTTGATGATCTCATTTCCAAACGTATTCATTTCGATTTCAATTCCGCTTGTACGTTTCGTGGATCGACAAAAATGTGGAAAAAAAAACTATCCATTTTTACCCAATTTTTTGTTGTTGTTTTCTTTAGAAAAATGTTGCCAATGAAACGGAAATTCGTGCACCCTTCTTTGGTCAGTCTGACAAATACACACACACACACAGACACACAGACACAATCGCACATAGACACACTCACACTGCAGTTAGGTAAATGTAATACACTCAACCCAGTCCCAATATTAATCATGCTTTTAATGCACATTTTTCGAACAAAAAAGGCAAATTGAAACTGAAGAGTGCAACACAACATAACAAAAACCGATACATTGAAAGGCCAGATCGGAAAAGAACGCCAACCGAATTGCATGTGTCCGAGAAAGGGCAAAAAAAAATAATATATAAATGAAATAGTACGCACACAATGGACAATAATGGCCGAGAGAATCCGAAACATTGGGTTAAAAACGATCCGACATATCGAAGAGCAGTTGGTCAAATTCCGTGAAGACAAAACACATAAAAATTGATATCTGACGTTTGAGTTGTTATTTTGTTGTTGCGTGTATGCTTTTTTTTCGTACGTTTTTTGGTCATCATCATGATCATCGGACGACGTCGTCGTCTTCGTCGGCTTGCCGTCATTATTGCTGATGTAAGAGGATTTTCTTATCTTTTGTATGCATGCTGCTGCTATCATTGCTTCTACGGCTGGTGCATATTTTCCTAGCCTTTTCCTCATCTTTGTGCAAAATAACGTAACAAAATGCAACTCAATTGCCACTCTCATGTCACTTTTCTCGTTGAGTGCTGCACATTCGAACAGTCTTTCATTATTATTATTTTTGGAATTGAGCAAGATGGTAGGCGAACATTGAAATTTGTGAAAATATGTTCGATGAAATATTCGTTGTGTGTACGAACATGATCCGAAACTCGTTGAGCCTGCATGGCAAGTTGCAATAATGGACAACACATGCACATTTTTATATTTTTTGGCGCGATCTCAAAACGAAACGTTATGCGCAATATTATTTCATCTGGTGTTTCGTCGAATGCACTTTTGTAGTAAGAAAATTTATAGTCACCCGTATCAGGTAAATGCACAGTGTTCTGTGTGGCAAAGAAAAAGGGAAAAATATATTGATGCATCGATAAAGAATCATTCCGATTGAAAAGAAACGTGAATGGAAAATTTGCAATGGATCATGTTGAACTGGTAGAGCACAGAGAATTTAAGGCTGGGAAAAAAAATCTGGCTGAACGATCGTTTTGCGAAGTGTTTCAAAACAACAGTTTAAATGCGCTAAGTCATTGTTGTCTCACTACCAAACAGTTTGATAATTTTCTGTTAAGCTTTTGTATTCCAATAAATGTTTCGAAATGGAATGAAAGACGAAGAGATGAGAGACTCCTTTTTTTGGGAAAATGAGAATACCTTCGATAGGTCATTAATTTTGTTTATCGGTTATCTATTTTTGTTTGAATTGATTGTGAGACAATTTTGTCTTCTTTTTTTTCTCTTTTTCAATCGAATTTGTGGAGATTCCAAAGACTATGTGCAATTGTTGATTGTTTGTATTCATGCTAAGCTCAATACTTGGTGATACTTTAATGTCATTTTACACCAACTCGCTCTCAGTTTCGTAGCATTGATGGCATAGTTTGGTCGAAAAAACAAAATCCACAAATACTAATCAAAATTCGAAATACACAACAACAAAAAAAATCAAATAAATGAACAGTCATGCAGTGGAAATATAGAAAGTGAACCAACACAATAGGTTGCTGCTCTTTTTGTACCATCAGGAAAACAATTTATGAACTATTTCTGCAATTGCAGGTACAAAGCATCAGTCTGAAAAAAAGGAGAAAGAGAAAAAAAAATGAGTAATTATGAGATTACAGAACTACTGGTTGCATTATTATCGACCGACCACCAAACAAATATTATTTTCATAGAAGTAAAAATGTTAAAGTATCTCGAATCGGAATGTTAAAGTATTTAATAAATTGATTATCGTTCATATTACATTGTGGAAATCTCAGTATCACGTCGAATGGACGAGTCGCTTTTACTTCGCTTTTGAATGCGTAACCTATTTTTACGCGTACATTTTCTTGCTATAACAACAACAACAACAACAACAACAACAAAATAAATAAACAGCTTGAAGGAATTAAAGGTAAACAGACACAGTAAATCAATCTAGATAATTGGATTTAGACTGGAGTGCTGTTTTTATTTAGCCCCGCCAAGCAGCTCACTTTGATTTCGACAAGTCACATCTGAGTCGACGACAATAATTGAATCGAATTTTTCAACATGACCTCGATAGAATATCACTGTTCCTTCTTAAAAGAATGCCCATTTCAAACGGACCATTTCTCTTGAATTGGTGTTTTAAAAACTTTTGTAACTGTCACCGTGTAACAGCGCTGTGTATCGGTGGCACATATATTCGCATGATTTGTCAAAACAAAAATCATCAATTTCAATTTGAAAAATTTAAATGATGCCTAAGTAACTTACATAGGAATAACGTTACGAGTCCCACACGCAATGCTAACCACCACATTCACGCCGCATATGTGAAGTTAGATTCCCCCGTGCAATCGAGTGATGAGTTGCACTCACTTCCACCACCAACATGTTGATTTTGTCATCCATGAAGTGTCGAAAGTTTTCAATGGCGCTATTGATGGCCAATCAATTTCATTCGCCCACTGTGCAGTGATGGGAACACTTTTGGAAGGGAGCCAATCACCCATGCTAAATATGAATTTGCAACATTCTGCGCCATACAAATGGACAAATACACAAACCGCATCACATTACGTACTGTGCGATCTTCAATTTCGAAGCATTCCCATCAGATTTTACACTTTTTTAAATGGAACATGGTTTTCCATTTTATAAACACACTCTGTAACTTACTTTCTGCTGTTTGATATATGCGTTTTAAAGAGACTTTAAAACAAAACGTTTGCCAAACTGATGAATAAGTATATGGCAAACTTCGTAATGCCATTGAAAATATGAGATAAATGGAATTCAACATGACTTCGAACATTTTCGATCCATTTACTTTTGTAAGTTTTTACAATTGAATTAAATGCGGTGTACTCTGTCTGCCAAATAAAAGTTTGAATACAACAACAAAAATGAATTTGTAAAACATTGAATGACATTTTCATGAAAATTTTACTACATTACAACTGATGGTAAAAGACTCAAAGATTCCAATTTTAATTTTCGCCTTGAATTTCATTATTTTGTCATAAGAAATGAATGCATATTCAGTTTTCTTGTTTTTATTGTTATGATATTGGAAAGTGTGCCATAAAAAATTAAATTCGAACATATTCAATTTAATCGTTCAAAATTCAAACTTCATGTCTTGCGGCCTAAGAGGATTTAGATAAAATATTACTTTTTACATTACCACATTTCTCGAGGAAAAACGTTGGAAGAAACAATTTTACATCAATTCCAATATATTTCGGGTTGGTTCAGTAGTTTTAGCTTTTGGAACCGAACTGTAAGACTGGAAAACAATAAAGATATATGAAAATGAAAAAGGGCGAATTCTTAATGGAATTCTTAAGAATAATTATGAAAGACGCACATCTGTTTCTATTCGTTAATGAATAAAACGTTGTGATGACAAATCAAAAAAAAATTAAGTAACGATTGAAATTTGGAGTGAAATCCAATAGAATTTAATATACATTTCGAAAAGCATGCTTTAAATTCGAACTGTGATTTTGAACCAAGCTTTCGAAAACAATTTAACTTTTACCAAGTTAACGTCTAGACAAGAGAGGGCGCCACATGAAAAGATGTTCCGTGAGTCTAAATTTCGTGATTGCTTTCGAAATAACCAAACTGCATGGTTTTGGTTTTCGAAAACAAAACTCCGATAAAATATATAAATTGAAAATATTTTATTAAATGTGGTGTCTTAAAAAAGGCAAATAATTAAAAAAAATTATTATTGAAAGTGCATCGAAAAAAAAAATTGTTTCGTGCCGTTGTATAGAAGCGCATCTGCAGGAAATGTTATTGACGTATGCTGTAGTGCGTGACATTAGCACCGTCTGTCTATTAGTCATTTGGCTAAAGAAAGACGGAACGAGCGATTATTTGAATGTTTGTGTATTTGTGTGTGTGTTTTCCTTTCAAAAGTTCCATTCAATAGTCATTCTTCAAATCGCTGATATTTAACAATTATGTGCAACAGAAGAATTGGCAAAACATTTGATCGTTGTAAGATTATCTGATATTATTCATCAAGAGTGAAGACTGTACGTGTGTGTCACACACAAACATTTCCAATAGTAAAAAGGAAATAATTTAACAGACGAATTGGCTGTGTTGCAGTTCACCGAGAAAAAAAAGCGAAAGAGAAGATTGGCATTGCAAAAGCGATAGGTGATAAAAAAAAAATTTCACAAGTGTTTGTTCGGTCGGAAATAAAACTAGTTCGTAATTTGATCTTTCGAGAAATCCAATAAGAGAGCTCACAACGTTGGTGCATACGAAACAAGGAAATATTCGATTTACTGTAATTGATTAACAACAGCAAAGTGAGCGGTGCAAAGAAGCCGGTAGTGTATATCGACGGCGAGCAACAAAAAAAACCATACATTCACCACACGCATTTGCATTTGGCAAAACGCAAACACAACGCAACAAAACCAAACGAGTTAAACAGCAATCAAAATGGCTCAACCCGATGACAGTATTATATGGGCGATTAAAAACGGTGATTTGGATCAAGTGAAAGAGCTCATCGAACAGAATGGATTTAATGTGAATCAAGAGATAACCACGAGATCACCAATCCATTATGCCGCCGACTATGGACAATCCGATGTGCTACGATATTTGATAAGCAAAGGCGCTGACGTTAATGTAAGTTGATTAGTTCAGAGTTTCCTATTTTCAAAGGTGAAATAACATCTAGTGTTTGTGTATGTGTTTGTGTGTGTGTGTGTTTTTTTTTCTCTCTTTCAAATAGATCGTTGACAAACATGGCATCAGCCCAATATTGGCTGCCGTTTGGGAAGGTCACGTTGATTGTGTGCGAATCTTATTGGAAAATGGAGCGGACAAACGCGGAACTGCACCCGATGGTACAAGCCTCCAAGATGCTGCCGAAAAACAAGAAATTCGAGATCTACTCGCCTAAATATGTGGCCTCAACGCCATCATACCATCTAATTTCAGCAATACGATTTTTATTTTTATCAGTCTTCGGCTAAATATGTGAGCAACTATATTAACTTTCGGGGAATTTTCAGAGCACAATTTCATTGCTACTCATAAATTTTCGACCAAATAAACTCGAGACTGACTCAATATATTATGAACGTTTCAGTTAAAGCAGCGATAAAGATTTCCAAGATTTTTCTGCGAAATTTCTCATAGCATTTTTAGTAAGTGAAAATTTGTATGCTCTGTGAATTCCAACGATTTTTGTCATTAAATAACTGTAGCAAAATTGTTCATCTGAACACAAAAAATCCAAACATTCAGACAAACAAAATAATAAGTATTTTGGTTAATGAACATTTTCCATAAATATTTTTTTTTATTTTCCATGTATATTTTCGTTGCAATTTGGCCAATGGCTACTGACTAAATCTCGCACACCCAGAAAATGGAAGAAAAACTAAAAGCAAATTATGATAAAACAAAACAAGAAGAAAACAAAAATATAACTATGAAGTCTAATTAACACGTTGATTGTATGAATTCACGTCATTTAAAATGCATTCTCTACTTTCGCTATCGTTTCTTTGGCGTGTTAATTTTAAGTAAAAATAAAAAAAGCAAAACAAAAAGCCTAATCTCCTAAACATTTAGAAACTGTATTTCGATGTGAAAGCCTATTTTCTTGATCTATTCAGTTCGCCAATTTACGTCAAGTCATCGACGGAGAATGCAATTACCGTTTTTTTTACTTTCAATACTAATTTTCACCGAATTTGTTTGTTTTATTTCTCTAATTAAATCTTAAGGAAAGTGGCAACAACAAAAAAATCTCCATTTAGTTACAATCAAATCAGAATTTCACTTATGATATTTATTAGATTTTATGAGAAAAAAAAAAACAAATGTAAACAAATTTCATTAGACAGTATTCTTTTGTGGAATTACATGTATTCAAGTAGATTAATCGATAAATATATATATTTTTTCTCTTTTTTTTATGCGAATGACTCACATTCCAATTCTGACGACAATTTTCTGAAGGATTTTATATTTGTGTAGGCATAGAGCTCAATATACAAACAGCAATTCAAGATTTTCACTTTTTAATCAATTAATCTGTTTGTCATTTCATTTGCGGCGATAGCCAATTTCATGATATCATCGTTTAGTGATGTTAAAAAAACAGAATCTATTCCAAACAAAAAACAAAATAAAAAAAACAAGGGAAAAACAAACAATGTACATTGATCAGGAAGAAATTTATGACTGTGGCATTCAAATGAAAACTTATCAAACGAATTATTGAACGAAATGGTAAACAAAACATAGAACCATAAACAACACGAGAAAGAAAAATCTAATAAAAATATACAGTATTTTTGTTAAAAATGCTCAAAACTATAGTCAAAAGAGAGTTTATTTGTCCAAGCTTTTTGCATAATTGAAAAGTTTCAGTAGTTAGCTGCAGCCTCTCAACGAAATAAGATGCTTACGGATTCAAGGGGATGCTGACGAATATGGAATGGAATTCAATTGTAATATAGACATTTCGGGTGATGTCAAGGTAGAGGTGAGTGTGCCCTCGTAGCTGTAAAGTGGGTAAATCTTTTAAAAATTTCATTGTTTTCGTTTGAAAAATCGTCTTTATCAGTAGCAATTATTTAAGGTATTTTAAATTGATTAGAATTAATGGTTGGAATTAATTCAAATTGCTTGAGGAGTGTGAAGACATAAACTGCGTCGCCATGCCATTCACCGTTGAATCGGAATTCCAAATATTCGATGAACAGCGACTTCGCGTGCAATATAAATGTTCAAATGTTCAAATGTTCAAATGTTCATAGTGCCAAGAGCCCCATGAAAAATTAGCTATCTAAAGAGTAGACAGCTTAGTGTCTATATGAAAGTCTGTTTGAGTATCGGTACTTAACAGCAACAGCAGCAACAACAACAGCAAAAATGTGTGACCGAACATAAACAGCAGTGGTTAGAAAATTCGTTGCAAAACAATGGAAAATCCAAAGCGCAAGCTCAACATATTTGCGGTGGTATTTGTGCTGTTTATAAAACAGTGTCATGCTCTTCGAAGAAAGTGAGTGAAAGAGAAAACAAAATGAAATGGCACTTGAAAAGAGACGTACAGTTGAAAAGAGTGTTGTGTACTGTTGAGAACTTACTGAAGCTTTTCCGATGAATATAGCTGAATATTGAACGAAACAGTTTGCCCTTTTTCGGACTGGGACAATATAATACACACGCACATTTTAATGTTGAAAATGGGAAATTGCGCTTGAATGAGCGCTATCGAAAGAGACAACCAGAATGATTTCAACGAGATTTGCTATTGTCGTTTTTACTTTTCATTTTTGTTGTGGTGATTTGACGAAATTTTTTCAGTTGGCTCGTCCATTCGGCAACAATTGTAAATAATGTTTTGATACAGCGAAATAAATTGAATTTTTTTGGTTGATTGTACGATATGCCACGGATTTTGTAAAACAATTTTTAAACTCAAACATACACCATTTATATCGTCTCTTTTTTCATATAAATATTTCGACGAACGACGTGTTTTTGTGTGCAGAATAAAACGTTTTTTTTTTCTTTTCTTTTTTGATAAAAACTTTATTGACTCGATTGCATTGAAACAAAAAAGATTGAAGTTACATTGCAAAAGACAACACCAAGTATTCAAACTCAAACATTTCAATTTGATGAGAATATTCTTTACCTAAATTAAACGAAAATAATAGAAAGTGGTTCGAGTATCGTGAAAGTGTAGTGTGAAAAAACAAAATCAAATCAATTCTAAACAACAAAAAACCTGCGATGACTTAACTTTTGACATGAAAAATAAACATTCTTTGATATACATTTTTTCCAATTCGTTTACAAATTAAATGAATTCGTACAACCAAAGTACGAACCAAATAAACTCGATAATCAGAAATTGTCCATTTCATTTTTTTTGCGGGTCGCAACGCACACATTTTGCTGACCACGCAACATTTCGATTTCAAAACAACAACTTTTTACATGGATTTTTCTACACACGATTTGATCATCATCAACCATCATATCAAATTGATATTCTATATGTAGCAATTACGGTGCGTTTATCGTTTATTTACAATTTATCTTCGAATATAAGTTACAACATTTGCTACATTGAACACACAGCCAACGGAATCGCTGAATTTGTAAAACTGTGGCTAAAGACACTAAAGAATAAGTTCATAGAAAAAACATGAACAACTGCATTCTGCTACGTTTGAATCATTTTTTTGATGCATAATTAGGAACGCGGTTGCGATATTACTGTTTAAAAAAAAAAAAAACGAAAACGAAACAAAAACACCAAATGAATCAGTGTTTCAAACGCTGATGGTGGATACGGACGAAATAAGGAAAAACAAATTTACTCAAATCCACGACAAATGAAAATCAGTCACAATAATCACAGTTACCTATCGCCATCGAAATTGAATAGCCTTGCCACCGTGAAAACGTTACTCTCGCCACCAAGCACGGATGACACGTATACATCAACCGATCTAGATAAATTAATCATTGACAAATCGGACAGTTTGACTGGAAATTTGAATGAAGATGAAACGAATGACAATATTCTGTCACCGTCTGCATACACCGAACTCAAAAGCCCATATCGTGACTATTCGTTGGCAGCAAACGACAATAGCCTAGACTATTTACACTACAATGGGTCAATGGACGCCGATGATGTGGTTAGCACGCCGAAAATTGCGACACCGTTTCGATTCAGTGATTACAGTGATGCTCCATCGACACCCAGATCACTGACAACGTCGTCCGCTTCGGCTCTCATCAAACCAGCGACACCCGATTTTTTGACAAAAGATTTTTCACAATTGAATCGCATACAAAATGTCGATGATTTATTAAGTTTTACAGCCACCACAAATACGACAACTACTTCGTCCACATTGAATAGCTGGAACGAGGCCAATAGTGAGTTTGCACGCAAGGAAGTCACCCAAACTACTCGCACACGTCGACCATTGCTATCTACGGAGAATCGATTTCTGTCGCTTTCCATCTCACCACCATTGAGTCGTCGTCAAGAATTGCCCGTTCTCCGTGGAACATTCGTTAGTCTGTACGTATTTCGTATTCGGATATTATTATACGTTCGCCTTTTTTTTGGTTTCACACGCTCACTTTGACACACAACTTTTGTATTATTAAGCAAAACTTTTGCCAAAATGCATTTTTTTCAGCGAAAAATTACTATTTCAAACTTTTTGAATAAATTTTGTTGTTACTTTTTTTTAGTTCCGAGCCACGTTCGTTTGCTTCCACATTTCCGGTTGTTGGAATCAGAGGTATTGTTCCTGAATCTGAAAATTGTAGTTTGTATGGTTCCGATGAAGAGCAAGAAGATGATACGCAGTACTGCCGTGGCGGCTATCATCCCGTTGTTATTGGCGATGTATTTGACAATCGATATCGAGTCGTTCGAAAGCTTGGTTGGGGCCATTTCTCCACTGTTTGGCTGTGTCGTGAGATTTTGTACGATTTTTTACATGCTGGAAATATTCCAAAAAAATAGGGATACGGACTAAATGTAATAGACGTTTTTTTTTTTTTTATACAGGAAAGAAAATTATGTTGCATTGAAGGTGATCAAAAGTGCTCAACATTATACCGAAACGGCGGCCGATGAAATTCGATTGCTTGAGGCGATTCGGCGAAATGAGTCGCAACATACATATTGCGAGCGAATTGTTCGTCTTCTCAATCATTTTACGATTCGCGGTGTGAATGGTGTGCACACTTGTCTCGTGTTTGAGACCCTTGGCTGTAGCTTATACAAACTTATAGTTAAAAACAATTTTCAAGGTTTACCCATTAAAATGGTTAAATCAATTATTAGACAGGTTTTACAAGGTTTATATTATCTTCATGCCAAATGCGGTATCATTCACACCGACATTAAGCCGGAGAATATTTTATTGTGTCCAAATAATTCAGATGAAATCAGTCGACAAATTGACAATGAAATCACCGCCTTAAAGGAACGAAATATCAAACTTCCTGTGTCTTATGGTAAGTGTGACATTGACTCTGACTCTGATTCTGATTCTGACTCCCAATGAAATATATCGATGTCGAAATTGTTTGCAGTCAGCGCAAGCACGAAACAAAAATATGATCGTGATTTTTCGGATCCAGATATATCGAGCTTTTCGAATTACGACAGTTTGCCGGCGGCTGATTTATCTTCCAAAAATGATTTTGATACAAATTCTATTGATAGTTTAAGCATACAATCCGATCGAAATGATTTGATTGAACGATATCTGCCAAACTCATCGGCCGCATTATCATCAAGCTCTGGCCACATCAAACGCTACAAAATGGAACGAAAAAATAGCCAGCAATCGCAACATGGCAAGCAAGAATCATCGATGGCGTATGGCGGCGATATTGGCAGATTGAATATGCAATGGGAATGCGATCCAAGTGTACTCGAACTAGTTGGTGACACTGAGATTTGCGTTAAAATTGCTGATCTGGGCAACGCCTGCTACAATGTAAGTAGATTATCGTATGATATGCATGTATGTGAAACGATCAATGACACAAATTGAATTTTAAATAAAAAAATTTTGCGATCAGGACCATCATTTTACTGAAGACATTCAAACACGTCAATATCGTTCAATTGAAGTTCTCTTAGGCTCTGAATATAATTATACCGCTGACATTTGGAGTACGGCATGTTTAACATTTGAATTGTTGACTGGTGACTATTTATTTGATCCAAGAGGCTCCGATGAGTATTCCCGCGACGAAGACCACCTAGCCCACATCATTGAATTACTCGGCAACATTCCACCACACATAATATTTCAGGGCAAATATGGACATAAATACTTTAATAGTTACGGTAAACTCCACAAATTTATCAATATCATCACTATTTAAGACAATATATTTATGTTCTTGATGTGCACTTGTGCATTTGTGCACGCATTTCTCACAGGCAATCTACGAAACATTACGAAATTGAAACCATGGGACCTCTACAGTGTATTTGTCGATAAATACAACTGGAACTCATTCGATGCCAGAGAAATCACTGACTTTTTGGAACCAATGCTCAATTTCGATGCAAACACCCGAGCAACGGCAGCTCAATGGTAAAAATGAAATAAATCAAGTAAATAATCATTTATTCAAAATGGAAATTTTACCAGTAATCATTCTGTTTTCAGCCTCGATCATCCGTGGCTCCTTGAAGAAAACTGTTAATCCATCGTAGTGACGGCCATTTTGAAAATGAATGGCAAACTCAATGAAAATATGTTAATGTTCCTTAGAACTGAATTCAATAATAGAAATTTTAGAATCACTTTATGTATTGTATTGTGCGCATTTTTCATTCATTTTATTTTTTATTGAATTATTTTCTTAAATTACAAATCAAAACAGTTTGGAATGAGACAATCAACTATGCCAACAATTCTAAATGGTAAATGATGATGCGACCAAAAAAGTCTGAACTCTTTTCAAATAATATTGATAATTTCTTAACATTTGTCAGTATTTTTTGATTATTCGTTGATGCATCGCCATCCGCATCCAATACAAACGTTTGCATATCGTTTATATCATCTGGGTAAAAAACTTTTTTATACACATTTTGATTATTTGAATCGTCCAGCGATAGAACCATCGCGCTGCCAACGAAACCACCTTGAAATTTGATATTCAACTGAGTTGAGCTCAAATCCAAAGAATCCAGAGGTTCACTGAACACAATGTTTATGTTTTGAGGTAGACCCTGTTGCAAAGAAAATCAATCATCTGTAAAGCATAATGATATTTACGGACTTAATGATTATGAACGTGAAATTTGTTACCTGATCTGAATACCAGGCTGTATCCTCTAAACCGTCAAACATAAACGTTTTACCATGTTGTTTCACATCCTTGTTGAGCACTGAGCTAACGCTGAATTACGCATGATTTGACACAAAAAATCCTAATCAATAATTGCTGCTTTACTTAAAATCAACAAATTTTTCCCAAACAATTATAAAACTCATTGAAATTACCTGCATTTGAAGTGTTTGCTTTGCAAAAGATTCTCTGATCCAGGCATTTTTGTAAGAGCTCACTTGACGTTTCTGCTAAACAAATGCCAACCATGTGTCATATTTTGAAGGCAAACACACGTGCGTACAAATGGTCAACTGTCATCGTTAAACGAATACAATCACGAAATGTGTGCTCGTCTGCTTGTTGTGTTGCGCACCCAGAGACATTTATCGCGTATTTTGGAATTCGAAATTTGTATCACTCTTACTAAATTTAGTTGATTACGTAGGGACTTGAGCGTCTTTCCAACCGAATGAATCACGATGAGATTCGTTAAAAGGCCACGTTACCATTAAAAGAATTCAGAGCAACTAACACATGTAGCATACATGATTTTATATAGAAAAAAGGGGAAAGATTACGAAAAAAAAAGACTTAAAGTGTTTTTTTTGTATCAATAACATTCAATTGTTTGACTTTTTTCTCTTCAAATTCTTGTATTTACAAATATTTCTAATCTGTTTTCATGGTGTCTTATAGTAAAAAAAGATGAATGAATAATAGAATAACATTGGGAAATCAATTTGTTTTACAAGAATTGGCTTTCTGATAACTATTCCAACTCTTTTTTTGAAATTTGTTTAGACGATTCTCTTTAATTATGACATATTCTTTCTCTCTATAAAAACGGAAGCAAAAAAATGAAAAAAAAGTTTCTAAGAAAAAAAAACTGGTTCCATGTTTCAAATTACAGATTTTTCTTTGTTTTTGTTGTTTTCTTTTTCACTACAAATTCATGTGTTTTTTTGTTTGTTTGATTCATCATTCAAAATGTCATTTTCTGTTCCATTTGTGAAATTGTGTGTTTTACGTTGTTCAAATGACAACAATTCGTTTATGGTCCATCACGTGCATAGTCGCGAGCGCCAACATTCAAGCGATCTTCCGCTGATGTCACCGAAAATCCTAAAATTCTCGAGTCAAGCTTTGTCATTTTACTCTTTTTCTTCTCCTTTTTTGCCTTGCCCTAGATTGATTTTCCATACAAATTAAATAAGAGCATATTATTTTCATAATGTTATTCGAACCATTCGAATTAAAAATGAACAAATGTGAAAATCAATGTAATACTAACCTTGGCCTCTTGACCATCTGCGGCTGGTGTTATAGCCGGTGCTGGAGAGCACATATCATCGATGTGAGCGTTGGCAGCACGCTGTTGATTTTTATATTTGCTGCGACGTTCGAGGAAATGCTTTGCAAACTCACCGCATTCCTTTGTTTCACCTGAAATGTGAACAATCCACGATTTTAAATTGTTTAACGGAAACACTTAAATTGATTTTTGTATTTACCTAAATACATTCGAATGTAGTCCTTGACCTCAAATGGTGACTCAATGTCACGCAAGAAAGACACAAATGTTGGCACTGTTTGGGCGAAATAAAATAACATACAATTTCAATGAAAATGTGCGAACGTAACGTTTCGGCGAAGCTAAACCGAGCTAAACTCACCATCAATAACATCATTGTGGGCTGTCAGTGCTTTAGCGCACCAAGAACCAAATTCATCGTCACCATCTAAAAATGCAAAGTCAATCGATTCGATTATGATAGTTGAATGAAATCTTAAATCTCAAATCATATAATTTGTCATCGTCGAAATTACCTTTTTTCGCATTTGAGTTGCGCTCTTTAGCTTTCTTGGTATTGTTATTTGCAGTCGAATTGACAACAGCCGTAACATTACCGCTCGAATTGGTTTTTGATATTGTCGAATTGGATTTAGATGCGTTTGGACTTGCTTTCGGATTACTTGCGACCGTTTGCATGTTTGACACAGTTTGACTTTTGGCCAGCGCTTTGCCAGTTCCATTTTGCTGAATATTTGCCTTAGACGATGTGGCCGCTTTGGATGGATCTTCCCAAAAGCAGTTTGCATTACCGTTGCCCGGTTGCATTGCAGCCACTGCACTTGCCGTCGCTTGATCATTGCCCCAAATCATTGACCACTGTGATACGGACGACCATTTCTCATCTTTTTTAGCATTTTGTTGCTTTTGTTGTGCCGCCTAATGAATTAACGGCAAATTAAATTGATATTCATTGTGCAGATGCACCGACACAGTTGTCTTTATTTGATCGATTTACTTACATTTGCCGCCGATATTTGTTGAATAGTTTGTCTGGCTTTGCTCTCCTCTGCTTGGATTTCAGCCAATGACTTAGCTTGATTTTGTGGTTTCAGCTTCCATTTGAGCACTGCATCTTTTTGTTGTTGTTGCTGTTGTTCCAGTAATAATGCTTGGGTTTGTTGTTGAGCTAATTCCAACCGATACTGTTCCGAACGTCTTTCTCGTTCGGCTTTCTGAATTTCAGCTAATGTTAACGATGAGTTGGCTGCAATTGAAGCAGCATTTTCGGCTATGTTTGACCATGGGGCTGAAATTGAACATGTTCACATTGTATTCGTCCATTCAAGACAGCGCTAGACAGCGCAAGACAGCGCAACGCAACAATCTATGACAACAATTTATGTGATACAAACTTACCAACTGATGCAGCCAAATTGTTTCGTTTCGGACCTTGTTCTGCGCGAACCGCATTCTGATCGACTAACTTCGCTTTGCGTTGAGCGGCAATCAATTCGAGCCGTTTCTTTTCTTCTTCCTCTTCTTGTTGGCGTCGCTTTTCTTCGGCGGCTTTTTGGTCCTTTTCTTTTGACTTTTTCTTTGTACTCTCTTTTGCCGAAGTTTTTGGCGTGGCCGCATTTGCTACATTGTTATTCGATTTATTGGCAACATCGCCTGCATTCGGTCCACTATTGAGTTTTTGTGTGGTTTTCATCTCATTGATTGGCTTCATAATATTGGCAGCCGTGGTGTTTTTCGACTTGTTCATTTTCCCATCGATTTTTTCCAATTGCAAATCATCATTTTGCATTTCAACGGCATTATTATTAATTTTATTGATATTTATATTTTGAATTGATTTCACATCAGCTGATGATTTCACACCGATTGATGGATCGGTCTTGGTTTTTGCAATTTTAACGCTCGTTCGGTTCGCTTCAAGATCTTTGACATTGTCATTTTTCGGCCGAAAAACGTCGGTCGATTGTAACAGTTCGGCTGGTGTATTCCCAACTACCAACGGTGACGGTGCAATCTGTGTGGCATTTACAATATTCCATTATGCTTGGGATTTATGTTTTCATATTTATCATTGCTTATGTACCTGTTGCACATCGGGATGGTGTTGCATTTGTTGCGTTGGCGCTTGATGCAGTGATTGTTGTTGTTGCTGTTGCTGTTGTTGTTGTTTTTTCCATTGTTCAAGCTGCTGTGCCGGCAGGTGTTCAAACTTGAATTGTTCCTCTTTGGCCTTGGCCTGAGCCTGAGCTTGGGCCTGGAAGTGCTCGATAATTTGCATTTCCGTTTTCATCGAAGAGCTTGGCACTGAATTATTTAAATGATTTATTGAATAATGCGAATTAAATGTTTGAATTGTGGAAATTGATGTGTTAGCATTGAATATGGTTGAATTTTCTTACCAACTGGTGGCGCACCAACGCCAGCCGGAGGGATTGGTAAATCCCAAAGGCCAGCCGGTTGATGCTGCTGAATTTCGTCGATGGAATGATGGGTTAACGGCAACGACGGTGAGTTCATAGCATTCATAATGACTGACTGTTGATGATGCTGTTGAATTTGCTAAACCATTCATTGATTGAAATAATTTTATGCATTAGAATCAAATTAGATCGATATATTATGCACAAAACTGATTCAATTACCTGTTGCATGATGTGAGGTTTTTGCATTTGGAGCTGCATAATGAGTGATTGGAATGAATTGTTTTGAGAAGTGTTTTGCGGCGGAATCGTTGGAACTGGCGGAACAGATGGTAAAATCCCGACAGGCGGTGAGATTTGCTGATGATTCAAGGAGTTCAACATATGATGCATTGGATCAACCTGCTCGGGAGCGTTGAAATCATTTTTATGTTGGCTTAAGAGATGCTGTAATGATTGAGTTTGATGCTGATTTTGCTTGCTCAACGGATTTTGCATAGCATTGATGGCCGGATTTTGATGCTTAGGCAGTGAATTTGATAAGACTGCAATCGGACAATAATCGAATTTAAAACAACACAGGAAAATGAGCATAATGATTTCGGGCTAAATAATTCGTTTGGAATACTTACGAAAGTCATTCGATGGCGGATTGATGAGACTGAGAAAATTTTGTGTTGGCAAAATGTCGTAGTAGGGTGGATTGTTGGTGGATGTGGGAGGTGGCATTTTGCCCGTGTGAACTAAATGATTAGCTAAAGGCTTTGTCGGTGATGATGGTTTGACGTTTGGCGCACTGCTCAAATTAATTTCATTGGCACCACTTTGAAGCAGCGGTGGGATAATTGGTGGCATCGAAACGAATGGAATCGTACCGCTGCAGGCCTTAAGCAATTCGCCGAGTTCAATGAACTGTGGATCACAGACACGTCGCACATTCAATGTTTCATCGAAATAACCAGCTCGATACCATTCGAGCATTTCAGTTGCGGTAAATGGTCCCTGCACTTTGCCTTGTGGATCCCGATAATACCAACGATCGATTTCTTTTGTTTTTTCGCCTAAAACATCATCAGCATTCGGATGCTTATGTGGTTCACGGCCGTGTGAATGCGGCGCTAATAGCGCTTCGTCACTTTCATTGCACGATTGATCGTCATCCATGATGAGTTTTTCGATATCTTCGGCCACTTCTTGCAGTCGATCGATCGGTGTTGAATCAACAGTCGCGCTCGATTTGTCCGTTACCGTAGAGACAATCACTGTGTCGCGTGTCTCTTGCGAACTATATTTTGAGGTATTTTTGTACGATGAATTGAGAGGAATCTGATTGATTGATCTTTCCATCTTTTCATCGTTTGTCGGCTTTTCGTCAGTCTCGCTTACCTTCAGTTCTTTTACTCTTTTATTTGAATTCACTTCATCTTTTTGCGCCGGCTCATTCATCGGTGTGTTATCGGCCGTATTCGATTTAACTGTTTCGTCTGAATCATTTGTGCGCACATTTTTGGAAGCATCACTAGCGGGATTATCTTCATCACCTGCATTGCTTGTGGTGCCAACAATTGTGGTGTCCGATTTTTTATCGCTCTTGTCTGATGCTGTTTGAATATTTGCTTGTGATGTATCCGATGGTTTCGCTTTATCGCCCATATTTTTATCATCGGCACCTAAAAAGGCACCAGATGCATCGAAACTTCCACCACCTTCAATCGGTTCATCCATCGCCCTAACAAATATTAAATGCATTTTAAAAAAATTTCAAATGACTTGTTACCGTTTTATTTTCAAATTTTACCATTCCGGTAGATTGTCTTCATCCCAAGATGCATTCGAATTCAATCCAGCAAATCGACGATTTATGCCAGAACCAGAATGTGATGAGTCGGGTGGACCCTGTGTTGATTTCGATCTCTCTAGACGCGGCGGTCCACTCGAGTCTGGATTGAATGCACCGCCAGCTGTGTTTGGATCCTCACCACCTCGCCAGCTTGTCGAACGAACGGCTGTTTTTGGAAATTTGTGAATTATAGAAGTTTCAATTTGCAATTGACTTGCTTTAAGACTTGATTTACACGATTAGTAAATGTGGCAATGCATTGGAAAACGTAATTTTAGTAAATATTTCATGAAATTAAAGCAAACACTTACGCCACTTGTACATGGTATTACTGCCAGTTGCTGTTGATGTTCGCCAACCTTCATTTGTGCCGTTCAAAAGTTGTCCTGCTTGAAAAACGATATTGCATATTAAACAGTATATTCAAGCGTTGAATGATCTACGTGCTGAGACAAACCTTCATCCTCCACTCGACTGCGGCGCCAACTTTCACCGGAACCACCAGATCGCAATGTGGAAAAATCTTTTCTTGGGCTGGGACTGCCATTTGCCGTTGAACTCCACTCTGCTTCCGTGCCATTTCGTTCCGACCATGGGCGTTCGCCCCTTGTGCCAACGCCTCGCGATTCCTCATCATATAAAAAGCCAGACCGTTGATAGCTTCCTAAAGATGCATGATATAAGCCACCTCTAGATGCACGGCCTCTACCTCGATCAATCGAGCTGCCACGAATTCCTCGACCCGACATCCCTAAGGTACTGCTAATGCCACCCAAAACGCTTCCACTGCCACTTGAACTATTTGCTGATAAACCTAAACCGCTTCGTTCACTTGATAAACCTCCAATCGGTGTTAATCCTCGCGGCTGCACCGTACAAAGAAACAAATCACAGACAAACAAAACAACAACGACAAAAATTCGTCCATTAGCACATTCTACGTCATAACCATTGGGAAGAAAAACAATTGTTTACCGCTTCTTCATCAGCTGTTGGTGGTATCAAGGCCAAAGGACACTGCATTTTTTCAATGAAAAGCTTGTTAAATTTTGGCAGTAGTTCTGGCAATTTAAAATTTTTATCGTATAGCGACAGCATCTCCTCTCTCCCGTATCGATATTCAGCTAATGGGAATCGTGTACTTTCTGTTAAAAATCGAATTACAACAATAAAAAATAAAAACACACACACGCAATATTATTACGATTAATCTCTCTAATGTGATTGTGCAATAGGCGCATGAACTTTGAGGAGAAAATAAAAGCAACAACACTGAAAAAAAAGAGAATACGTACGACTGTTGGAGTATATTGAAAGGCCTCCACCGCCTCCCCCAGCTCCCGATGCAGTTGATGACGACAAACTGCCCGTATCATTTGACATGTTTCTCAACCATTCTGGACCGAACTTGATTGAATCGCTCATTTTGATTGTTATCAATTGATTTAGTTTCGCTTAGCTTTTTTTTTGTTTTCTCAAATTGAAATCGTCAGTTAAACGCTCTAAAATAAGATTTGAATAAAAAAAAAAATTATTTGTTTTCACTCGAATCAATATTTCTTTCGATAATACACTCATGATTTTAGATTGTTAAACAGAAGGCTTTGCGCCTGTTCAAAGACTAGTTTTACAGAAAATCAAATCACTTGTCATTTTTGCACATTTTTTTTTATTGAGTCAGTTTTACGAGTTTACGCCATCAAATCGATTATCTTTTGAAAAAAAAAGCCAAACGTTGTGGTGTTTTTTTGAAATGTTTGAAAATAAAATATTCAAATTCCAATAATCATTTTCATGCGTATCTCCTCCAAAACTGAAAACACCAAGCAATCACATTTTTTTTTGTTCTTATTTTGGCTCAATGTAAGCGCACACTTTCGAGTATTTCATATTTCTCAGACAGGAAAAATTATTTTAAAAAAAATTGAATTCAAATTACAGAGATAAAGTAAATCAGTTTATCGATAAACATAATAAATTCGTTGGCACAACCTTCAGACCTCTGAAAATAAAGAAATCTCCAGTATTATCGCACCTCGTTTTTAGCTCACACAACGCCAAAATGATGTGAGTGCTCGCACATAAAACTTACTTCAGCAATAGCAGCAGCAGCAACAACGCAACTAGGAATAGCAACAGAGAGTCGTGTGTGTACTTCACGTTTGGTGAAACAATGTGCTTTGCCTGCCTGCTTGCTTGTATGCTTATATGCTTGCTTACCTACTGTCTCTCTTCACTGTCTTTCGTTTCTTGACACGAACGAATAAAAAAACCTTACAACAAAAACAATAGAGGCGAAAGAGCCGAATAGATGAAAACTGCATGTTGTTCAAAAAGTGTTTATGTGAAGGGAAGCAGGTTACGTTATCACATCGAAAAATAGTATCATTTCAACCGAAACTCAAAACAACTCATTGTCACACCAATTCTGTGCACACACAAAAAAAAGAGTTTTTTTGTCAAGTATATCAAATCGCTGCAAGAAGTGTTCTCATTGATGGGCTCATTTCATTCGAAATTCATACAGCATGAAAATGTCATTTTCAAGACCCATTTTTCGTAGTTGTGTATTAAATCTTGATACAAGAACAAATTAATTTGGATTCAATTAATTATGTCGATTTCAAGTCGAAAATGTAACCAAAAAAAAAAAAAAATCTCTTGCTTGGCATGATGTGGTTTGAGCCTGCACTTCTTGTGCTTTGAATTATCACATGCGTTTGCATGTTATTCGGCTGAAAATCAATTTGAACAACAACAACCAATTTAGAACCCGTTCTTTTCATCCAACAATGAAAATATTTTTTTACCAATTTTCATTTTCTAACCAATTGCGAATGTGTTGAATTGATTTTATTGTTGTTTTTGTTGTTGCGGTTGTGTCTTTTTCTTTGCACTGAATTTTCAAAAAAAAAAAAAACTAAAATAATATGCACATTTCGAACGAAGAGAGATATGAAATTGCCGAATCAGATTTCATGTGGAATCAGAGGAGAATCGCACAAAATAGTCCAAAAAAACGTACCAACTAAAAAAATTAAAATCTATCGTGGTTTTTTAAAGGCACCAAAAAAAATTCAATTGATAAACCGTTCGATTGATGAAAATGTTTGCGATACAAATTTTGACTTCTCGTAAACCTCAGGCGGAAATTTATTTGCTGGGACTATTTTTTTCGCGTTTAGATATATTCTTTGCCAGTGTCGACAAAAGACAGACGTCGGTATTTGAATTCCGTTTGGCGATGATTCGATTTTGACTCTTCCTTACGTTTTTTTTCGGGGATAGCTTTGTTGTTGTTGCACTAAAATTACTGTATGTGTGTATATTTTTAACGCGACCAACGACGAATTTTGTTTTTTTTTGTATTTCGAAGACTTTTCGACTTTTTGATCACACTGCTGACTCGCTTCGTTATTATAACACGCACGGGAACGAGAAAATATATGTAAGAGGCTAATATAAAATTACTACACTATTTTGCAATATGGAGGACAGTATTTTAACACATCAGCGGCAACGAGAACAATAAAAAAACAACAAATACATTTTAACAAACATACAGAAAGATTTTATTCACTCTCTTAAGCTCTGTGTCGTAGTTTCCAACAAGAGAATCGTGTACATGTAACACAAACAGAGAACCGAATAGAGATACACCACATTGAAAACATCCGTACACATCGGAGGCAGTGAATGACCGAGACAACCACATTACCCATTGGCACATCGATCTGTCTCGTTCTATTCTATCTATCATCTGACTGAAACCTTGCAGTGCACTACAAATTCGTCACTTTCGGTCAACAAATTTCTAAGGGGAAGTAAATATTCGATACAAAATAAACAATTTTCCATTTAATATCACATCGAATGGTTGAAATTACCATTGACATTAGAAATCATCCCATCCGAAGTATGCATTTTTTCAATTAAATTCATCGAAATGGCATTGAATTTTCCACATGTTTCTATGGCTGGCGCTCAAAATGCTAAAGATACATGAATTTCGATATATACACGTGCAGTGTGAATGCATATGTATGAGAGCCCATAACTCGTTTCATTCGAAGTGAAAGTTATTGGTGTTTGAGCGCTCAAACACTCACACACACACAGACAACACGGTGTGATACATTTCGATTGAGTAGAATGAGATGGGATGTGCCAAAAGGCATGTGCCTCTCTGTCACACACATATAAAAAAACATTGACCAAAATGTGATTCAAACATTCTGCAGTGTTCGAGATCAACACGATGGATGTATGTTTACAAAATTCGTGCCCGATGCACGTTTGTGTTCATCGGAACCGAAATTGTTGCATTTGACTAGATATTTTGCTGACTGTTTCTTTTTTTTCAACTCGTTGGCTTGAATATAATCTATTGGTCTTGAATATTTAAAACACTGAATGTGTTTTGCCATTTGGTTTCCATACTCATTTACGGAATCAAAACCATCCGACAAGGGTCTTATACGGTTTGAAAGCAGTCAATTTAGATCAAAAGAAATCAGTTTGCTGAATTCCTATGTCAAATCTGATTGGAACCAATTTGGAGAATGTGTTTTTTCTGTGTAGGTCTCAGTTTTTTTTTTATCGCCGGAAAATTAATTTAATCCAAGACTTTCAAAGAAATCGGTTCACATGACATTCAATCGAAATTCAACCCTAACCGGATTCGATTATGTAATTATTGAGGCCACTTTGGTATCTTAGTGTCCGAAATGTAAGATTTACGCATTAATTGCAATCTTCTACAGCCGTTTGGTCACTTTCATCGAGACTATTCGATTCATTTCGTTTTCCCTCATAGGTCAAAATCAATTCTATTTTTGTATGAGCCGCATCCATTTCAATCACATTGATTTTGTTGTATGTGCGACACAAATTTGACAATGATGCATTTTTATACGAATTTCGACTACAGCGTTGCATATGGAGAACATTTACCTACAGCACCTCGCGTTTCGATTCATTTCATTTCGTTGAAAACCGATTTCAATTGAAATTGATTTTATTCACCTGCTGAATAAACATATGTTAATTGTCATAAATTAAACAAATTGTTAAAATATAAAAAATGGATTTGCTCGAAAGCACAAAGTAGCCACAAATGCGGCTAAAGAGAGAATAAAGCGCGATCTAGTGTTGGTTTACATAACTGTTAGAACGTTTGATTGTTGACAATATTTAGCAAGACAATTTCTTGAAGAATTGAAATGGAATTTCTAATATAAAAATGTTCGAAAAATCATTACCTTTTGAACTAAGATAGAAAATCATTGCAATTAGAAGCATTTTCATCAATATTTTACTTGAAGTAGAACTATTCTTGAATTGAATTTAACGAATTTTATTTTTTTTTTTTTGAAATTTAAAATGATTTAGTAACAATGAAGTTAAAAAAAGAAAAAATCCATTGAATTCCCTGTTTGAATGCGAGCAAAAAGTTGTTTTGATATATTAAGAAATATCACCTACACCCAAAGGTCTTAACGTTTAATCATCATAATCACATCTGGAAATGAAAAAGGCACCTAGTTGTTGTTCCAACACAATATTAAATCAAAAACAATTTAAAATAAGTACATGCGCATATATATAGATATATTTTGGCGGATAAATTAAAATTATAATGACAAAAAAAGCGTGACAAAAAAAAACACAGATGGCAAATTAAGAAAACAATAAAAAGGGAGGAGAAGAAAAAAAGAGAAAAAAAGAAGAAGCAAAAAAAAGAATAATACGATTTAATTATAGTATCCAATTTTAAGTAAATAATGTGTTCACTTTCAAGTGAACTGCTTGTGTCAGATGCAGGACACGTAAGTCTCAACGCAGAAGAGAAAATTGATGATAAATATTTTAGGCATTGTTATACTGCGGTCGCCCGCCCAATTCCAATAAATATCGATCTGGATGATCGATCCAATCGGCTGACGTTAATTTAACGGTGCGCTGACGCTCAGCTTCGGTGACTTGCCACTTTTTAATATCCAATTGTATGTCTCGTATTTGACGGTCTCCGCAACCATAAACCTAAAACAAGTGTCGGATCGCAATCCAGATATAAGTATATATGTTTGAAAATGTTTGAAAATGGGGTCAACGTGTTACCTCGATAGCATATAGCTCGGATGGGACATTGCGATATTCGATTTTTTCAAAATGCTCATCAACTGAAATCAATGGTTTTCTGGGGTCTGAACCAGCTCGCAGACCTTTTGGATAGCCTCGAATGCATGTGTTTAAGTACAACAATTTCGGTCCTTTTTGCAAAATTGAGAACCTGTGAATGATAAGCGAGGTTATACATCGTAATCCCATAGAAGCACACGAAATACAGAAAGTTGTGTTGAAATTTATCTGTACACATACTTTGGTAACAACTGGATTATATGGCAATCATCGTTTCCAGTGTATAAATGCGTTTCACGCCATTCACTCGGCGAGGCTAAGCAGAAAACTTCCTTGCTTTCGGACTGTAATAATATAAGCGTGGGTCCTTTGTAGCCGATGACATGATGCAGAAATCGATTTGCACCGACTCCGTGCTGCTGTGAATTATACAACAGTGACCAATGTGTTGGAATTGTTGATATCAAATGTGACATCGGTGTTGCGGCTGCTGTATCAATTGGTGATGGCATTGCAACGTTACTGCCATCGCTTGATTCCAGTTTTTCACTTGGTTGTGCTGGTGTAACTGGTGCTTTGCGATCTTGAAGCCGTGTAAAAACATTTGGTAGTGCTGCGGCCAACAGCCAAGACTGTGACAATGACATTAAATTGCCTAGGCCGCTGGTGCTGGGCAATGTGTTGCCGGTGATAATTTCTGCCGGCGTTGTACGTTCAGCGGCTGCATCCTCATTGAGTTTTCGCAATTCCTTATTCAATGCGGCCAACAATGGATTTTCTCGGCTCATTTGAGCCGCTGAGGCCGCCATTTGTTCGTGTGATGATGTTGTACCTTCCGTTTCAATTGTGCGATACACTGTGGTCAATGTGTGCACACAAAAACGATGCAATGGCATTATTAAATTCGGTAGATTCTTTTCCAGCCAACGACAAATAAAGCCAACGCTCAGTGTGTCTTTTGTGAAGAAACATGACTGTGTCACCGACGTTATCGTTCGTTTTATCTACAATGTAAAGAGAAATATTACATAGAACAAATTCACCATAAATCTCAAAGTGAATGGTGAATTTTAAATTCAATTTACATGTGGGCAAAAGGTGTCAGCCGATATTGAAGTGTTGCCCACATCATGTTTGCCAGCCGATGCAATATAATTGGCAACACCAATGCGAAAACTAATGAGCAGCAATTCCGTCAAACCATTCGTATTGATGAGCAACAGTTCCTCATCGCTCAATTGTGGTTGCTGGCTACCGACATTCTCCTTAATGGCACTGCTCCCGTTTACAATGAACATTTTCACATAATGCTCATGGATGAGCGCATCATCCAAGACGCTTAAATAAATTTCACATTGCTGTCGAAATGCTGTCACACCAAGATATTTGGTTTTGGCCTTGGCTATTTTATGCATTTTACAAAAAATACGATTGCCCAGGTCCGGATACTGGGGAAATACATATTTCTACAACGAAACAATTGAAATGTTGTTTGTGTGTGAACAAAACAAAAACACAAAAAAAAAACCAAAATGACCCACGACATGTTGCAAACATAAACCGGAATACGAATACGAACCACAAATATCTCTTGTACAATCCCATTGATACCGCATTCTTGTTGTGTTTTTTGGTGCAAAATCTACAATATCAAATGAAATCATTAACGTATTAATAAATAAATATCGAACAACTCTGTCAATTTGTAAATATTTTGCTAAATGCTTTGGAAATTACTTTGGCCAATTTTTCGATTGGAAAGAAAAGCGAGTAGGTTTTTTCATTAATATCGCTGCCAGACGCCGTGCGTGACATTCCATCTCGCGGCGTTGTCGTTGCATTTTTATCATGCAAGCTCGACGTTGTACCTGTCACAAATTGAAAGCGTTTAGCGCGCGCGCACGCAGCACAATTAAGTCATTGTTGGTGAAGTAATCGATTTTATGTGAAGTAATGATAACGCAAATAAAAATACAAATTTAACAAAACAACAACAACAGCAACAACAGCCACAAATAAATCATTACAACAATCCAATTTGAAATTGTACAAAAACCAAATGTGTGACTTGAACTTACTCGTTGACGCTTTGCGATTGATTGAGGAAATATTCGGATGAGACTTATGCCGTTGATTGCTGTGTTTGTATTGACCGTTTCCCATTTTTGTTTATAGCTTTCTGCTATCTAGTGGTTTTCAATTGAAAAATTTTCCGGTTCAATCAATTGATCTGTGGAAATTTGCATGCACAAATTTAAATTTGAGCCTTTTTCTGTCTATGTAGTTGTACTTTCGTTGTCTCTGTGTGTGTGTTTGTATGTGTCAGCGTGTGTCCTTCAATATTTAGAAACAGATTTACGAGTGGAAAAAATGTTTGCGATGATATTCTTCTGTGGGACTTTTTCCCACGTTCCATTCGGTGCAGATACCTTTTAAGATATGAGCGCTGCAAAATAGACTATTATTATTATTAGTTTAATAAGTATAAGCGGTAAGTAATAATAATATAAATACAAAGACATCTTAGAGAAAACACATTTCTATGTGAATCATCAGTTTACATACTGGCTACTGGATTGAATTGTCTTGAAGTATCCAGCGCCTAGATGTGTTCATTGACATTCTTCAATGTGATCTCAGAGCTTGTCATGTGGCGCGCTAATCATGATGCTTAAGTAACTGAAGAACAGCATTGAAACATACGCACACACAATTTTTGTGTTTTGTTTTTAATAAGTTGAAGCTGATTGAATATCAATTTCATTCAGATCACATGTGCCATACATACTTGCCTTGATTTTTATTATTATTTGTTTTCGCCTCTTTCGTTGCGATTCTCTCTCACACACACACGATACAATTCGTAGCACGATTGCTTGCCGTCTATAACTATATTCAATTTTGTTGTTGTTGATTTTACTGCACAATAGCAAATACTCAGATTTCTAAGATATGTCAAACACTGACTCGCATACTCTTTCTGCTTCTGATTAATTTTTTTCTTCTTATTTTTCTCTTTTCATTAGTAATTTATCTCGGGTAAATCGATGCGTTTTTTTTACCAAATAGTTTTCTCTTAGTTAGAGCTTTTAGAAGAAAATCCAGCATTTAGATACAAATCAGACTCACAGACACAATCACGATATTTAAGTATCAAAATAAGTACATTCGAACAAATACGACGAAAAATACAAATGAATTTCAGTTTCGTGAAAATTGAATTGGAGCCAAAAGAAAAAAATCGATGAACACTTAAAACTGATCTTGATGATTTCTTGAGAGACAAAAAAATTCAAACCATTGTCGGCGTTTGTTTTCTGCGTGTTTGCGTATAATTGATTTTAAAACAACTCGTGATAATCGTATTTATAGAATAGAATATTTTGCAACGACATTTTTTTGGGGGGATTTTTCTTTTGCGTTCTTTTGTTATTATTCTTTTTTTCGGTGTTTTAGTGTTCGGAACACAATTGAATTGTTGTTTTGATGCAAGATTGCAGCAATTCTTTAAGAATTCGTATGAAGTATGTGATGATTTTGTTTTTATTGAATTTATTTGCACTTATTTTCTCTTTTTTTTTATTTATTCGTTCCACACCCTTGAGATCGTAGCTCTTAATTGTCAAATCATTTTCGTTTGAAAGTCTCTTTCTCCGATGACCGAATGTTTTTGCTTATTAATCTACCACTTCACATCTGAATCGCTTGACTTTTCACACAATTTCACTTCACGATGAATAAGTCATGTTGGAACCAGTATACGATAAATGACAGTGAACAACAACAAATACAATTAAAACGTCGTTGAAAGTAAAGGAGAAAAAATTATATGTATATCTGTTTTTGCTTTCTTCACTCATAAATGGCTGATATTGAGGCTGAACAAGTCTCTGTGTATATTGGTTTTTAAGTCGTAAAATTATGGGCAATCACACAAAACTGTTTTTTGTTCGTTTATTCGTTCTCTGTACACTGCGAATGTAGTGTTGTGCACAATGAGCACAATAAATATATATCGAGAGCACAATGTTGAGTATGACCACACGTATAAATACGTATGATAAATAAGAACGTATGAAGCAAAATAATAACAACAACACACGATCGTAAATGACAATATAATTGAGAATTGATGGGTTCGAATAGATTGCCCTCTGTTTGTGCCGATTGAAAACTACTTGTAACACCATTCGGTTGCGGTTCATGCTTTTTAAAACGTCAAAACAACACACATACTTTTGACAATTATAACGATCGAAATGCCGTGCCCAAATAGAATCATTGCGATATGACAGCGATGTCAAAGCTTTTCGCTCACGTTCAGAATCATTTTAGATGAGTTTTCAAACTGGCCGAAATTATTTCGGTTTTAATGCCCGCAATTGGATTTACTTCAATTTTTAGTTGATTTTATGTAAAAATTGACAAATATTTTTCACTTGAAAAAAATAATCGGATAAAATTAAATCAAAATTTGTTTGCCTAAATTATGATTTTGATTTTTATCTTGAAAACATTTAAATTGTCATATTTTCCATTGATTGTTCAAATCTCATTCTCCGTTATTTTTTTTATTTATAAAAAAACGACCTTCAAATCAGATGAGGCAAAATAAAATGCAAGAAAATTGAAATATTGAGTTATAATTTAATTTCAGTATGCAATGCAAATTTGGACGAATAATCTCATGAAAAAATTGTGCAGTCGCTGTCCAAAAGTTGTTAATATGGTTGAAAATGGTTTGAGAATGCGTTCACATGCATGGCGCTCACACCTACATCTTCTCTCTTATATGCACCTAACAAACCATGGCAAATCGTGATTGTAGCGTTGCCGTTAAGCCATAAAGAATGCGATTTAAGACATTCTAGTCGTATTTAGGTGTCTTGTGCGCATACAGACGCAGCCATACACTGACAAACGCATACACATTAATCCGAACTCCGATCATCCAGAGCACAGTGCGAAACCAGAGACTGAACTCGAATACCGTCAACATTCATGCAATCGAATTGTTCGAATGATTTGCGCTATCATATTAAACTTCAATCTCTGTGCCATGTAGCAATGAATCACTATTTTTCACATCAATAAATTTGGACCATTGCTCAAAATTACAATCAATTTGAATGCATCCGATAGCCACACAATTTAGTCCCTGGTGCAGTCAGCGCCATTTGGTACAAAGATGAAGGTGCCGAAATGCACACACAAAAAAAACATTTCTTTCATTTGAGAATCTATGTTGTATGTTGTGTTGTGCTGTGTTGTTATTGTTGTTGTTTTTTTTTCGTTTAGGTTCGATATCCGAACTTTGTGAATGAGAGCGTTGGGGTTGTGCATGTGTGTGCGTACGAGTGCCGAGCAAATGAAGCGCACGCACAACATTTTTCTGCCTTCAGTAGTGCATCGTACGCTTGTTTCAATCATCAACATTGTGACCAATACATAGACAGCGCCACATACGCCCGTATCCATATACGACGGGCTAAAATATTGTATTGAACTGACGGAAAACACACCAACACATCCATATTGATGCTGCGTTCAATGTACGGGGCAACCGTGTGTGTATTGGTTTAAACGAAGAGAAAGAAAATAACACCATTCCTAATATATTTCCAATTTTAAAATGGCCGCCATAGTCGATGTACAACACACATCAGCAGAGAGTGTCCATTTTCAAAACAGGCAAGATTCATGTACCTCCGAATCGTCGACTCTGCAATAGAGAGAAAGACATTTTTTTCCGTTCATTCGTTTGTTTTAGTTATTTTGTAAATTAAATCAAGATGGCACGATATTGTGCCATCCAAATTAATTGAAAATACAGTGCATTTTATGTGGTAACAATTGTGAAATTGGTGATTTTATTCCGAACACAAGAAGCAAAAAAAAATTATATTCAATCGATTTGTGATATGTGAATGAAGACAAGAGAGGTGAAGACACACACAGCAGAGGAAAAAAAATATCAAGAAGAAGAAGAAGAAACAATCTTTGTGTATTGAAAATGGAACATTATAAATAGTTCGAAATAGCATAAAGTAAGTGTGATGTGCATAAATCTATGACCAAAAATACCCAATTTAAATCAATTACATCAAATTCATCAGGTCTATTTTCGACGATTTATGGGTGATTGGGCAAAGTGTAATAATCGAAAAGTATTTTAACTTGGGAGTCTTCCTCCCATGAACGAAAGAAAAAAAATTCGAGTGATTTCGTCGGCTGCTATCAAAAAGAGCAAATTGACGAGCTTTTGGAAAAAGAAAATAAAATGAACACAATCTGAATGAATGTTGTGCATTAAATTTTGGTGATGTATTTGATTTGAATATTGCTGAGCAAAACACGACGAGCAACGACGAGAATTTATTTTGTGTTTTGGTATATCGATTGGATTGTGTTGGATGGTCTTCGGTGCCTCTATTTCGGCCAAATAATCATAGTGCAAAATATAACAAAAAAAAAAAAACAATTCTCATTTCTCTCGTATGTCATGTGAATGAGTGAAAGAGAGCAAGAGAATTATGTGTGTTCTTTTATGCATGTACATCAATTTAAATGCAAAATGCTAAGAAGCCATATCGATTTAAATTCGTGCGCTGATTTATGCTGCCGTTGGATTTATTTGCATCAATGAAATATGAAATTGTAATCATTCATTGTTTGATTTATATACATATATACACAACAACCATATCCCATTCACACCAATAACAATAACCGAGTGTCTTCGTGCTGCCGTTCGTTTCGTTGTGTATCGCAAACGTTAAGTCAGTGCAATTTGAAGGGGTCTGTCGTTGATTTTCTTCTGGTATTTTATTTTCGTAAGTTTAAAGAGACATACACAAAACACCGTTCTGAATATCTGCATATTGTTAGAGAAGTAGCAAGTTCATTAAGTCAGTGCTTGCGAATTATTTGTGAGTGTGATTTCGATTGGTAAAAGGCGAACGCCATTGAGACGTGAAAGAAGAATGAAAGGGAAAAAAATGAGAGAAGAGAAGAGAAGACAGCTATGCTATTGATGTGAGTCTGAGCAGTGTGCAAAGCGTGATTGTCGTGTACCGTTGAATGTTTAATTCATCACCATCATCTTCATCATCATCATGCATTTGAATCATAAAAATACAGATAGAGACGACCGAAACATTAAAATTTTGCTACAGTAAGCAAAACAATCATTTGGATCGTTTATATTTTGTTGGAATCGGTTCATCGTTTTGCTTCAAGTACTTTACGAGTGCGACTTTGTATAAATGTTTCACGATTTTTCTACAACATTTTTTTTTCTTCTGTCCGCCCGTCGTTGACGATGTCGATGACGGGAGCGAGAGAGAGTGAGAGAGAGAAAAAGCAAAAGAGATCGGTTTAGCCACAATGTAAACAGAAATGGAAAGAAAACATTACCCAGAAAAGCATATATATACACAAAACAAGCATGAAAACCAAATATTTAATCAATCGAGAAGCAAAACCGTAGTTCGAGTTGAAAAGATCACATTTTTTTCCCTCAAAAGCAACAACAAATAAGCAAAATGAATGAAAAAAACAACATTATTTGATTTAGTCATCTGGAAGAGTTGTCACGGATGGGGCGAACACACAACAAAAACAAAACATGCATTCGAGAAAACTGGCTAACGAATCAAGTTGACAAATAAGCCAATATTGATGCACTCATTGGCTTCAATCTTGCATCGTTTCGGTGCAGCATGGGTAACATTCTTTATGGTTCGAAAATGAAATAAGCGAAAATACAACAACAAAAAGCCAGCTAAGTACAACTGAGATGAAAAATTTCAAAAAAAAAAACGCAACTAAGATGTATATGCAACTGATTTGTGCAACAAACAACACACAAACGAGCCATGTAGGAAGGCAGCGAACACGAAGCGGAGTCTTGGGCAGTGTGCATTCGAATTATTGGTTGGATTGCTGCTGCTGCTGCTACTTTTGTTGTTGTTGTTGCAAGTGCTTAGCTGTTGCAATCGGCGTTCGCCTGAATTTCATTTACGATCGATTAATGTGAATCAACGTAACTATTAAAATAATAGGCTATTATGAATGCGATTTGAAGCAAAGTGAATGATCGAAGAGACATGCATATCTTCATAGGCGGTATTGAAAGACGTGCTCTTTTAACGCCGCCGCCGTCGCCGCCACTGATGCGTTTATTGTTTCTTATTCTCTTTATTATTGTTGTTAATATTGTTATTATTGTTATTATTATTTCTGTTCCTCTCTCTCTCTTGCTCTCGCTCTCTTCGTTTTTATTTTATTTTATTTCAATTCTCCGATCGGTTGGTAAAGGAATTTACTGTTTGTGCGTTGTTGATTGTTTAATGAATATGTGCGATGATTGTATGTATACATTAGAAATGTTTCCATCTTCTATTCCCAATTCCTTTGTTTCATGTTCGTCTCTTTGGCTGTTATGTTGCCGTTTGCCTTTTTGCCTTTTGCTATTCTCATGCGTTTTGGCTTGTTTGCAATGCAGCCTTCATGGCTGCATTCTCTCGCCTTTTGCCTCTCGCCTGATTCGTTATTGAGCAATTTTTTTCGGGCTTTGAGCCTCCCGATTTGAATTGCAGTGTGTAAGTACGGAATCACAGAAATCCGTTGTAGTCGATTGCTACAAGCACATAATCTTCGATAATTGCATACATGATTATCGTCGCAACATTTAAATGCATGAATTTTAACAGTTTGGATGGGGGGAGAAAAAAACAGAATGTTTACATTTTTCTGTGTAGTATTTTGCGGGCGTCGCGATCACACTTCGACCAAATATTTTCTTTATGGTCTGTTGTATGTGCGTAAATAGAGCCAGAGAACCAGAAACAGTTTACAAAAAAAGGTTATATTTGAACCGCTGAACCCATGCCCAGACGAAGCATAAACATTCGATCGACAAGAAACCGAAACGAATCGAATCGAATTTGAACCGTGTGGATTGCGGGGGAAAAAAGGCAAAAACGAACGAAAAAATAAAAGAAGAAAAACTTAACTAAACAAACAACATATCATCCGAAACCATAGAAAATATAATTTTTCAATAATCTATCCGAACACATATCCACTTTATGGCTTATTTGGCTATATCCTTCAACATACGCTTCGTGTGTACATTCACTCATTTGGCTGGCTTGCACAACATGCCGTGTGGAGATTGTGTTACGCAGTCGGTTTTTCGAAACAAAAGACAGGCAGAGACTAAGAGAGAGAGCGGGAGAGAGAGAGAGCGGGAGAGAGAGAGAGCGAGAGAGAATTCCGAAGAACGAACAAACGAAAAACAAAAAATAAAAACATAAATGCTGAACGAAACGAAGCGATAGTACACAAACCATTGAAAAAGAGCACCACCGAAAACAAAATACCTCTATTTGTATGTTTAACGCTCGTTTCGTTTTGGTCTTTTTTCCTCTTGAATGTTTTTGGCTATGTCGTCGATACCAACGTTTCGTCGGTGTATATATCGCATTGGCCTACTCCCTTTTCCGAAGCACTTAACGCAATGTATTAACATACATGAGCGTTTCATAGATAAACAACACAAGAAAGACTCATCTAGATTCTAGACCCCGTAGAAGAAAACCAAAAAAAAAAAAAAAACACATCGACAAAAAAGGGAAAAAAATCCACGAAGAAATAACAACTAAACACACGAAGAAGAAAATTCGATAAAATGTGTGTATTATTCTTCTTTTTTTTTGTTCCTCCGTTCGATGTTTTCTTCCTTGGTGAATCTGCGTGACACTGTGTGAGTGTTTGCGCTGACTGCGGTGGTGCTATTCTGTCAATTTGCTCGAAAGTTTTCTTGCCTTCTATACCATTTCCATCCATCGTTTTCCATCGAAAAATTTATTCAAAGAAAAGAGTAAATTGTAATTTATTGCGCTTCATTTTTTTACTCTCTTCAAGCTGTCGTTTGTCGATTTATATATTTTTATATTTTACTCGTAGTTTAGTTTTTATTTTTCGTTACTCTCTTAGTTTGTTTTGTGTGTTTTTCATTCGTTTGCACATATTTTTGATGAAGGGTAGGAAATGGTATGTTTTTTTGTGTGTGTCGGGAATGAAATCGCAAAAGCGCAACCATTGACACCACCATCCTCCCATATGAAAACAACAAGGAAAACCACGTAATTTACCCGGGCTTTTCTTTTTCTAATTAAACGTCGACGTTGGTTTTCTTGCTCTTCTGGTTTCTCTTTCGGCCGTCTCTATTTTTTTTTGTTTGTTCCCGTTTCCACGGGACATATGCATAATTTAACATACCACGAGAAATTTCAGGAAATGAGTCTATGAATAGCCATGCATTCAAATAAATGCGTGCACATAAATTGTGTATGTGCGAGACGTACGTGTGCATGGGCAGCAGCGACAGAGTGAGGGGGAGAGAGCGAATGAGCAAATGAGCAAATGAGCGAACAAACAAGAGCCGAAGTGTGTGTAGGATATGTGGTCGCGGCGTTTGCCCGTGTCCAAACTAATCAACATGAATGGCTTTCCTTCGAAATGAAAATGGCCATAAAAAGCCAACAACAATATAAAAGCATTCAAGCAACGGGGCAATAAGCGAAAGGAAAATAAACTAGATGACAATAATAATAACGAATTTGTTGACGAGTCCCAGATATGCACGATACATGTATGTTCAATGCTCATACATTCATCGAATAGATTGAGAATGAGAATGAGAATGAGGTTGCAAGTGAGCGCGAGAGCGAGAGAGACAGAGAAAGGGAAAGAGTGACAGCGCTCAATAAAATGAACCGAGATAGAAATGTGAAAACAGAGAATTCGACAACTTCCCAATGAACCAAGAATGGTCAAATATTCATCATCTCAATCATAAGCAAGCAAATGAACACGGTTAATCACCCAATTCAATGTAAATGTATGCAACGACAAAAACTCTCTTGTGCGCATAAAATCGAAATGAAAACGGGAACGTACACAACAAGAACAAAAAAACCGAGCGGCATCGAACGGCGATTACACAGAAAAATACAATTTATATATCGTCAATGATGGAATATTAGGCAATTCACATGATGACGACAACGACAACAAGAGACGAAGAGAGATGAACGAACGAAAGAATAAAAAAAAAACACACACGCTTCGATAACCACTCAAAAAGAAACATAGAAAAATTAATCAAAATATTGTGTGTGTTGAATTAATCAGAAATTGGACAGCGAAAAAAGAAAACAAATCAATAAAAACTGAGAATGGATGTAGCTGCTTTGTGTTATTGTCGATAAATCGATACGTTCTCTGTGTTCGGTTGCTCATGCTCCCCCGTCTCATTCTCTCTAGCTGTCTCTTTGACTAAATGTGTGCAAGAATCATCGGGTCGACATCTCTCATCGACATTTGGGAGAGAAAAAAAAATACCGAAATTATTAAAAAGAATATTTATATATGTTTAATCCGCTGATTATTATAATTTGATACTTTTTCTCTCATGTCGCTCTTTATTCTGCGCTCTTTCAAAATGAAGAAAGAATCAATCATTTACATTTATTATTTCAATGTGTTTTTTTTTCTCTTCATTTTTGTTCTGTTGTTATGCTTCGTGAACGTTTTCTGCTTGCTGCTGTGAAGTAGACAGCACAAATGGTTTTTGCCTACACACCGACCGTAGAAAATAACTAACGAGCTAATGAACGACAAAAAAAACACACTCATTCGGAATGAAGAGAAGAAGAAGGAATAGTGAACAGAGCAACGCATGAACAGAGAAAAAAAATGAAAAAAAAATCGAAAAAAAGAAGAAGAAGGAGAGGCAAACAGAACGCTCGAACATTGAATCTCTGTTTCACCTCTCGACTCACGGCAACAGCACTGATCGATGGAACTGAAAATCGATGCACAAACCGACTATCGTTCGTTTGTTGGTTCGTCGGTTCGTTCAGTGCATTATGTGCATACTGCGATATGCGTTAGTTTCATTGAATTTTGGACATAAATATGTAGCTATCGGCGATGAAAAACCAAATTTCATCGATTTCCAATCCAGTTTCCATCGATGAATGTGTGCTGTGTGTTTCAGTTGTATAATTCAGAAGATTGTGCCAGTTGAAAAATGAAAATGTGTGTTCGGGAACCATTCACTCGCAATGCGGCTCCCTCTCTTCCAATGACCATCTTTTTTCAGTTTGGTGCTTCTTCTTTTTATTTCTCTTCTCTTACAATCTTTTTTTGTCTTTCATTCTATGCGAGCGGATTTTTTTTTCAATCTTCTTTTTTTGGTTTTCCTCGGCTTTTTTTTCATTTTCTTCTCCAGTATTCTTTTCAATTCGTATATTATGCAGTTTTTGACGCATGTATTGTCAATACATACGCGCGCCGACTGGCAACACATGCGAATATATCCCACACACACATACACACACACACACACACACACACACACACACACACACACACACACACACACACACACACACACACACACCGAGAACAGCACCAATCCATTCCGTGTACTCTGCACACAGCACATTATAGAGCGTTTGGTATTTTTTGTTCCTCCGTCACTCAGTGTGTTTCCTACAATGTACTCACCGAGAGCGAGAGATAATTTTTTATTGTGTTTTATGCGCTCTTTAGAAAATCTTATCTTTTCTGACTGCCTCTTCTTCTTCCATTCTTCTTTCGTTTTTTTTGTTGCTTTTTTTCTTCTTTTTTCGTTGTTGTTGTTGTTGTTGCTGTAGTCGAACTGAGCACTATAGCCCAGGCAACGGGCTGCATTGTATTCTCGACGAAGCCCGTTGTTTTGGTTTATTGTTGGTGTTGCAGCCGTTCTTCGGTTCTCTGCATGTTCTCGTTTTTCGTATTTATTTCTCTGTGTTTTACTCGAAAATTCACTTCTATTGCTAATTTGTTTGGTATGTGAAACTCATCCGCTTTGAACGTTATATATGCGTTGCTATTTTCGGGCCGAAATGGTATTTTCTCTTCCTTTATCTTAGTTTTGGGCTCTTTTTGTTTGAGTTCCAAATGCACGACCAATTCATATGAATACACCGACACACCGACACACACACATCAACTAGTGTGTGCATGGCACACATGCACAGAGAAAGCATAACACAAGCACAATATGGACAAGGCTATCAGGAAACAAAAACATAAAATTCCTTTCAATTCGATTATTTATTTAATGGCATGTCCCATAGATTTCAGTGCAACTCGATTTTTAAATAAAAGGAAAGAATGACACACAACACAAAAAATAACAACGAGCGAAAAATTCGGACAAAAACACCAAGGAATCCGACCGAACGAAATGTTTACATTGTATTATGGCCAATTATCGACTTGCTGTGAGCATGTATTTGTCCTTTTAATCCATTTGCATGCAAACTTGCACACAAACTTGCACACACACAGCACTGCAAACGCAGAAGAGTCGAGGTTAAAAAAAAAATAGTGCAATTAACCAAAAAATGACTCACAACAATGGACAAATTTGTGTGTGTGTGTGTGTTGCCGTTGACCGTATCGCGTTTGCTTGTTTCCGATTCCAAACATTTTCAAAGACATTCATCAATTCGAAACAGTCTATTTGGAATAATTTATCCAAAATTTCGTGCACAATTCCACACTTCACAATTCACAGTTCAATACAATTTTTTTTTCGGCGTGTGTTTCTCGTCAATTTATTATTATTTTCTTGTTGCTGTTGTTGGCTCAGTATTTTTTTTCTATCTTCTTGCATACAAATTATACCATGAAATAGGATTTTATATTGCTGTTATTCATTGTTATTATTTCTTTTTTTTTCATTCATTGAAAGTCCACATGCGTGAACGCCCCTTCACGTTTATTCACGAACACAAAATTCAAAATGACATTTTAATTGAGCATACAGATTCATGACGATTTTGTGTTTTCTAAATTATAATTTTGTTGAGCGTTTTTTTTTTCTATTTTGGCCTTTTAGTCTGTATGTTGTTTGTCGTGTTTTGGTTTGACATCATTTCTTTGGTTGGTTAAGGGAAGAGTAAATGAGAGAGCGAGAGAGAGAGTGAATCAATGCCAGAGAAAGAGTATACGTGTGTGGCAGAGTGTGAGTGATGACGAATAAAAAAAACCATAATATTCAATTTGAATGCGAAGCCAACCAATTTTATAATTTAAATAGGTTTTTGTGCTGTCTTTGTTTGCATTTGCATTGTTTGGATAGCCTGTTCGCTGGTTGATGTTGTTGATGTTTTTTCGCGTGTCAATTTATGGATGAAATTTGGATACGGCAAAGATCTTTTCTGTTATTAACGCTTCAATGCGTCGGGGGTATGAGAGTTGTTTCATTCCATTTCGTTTGAATTTCATGTCGATTCCAATATAATTCAATTCAATCCATGCCAGACCAGGCCAGTTCAAGCCATGTCATTCCGTTGCATGCATAGCTGAAATTGCGATAGATTTTGGGTGGTTTCGTTGATTCGAATTTTTTGTGCTGTTGCTGTTGCTGCTATGTGCTGTCCTCGAATGTGCATGAATTTAATTGATTTGAAATACACATGCTGAGCGTGTGTGCCAAATGAATGGTTGACAGTCGCGAGGACAATTCCAATTCAATAATGAACAGGGAACAACAGCTTTTGAGCATTGAGACTCTTCGCTTTTAGGTTTGATTGCCCCTTTCAGTCATATTGCGAACCACGTTGTGCATACTGTATTTTCCGAATGTGCATGGGGAGATTTGATATCTTTCAAATTGAGTGTAATTGAATAATGCGAGTTTGTTTGTGATTGTGATTGTGCATTGTGTACTAGATGCTGATCGATGGTTGGATTTTGCCAAAATGTGTCGCATTTATTTATATATTTTTAAAGGCAAGGAAGTCAACTCAGCAGGTTCAAGAGATGAAGAAAAAAAATAACATCTAAATGATTGGCCATATAGAAATCTGGTGTTGAAATGAATAATAAATGTTAATCATTCGCCTTTAGCTTATCCAAAACAGCGGTTTCCGATTTGAAATTGAGAAAATGAGAAAAATAAAAAAGAAAACGTTGAACTCGAATGTCCAGAACGAAACAAACAAAATCATTCGGTTTGTACTTTATGGCCGTTATCTCGACGTGATACCAAAATGCGTGGTTTGACATCGTGCACATCGTCCACATCACCCATATTTCATATCGCTGATTGTGTTTTCAAACAAACCAAGTCAACTACTACCTTTTTCATAATTGTTGATATTACACACAGTTTCTAATTTCATAAATGAGATTCTTTTTATCGAACAGATTTATTTATATACTTTTTCTTCTCTTTTTTCCTATAAAATTTGCAGAGGTGCAAAATGCAAATCATCTGGTGCCGCAAAAAGCGACCGCATTTCGATTGAACATTTGTGAAATAGAGTGGAAACCAATTTGTTTAAAGACTGATATTAAAACGCAGAGACTATCTTTTTTTTCCTTCGAAATACAAATCGATCGCTTAAATTATGTGAACAAAATGAAAATAATGATATTATAACAATGCGAATATAATGAGTTTAGTTCATTCGAAA
Source organism: Aphidoletes aphidimyza (assembly GCA_030463065.1). Classification (NCBI taxonomy): domain Eukaryota; kingdom Metazoa; phylum Arthropoda; class Insecta; order Diptera; family Cecidomyiidae; genus Aphidoletes; species Aphidoletes aphidimyza. The sequence continues at coordinate 14,975,779 of CM059997.1, read as the reverse complement.
ACAAAAACAAAAACAAAAAGAATAGAAACGGCAGTAGGGAAAATAAATGCACTTTTGGTGAATTAAAAGAGCATCTAACGATAAATTACATCTTGAGACTGACGAGATAGATAGATTGAGAGACGGATAGACAGATAGACGGATAGCGAGTGCGAAGCACGTTGCATCGAGTCACATTTTGGCATCGTTTCGAAACATCGTTTCGAATCCTTGCAGCTGGTTTAAGTTTATCGAATTTGCCGACCAACGTTCGGCCACCAACTTAGACGCGGTTTCATCAATTTCACAACATCGATTTTAGGTAGATGCGCATCAGACACGTAAGATCCGCATCATCAAATTGTGGATAACCAATTTTGTCGACGAGTGGCTCCAGCAGCAGTAGCCACTTTGTGAGGAAATTGCAAATCAAACGATGAAATCCGCCTCGAAAATGACAAGCCTTCATAATGAATCTAGCGACGACCTTATTCACACCGATTGCCATCACACACAGCCCACAGTTTCATTTCATCGAACGATGAACCAACGGCGACAACATATACAAAACCATTCAATTTCAACTGCCAAACAGCAAAAATGCGCTTCACATGACAAATCGGTTGTCAAGCGCGGTCGTACGTTAGATAAATCATCAGACTTTTTGCGCTGGCATAAAACGAAATTGAAAGCAAAATGCCGTTGGCAAATGACTCATCGCATCTTTTTGGTGATAACTATTGTTCTATTTGCATCGCTGAGTGAAGTACTGATATGTGTGGCACATGCTGGCGACATGACCAGTTTAATACGGGTCAGCGATGACGATGAAAAGAGCAGCAACCAAAAATATTCGGATTTGGGCATTACATCCGAACCATTGGCACGAGATGGAGCTGGTTCGGCCAGTGGTCGAAATAATCCAGCCATGTACGGTGGTTTGGATAAATTTGGCAGCAATCTAGAGATGAGCCTGGCTGCGGTTTTCAATAAAGTTGCCTACGGCACTACAACCAAACGTAGCATTTCCGATAATGTATTCGTTCCGAATTTAACCACCGTTCCGACACCACAATTAACCACGTTCCGGTAACTAGCCTACTCATGTTTCTTAATCCATTTGTTCTTAAACATCTGTGTTTCTTTCAAATCGATTTCATGTTCTCTTGCAAAACTAACACATATTTATCCTGGTGCACAATTTGGTTTTCGTTTTTCCTTCCATTTACAATTTAATACAGGTACCGAGAAAAAGAAAAGGAATTCGATCCGAAGCAACTGCCGCATCACCAGTATCAACAGCATTTATCATATCAAAAGCATTCGAATTTCAACAATAAATACTCACTTGATTTGGAGCACGATCATGCATTACCAACGTCGGCACCAAATGCAGACATTTTGAAAAGTAACAGTAATCCAACGTATCCGAATCCAAATCGTCATCACAACCATGGCCACCGAGCCCATTTGAACTCTACACCATCACCAGCAGGTAAGACTTTAGTATAAAAACAAAAAACAAAGAATCCAAAAAACAAGTTTCAACAGCGACCTAATGAGCTATTAGTATTGAGTGAGAAGCGGGTGTTTCTATGCCATAGTCATTTATACCATATCGAAACCGATCGAATCGCGTTGAGTCATTTTTCCTAAAACCTGTCTTTTAAATCTATTGCGGCACAGGTCACAATTTGCTTAACAAAGGTCAGGCTACAATACCAATGTTTGCTGCCGAATTACCATCATATTCACCGCCAGCTCGTTCATTTTTAACACCGCGCGTGCCACCAGAATATCCACAAAATCCATTCGCTGAGCAGCCAACGCTGAGAGGCACAAATAGTGAAAGTGGCATCAGTTCTGGTTTCAATATCAATCGACGTCCAATTCCACCGCCAAGCCTAATGCCCGGCCACGAGAAAATCCCATTGCGACCACCAGATCTTATTCCCAACAATAACAACAACAATAACAATAATAACAATAATATTGGAAATGAGCCGAAGAATAAGCCACCCGTTATCGGTGAGCATTTTTTTAACTTTAGAGAATTTTTTAACTTTAGCACAACAACAACAAAATAAGCCACAACCAGAGATAGGCTCTGGTTGTCATTGAGCAATGATTTTTCATACTAATACCGGTTTTTAATTGTTCATTTTTCGTCTTTCGTTTGTCATTTCTTTGTACTAACTGTAGACACTGAACGCAAAAAGGTGCTAAATACGCCAGCACAAAAACTCAATCAAAATCGAATCAATTTAAATCAAGCGCCAGTAAATGCAACGACTGACACATCTAGTAAGAGCGGTGGAATTCATTTCCCAAGCATATCGCGCATCCTCTCAGGTTCAAATGGTTTGAATGGCGATATTCCAGACATTCTATTGAAGACGGTAACGGCTCGGCCAACCGAAGTGCAATCCGAGAATCCGACACGTGATAATACACCCGAAAAAAGTACATCGAATGATGACGTTGTGGAAAAACCGAACGAAAATGAAAGTGATTTTTCTCATAATGATGACAACACCGATGAAAATTCAAGCCCCGAAGAAGAATTCGATTCGACTACATTCAACGGCGAAGAGCCAAAAATGCAACCGAAAATCAAGCAGGGAACTACAACTACAGGACAAAAAGGTACAAGCACAAAGAAAACAATGATTACCGAAAATCCATTGCACCAGAGCGATATGGTTTACTCGACACAAATCATTCAAAATTTAGCAGCCACAAACACGGAAAAGAAGGTCAAACAAACCACCGTGCTCGGCAATAGTAAAATCACAAACGAACGATCGACACTGACTACGTGGACCGTTGCATGGAATATTCATGTGTACTTGTCAGCCATTCTCTTTACCATTTTGGCCGTATACTCAATATTCAAAATGATTTTCTACGATAAATTGACGCATTTGGTGAATCAGAGCTACTTCATTTGCTTGCATTTGATATTGATAATCATTTGTTTGGCGCGAATTTTCTTCCTCTGCTACGATGCATACAACATTCACATGAGTTTTCATCTGTTCATTTCGGAGCTGTTGCTGAATTTGCCGGCTACATTTTTGACCATTTCATTTTCGATACTGATTTTATTCTTGCTGTTGCGCAGTTTAAACCATAAAAACAATCGATATTCGGCGTTGATGCGACCATTAACGGTGGTTGTCGGCAGTTCGGTTCATGTGTTTCTATGCGTTACATTACATTATGTGGAAAGCTATGGGCAACAGCAGCGCAACCAGCAGATCCAATATCAACAGCAATTGCTACGCAACACAGAGGGCTATCGTGGCAATCAGAATTATGTTTACAATCCACCGCCGCGCGTTCTCTCATTGATTTGTCAACTGATTTATATATTCATTTGCCTAAGTCTGGGCTTCTTCTACCTCTACATTTACAAGGTACTGAAGCGGGTGCTGCAAAAGAAATCACAAAATTACATTCATGGATATCAAAATTTGTCGTACGCCATCCACATTACAATTGCCACGGCATTGTTGTTCATTTTATTGGCCGCACTGCAAATCTACGGTGCAATCAGTATATCGACGACACGTCCGATTATGTCATCGCTGTCGGACAACGATTGGCTACAGTGGGGATACCAGTTTTCGTTGCGTTTAATTGAAATTGCCATAATTGCGCTACTGTCATGGGTGACCGGACTCAAAACGGGCACCACAAAAGTACTACAACGTGACAAAGTCATGGAGCAGCACAACGTGTCTGGATTTGCATTGTTTCCATGCACATCATCGTCTAGTCAAGAGCATTTTGAAACCGACTACCCGGCCATTTGTAATGCAAACACCAATCTTCATTCGTACACATTGCGAACGGGCAAACCAATTTATGATGATACATTCGCATTAAATTCACTGGGCATGGAAAATCCAGTGCCAATGGGTGGCAATAATCCGCAGATTCAACAGCACCATCATCATCATCATCCGCATATGAATACGGTCGGTAAGAATAATCAATATCCGAAAAATGGTCAAGAGTATCAAGTGCAAACGAATATCAATGGGCCGCCGTCACATCCAAATGAGTCGGGAATTTATGAGGGGCAAGCGGGACCGGGAACGGGAACATTGCCCAAGCAAAATAATCGCACAACACCAACGTATCCAGATGCCCGTGTCGATCATTTGAATGACAGCGGCACGATCCCCGATCATTATGAGAATCCCAATTTCGAGCTGCATTCCAATTCGAATAGTAATTATCGAAAGAATATGCAGCAACAGGCGTACATGGATAATTGCTATACGGAACCAATTAATGCTGACATGATGTACAATACAAAAGATCCAGCCGCAAGTAGTTATGATTTCCAGAATTTTGAGCGTCCAAATTATGCTGATCGAAATCTAATGCCAGGAAGTAGTGCCACAGAATTCCGAGCATCAAAGAATTTGAAAGCATTGGTGAAAAGCAACAGCGGCAATTATGACCCACAAAATCAACAACTCAAACAGAATAATTTGAGCGTGGGCGGCGGTAAATCATCACACTACAATCCACAGACTCACAGCTATAATTCATTTGATCGACGAGGACAACGGAAAAGCGGTATGTAATTATGATTAAATTGTATTTTGTGTAATCAATTCAATTCATTCAATTTCAATTTCAATTTCAATTTTGATTCATTTCTTTCACATCCAATCCATTAACTAAACTATTCAGGTACGCGAACGTTGAATGCGGTGCGTTCGTCACAGTATCAGCATGACTATCACCCGAATAACAGTAATATGTGGCATCGTACTTCGGCTGGCCGATCGTCAAACAATTCGGGTGGTACGTCAGCGTCAAAAGAGCGGCATCAGGCGCGTAGTAATAATTTTTTAGCCGCAGCAGTTGATAATGGTGACAATGATGTGACCAACGAATTCGATACTGTGAGCAATGCCAGCAGTAATGATGGTGTTCGTGCATTAAATTATAACCCAGATATGGTGCTATTTAAAGCCCAACGAGACCAACAGAATGACGCAAATGCACAAAACAGTGCAAGCAGCGGAGATTCATCGACCAGTATGCTCGTTGCGGAGCATGGATTTGTACGATTCCGGCCGATGGAAAATATACCGAAAGATAAGAAAGAAACAAAACCATCAAATAGTGATAACAACAATAAAAATAGTCCAGCCATAATGCAACGGCATCACAAACGATCATTAACAAATTCGTAGTGTTAGGGAGCATATTAAAAAAAAAAAAAACAAAAACAAAAAACGAATGAAGAGGAGGAAAAAGAGTATAGACAAGCAGAAAAAAAGAAAATACAACAAAAAAAAAGAAATATGGAAAAAAGATGAAAAATTCAAATGAAAATGAATTAAATTACTATTATTAAAAAAATATTATAATTATGGTAATTATATTGTATGCAATTGACGAAAGAGAGAAAAATTGCAAATGAAAAGAAGAAACAGACGCGAAAACGAGAAAATAAAATTATGAACAGAAAAAAAAACAAATTGTGAAAAAATCACATAAAAATGGCAAAATCTGATGCGAAAGAAAGCAAGAACAAGTAAAAAAAAATAATGCAACGCTAACATGAATTGTGGAAAAGCGAAAATGGTTGAAAATTACTACTACGTAGATATTTATCACGTAAGGGAATTTAAATGAAGTGACATAAAAAGCGTGTATCCGACGAAAACGAAGAAGACGAGAATAAAAAAAACCACACTTTATTCACTCTCTCACACATACACACATACTCGGGGTATATTATTTTATCCACGGACGAACAATTCTCGGGATATATAGAACAAACAAAAAAAAAATGTTTGCATTTTACCGTATGCACGAAACTGCATAACACGATAAGAAAACATATTTAATGAAAGGACACTCACTCACTCACACACACAATCACACACATAAAACCGCAGAAAAAGAAGAATGAACGGACGGAACTGAAGTTCATGAACAAAAAATTATCTATTAAATAATAAATGGTGTGATGGCGTATTGGTATACAAAAATATGATAGTAGAATAGCTTTTTCTCTCTCACAACATACAAACAACAACCACTCACTCACACACTCACTCACTCTCTCTATACATTTAGTATGTTTAAACTTAAATTAAACGTTAGTTTTTTAAAATCATAACATTTAACATCATCATAAAGCCCGTTGAGGTGCATGTGAAAACGGACAAAAATAGGAAGGGAAAGTAAAAAAGAGCCGAACGATGCATGGTCGAAAATGGAACGAACACTTTGCCCACTTACACCCGGATAGGCCTTAAATTATGTGGCAAACGTTTCGAATCCACTCTCACCACCATGTTTCCCTTCTTCATGTACCCATTTCAAGAGTGAGATGATTGCATTTTGGCAAAGTCGAGTTCGAAAAAAATTTAAAGGAACAACAACAACCATAACAAAAAAATACTGCTTTGTAGTCCATGACTGTACTGTACATTGCCTTCCTACTTTCATTAACTTATTCGCTACCATTCACACATCCATCCACATCTAACTAACTGACATATATAACAATTGTTCATTTTTTTCTGTCCTCCCCTTCACCATAATGTGTCATTCATCTCGTATTCTCTGCATGAAAAACTATAAATAGTGCAAAATAATACGAAAGGAATTTAAAAAAAAACGAACACTCTCTCACACGAACAGATTCTCGAATCGACGCTATAAATAACACGAAACTACAGATGTTTTTCCATAGATTCTGATTGTCAAGAGCCACATCAAGTGAACTTATGTAACAAAACCACGTCACGCCATCCAAATCAACCCCATTCTCTGACTCTTACTCGCTTCTGAACTTATATTTTACTGGACGATAAAATACGGTAAATGTGATGTTTAACTCATTACCCTCAGAACTAGTCTCGCATTGAATTATTTATGACATACATACAGTTCGTTGACGGTGGGAAGCTTTTGTTTTTGAATGCGGAAATAGATAGGAAAAGAAGTACACAATCATTGTTCTTCGTCATCGTCTTTTTTCCCCCTATTTCAAGCCATTCGCTTCAGCCCACAACTAAAAGTTTATAAATGAATAAATTCAACAACAACAAAAAAAAAACACACATACACATTTTCTTCGTAATTGTTAACCATTGATCATGTGAATAACTAAATTCATTCTTGCATCATCAATTTCCGGTTTAGTTTTCTTCATGGGGGAGTGGAGAAAGGGTTGAACGAATTTCAAAGCCCAATCATTTATTTGATTTTGTTTCAATCAATTCGAAGCCCTAGTCCGTTTTTATTGTGATCTCAAAATATAAATTTCAACGGCATACACACCCCGCGATCCATCCTTCTCTACAATGTTGATACACACAAAATAAAACAACAGAGAAATGTTATTATCGCGATGAACTTTATGTAAAGAAACAATGATCGCAAAACGTATACTTACAATTTATAGTGCATTTAAATAACCTGTAAAATGACATAAATAATTTGTTGGAAATTGATTGCGCGATATGCGATATAGTGCAAAAGAGAGAGAGAGATAGAGATAGAGAGAGAAAATAAAAATAAAAACACATATATACAAAACTAAAATAAAAATGGAGCAAAACACACAAAAATGAACAAAAGAGAGATAAAAAAAACTAAATGAGAAAATGGAAAAAATGTATATGGAAAATCTATCTGAAATCTTTATATGTATGCCTGATGCTCGCGTTCACCATTTAAGCCACTGTCAACCTAAACCTAAGACAATTCGTTATTCGTAATTATCGTTATGCACAAATAAGCAAGAAAATGGAGACAACACCATAACACGTATCTTCTAACCAATTATTCCTCCGATTTGAATCTCTTTCATTCTTTGCGTCTGTCTCTCACTGTCTCTTATCGTTTCTATGTTTCAGTTTTACTCGTGTATGATTATTTTGTTGGTTTCTTGTTTTTTTTTTATTCGTTCACTGTCTTTCTTTCGAGCGTGCATCGGGAAAAAAAAGACGAAAAACAGCTGAGTTGCATAAACCTTTTCCTTTTGGCAAAGCTTGCAAATCTCCATAAAGCATACGATATACGACCTCACCAACAACATGCACTCTCTGTGTGATTCTATTTTTTTTTTCTTCAGTATAAATTCTCAATTCGTTGTTCGTGTTGGATAAAGCTTGCTGTGACATCGATGAGCCCTGTTATGCAATGCAAACAATGCAAGAGGTTGTGCTTTTTGCAATATTTTTGTTTGCATTTTACAAACGATTCGAAAGCAAAAGGTTTCAACATGCAACAAGAATATCATGAGATATGTCACCTCTGGCACTGTTTTCGTTTTGCATCTGGGATCAGAGTCTAGCTATGGGATACAGCAAAGGAGAAGACAAAAAAAATAGTGCGCTTAGTATTACTGAGGGATTATCTTACACAAAGAATACTATACGAACACACACACACACACACACACACCCGAATGCATTGAACACAAAGCAGCCATAATTTGTCGTTTAGATGTAAAATCCATTGTCCTTAGATGTTAATGCCAAGAAAAATTCTAGTTTTATTTTGAGCACGAATTTTGTAACATCCATTTCTCGTTTGTTTATACTGTTTTTTTTTTTTGTGTTTGTTAGGCTTCGTAGCACAATTTGCACGCATTGAATTTCGAAATCGGAATCATACTTACGAAAATACTCAAACAAAACTCTCACTCTTTTTTCTAATTTTCTTCTTCTTTATAAAGAAAACAATATATTAATCTTTAAAACTCATACTCTTCATGAACAACTTAAATGGTAACTGATATTCAATTGATATTAATTTACATCGCAGACTGATTTCATTTTTCATTTTTACACTTAGATTTATTGCTAATATGCTCCAGTGGTTTTATGCTGGAGTTGTGCATTTGGAAAACCCTTGGCACATTCACCCACATTTCCAAAGCACATTTTCCATGACAAATTTTTTTTTTCCATTTCATTTTTTTATTTGTACATGCATTATTTGTTTCGTCCATTATTGTAAATGTCAGCTCTTCATTTCCCCTTTCGTTTTGTACTGGAATGTCATGCTTTTGACATATATTTGTGATTAAAATAATTTTTTTTCCGCTATTGAGTGGGCGCATCGTACTTGTTCACAATAACATATAATTCGCTTCATAAATTAAGCCTCAAATGTCTAATATTTGATGAAGTAATCCGAATTTTGAATTTTTCTTTTTCGTCGTCAATGATTGTGCTGATCTGAGAGACAGAGCACATAGTGAGAGACACATTACGTCATGTGCAGTCACAATTTTTTTTAGGAATTTTCAAATTATCATCAAACAAACAAATTTAATCAAATTGTAATCAAATTTTATTTAGAACAAAACACATGAAAAATGTACGAAAAAAACACACACATTTTCTATATTTCTCCATTGTATTTTCTATATCTCATTGATATAACATACATTTAGTAGAGTATACATTATTTCCGAATTGTTTATCGTTCTGCAACACTTTTGAATGGAAATTAACGATAAATTAAAACGAAAATGAAACAAAAAACTACCACATCATATGCCAATGCGTTGCTTAATTTTGAAAAAACGTACAAGAGAAAATAAAAAACCCAAAAAAGAACAAAAAAAAAAGAAGAAGAAATAAAATCATTAATAACATACGATATATTCATGAGGCAAACAGAAAAAAAAAGACTACAGCCGACACGCAATTCAATCGCATTTACACTTTTCATTTGAATTTTTTCTTCTTTTGAATAACATTTTGTCTCTTTCGTTCATGTGATTTGATTTTTGTTTCGTCGTCGAACAAGATCAAAAATGTTCCAACAACAACAACAAAAATCAACCATTTTACTATTTAATGAAACATCAACTGTTCTTCTTTTTATCCACTATTTTTTATTTAGTCTATTCATAAATATTATCAAAAACAAAATTATAGTATTTTTTTTCGTCCTCGTCTCTAGTTTAAATGAAAAGAAAAAAAAACAAAATGTAATGGACTTCTTTTTTGTACAAATATCTTTACGGCTCGATATTTTTTAAGTAATTATTAATCTTATACGCATTTTTTATGCATTATTCAAATTAGTTAAAGATCGATGCAACAATGAATGCAATGTTTTTTTTTTTCAAACAAATGGCTAAAATGAAAACTGATGACACTGAAACACAAAAATATGTGCAAAAACGATTAGAAAGTTATTTTTGATTGCATTTTTTTTTCTTCGTCAATGCTTTAGTTATGTATGATTTATAGATTGATTCGAATTTCGAATCCCAAACAGTATTGAAATGCCAGTTTTTTTTTCTACCCCACTTTGGGTGAAAAATCGTTCGAATTGCTGATGTTAGTTTTATTTTAATATTTTTTTGTTAAAACACAAACAATTCAATCGTTTAACTTCGGGTGCAATTGATGATGATTGCAAATTACGTTATTGAGATCAGCTGGTATAATTTTAACGAATTTCTTTTTTCCTATCCACAAATAACGAAAAAATGTCAAAAATTTGCTCGTTTACCATTGATGAAAGTTCCTACAAACCAGCCATTCAAACAAACAAACAAAACATGCCATTGTATTTTGAAACAAATGTGAAATTTTTTTTAAAACCTCAAGACATCAACAAATAATCATAAAATATATTTATTGTTGAGATATTTTCTCTCGAACGGTTACAACATTCTTTTTTTTTGTAATCTAAAAAAATCCAGATTGATCCCAATGCAAATTTCAATATTGCTCATTCCATTCTCACCCAGACGAAACGAAACCCATCATTTGAACAAATTGTTCCGTTGAATTCATAAACAAATTTTTAATAAAAAAAAATTAGACGCCCTTTTCTCTTCTTTGTAATTAATAACGATTAAGAGCAAACTGAAACGAACATGCATAGGCATAGCCAGACTACACAAATACACACAACACAAAAATAAAAAGTTCACATAAATATTAAGTAACACTCACGTACACTCCATGAAATGAAAAATGCCACTCATACACATGCTACAATCGAACACTATTTTTCAGTTGTTGTCTAATGTAAATAATAATAATAATAATACTAATAATAATAATAATAATAATAATAATAATAATAAAAAAAAATATTGAATTAGAATTCATAAAATGGAAATATAAAATAAAACTGTGAATGAAACTGCGTTATACCACACGCTGAGTTACAAATAACAACAACAAATAAAAATGAAGAAAAAAACAACAACATCAAGAGCAACATTAAAAGCACAGGAGAATCTAATTAGTAAATACGGAATGGTATATTAAACAAATAACAACACAAACACACGCATAAATGAAGAAAAAATGAACCCATTTCAAACGAAATAGCATTTTATTTTCGAGGAAATAAAAAACAACAACAAAAACATATAAAGATATTTGAATGTTTTATTTGACATAAATCCAACATAGAGAGTTGACACAGAAGTCACACATAGATGAAAACAAATTAAATTATTATTATTGAATAAAATGACCGAAATGTAAACCCAACAATATTAAACATTTACAATTGACGATCGTATTTAATTTTCCGATGAAAATGAAAAAAAAACAACAACAAACGGACAAAAACACAGAAAAATGTCAACAAACAGTAATCGTACTTACTTAAAAAAACAAATGATATTATGATAATCTCTGTACATAATTGAATAATTAAATCACAAACGTATTCAAAAATGAAACACGTTTTATTCATTTGTTCATATATAGTTCACGAGCATGAAAAATCTATAGAAGGTCATAGTGGATGGGAAAATCGTGAGGTAAGAATGGCCAGAGACCAATTGCTGGCCTTTCATTTATTTTGCTGTTTTTAAGCGTGGGCCAGAAAAATATATTTGAATAGAGGGACGAAAAAAAAACAAATCGTAGACTTGTATGTGAAAGCGGGCAGACACAAGAACGGAATCGGATGGTTATGAGTACTCTATTCAAATGCAATTTGCGTTGATCTAATGGCAATTCAATATGGAATTATTACCCGGCTGTTGTTTTTATGTCTTTCCTGCCTATGCCGAACATTGTTGGTGAGTATCGTTTTGTGTGTATTTGGTGCAATCGACACTTCTGGAACATACACGTTCGCATCTATAAATATGCGTTGTATCTGCAGTAAATCGCACCAATAAAATCGGACACACGTAAGCAAAAAGTACAGTGTTATGGTGTATTGCGACGAGATACATATAAAAAAAACGACCGTTTCCTTTCATTTCGTTTCATTTCACTGAACGAAAAATCAAAAACACCCAAATATATTATCAATGTACTTGAAAATGCAAACGAATTAATATTATCATTTAGCATTGAATCCGAATGGTAGACGCAGCAACAACAGCCAAACATACGAGACGGTGGTATCGAGATCATTCAAAGATGATGGTGATTTTATTCATGTTTACGACTACTATTTGAACACGTTTTCGCTATTAATTTTATTTATGTATGGTTTCGAAGTTAGTCAGTTGCATGCATGCGGAATGATGCGTATGATAATAAATAAGCGCTTCTTTATTTTGAGAAAGAGCGGTTTTTTGATGCCACCAACTGTATACATTTCGATGATGTTTCGAAACTGTTTTTTTTTTTTTGAAAAAAAAAAAAACTGTTTATGAACAAAAAAATCGTTAAAATCGCTTGTGAAGAAGCCGACACAAGTCGTTCTTTACCCAAATAAAAAAAAAAACAAAAATATTCGGCATACGAACCCATTTGGATTTCGGTGCCGCGATGAAAAAGCGACAAAAAATAGTCGCTTGAAAGTCAAATTATACTACATTTTCATGTGAAAGAAATGCGAACCAGCGTATTTCCACACACTACACCACACCACACCACATCACATTACATTACATTACCGCATCCAAACACATATTACCAACGCATATTCAAAATAATGTAAATAAATCCGCAAATATTTATTTTATACGTAAATATGAAAATATCATGCTAGATATAATTCGTGTTCGTTTGCATGTCACAGGCCCACGGGGTACAATGATGGCATATTGGTACCGCAATAAGGTGGTCTTTATATTGAGTCGCCATCAGAAATATCTCTTATTTTAGAAGTAGTGTTTTCGCACTCGAAACGCCAACACGAAAATTGTTTGCTTTTCGATAAAATTCAAAGTGTCATTTTTTGAAACCAGCGTCGTGGGGAAGATTTTAAAAATCAGCTGACCCTCAAATCCTCCGTTGACTATTTCAAATTTGTGGAGAATTGAGTGCTGCAGTACAACTGACAAATTCGAATATTTTGCACATATTCAATGGTATGACAGGCAACACCAATTTGTTCAGCAATATGCAGTGAATTTTGTACATATTTTGTGTATAATGAGTCTCGAATAAAATGATCTGTTTGATATGTTTATAATCGGTGAATATGAACATGGCTTAATTGAAAATAACTTGTTTTTTTCATGTGTTTGTGTACGCATACAACGAAGTTTCTCCAGCAATGTTTTACGACGTGTTGAATGTTGTCGTTGATGAGCGACAATCGTGCAATTCATAAACGAGACTGAATTTTTGCGCGTCGCTTACCGACGAAAGCAATATTGTCGTTACATACGCAATGACAAAAATGAATAAAATAATATGCCAAATCCAGGATATTTTGTTGTATGCGTTCACATAAACATTCAGCGTTGTCGTGAATATGAACAGAGATTGTTTGTAGTTGCTATTTTCAGGAATTAGTGAACACAAATTCCGACTCCCTAATGATGATATTGATTTTGTTTCTGGGTTACAACATTGTCACCCGGGAACGACAGCAATATCATCATTCAGTGAAAAAAATGAATATAGTAATATGAAAGAGTAGTTTTGGTTGCATGTGTTCACCATAGCATGAAGATAATGACAGCTGGGCAACCAACGTATACATTCTCACATTGTGCTAAAAATGGCACAATATTGTGCTGAAAATGGAACAAAATTGTGCTGAAAATGGCACATTGTTGTTCGAAAAGTGATACAAAATCAGCGATTGTCGTTAAGCAACACGCACAAATTTAGTCTTGTTAATGAATTGCACGATTGTCGCTCATCGACGACAACATTCAACACGCCATAAAACATTGTTGTCACTACTGGACGACAGTATTGATGTGGAGAAACTTCGTTGTATGCGTACACAAATACATGAAAACACCAAGTTATTTTCAATTAGGCCACGTTCATATTCACCGATTTTAAACATATCAAAAAGATCATTTTATTCGAGACTAGTTATACATTTCTCTACATAAATTGGAATATTAGGGAATATTGATATTGATGCATTTTTGGCTTGATAATATGCAATCAGTAGAAAATAATCCTGATAAAAAATACTACTGCCTTATAGTGTTTATTTAAATTTTATCATTACTTTTGCAACAAATGGCGTTTTTATTTTGGGAGGAATATTCAGGAAAAGGCTCACGGCAGTTGTCAAGTCGTATCATATTCAAATGTTTGTTAAGCAAGTCATTCATATTGACCCCAAAAAAAGGCTCACACTTTTCAGCCGGACAAATATTCGCTACTAATCTTCTGTTGAATCATATATTTAGTGCTATTTAGTGCTATAGTCAGAAAAATTAGTGCCCCATTTTTTCGACCCCATTCAACTACGTCAATTTTTATAGCAGCTGCTATAATGCCGAAAAACTATTTTCTCGAAAAGTTTCAATTCAAAATTATTGTTTTATACATCAAAATTTAGTGCTCAATTAGTGCTTCCCAAATATGATTTTCATTAACCTGAGATCAATTTATAATATCTGATTTTACCTGTCCAATTAATTTTTCTCACCTGTTCAAAATTTCCCCTGAATAATTTTTTAGTGCTTAATTAGTGCTCTCAGAATATATATACCATAGTTCGGAAAAACATTTTGTTTCATTGATTTTCTACAAACGAATTTGTTGTATTTTTCCATTACTTTGAAGTTCAAAGTTTGAACCAGTTTAAAAAGTTGCGATTTCGAAATTATTATCCGCAATTCAATAAAACATGTACTAGAATTCAGTGCTCATTTAGTGCGTTGCTATGAGTCAGGGTACAGAATTAGTGCTCCAATTTGTTCAATTTATTTGGGCAGATTTTTATATGTAGTAGTCCGTAGAAATCTCAATTTAGTGTACATCATTAAAATGAATTCTAGTGCATTTTATACTGTCTTTGAAGTGATTGATTCGATAGTGCCATTGTACGGTAAATTAAGATTTCTACGGACTACGACATATAGAAATCTGTCCAAATAAAGTGAACAAATTGGAGCACTAATTCAGAAGAAGATGGTCTTAACACAGTTTATCGTCTACGAAGAGATAACAACTGGTATTGTTTTGATGATTTGAATAAAACTGTGTCCATATCCCAAAGTAATCACCTTTTTTCGTCGAAAAACCCTAGCAAATTGAAAGAATTCAAAGTCCATTCTATCTAGTGTAAAGCCATTTTTTCAAAACCCATGGATGTATGGATTTGGGGTGGGGGTGAGCTCCGGGCGGTTTAGCCCATTGGAAGTCACCGTTGTGTAGGTTCATTGAACCTTTTTCAAAACCCATTCTATATAGTGTCAACCGAGTCTCAGAAAAGTTGAGGACCTACAAAAAAAAGGTCATCACTTTTGAAAATCGATTCTATCTAGTGTATACCAGTTCCAGCAGAAATTCTTCCGAACTATGGTATATACATTCTGGGAGCACTAATTAGGCACTAAAAAATTATTCAGGTGAAATTTTAAACAGGTGAGAAAAATTAATTGGACAGGTAAAATCAGGTATTATAAATTGATCTCAGGTTAATGAAAATCATATTTGGGAAGCACTAATTGAGCACTAAATTTTGATGTATAAAACATTAATTTTGAATTGAAACTTTTCGAGAAAATAGTTTTTCGGCATTATAGCAGCTGCTATAAAAATTGACGTAGTTGAATGGGGTCGAAAAAATGGAGCACTAATTTTTCTGACTATAGCACTAAATAGCACTAAATATACGATTCAACAGAAGATTAGTAGCGAATATTTGTCCGGCTGAAAAGTGTGAGCCCCAAAAAAAGAACGAATTCAACGTGTCTCTGTGACCCGATTTTAATAGCGACCCAATGAGGTATACCGCAACCTGTGGTAGTAATAAGACGACGTGAATTAACTTATGCCAGTACGGTATTGACCCATAGAATTGGCGGTAAATGTCTGATCTTTATACCGATATATGATAAACCACCATGCCAGTCTGCTGCATTTTATACATTTGCCATTTTACACGTAGGGTCTTCTGTGGTTTAGTGAGAATTGAAAGTAATTTGATTCATTAAAATTGTCAGAAAGGAATTTCTACGAAGTCCGAACTGATGGACACTGCACATATGTCTGAAAAATCAAATATCATTCTAAATATTGTAAAGTGTGCAACACAAAAGGCCTCTGAAGAGTAATCACTTTCAACATTACCACTGTCTACCTCCAGTGACGGCTCTTTGGAATACGTAATGTTCAAAACTCGTTTCGTTGTGCCAAACAAAAACGCCACACTTACGCGAAATTGTGGTAATTTATGTATCGAACCAATAATACAATAATAAGTAGGGACTAGTTATTGGTTTCGTACAACAACAACAAAAAACAAGTTTTTTCACATATAAAAACGCAAATTTTCTCATGTATCTAAAATGCATATGCGTACGCATCCATACGCGCTAGTGTAAGATGAATCGAGGTTCATGTGTTTCGCCAAATAAATGTCAATAGTCAAGTATATGTTTTTTGTTGTTGTTTAGTGAACCGTTCGTTATTACATTCCGCTCGCACGCAAACGATTTTTTTTTCACTTGCGTCCTTCTTCAAAAAAGCGCATTCGCGGTCTAAAAGCGTACAGAAAGCAGATCGTTTTATTATTATTGCCTTTGCAGGAGGATGTCATGTGCCAAGCAAAAGAGCCGTTCTTCTTCGTTCTTTATGCGGATTGAATACATGAATTATTATTATGGCTTTGTAGAAGAGAAATGCTTTTTTTTTTCTTCAACCAAACAAAACATCATCAGCAGCAATAACAACAACAATAAGCGATGCTGAAATACACTTGCGCGCGGTAGCATACCCAAGTACCATTAAAATCATACACACAAAAACCCATGAAAGTCGATAGAAGCTATACAGAAAGAAAAAATTTCACGTTCCAAACATCTATTATACTGGAAAATGATAATAATAGTGTGCATTCGGCGCAAGCCATGCAATGAAAAAAAAAAATAGAGAGAACGTTGAGAAAAAAAATGGAAATTTTTCAAATGGCAATAATTTTTCCGCCTCGCATGTGGGAAAATGAAAAATATGACATTGTGAATGGCCTTTTAACAATGTACAATGTACATTGTACACCGCAAACCACAGAGTGCAAGATGTTTACTCACTTGAAATTCATTGTTCACATTTTAAAAAAATCGCAGTGTATGCGTTTATTCCTATTACCAAAAATGGTTGGGATAGACCGATTAATAACGATATTCCAAATTTTAAAATGCTTGAATGGAATTCTTGTGTGATGTGACCTCGAAATGTTGAATGCTGCTATGGGTACATGTTGATAGAGCGATACTACGTTGATTTGGCTCTATTTTTTCAATATTGGCCATCGTGGACGTATCCATCGTAAAATTGTTTGTATAGATTGAAAAGTGCATTTCAAAGATACACTGATATTTCAGTCCTCGACGAGGACTCCTCGTATTATTGACAGTCAAAATTACTCACATTTTTCTACTTTGATCCAATAAATCTAATGATGTATCGAATCCGTGATATCTGATTCGAAATATTCAAGTAACCGAATTCAGTTGAGATTTGAAAGCATATTCAAATCACAAGATATTGTTTAGAGATTTGAAATCGATTCCAGAACATGTATTGGTAACATGAATCTCTTGTCTCAATCGCTGAATGATTATTCGATAAGTCTCAAGAGGCACAAGTCATCAAACGGCTGAATGCTCCATTTTTTCCTCAACCGCACAAAACATGAGATGTGGGAAACCAAATTTTGTGTGCTGGGTCATATAAAACACTGAAATACTGAAATATACTGAACAATTAGTTCATTCAAAGCAATTCACCGATAAGAGAATTACTGTTGATCTGCATTACTTTGATCCATTTTACACACATTGTGCGAGGAAAGCGGTTGAAAGTGCAACAATTGCCATAATGCACCCTGTTTTATAAGCATAGTCAGTGTGCAGTTAGCACTTCACATTCAAATGAAGTGAGTTCACTCTCCATGCTCCATCGCAATCGGCAACGTTAAATTCGTTAGCTTCGCATAATCATTCATTTATTCACTCACTCAATCGCCCGATTCACACAAAGCATCGTACAAATCACTTGAGATGAGATAGAACCATGCATTGTGTACTGAGAAAGCCTATAACGTGTGGGTGTGTGTGTGGCGATTGTGTACGACTTTGAGCGTCCCTCTCAATATACCGTTTGTTGTGTGTCGTGTGTGAAATGCCAGACATCAGCAGAAAACGGCACACAACCTCAAACCATTATTAACATAATGTGCATAAAAACATACAACATTCATGAGCATCGTTTACGCTTTAAATATTTTCATCTTTTTATCCCTCGCCAGCAGTTAATCGGTGCTTGGTTCGTAATCAAATTATATTGTCTCCACTTCTCTCCATGATTTCAATTGACGCCGTACGAATATACAACCCCCCATAATACAAGCATATGATCTGCAAACGCATCCACGCTTTACCGTTGTTGTTGCTGTTGCTGTTGCTGTTCTGTTGCTGTTGTCATTGCGACAACAATTGCTAGTCATTCAGTCGCTCAGTCGCTTGTTTCAGCGAATGAGTTGGCATGTATGGGTGTCGCATATGTATTTTGTTAGCTTGCATTTCAACCATGGCTGCAGTGAAGAATCAAATGCTCTGCTGTGATTATGCCGGTTTTCCTTTATTTTATGAATTTTAGCCGCCTTTTCTCGTTTTAGCTTAAGTTTATTTATTCGTATTCTTTGTAAACCGCAACTGTCTTTCGGATAATCATAATACAATGCGACAAAAATGGGCTAATCGTTTCGGATGTTACGATGTCATATGCGATAACAAACGATAAGAAGGGTTGCATTATCCGTACAATAGCTTGTTTCTTTTTAGTAATGCATTGAAATCCGAACCACAACAAATCAGGGTAAAAGAAAATGAAAAATGAAAAATGAAAAACGAAAAACACAAAATTAACCGAATCACAAATATAATTTATGAGAACCGGAAAGCAAACAGGGAAAACTCAAAAACTCTTCGAAACATTTAGGAAAACTGAGGCAGAGATATTTTATTTACCGGATTCTGTCTCGTTTTTAATTCTACAGTTTCCAATTCGTTATTGCAATGGAATTAATTATACAAATTTAAAAAGTGAAATTATAGCGATGTGGTCATTGATACTAAACATTCAGAAATGTTCAGAATGATTTGAATAACATTTCACTGTTTTAACCTTAGAGGAGAGTATAGGGCATTCAGTGCTCGAGACACATTTCAAATGAAAATCAAACACATTTTCTCCACCAGAGTGTCACAATATTCTGGTTGATCTGTAAAAATACGGTCGCCAGCTATCATGAAACCGATACAAAAACATTGATTTATACTATGAAAAAAAAATAAGCAATGGAAAAGCAACAACGTCTCCAATAACGTTTTGGGGCACTCAGTGCTCACAGAAAATTCCATGTACTTTACATCAAATAAAAATCCTATGATCGAGATAAAAATTGAGTGACAAAAGTGTCACTGTGTTATATCTTTGAACACTGCACAGAAGCGCCATCTCATGGCAAATTGTTCAGTACTATTGTAATACGCAGCGAATCGAATTCAAGACGCCATCTTGGATTTTGTTTACTGTTTATTTCAATAGCACTAAGAAATTCGCCTTGAGATGGCGTCGTGGTCGAACGTATTTAAAGAGCCGCATATAAAAGTACATAAACAACATGGGGATGGACAAATGCAAAATGCAAAATACAACATTTGTGCCGAAAAAAAGTTATTTGAATTTTGTAAACAGTCAGTTTTTGGCCAAGAATGGCTTCCCAACTTTAAAATTCAAATGGGCATAGGTTCTGACGCCGGAGAATTTAGGGGGGGTAAAAGCCAAAATCGTTGGGGGGTTCGAGAAAGAATCTAGTGTAAATTTGTCTAAAAAAAAAATTGAAAAGGGGTTTTTGGTTCCACTCAAATCAAAATTGATGGAATTTTCGTCAAAAAACCCTAGCAAATTGAAAGAATTTTTTCAAAGCCCATTCTATCTAGTGTAAAGCCGTTTCAAAACTCATTCTATCTAGTGTAAGCTATCTATCTAGCGAAAAATCTGACGGGGGTTCCAAAATGTTAGGAGGGGGTAAATCAACCTATTCGACCAGCGTCAGAACCTATGCAAATGGGTGTCATTTGGAAGCTTATCTCAATACCTTTCCAACGATATGCGCATGTCTGAGAAATGTCAAGTGGTTCGGCCACAGTGGCTGTGGCCATGGTGGTCACTGTTTGGCATTTAGAAGCCGGCCACGGCCAAGATGGCGGCCAAATCAAAAACTTCCAGAACAAAAGTTGCTTAGTTTTTCATGTACTACAATCCCTGAAAGTTTGAAAACACTGATAGATGGAGGCGCCACGAATTAAATTCAAATGTCCATAACTTTTCAACGTTGGGAAAATGTGACCCACGGAAAAAATATCAAATATTTCAAATCAATATTCTGGCTCTCGTGTATGAGATACAAGATTACTCTCTGAGAATGAATTGTTAGTCTTGAGCCGTAGAATGAATGTGTAGAATAAAATACAGTAAAATTTCAGCCTCGTTTCGAATGGAGGCGCACCGCGTGCAAGCATACTAAAACATACAGCACATAGCAGTTCAGTACCAAAAATTGGATGACCATCGTTCTTTTAATCCGTGCTACAGATAAGTCAGTTTTGAATGCTGTATTTAGTATTACAGTTAACCAAAATACTTGAGAGTGCAAAGTCGAAAAACACATTTTGCTCTGTAGGTATGGTACTGAAAAGTTGAATGTCATACAACCATATACCCGGCTCAAGATGGCGATCATTTGACATTCGAAATTTGGTAACTCCCCCTACACTCTAAAAATGGCCTTGAATGGACTTTTCCATCAAATTATGATGCATTTAAATTGTACTTTCAAAGATATCTGATTTAAAATAGACAATTTTCTTTCATATTTCAATGCATTTTGAAAACATTTCTTACAGTAAAATTGAATTATAAGCCCCAAAACTGGATATTTCATGAAACTAATACTAAGAAAAAACTTCTATAATTCACATTTTCAGGAATTTTACGATTGTTTCAAAACAAAAGAATTGATATCAAATGAAAAACCTCTCGCAAGCGAAAGCGATAAACAAAATTATTGATATCAATTTTGTGACGCTTTCCATAGTATGAATCATGTATGTGACATAACACCTCTGAGATTTTTCGTTTATTTTTTGTAGAATTTTACAAACGATTAAAAAGGTTACTGCTGATCAGTGTTGGGTAAAGATATAGATACTAACCAAGATACCAGATAAGATACCAGATAAGATACTATCTAAATCTTATCTGAATCTATGCCCAAAAAATCTCAATTTAGATACTTTGAAAAAATTGCGGTATCTTCGCTTAATATCTCAGATTTTTTCTAGATACTTCTTTATGTTTACTTCATCAACAAAAGTTACTTGAATTTCAATCAAATTGAGAGAATTGACAATGAGAAAAAAATACTTTTACATGCGTATTAGTTTACTGAAGTATCTGGGAAAAATCTAGATTTTTTCCAGATACTATCTTATCTTAAGCCCTTTTTTAAGATAAGATACCATATCTTATCTAGATATTTTTTTTCGTTTGGCCAAACAATCTCATCTTATCTAGATATTTTCATTTAGTATCTTACCCAACACTGCTGCTGATTACTGAACTCTGCAATCCGGCCTTGGGGAAATGTACAGATCGTTCATGAATGTTCCTTCGAATTTTTATAAAATAACCTGAGAAAATGAACATGTTTTGGAATATCCACCTCCACTTTTAGGTTGGTAATGTTATTCTTATGGTAAGAATTGTCAGGCAGTTTTTCTCTATTTTTTTTTTTTATTTTATTTGATTCTTTCCTCTATAGAAGCTTCTTGTATGGTCTAAAATTGACAAACAAATTTGTTTTGAATTTCAAAAAATCGTCCGAAATTTGGTCACGTTTGCCTCGGAAATCGTACACGATTGTAAACGTGAGTAAACGCCTCCTTGGGAAATAGTGCCCCAAAATGTAATTTGGACTTCGAATTGATATTGATTTTGAATTTTAAAAAAAGTGGCCCCAAGCGCATTTTCGGGCCCAATTCAATTTTTCTAGTTTTCGGCTAGTTCTCGTCTGCCATCCCCTAGTTACCGATTCAATTTGGAAATGATTCTCCAAAAATGTTGCTGTGTGCTCAATTCAAAAATACAACATTTACGATAGAAAGTGAGTTGGAAAATCTGTTGAACATGGTACAGCAATTAAAAAAACATAAGAAAATGTGAATTCGAATTTGTGTAAGTGCAAACAGTTGGTATGTTTGTAAAATGTCGATGGTTTTGCGAAAAGCAACATCGACTAACGAACCGAAAACAAAACCGTTTACAATTTTAATATATCATCAATTTCATTACGGTTTTGTTTTCGATGTGTTCTGACATTCAAAAGACAAATACACACACTCGCACACCCGTTGTTCAACCCTATCGTATCGTCATTTGTTAGCAATAGCAGCACCATTGAGATATCTTGAAAGCATTTATTTTAGAGGGTGTTCAAATCGCATCTAGTGAAAATGGCAAAGAAACGAACTAGAATGGCTTAAGAGAGCGAGTAAAATGTTAAGTTACAGCAAGGGAAAAAAGATTTTCGCGAATGCCTGTGAAATGAAGATGGAAGAGATGGAGAGAAAGACATCGAACGCAGTCAACAAAACAAATTCCCAACAAAAAGTTTTAAATTAAAAAGAACAATATAACGGCAATATCATAAAACAAATTAAACTTATACCGAGCGAAACGATATTAAGCAGCGAATGTGAGAGAGAAAACCCGTGAAATGAGAATATGAAATGAGATCAAAAATGAAATGGATTGAATCGCACTAAGCAAAAGTGAAGTCGGTGCCGTAGTCGGTGGCCATATAAATATATTTATGCATATGTAGAGAGTGATTTTTTATTTTATTTGAGCGCGCGAAAAAGTTAGAAGTTGAATGTGAGCGCGCGAGTGGAAATGTATCATTAAAAAAAAAAACAAAAATAACAACAAAACATTTTCGTGCGAGCACATTACAAACAACCGCCATAAAAACATAAACAACACACGTATCCAAATGGTAATCATAAATTTGGTGCTCAGTTCGTAGTTGTGATAGAACGTCATATAAAATACGGTGCATTTGCATATGTGATGTTGAAAATAGTGTGCCCGTTTCACATGTGCTCCCCTCTCCTCTCCGACTCCTATTCCTCTCAGACCATTTTTAAATGACTTCGAAACAGTAGGCAAAAACTTTACATCACTTGAAATCATAAAAGACCGTTTAACTTCTTGTTAGTTAGTTCTTGAGATGTTAGAATCAAACTCCCCTCGTTCAATTACAACTGTGGCTGATGTCGCTCTATTAACCATTTTGCCACATACCAACACCACAAGCAATCGTTAAACAAGCACTCATATTGCTCATTGCCGTCTCTGATCGCACCGTAAACGACTGCAACATTCAACAATACAACCGTGGCAAGGGGACTGTGTGCGCTGCCAACCATAATGTTTTTCTCTGTTTCGCATCAAACGGTGAAAATGTACGAAATTAAATTTTCTTTACGGCATCGTTATTGGCATGCTATCATGTATGTTTACTTTCGGTAGATCCACATATGCTTCATCAATCTGTCTATTTGCTGTTTCGATTGCTGCTGCCGTTACCATTCTCTTGCTGTGCCAAACCAAGGTAGCAAATTCAAAATTAAACTCCCAAAATGTTTTGTCATTTGTAACAAAAACTTGCTCGAAAATTAAACGTACCTGCTTGTTGATGGCATGCTTTGGCAACGAAATCAAATTGATGTGCCATTCCACCAGTCCTTGTAGTGTGTTGTGTATGCCAAAACAGAACCAACAAAAAATCCTGACATATATTTATGAAAACAACCAAATCACAAACTAATTGTTGCGCATCTGCATGTCACTCGGTTGGCTTTTAATTTCATTATATATTTCGCATTTCACCCATTTTTATCCACATTACAAGGAGCCGGAGCCTGAGCCGAAGCTAAAAACGAACCTCTTTTCCATTGAATTCTACGAAGATTTTCTCAATCTCTTTCGAATGAATAAGAATGTTTACGTTTATAAATATATTACAAAACAACCAAATTGGTGTCAAAAATTGTTAAAAAATTCAACAATCTGAATTGAACGCACATTGTGTTCCGAACACGAGCTCAATAAAGCTGCAAACTAATTTGACGTAAGTGATATCCGCTGTGCGATTCGAGTTGTTCACATTTTAATTATGTGTGAATCTACCTCATAAAATAATTTAATTAAATTGAAGACATTGTGCTCGTGATATGAGAATCAGAGGCACCGAAAAAACCGTGTACAAATACCGTCACATACATGCCCATTTGCCCATTATAAATGAGAGAGAGAGAGAGAAAGAGTAAAATGGGATATAAAAGATAGAGACGTGAAAAATTGCGACTTGAACATTCAATTAAAATAAAAATTACAATTCACTTATCAAACGTGCCAGATGAAACAATTGCATATAAACAACGACCAAAACGATCCCCGGCCCCCACACCAGTGCAAGCAATGTTACTATTTAAAATCTACGACAATTCGATGCATATCTTACAAGTGAAAATGTTGCGTTTGTGATGTGAAAGATTTAATTGAATGCGAGAAAATACCAGCACGGGAAAAATGCACAAACATTAAGAAAACAGAAAATCTTATTAATTTCATGCGACATTCCTAATGAGGTCTTATATCAATCCGACAACTCAGCGCCGCCCTTTTCGCATAAATCAGGCGAAACACATTTCACCACGAAAAGGATTTTCGTACTGAAGCGCAGTCACTTGACTTAGCTTAGATAACTGATTGCCTAGAATTGGCTGCACCGAAATGTTCACTTATTTTTCTTTTATTTCATTTCGTTGGCATCTATTGTTTTGGACAAAACAGCGAAAAGATTGAAAGTTGAATAAATTGAAAATTTTTCAAGACTTGTGAAGACGGAAGCAAAATAATACCTAATTGAAGAATATAGATGAATTATTGTGCAGTGATTCATTGTCTACAAATAAGCTAGTTAAATAATTGTTTTCATGTTTTAAATGAAGAGTTCAAGGGCCATATCTTGTTTAGTAAACAATTTTATCCTTGTTCTATTTGAATTTAAGTATTCTAAAAGTGAATTAAGAAAAAAAAAACAGAGTACGGCTTGCGTGTACCGAGTATGCCACTTGCTCTATCAATTACCAATTACCAATTCTTCAAAAAAATCAATTTTCTTAAAATAAAATATTACACTTTTGGATTTAAGTGATTTAATTATTGACATAACATTTGCTGAACATTCCACAAATCTTGCATAAGAATAACACAACAACTAGAATGCGATTGCTGCTTGTGCGCTGTGCACCTTTTTGAATCATGCACACGCACACCTTGAGAGAATACCAGACACAGAAGCGGTGCTATTTTCGTTATTTATTCTCAGCAATTTATATTACATTTTTTTTCGCTGGATATCAACCAAACAATCTAACTATGGTTGAAAGTCACAACATAATCATATATAAAATTAAATTTAATTAAACGGTACCTCGGTCATACTCGTGTGCAAAAAAAGCTGGCTTAAATTGAGATGAAAATGTGCGATTTAAGTTGACTACAGCTGGTCAAATCGATCAAAGTTGACTGTGTTTCATACAAATCTTCAAATCCAACCTTTTCCAAAGGAGTAATATTTCAATTACCATACCTTTAAAAAGTATCATCAGTGTACACACGTTACTCGTTCTTTTTCATTACTGGTCAGGAGGCTAGTTTAAGATGTTAATCGTCTAAGGTCAAAACTAACCTTAATCGTCAGTTTACGTTCAAATCAGTCACATTTAGTCAGCAAAAAAACGCCTCAAATAAGCCAGCCGAAAATAGTCACATGCATTAATAATTTATACTCTTTAAATGTGCGCTTTCAACATCTAGAACAATAAATAGAAACTAATTAATCACACCAGAAAACTACTTACCAACTCTGTAATTGTTTCACCTTGATGTAAGAATCAAAAGAAATATGTTTGGTCTTTTTTTTCTCTAATTTATTATCGTCCACATTAGTTATATATATTGTGGGTACGAATTGTCTCTTTACAATCAATATTTATGATACATTCATATGTGTGTTGTGTGTAATGTGACTTAATAGTAACAATGGATGTTTACTTATTTTTCCATAGTTTATGTGTTGTTCTTTTTTTTTCTTGATAAAATTTGTCTCAATTTAGCGCGAATCGTTTCACAATGCATCGTTTAATCTAATTAACATTCTTCCGTTTATTTTATTTTCTTCAAATCCAATCGAAAATATTTATTATAACAATTTTATTACCAAATTTGTTTAGAGACCGACCAATTAATTGCTAACTAAAAAAATAAAACTTAATCTTCTTCCCCTCCATTGTTTCACATGTTCAAATGAAAAATACCGTGGATGCACTCAAATGAAATGCGTCCAAAAAATTTTAGTCACAAATTTAGATTTCATCTAGCCACTGCTTTGCTTTCAGCAAATTGTCAAATAAATTCATACGAGCCTATTCATTAATACGCGTTCC
Source organism: Aphidoletes aphidimyza (assembly GCA_030463065.1). Classification (NCBI taxonomy): domain Eukaryota; kingdom Metazoa; phylum Arthropoda; class Insecta; order Diptera; family Cecidomyiidae; genus Aphidoletes; species Aphidoletes aphidimyza. The sequence goes on along the minus strand of CM059997.1, from coordinate 14,948,802 downwards.
AATAGTATAGCAAATCGTGTTTTTTTTCTCAAATCAAACAATTATGAACAAAACGGCGTTGTTCTTGAATTTTGTTGAAAAACAAAAAAATGAATTCTCTCTGTCGAAAAATCACAAGTTTCAATGCCAATGTTAATCGAACACTTCTCATCCGCGAAAATACTATAAATATGACTGCTTTTTTACGCATTTTGATCAAGGTAATTCATGCATACTTGAATAAGGGCTAAATACGGTGCAAAACATGTGCCGTACCAAGTTGTAGTAATCTTTCATTCTTCCAACAAATGTTTGAAGGTAAGAATTTTGAATGATGTGTGTTTTGTCTTAATGCTTTAAAGTTGCATCGATGTTTCCTTTAATCGTATGTTATCATATGTAAATTTCCACAAATTCTTTACATATTTCTCTCGAATTCTAGTATGCCAAGAGTAAAAAAGCCTTTCCCAATTTCGATAAATTGTTGAGTACTTGTGAGCTTCACTATTATTTCGATATAAATAGAGATGCCATTGCATGCAATGTGAATCACAATGACCATTTCAAATGCTCTTTTCTGTTAAATAAAAAAAAAACCGTGCTCCTTTAGCTATCTTTAGTTTTTTTGCTGGCTTTTTATCAATGGAGATGCCTTTCTTATGTATGCTCTTCTAAATGTATAACGTATAGAAATGATTTGGTTCTGATTGATTCACTTGGGAGTGATCACTATTGGCCATTGAATCAATCAGAATGCGTCTATTTCATGAATCATTCTGACCATTGATATGCTTGATTTTTGTCGAATCACTTTTGCATTCAGTGACTATGCATCGGTGTTCAATTGAATGTTTGGCCAGCCCAAATAAATCGATAGACCTTTTCGATTATTTAATCATATCAATAATGAGAATACATGCAATATTTAATAACGAGATTCATGACTAATAAACTTTTAATACTATTTTTTTGTTTTGTTTTTATACAGATAATTCATTTTGCACTATTTCATCGCTATAGTCCATACCATGCTAGGCGATGCGGCCTTCTTTCGAATGGATTCTCTTTCCTTTTTGCATGTCTGAGTTTTCGTTCGGATTGAACTGATCTGCTTACTTTCGCAAATTGTGAATTCGCCGCAGTTTTGCACTTTGTATGTTCGATCTGTTTCATAATACTGACTATGTTCGCGAAATGGTTCAAAATATTTGTAATTTTTTTTTAGTAGATTTATCGAATAAACACATCGATCGTAATGACTCCTATGTTAATTTCTATTTACTTTTGTTATTATATGCTTTAAATATGCTTCTTTCTCTTTGCGTAGCTTCAAAATATCAAATTTCCTTTGTTTAAAAAAACTGAAGTTTGACTCTGCCTATTTCATTTATTTATTTCATCGACAGGAAGAACTGAAGTTGGCTTGAAATGATTTTTTCGGCATCAAAATAAAAGAAAAAAGTATATCGTCATTAGTTTGAATGGTTAAAAGTGACGTTTTAGTCTAGAGCAGACTGGTGGATATTGAATGCATTTCGCCGCATCTATATTTAAATCACTCAAACGCGCTAATGAATGCCACAATGTGTTCGGGGTGAAAATTGGTTGTGGAAAAGCAGGAAATATATTCTGTGGGCACCCCTGCTATAAACATTGGGACTGCAAAAATGCTGCGCAAAATGATCTTTATGGTATTGAATTATCATGAGTTTTGGCTAGACATGGATTATGGTTCTACTCGTTAGTTTGTCAGTGTGTGTGTGTGTGTGTGGGTTTTGGTTTTTGATTGAATAATGCATCATAAATGCCATTAGCTATAACATTAATTTCTTTTTTATATATATATGCTGAATAGACCTATCAATATGTGTGGATTGTGTCATATAGTTCTATAGACCCGAGGTGTTCAACGAATGCTCTTGGCTGTATCCACATCTAAATCTTTAAAGCACACAGTTTAAAATACAATGGATCTATACGATTAGAACAGTTTTTTGTGTTGTGAATTTGCATGTGAATGCGATCAAGATATTCGCTGGACACCCCTGCCTTAGATTTTTTGCTTATTTTATATGTTTCAAATATAAATCAAAAAAAAAAAAAAAAAAAAAAAAAAAACGAAAAACAAAAAATCTCCCGAAATGCATGCAATCTGATTTGTCCACTCAAACTGGGAGCGCCTTTTGTTCATCACTTTCGAAGTCGAATATGATGCTGATGTGGCCGTATTTTGATGCTGAAGTTAGCAACGAATCTAGTTTTCATTCCTTGTCTTCTCTCTTTTTTCGTTCTTACACATCTCCATTTGCATTTTATTCTCTTGTTTGTGTGTGTTTATTATAATATTAGATTTATTTTGATTTTTCAAGTGTTTTCTTTTTCATTTTAAATTCTAAATCTATTCTCATATGCGTTTGATATGAAACAGTTACTCTCAGATATATATTATCTTATAGCACAGTTATTAATTCTTACTAATTCTAATGTGGAAATTAAATTAAATAAAATTTTCGGTTTGCTTCTCTTATCCTTCTCTATCTATAGCAAATGTTTTATGAAATGAACTTGAAGAATGCTTGCGAATATAACATTCTCAAATGCCAAGCTTCAGCAATTCAAATGAATTCATTCAAATTTGAGTTCACTGTCTTGACTGTTTTCCAAAACATGGTTGGTCTGCACGGAATCAATGGAATGCATCGTTGATCACAGTTCGACCAAAAGATACTGAAACAAGATATCATTACCTCAAATTGGCGTGTAATATTCACAACAATTGCTAAATTTGGTCTCTGAACGGTCCCCCGGAATGTAGCGTGCATTGAAAGAATTGTAGCGTGCATCGCGACATTTGCTGTCTTGATTTTATCAAACAAAACCCTTAGATGTATTACTTACTTAACCCTCTAATGCATGCATTTTTCTCAGCGTTTTGAGATATCTAATGGATGGTTTTGGTCTCAAACCACTTAAAAAAATAATGAAAACCTTTGAAACCGAAGTTTACTTGGGAAATGCATTTCACAACGAAAATGAACAATGAAATCCATTGTTTAAAAATGTCAGATTTTAAGAATTCATAATTTTTCTTTGTCGAATTGGAAATTGTCTACGCTCATGCTTGAAACTCAACAACCTTTCAAGATAGAATCATAAGATTTGCAGCATTTGAAAGCCTCAACATTTCCGAATGTTTTCTATGTCATTGTTTTATTAGATTACAGTTTGAAGTACATTTTATCTTCGATTTTATTTAACCATACTTCTAAGTATTGATGGTATTTGGTACTGAAAATCATTTTGAAGTGGACAGCAGTGTATGGAAAAAAACTGAGTCTCAGCACATAACTGAAATGTCAGTTCAGTCAGTTCCTCCCCGCCAAACTGAATACACAGCGATGTGTTATAAAGAGGAAGCTCATGTCTGTTACACAGAGCTCGTTCACTTCCACTTCATAGCCCATCGCTGTGTATTCAGTAGTGTAGCGAGAAACTGATTGAACTGACTGAACTGACATTTGAGTTAAGTGCTGAGACTCAGTTTTTTTCCATACACTGGTGACAGTTAAAAACTGTCAATGTGAAGCTGCTGTAAATGATTCCTCTGCTAATCTGTGCTAATGTTGATCTAGCAATAATTTAAAATGATTGTTTCCGGGCCCTTGAACTGAACTGTGATCGACCATGTTTACCATTGATTTTGCACGAAATCATTTATACTCAGTATTTTCAATTGATATTGCTAAACAATTACAAAATTTCATCCAAATACACCGATATTTTGTGCTTTATCAAATAAATTGCTTCAGTGAAAATCAAGCCCAACTCCTATCTCTCTTGTTTCTGCGATAATAAAAATTTTAAGCAAGTAATAATGGAGCATTTACGTCGACTAGATTTATCATATCATATCAAACCAAACTGCTTTCTGCAACTTCATATTATAAACATGTTCTATTTTCACATTGATCCAGTAATTTACATTTGAGACTGAATGGTGCGATGAAAATTGTTGTTTTTTTCACAGCAGCAATTAAATCAGGACAATGACTTGATTAAGGTCAACTCAATGGTTTGTTTATGGTTATGGTGAATTTTTGATGATCGTTGCACAAAAGCTTCCAGCAATTGAATTGCCGTCGTCATTTTTGTCAACGACATAATGAAAGAATATGCGCACAGACAAAGAGATTAAGCAGTGTGCATTGAGCACAAAAGCAAATTGATCTGATTCCTTATCAAGCAAGTCTCATCTAGTTAGTTTTTATGACTTGTTCGGTTGGTGTGCGCCAATTTTGTGCGTTACTCATATTTGTGCATGTTGTTTGTCACTGTCGCTGTTGCGCCACTCCTCTTCGCCGTTCGGTTGTTCATCTGTATTTGACTTGGTTTGTGCTGGTTTGTGTTTTGCTAAAAAGCATTTGTGCCGATACGGCATGTGTAATAAATAAATACAATAATTTTCTCCAGAACTGGATCTAACGATCCAGGGATTCACATCGCACTATTACTCACACTTGAATGCTTCCCAGTTAAACTTTTATTTTTCTACTGCGCTGTAGAAAATTGGGTTTGGGTTTAATTTTTTTTTTTTTTTGCATAAAAGTTTGGCTGCTTTCTCACTGCCGCGAATAAAGCAAACATGACGGCATTTTATGTGTAAGTTTTATTTTCGACGTTGTTTTTGTTTTTTAACTGGACTATTATCCATTTATGGTTTTTATAGGTTTTAGTTTCATGTTGCGCTGTACGTTTCTTCTGATTCTTTCTTATTTCTAATGCCATTGCCGTTTTTGTGGTGCCTTCGAATGAGTTTTCCGCATATTTTTTTTGTTTTGTTTTTACCATGGACAAAGAATCTCTTAACACAAATGAATTACTTTGTGCCGTTTTTTGTTTTGTTTGAAAATCAGTGCAACAGTGAATTTTGGTTTCACGCAATTATTGATTTGAATGGTATAAATTACTTTCAATGTGCTAACACTTTTTGCATTCGACGGATTCATTTAATTGCCATCTCGCTTAAATAAATTTGATATAATTTGTTGATGTTTATGCATTTGCTGCTCGTATTGCTGTGGTGTGAGTTGCGGGTTGAATGGATGATCATTCAAATCCATCGATCCCATCGGAAGCGATTCCATTTTAACACCGGATGAAGCAATAGCACCATTTAGAGTTGAGCTATATTGATTAAATTTGGATGTTGTGCATTTGCTCAAACACTTTTAAAGAAATAATGATGATTGGTTCGTTGCTCTCTTAAGCGGTCGATGTGAAGGTGGATTCGTTTTCTTAATGTGAATTTAATTAACGATTTTCGATCAATTTCATTTTTCGTTTCCAAAAATAACATTTACAGTAGATGAATATTAAACAATGGGTCTAGAGGTCTATTACCATTTTTATCTCACCCTCATCATTGGCGCTTTAATAGAGATTAGTTCACGAATTGTCTGATGTAAAATATTTATTGAACTTACATAAAGTCAAATCGATTGAGGTGCGGAATTGGTGATCGTCGAGGACTGGCCGAATGGCATCGTAATTTATCCGATCTCATGTGTTGATGATGATTTGCGAGGAAACTTTCGTCCAATAGTCTCGGTGGGCACGGCCAAAAGTTCTATTTTATGTTATTTTTGTTTTCATTTAATCATTTGAACATTTTGTTGTTGTTGAATAAATGAATTTACCTGTAAATTCGTTTGGAATGCATCCTTTGGATACAGTGCCGACGTTGGATTGGGCAACCTAAATAAACCCCAACAAAAAAAATAGAAATCATATTCGTTCGAAGCGAGTTTCAGATACGATTTTTGTTTTATATTATAAGAATCAAAAGGCAGAAAAAGTAGTAAGCTGGCGATAATCCAAAGAAATACATTTGATACATTTGATAGTTTTTTTTCTTTTTTAATTTGCAACATTTAAAGCACTAAAATCAATTTTGGTTCCGGTGTATTTCAATGGATTTTGTCAGATTGAAAAAAGTAAAAAATATTGGGGAATAATATTTGAAGCGAGTTAAAAAGTATTAAATAAAATGAACGATTTTTAAAATATGTTGAAAATCGAATTCAATGAATAGTAAAAAAGTGAAGCGAAGAAATATTGAAGAAGTTAGAAAATTGGACACGAAAAATTGTTGTAAGAAAAATGAAATAAATCTACTAAGAAAAGTTGAAAATGAGATTGAAAACGGAGAAAAACATTTAGATTGGATTAAAATGTAATAAAAATCATGCATTTAGAGTTTGAAGAGTTTGAAAATAGTCAAAAAAGTGTTATAAAAAAGTTGAAGAGGAAAATAAATTGACAAATGTTGTTAGTTAAAACAGTATTGAAAAAATTGATTAAAAAAGCTTTTTTGGATTGAAAAAAATACTACGCAGTAAAAATGTGACTGAAACCATTTAAAAGCAAAAACAAACATGCAAAAAACTGTGATGAACAAACAATCTCTAGAAATTCCACTCAAATTTCGGTGAAAAGTTTTTAATTAATGAGGACTCCTTTTGAAGCCATCGAATGGACAAAATCCAATAGCTTATAGTTTTCAACATAATCATCTCAACGAAATCTGTTGGCTTCCTTGACAATACTAATTAAACATGCAAAAATGCTATAATCAATGTGCTAAATAAATGGTCAACTGAAAGATAAACATTCATCTGTTTGATTATTTTTCGAACGTCATGCACACAAACGAGGCGAAATTGATTGTAATCATAAGAAACTTTGGACCGAGTTTTCAGTTGCAGACATTTTTGATCGTAAGATTTATACACCTGATTCACCATTTGTCGGGCAAAGTTGAAACGAACAATTCGCAAACCCGCAATTCAATTTTCAATTGCTATAAAGAAAAACACAATGCTAAAATTATGCTTGTTTTGAATTCTATCCATATAAAACTATCTGAATCTATCAAACATTTTTTGAACGATTCGAATCTAAAATTCCTTTTCAGTTAAAATTTTGCCGACAGACTTCGTTCTCTGGCCTACTCGACCCAAAAGTTGCGCGAGCTACATACAAAAATAAATTCAATTCATCAACATAAAACAAAAGAGTCATCAAGCAAATGTTTGATTTCAATGTGGCTGTGATCATGAAATATCATAAAATGTTGTATGTGTGTGTGTGTGTGTGTTTCGTTTTATTTTCACATAGCACCATTTATTCCAAAATGAGAAGCTGCGGGTTTGTTGATTCCAATTTGAAACATTTTATGTGATCTCATTATCAAATGTGTCTTTTCAACATTCATATACAATGATATGACAAAAATGAGCATCAAAATATATTTTCTAACAAAATTGTTGATATGATTCGAAATGCTTGTGAGACATAAATTTCAAACTACTCTAAACTAAACAATGAGATTCAATTGCCAGTAAAGTGTAATACAATGTGAGCGAACAATGATGAATATGCCAAAAATTGTTTTTGATATCGGAGCAAAAAAAAAAAAAAAACAAAATCATTTTTATCATAAAAAATATAATGTTCAACTGTTTATCGGTTGGAATTTGGTGTTTTTTTTATCAAAGGGATGCGGAATACGAACCAATGAAAAATGATTTATAAAAAAATACAAGGAAAGAACTAGCCAGCAACTAGTTAATTAAACGATTTAATGCTCTTTACCACTATGCTTTTGATATTTGTTTTCACTTTTATTTTTTATTCTTTACATAAATTTGACAAACAAAATGATTGGCGAACGTTGCATTTAACAGAACAATAACAGTAAAACCAAAAGTTACAATTATATTTAAATGTAAATAGCAAGCTTAGGTATGGTCTGATTTCGATTTCGATTCAGAAATCCATTTTCACATTTTGTAGCTAATCAAATTTCCCCGTTTGATCAGTTTTAAGGCACAAGCAAACTAACGAAACCAAAAAGAAATTTTCGCGCACAAATTGCTTCTAAGTGGCATTGAAATGTTGCTCCAAACAAAAAATATATTGGGCATTTAGCAGAGGCAGTTGCCATTTGTGAATGCGAGTGTCTTTGAATTCGGGAGTCTCATGAAACAAAAACAAAAAAGAAAAACTTTACTCGGCAAAAGAATTCGAATGAGCGCGTTTTCTCAATTGATCGATCTCGACGGAATCGATTCAAAACAAAAATAATAAATAATTGAGAAAATGAGACAATTTACTGTGTGATTGGTTTTTTGTGTTTGTTTTTTGTGTGTTTTTTGGATTGCTTACTGTGTAGGAGGCACCGGGCTTGAGAAATAATGATGATTGATGCCATTGCTCGGTTGTCCTAAATTCGTTGTGACATTTTGCATGAGATGTGCATTTTGTTGCATAACATTTGAATGATCGTTGTATTTAGACGATGATCCGCCATGTGATCCGGTCGGCGCTTTCGAGTGCTGCGCTTGATTCACATTTGATGATGATTGATTGGGCGATTGCTGTTGTGATTGCGATTGTGACGTGGCCGGTTGATCGTCGGACGTTGAAGGATCATATTTCCGAGGTCGACCGCGTGACAAATGGCGCCGTTTTACAAACTCATTGTCGTCCACCATCCAAAACGAACCGAAGTCATCCTCGTATCTCACAAAACATTTATGCAGCGACAAATTCGTACGTATCGCATTCTACAGTGTGAATTCAATCAGTGGGATTTGGATTTTTGATTTAGTCACATTCGAATTTTTCTGCATGTTTTTGATCACATGCTAACTTCTTGGTTCATGATCATTTGAGATTGTTTTATTAGATAAATTCAGTGAAAATCGGCAAAACTGTTTTTCCTCAATAAATCCAACAATCAATTTCTATTTTTGAGTCCTAAGTGCAGTTGTTCCTATTTTACACGCTCAATTTTATGATCCGGTTTTGTTCAAAGACAAAAAAAATGACAGAAAACAATTCCTATGATGTAAAAAAAACCCCTGATAACAGAAAAAACATCCCCTGCGAACCGTGCCTCGGTTACCAAATTTCATGTGTGTTCGATTACACGATTCTCAATATTGTTTCAATCAATAACGAAAAACAAAATACAAAAACAAAACGGAAAATTGTCTGCAGCTGAGAGCCTAAAAAATTACATTTCATTCATTGTGTGTTTTCAGTGCATTTTTTGTATATATGTGCAGGTTAAATCTATAAATTTGCGTGTCAGTGAATTTTATAAGAGTATTATAAAAATAAGTTACAAGAGAAAGACAATGTAAAACAAACCCAGATAATGTATTTTATCCATAAATCACACTCACATACACTTTCACACCATCAATTGCCATGAAACAAAATCAAATAAAACACTTTGATTACTGAAATCACGCCTAATTTGAATAATTCCGCTGGAGACATTATTCAATATGATTAGTACTTGTATAGTTAAAGAGTGTTTTGATAAATGTAATTCTAATTTAACAATATTTTGTTAAAGCAATTATCAAAAAAAAAAAAACTATTAATGGTTAAAATGTTAATATGAAAACGAAACTACTGTATATTGCTATAAACAGGAATCTAGTAATCTAAGTACAAATGTGCAGAAACAAAATTAAATCTAAGTATTGAAGGTTCTGAATTGAAAAATTGTTAAAATATGTTTGAATAAAAAGAAGAAGAAGAAGAAGAAGAAGAAAAAATGCAAACTATTTTAAAACGGATTTTAAAAACATACGGGATTTTAAACATTTGTTGATTCATTGCAGATTGAGTTTTATATTTTGAAGTTCTTTAACGTGAGTCTTGACTGAAGAGTTCTAATTATGATCTAACTGCAAAAATGAACCTTATTGAATTGGATTGAAATTATATCCAATAAATGTTGTTGATTCGCATATGGAGATTTACCCTCAAATTAACGCAGTTAATGGGAATCTGTACTGTAATTCAGAAACAGTGATGAGATCTTCTCAAAAATCTTTTCAATAAGAAGCAATGTTCAAAAAAGGGACAGACATATATAAAAAGTCTTGTCAGAAAATTAAAAAGGATTTGAAGTGATATTTTATGACGCGATTTTTTCATGTCATTAATTAATTCTAACTTCAAACAAGAAAATGGCTTGAAATTAAATGTTTTGAACATTTTGAAAATATGTTTGGGTAAATGCCGAAACAATTCTTACAATATCCCGAACGGACTACTTGACTATTCTATTAGTATACTATACTAAAAACGGTTAAATATTTGAAATAGAAAACTTGAAAAAAGTTATAGGTTTTAGATGAAAAAGACTACAAATATTGAAGATATAAAATATGTTAAAAGCTAGAAAATTGAAAAGTTGATGAATAAACCAGAACTTATCGCTTATGCTATATTTATTATTTATAAAATAGAGTTATTGATTTATGAACAGCTATTATATGCTGTACATAGTTGACGTTACTAAACATTTGACTAGCCGTCGGGAAAGAGAACGTTTTTCAAGCGAACACATGTTTCAACCAAAACAACTTCTCAATTTAAGCTCTGAAACATTTGTCAAGAGCAGCGATTTTTATTCATTCAGCTTACAAATGATTTTTTTGTATTATTAAAAAAATGTAAACTGTATTTAGTGTTTAAATGTAAACTTATTTTCAATTAATCATGACAGAAGTGGCAAAAAGACTTTTGATAAAAACTATCTAGCCAAAAATGTGGTGAATTGTGTGAATCTTTAAAGATATTTTTGATGAGAAAAAAGAAACAAAGTAGCAAAAGTGTATCTAAACTAGAATTTTGACTCGATACTCAACACTGAAGTGTGGTTCTTGTTCTTGTTCTGGTTTATTCATTTGAAAGAGGAGAAAAGAGATATAAAATTGAAAATGAATACAAAAGCTGGGGAAGTTTGAAAGTCATACAAAAATCGAATGCATTTTGTGCAACAACTAGAAAATTTTCAAATGTAAGTAAAATTGTCTCAATCATTTTGAATGTGAAAACATTGCTTACAATTAAATGTTAGTTTCTAATTAAATTCGTGAGAACTCAGAAACCGAATTTGACTTTCAAACTTCGTTGTGTGAACTAACTACATTTCTTTAGAGGAAATAAGCTATTTAAATTTTGATGTGAAAAGTATTGCCAATTGTAAATATCAAAACATGCAGAAAATGAGTAGAAATATTCAAAGTAAAAGAAAAAACAAGTGGAACAGATGTCATTATTCATCGCTTTTATTGTATATTTCTATCACAAATTTATTGTAGTTCAATCGCAATAAAATCTGTTGAAATGCATTCTATTCGACTTGTTATAGGAAACAGTTATAAGATTTCGTTAAAAACTTTGGAACCTTTGATAAGAGAGAGTTTAATGTTTTAAATGGCCGTAACACCACACAATCATTTAGTTCTATAAAAAATAATAATTTCGTATACGAGATATAAAAAAGGTCATGAAAAAAAAACGTGATTAAGTTAGAGAGCTTAGAGTTCAACTATTTTGAAGGAGTTGACAGGAAATATACACAAATGAATAGAGTATCCAGAATATTTCGGATTTGGCCAATTGGCACAGAATGAAGTGAAATTGAAATAAGTTCCGGAGAATAGCTAAAGATAACTAATTTACACACATGTTTAATGATTAAAAAAAACAATTAATTGGGTAAAAATATTAGAAATGAAATACCATAGAATCAGGTTATTTGTGAGTCTAATGGTTATTTAATATGTTAAAAGGGTTTAAAAAAATGAAAAGTGTGTACGCTGTGTGTGTGTGTGTGTGTGGAATGGTATGGTATGTTTAAAATCTGGTTGAATTGGTTAGTCATTTGCAGAGCTGATGTGGTTTGGTTTGGTTTGGTTTCGAGATTAAACGATTGAATGAGTTGGGTGTGAGTAAAATATATGATTTCTTAAGAAAAAAGCTCGTTAATTGTAGTAATAGAAGTAAAGAAAAGGAAAATCGAAATGTATTAAACGATGTTAGTAAAAAAAATGTTCGAAAAAGGAGAAAAGAGATTAAAAAGTTTTTTTTTTTTGTTGAAAGAAAACGATATATGGAATGGTTGTGCTAAAGATGACTTTCATGACCCGAAACATGGAGACATTTAGTTAAAAGCTTGTTGAGCTTTTGAACTGAATGCTGCACATTTTGCGTGCCAAAAGTCGCCTTTCAAAAACCATTCAAAGCGATTGAACGGTTTTTTCTTGTTTCGTTTGGTTCAAAATTCGATTAACTGGAAAAGTTGTTACATGAAAACATAGAGAGTAAGTAAGTAAGTGTCGCACCTCTGATATCCACCAGTTGTTTTCAAATGTAGTGCTGCGGCAGCAGCAACTGCCGACGAAAGGGCCGCATTTGTGGTGGCTTTCTGATTTGATTGAAATGCAGCGGCAGCAGCCGCTGAAATCGGAATTTTACCAAAATTCGCGTTCGAATCGATCGGTCGTTGGAAATTTTGGACAATTAAGTTGGCCGGCGATGATGCGTTCAGGCTACTGCTGCCGCCGTTGCTGTTGTTCAATTGATTTGTGTGATTTCCGACGCTATGACTGTTACTCGACGATGATGAACTACTCGCACCGCCAGCACACCGTTGCGGACGACGCTTATAAAACTCAATTTCATCGACGGTCCAAACAGCTCCTTTTACATTTTCCACTCTCATAAAGCATTTATGCAACGACAGATTGTGCCTAACTGCATTCTACTCAATTCAATTCAATTCGAGTTCATTGGTTTGCAAATCGATTTGGAATGAGGTGTTTTTTTTGGATTGATTTGGTTGTGTTCGATTTTTTTTTCAGAACATTCCCCAATTTTACATCGAATGTTTTTTTTTTCAATTCCATTTCAAATAGACAGAAAACAATGGTTAAAATGGGATTTTTGCAAATAAAATACGATTTCATCGGTTGAAAAAACAAAAACAATCCGATCAAAGAAAAATAACTCAAACTAAAATTTCCGAAAAAAAACACAATACAACCATGTGATACTAGTTCTATCATTGACTAACAAATACGTCTTGAACATCCCTAAGCTTTGATTGAATGTTTAATTTCCTAGTCATTGTATATTTTATGCAATTTTCGAATTACTGTCCGACCTCACGATGAGAAGAAATCTTTTTTTTTAGCAACAGAACAGGTGCAAAGTGTAAAAATTACTGGCAGCAACAGCTTTGTGTCGTTGACATTTTGTGCTGCATTTTTCAGTATTTTTCGAAATGAATCATAATTAATCTGCTTTCATCAAGAATTTGTGTACAACTAATCTAAGATCTTAGCTTCAGTATAACTCATTTTGGTCATTATATTCAATTCGCGTAAATAACTCAAACACAATAGAAACCATTTTCAACACTATTTCTGAGATGTCCATATTCCTAGTCTCAATCCCTCATCCTGAAACCATAAACTAGAAGTCCCTATATTCGACTAATTTACACCTCAACAAAACTGTCAAACAATCATTTGATGTATGAGTGAATTCAACAAATCTTCCTAAATTGAGAACGATCCTAAAGCGTCTAAAAGAGAGTGTATGTTTGGAGCATAATAAATACCTTCCAAGTGGCTGCATTTCGGCGAAAATAGCAGAATGTGTTTTGAAACCAGTTGTAAATTTCATTTAATGTAAGTTGTTTGTCCGGTGACTCGATGATTGACTGTGGAAAAATTTAAAGGAAACAAAAAAAGAAACAAAGCATTTTGTGCAAACGCAAATTTTGATTACTTCTTGTGTAAAGATTTGAACAAAATGAAATTAATCAAATAATAAGATTTACAGAATTCAGTTATTTTTTCTTTATGCACATTTCGGTTGCTCATGTCAATTTACAAATCTCTTTGTCATTAAATGATAAGCTACTGATAAACTTACTTGGCGAATCAGCGATGCATACGTAAATGGAGGTCTTACGTCAGCATTTTTGTAAAATTCTCGATTTCGTTGTATTTCTGTAGCCGTAAAACACAATGCAAACCGAAAAGAATGAGATTTTAAGTAAATAAAACGTATTTTTTTCTTGTTCCAAATGAAAATCAACAGACAGAAAAATTCTAAAACAACAAAAAGGCAATATTTTAATTGAAAAGTGTTGATGTTGCAAATGCACTTATTCAATGCATAAAAAAGTCGGTTTCTTTTTCAAGAGAAGAAATACATTTGCAAGACTAACACTTTCGGGAATTGTCCGAATTTAGTGTAAAGTGTAAGTGTAGTTTATTAGGTATGACAAAAGAAAAAAAATGAATGAAGTTGTAAATAGTAAAGTTTGCGGCTTCGTGGATTCTGACCTTGTTGAACGTCAAGGCCGGCTCGCTCAAGCATATATGGCAATCCTTTTTTGATGTGTGAATATTAGATATGAATAGAAGAGAAAGCAGACAAATTGGCAAAGAAGATTAGTATGGCAATTTTGTTATGTGGCATCGCAAGACAATCTTGAGCCAAAATCGGCATATGATTTTGATCGAAAGGGAAATTGAAACGAAAAAATGAAATAATAAAAAAAATAGATAAAACGCACCACCTGCTAATGAAAGTGATGATTTATTGCTCATTTGACGGCGCAATGGTATGCTACTGCCCAGAATGCCGGGCGAATGACTCAATGATGACGATAATTTGGATGTTGGACTTAAATATGGTGACATGCTCATTTTTCTACTGTTAAACTCTCTATTGCTTGTACAGTTCGAGTGATGACGCGCTAAGTGTGATGCATCCAAATGATCGAAAATGCAACTTTCATTGCCATTGTTTGGCAATTCTTGTTGGTGGGATGGTGGTTGCAGTGCATTCGACAAACTTGCCAAATCACCAATACCTAAAACAAAAATCAATCGATTGATTTTCGCACATTTCAATATTCGTGAATTTCGTATTGAAATTTTGTAATGGAATTGAAGGTTAAAGAACAGATATGAAAAGAAAAGAAAAAGACAGAAACCGTTAACTCACCGTTATCTTGTGGATGCTGTCGCGTCGAATCCAAATGTTGTTTTGATAGGTACAAATGATGCATCATCGCTTGAAGTCTGTCTCTCTCCTTTTGCAATTGTAACTCTAATTGTGACACCACTTGCATTTGTACGCGGGCTTGAGCAATCGATCGATCGTCCAAATTATGTTCGCCGTTCAAGTGCTTTACAAATGATTGATGCTCATCGAAAATGGCCTCACAACCAGGCCATTTACAAATACCATTTCCGTACAATGGATGCTCAGTTACCGATATTGGGGACAGCGATGACGCCGGTGATTTGACCACAACACCGTCATCCATATCGTTGTAATTCATTGAAAATCCGTTACTGTTCCCCAGACCCAGTATTGAATCGGCTATCGTAGTACAATCTTCGCGAAAAGATTCATGCAAATTAAGATTTTTATCGAATTCAGTTTTCTAATAATTCTTAATTAATTACAATGAACATCATCAAATGTGTTACGAATCCGAAGAAGAACAGTGGCTGGACTGAAGTATCTATCTTTAGACAGTCTTTAATTTCAAACTCACCTTCACTTTTTATAACTTCGCTATTGTTATGGCTACTGTTGCTCCCGCTAACATTATTATTGTGGTTACTGCTATTGTTGTTAGTGTCGTTGTTGTTGTCATTTTCTACTGCTAAAAAATAACATTAAAAAGAAAATAAAATCTCCAATTCTTAAGTCTATTGAGTTAATTAAAAAAAAAACGGTTTAACTAATTAAATACTAAACATAATCTCATTATCTAAAACTGTTCTATTGAATGGCGAATCGAAATAGCGATTTTAAGAATAAATTTACGAGAATATTGGATATTCAAAGCAATTCAAGTTCAATGTTAATTTAAAAATATCCACTTTTTGTGATATTCAATCGATAGCAAACAAACAAAAAAATGGTGCCCATTAGAGTAGAATGCAAAAACACATACCATTTTGAGCTGATGTCGTGGCAGGTGCTATTTAGGGAAATGAAAAATGCACAAATAATTTCAAAATGATCAACATCATTATCAAGCGGAAAAATGGAATTTTGCTAATGATAGAATTGAGCTTACCTAATTTACTATCAATACCATCTCTATTATTAGCTTCGGTTTCATTTAAATTCGTATCGTTTGCACCGGCATTACATGTGTCATTGCTGTCTCTGCGCTTACTATCGCTTACATTTATATTTGCATTTGTGTTTGCCTTATCACCGTCAATATTCCCGGAAATACTACTATTGAGACTACCTAAAATTGGTTTACTATCGATTGCTTCTTTATCGGTATCGTCAATATTGCCATTTTCAATGGAACCATCGTCGTCCTTATAATTAGCTGCTTCGGATGTCGTTTCAGCATCCTGATAGTCTTGGTCTTCATCAATCGGTTCGATTTTACTCATATTGGTGCCATTGAAATCACCTTTTGCATTTATTTGATTATCATCTGAAGCGTTGTAACATTTGTAAAAATATAAACAATCATTGTTTGCAATCTCAAATAACTTCTTAGTTTGAAATGAATAAACAGAATTCAATTGTTTATGTGTGTGGTCTTACTCAGATAAATCAAATCATGCATTGACGAATTGTCAATACAACTATTGCCCAAACCATCGAGTGCGCCAAGTTTGATGAGGCTCAGTGCATTGTCCACTTGAAAGAGATCTACGAAAAATTGAATTGGTTTTAGTCGACATTGGCGACATTTCAATTGAACGCTGATCAAATCCACTTACCGCCGTTTAACTGATGTGATTTTTGCTTGTGGCCAAGGAATTGCTGCTGTAAATTGATACCATGATGCATCAAATACTGATGATGTAACAACTGAAGTTGTTGTAATAATTCTTGTTGTTGTTGTGATAATTGTTGCTGTAATTGCATCTTTGTTGTGTTTGATGGATCAAAATCTCCATTGGTTCCTGTTTCATCTGCAAAGGATATCAAGCATTTACATTCATTATTATTTACTAAACGTTTTTCAGCACCACAAACCAAGGTTTCTACTCTGAATGAGACTCTCATCTCATCATCAAGACTTACATCTATTCTGTATATGAATATTTGTGTGTACTCAATCTTAATTTCGATTTAGGGTCAAAATTATAATTTCGTCTTTCTGACATTTTTACAGAGCGACAGATCGATCATTTTTTGTTTTTTGTGGAAATTCTAATGATACAATCTGGTTGAAATTATGTTTTCTACATTTTTATCGTCGCTTTACAGACTTAACTTACAAAATTAAAATTGAGATTGCATTAAAATGGCATTCAGAACTAACCGCATTGTTGTTTGGACGCGTGCAAGCGTTTTAGATGACGTTTGTGTGATTTTTGTTTGTAGATTGATGATTGCAGAAAATTTGTGTTGCGACGTTCTTGTGAATTTTGCATATTTTTCTCGCGCACAACCACCACACGACGGCGACGACGCCTTTTCACTGTTTGTTTCGCCACCGCTTAACAATTTTATAGGTTTTTGCAATACTCGAAAAAGATCGCGTGGATTTGCAAATGCTCTGCGTTTTTGTTTGGTTGTTGTCTTCAAAATATTCAATAGTTTATTTGATTTATATAAATTTTTTTAACGTCTTTTCGTTTGTATGTTTAATCTTTTCGGGATTTCTTGAAATCGTTTGAATTTTTTGTTCGTATCTCTTTTTTTTTTGTAATTTCAACAATATTTGAAAGCAAAAATGTGTCTGTGGTTTTTTGTTTCTTCAATCTCATGTGTCTATTTACACTGATATTTTGCACTGTACACCGTTTTTACCGTTTATCGTTGATTGAATTGGTTGAAACATACTGGATCGCATGCAGCCGGTATTCCGAGTCCGAGTGATTAGTGGCTTGGTAATTGAATTTAAATGGTGTATAAACGGTATCGATGAAATCCAAATTTCGGCCCATTTCCACATTAAATTGTGATGCGATGACACCGGTACGCTCGATTGCCTGCAATGCAAACGAAATAAACAAACAATGAGAAATACATCGAATTGAATTGAGAGCATGGATAGTTTGCTTTGGTTTGGGCAAATTACAACGAATTTCTCTTTTGGCGAGTGCTATTGCACTTCGTTTTTTTTTGTGTGTATGTGTATACTGTATATACTGTTGCCATTTGGTTTGTGCGGTTTGAAAATTGGCATTCAATTTTCCATTGAGAAGTGAGTTTATTGGTTTTGTTATCCATTTTGATGAAATCGGATAATTGGCCGCAATATTCGGTGTTCCACAAATCAAATACCATCGAGTAAATGAATCCTGAAATGCACACATGTTAGCGGCATTTATTTTCGCTGTCATTCAGTTTAGTAAATCAATGTCAATCTATGCCAGTGGTGTTGCCGACCAAAGCGGCACGTATTTATTAGCATGAACTACAGATTCATGGTCTGAATGTGGTGTATCTATTGGGGCAAGCGTATCACTTTTGCGTTGTTGTTGTATGTAGCAAAATCAAGCTGAAATATTCAGTAGCCATCATCGATGTAAAGACCTCGTTCAAACGCATCAAATACAATTAAAATCAATGCAAAAAAATTAAAAACAAAAAACAAAATCCATTTTCAATGTAATATTCAATTCATCACATTGACCAATCGAACACAAGCGGTGGCACATAAAACCAATCACCAGACTTGTTTTTTTTTTCTTTCATTCGAATCCAAGCGTCGAACGCCTGTTTTATATTCGAATGTCTCTCGATTTGTGCAGTGATACATGTTTTTTCATTAGCCGCAATAAAAGTTTCAAACGACCATCGTTTGTAACACCAAGCAAATATCAAGCTGTATCCGACCCGGCTGTTTTTTATCTCTGGGTAATATCGTTTGTCTGCTGATTTTCACGCTGTCTTAGTAATTCCATATTGTTTCGATTGTATTGAGAAAAAATACAATCTCTGCCAATATTTTGCTAGAGTTTAGGCTATGCTTGAAGGGCTAAATATTCGAGTCGATGATCATTTTCTTTATATATTTTATCGGTATGATTTGACTAAGCTAGACAGCTTAAAGGACTACAGCTCTGTCGACAAATCAAAATGTGAACATAAAAATGAAACCAGCAAAGAGCCGAATGTACAAATGCTAAACAATTGGCCAGCAACAATAAATGGGAAGACAACTACTGCCGGTACAACGGATATATTGACCAAAAATGAAAGAAAATACCATAAATAACCATCCACAGCAAGCAGTCGGGGATATTAGGCTCATCACAGCTTTCACACTATCCGAATATCGTTCCGTTGTGGTGTTTGCAAACACATGTGTTTGTGTATGCCGAGAGAACCATTTGAATTGGTTCAAAACGTCTTCGTTTGTTGCATTGTGACCAGTGGCTAGTGAGGCTGGGCCCTAGTCAATATTATTTTGCTGAAATCGCAAACAATAAATTTGTTTGTCGCATTTTCAACACGGAAAAAAGCCACTGCAAGTGAACGGTCAGATTCGCTCCTTTGATCGGTTAATTGCTTATTGTAACTTTTTATTGTTCCATAATTTTACTCCCCAAAAAGGTGGTGTCATTTTTTATTAACAGCATCGGGTCTTTCAGCATCATCACATCATCCCTTGCCCTTATGGAAAGTATCAAAATTTAGCTTAAATTTGATCATATTTCGTAAGAACCATGTACGTGAAGAACGTCAAAAGGATAAGAAATTTCTCAAAGAAGCAAAAAAACAGCAAACTTGGATTTTAAACACCTTTTTATTTCGGTAGAAAATTGCTGGTGAATATGGAATGTGCTCGTGCTTCCGTTGTGGCTATGAAAAAAAATGCTAATTCTGGTGAAACAGTAAAATCTCATCAGAGGTCAAACAGGCGGGAGGGTTGAAATTGAAGGCACTTAGCTCGCTCAAAACCGATTTATCTTTAAAATAATGTTAAGTGGCCATTAGATTAAAACAAATGTGCTCAATTTACACACGCACACCCCTTCACGGGCCGGTTCTCAATGAGTAAATATCACTCAACGTGAAGTCTCGTATGCCAAGCATCCCAAAATTGAAGTTTACTGTAGTTGTATTGGGCGGAAGGGGATCAAAGTGACCGAAACAAAACAACAAACGAACAAAAGTGAAAGAGAGTGAAAAAAATACCGAATGAAAAGGATTAAGCGTTGCCTCGTCTCGCCAATTTAACAAAAATGCTCACACTCACAAAAGTCCGAGAAAGAGCTTAACAGCCAACTGAAAATATGGAACGAAATCATCTTTTTCTGTCACTTTGCATTCGTTATTAATTACACTAATTAACTTTTGAACTGAACCACATGTTCTGGATGGTTGAAGTCGGACTATGAAGAAAAATGACATAAACACAACAACAAAATGACAAAAAACAGTTTTTTTTTTTTTTATTAAAGGACTTGTGTTTTTTGCCTTACAGTTGCATTTTTCAACTGATTTCCTTCTAATGCATTTCACTTTAGGCAAACATTATTTGTTAACAAATCAAACAAAAATGCTATGTCATGACAACTTGCTTTTTTCCACATTTTTCATTTAATTTAAAGAACGTCATTTTATTTGCGCAAAAGATTGTGTCAAATTGATATTTCAGCAAATACCAAATTCTGCATGTTTTAGGGTAATTAAAATGCTCGATAAAGTAACATATTCTATTGAGAATTATTTGAAGAAACAACAACAAAACGAAGAATTTCTTTGAAATCGTCGTCATTTGATTCTCACTAGCCTCATTGCCGTGAAACATAAAAAAATATCTAAAGTGTCTTTTAAAGTATATAAATCGGAGCGATATTTGGCTGCGATGGTGTTGCTACATAAAAATACACGCCATCAAAAACATTTGGAAACGAGTGTGAGATTTTCGGTTTTAGGCCGTTGGCAATTTGCATTGTACAAAATTATGTCTGTTTTATGCATCGAAATCGGAGACTTGGAATCGTAATTAATGCAATGGCTCGTTGTGTACGCGAAAGAAACGAAGGGAAAAGAAACTTCTGAATCAATTTTGATTTTAATACGAATATTTGTTTTTTTTCTCGACGATGATTATCTTTAACGCGTTGCCGTTTGTTTTCCATTATTTCGGAATTCTTCATGTACATTGGCATTGGGGTTGATTTTTCGGCTATGGAGACACATTATAAACAATGAGATGGGCATAATCACAACCACACAGAGACAATACAACGGAAACCGTTTATCTTTTAATTGATATTTTTTTCCCATTGAAAAGCTTTCAACTGCATTTCTCTTCTCTTTTGTTTTTCGGTTTTGTTTCCATTAAAATGGCATACGAATTACTTGACAGTAAATAGACGGTGGAAAATTTGGCGAGGGGTAATCAATTTTGACGCGCAAATTTCCTGTTGTGGTTAATTTCTTTTCAACATAAACACACAAACACACACAAAGAAATGTACGCACACGAGTATTAAATTGAATGGTACAGAAGTTGTAAAAATCACGCAAAGCCAAATTAAAAATGGAAAGTTAATCGAGAAGTGATGAATTCGGAAAACTGGGAGCGAAACACTTTGAATGAAATCAACGCTCATAAACGCTCAGTTTTACATTGTTCTACAGTATTTGTCTACTCATTTAAAGTAATTCAAAGTAATGTTAATGATCGCACACAACGATACACGACCACTCACAAAACATAATTTAGTCACAATACTTCTTCTTTATGAATCTGTTTTGCGTCTTGCTATTACAGTACTTCACATGAAATTGCTCTTGATACTCATTAACTTAGAACAAAACTGGGAAAATAAGTCGGCGTTTCGTGTTTAAACATAAACGAATTTAATTGTCACATTTTAATTGAAGTGCTCATTGATTGGAAGATAAGTTAGTTTCAAGTACAAGGTAAATGTTCCAATCTCATATCGGTCTTACCAAATCAATTTCGACATAAAAAAAGGTCGCTACTAAAAGTAACTTTGTAGCTCAATTTTTTGATTATTTCACATAGACACTTTTTATGGATTTCGTCACAGATTGAATTTTGTTTTTGCTGTTTTTGAACCACTTTTTTTTCTATTTGCACTCACTTCATAGAGATAAAAAATCGGGTTGCTTGAGTCCATTTACATCAATTGAGCAACTTAAAAGCTGTGCATTTTCATTCATACAAAAACCGTATCCTTTGAACCGTTTGCTCAAGGAGCTTTTCGGACCTGCGATAACTGATCTTTGATTGACTACACCGCAATAATTTTATGTAATGTTTTACGGATTTTTTTTTTCAACAGCATTCAATAATAATTGGATTTTTAGTACTGATCAGGTAAAAAATATGATTCACAAAAGTTCATTGTATTCCAGAAATGGTCGCTGTAAAAATCTCCGAGTCAAATTCGTTTTGAAACTGTCCGTTGAACAAAAATTAATGGCGGTAAAAGGTAAACTGGTGCTGAGTGCAATTCGCTCACTGCATTCAAGACACTGAAAAGCACTGAAAAGCACGACACGATCGGCGCAACGAATGTGATACTCGGTTCGAGTAATATGGGTGGTATTTTGTTATTATTTTGTTTATTTTGTTGTGTGCACATCAATGCAGTCAACTCCGTACTACTGATAGTTGCCTGGCTCTTACTTCAGGAGTTATATTTTTCGGGCCCCCTGTATATATTTAGCTAGCTGTGCATTTATTTTGTGTATAATAGTAAAACGGCACAAGAGCGTTCTCGTCTCTTACACACTGGGAACAAGAGGAGTGGCGCATGCATACACACAGTACACGAGATGGCAATAGAAAAACATAACACAGCAGACGCATAACACACAACAGAAATAGTTGTACACACTCACCGCCGCACTCTCACTCTCTTACCAATTTTTGCCATGTGCATGGTAATGCTATGGTACACAGAGCACCAGAGCACAAGAGCACAACAGCAAAAGAGTGCATTGCAAGACATGGAGAGTGTAAGGCGGTTAAGAGGCAAAGAGGCAATATGTGTTGCCGGAGAAAAAACAAGAAACGAGATATTGCATTCGGTGTTCGTATCACAGGGAATTTTTGGTATTGCTTCAGTACGGGGGCACATTCGAAGCCCGGATGATTTTTCAAGTAGTTTAAATAATAACAACAACGCGCGACACACAAGCAAATTAAAGCGCGCGAGCTATAGATAGAGGGAATAAGACAAAAAAACCAATAACACCACGTTGCAGTAGCACGAGACGAGCGCGCAGTGGAAAACACAATAAAAAAGAAAACCGAACGAGGGTTAAGAATAGTGGAAAAGGAACATTTCGATAACGAAATGTTGAAAGACAACATTTCGCGTCGTTTATGTTTCTATTTTTCTCTTTATGCATTGGAGCGCAGTGCATAAGCATTGGAGAAGCATCCACATCGCTGGTACACAACACACACACACACACACTTACACTCGCACTCGCACTCGCAAACACACACACTCAACTCGCTCATTTTCTTGTACGAATGTATACAATGTGCAAAGCTTGAGAGCCGAGAGCTGGCATCCATCTCCGGAGGAGCTGGGCTTGAGAGTGCAAAAGAACACACACACACACACACACACACACACCTACAGCAGCAATAGCAACAGCATCCATATCACTAAGAAATAGAAGATGCAACAGCAACACAGAATCAAAACAGTTTCAACTAGATATTGCATCCGATTCGGTTTCATCAAATATACTACTACGTGTATGTTTGGGTGAAACTCAATGGCATCTGAACATAGTCAAATATAACGGATACAGGAGGATACATTTCAACAACAATGATGCGTTTAACAAAACTTGCACCAAAATACGCCTTTCGCAGTTTTCCCTTCTGTTCACTCTCTGCTTTTTTGAATTGGGAACAACATTAACTCTTCTTTGTTTTGCGGCAGCTTTTTAAAGTTTGCAGCAAGTTTTCTTGCGAGAATGCGGCGTTTATTTTGTTCTCTTGAATTGTAAATTTTTTTGTTTTGTTTCAAATGTCTTGTGATCTCACTTTCAAGATGATGACCGGAAGTTAATCAAGTGTACTCATCTAAAATGTTCTTTGAAAGCGGCGGCAGATTGTATGCACCGTAAAAGTTTCGACATGTTTTAGCACTAAAAGCTGAGATTCATTATGCATAACACAAAAACGATGCAAAATGTTGCAAAACTCCCACACAAACAGCATTCTCACCAGAACAATTTCGGGACGCATGTGGCCTCAACAGAGCCTGCAGTTTTACAATATCTCGTTTCCAAATAAACGTTTTGGATTCATCGAACCAGCTCAACAACCTCAGTACAAGAGTGGTGAATGAGATAGAATGAGAAAGAGAGTGAGAAAGAGAGTGAGTGAGAGAGAGAGAGAGAGAGAGAGAGAGAGCGTGAGCGTGAGCTAATGTAAAAAAGATAACCTAAAACTACGTTGCAAATCACGAAAGATAAACTCAAAAGATACCCTGTTTTTCCATTCGCTTCGTGTGCATTCATTGTGCATACAAAATATTTCAATTTTATCCGGCATGCGAATGTATTGCAGTCGAAAGTATTTATGAAAACAAAAGCCCACAAATACAAGTTCGAGTACATAAAATGAAAAAGGAAATGTTGCGCGTTGTATATAAAATAATTTGTGATGCTGATGTTGAAAAGCTCTTTCTTTCTCTTATTGCCCATTCTGTAGTTGGTATCGCTGTCTCTGTCTCTGTCTTTTGTTATGTTCATTGCTCGGTGCCGTTGCTGTTTTATTTACTCGATGATGCTTGTGATGCCGAGATCCTGTGTAAAGAAATTTGCAATACGAATATGTGCAGTCGTTTTTGTGTTGTTCTTGCTTTTCTCGTTGTTTTTCCATTGCATTTGCTTTTTCCTTCTCCGTTCGCCATCCCTAGACATACGGAAAATAAACCCGAACAATTCCGAACTAATATTCTTTCACTCTCTCTCTCTCTCTTTCTCTCTCTCTCTTTCTCTCTCCCTCTCGCACATTCTCGTTCGCTATGTGAGATAAAATTATTTACTTTTTTGTACAACTACCTGCCTGGTGTAATGTTTATTTAAAAAGAAAACACAGCGAATGAATAAATACAGGGTGGATCACATTTGCACCGCGATCGCGATTGCTCGATAATACAAATCACAATGTAGCTTTCGCTTCGTTTTTTGTTTAGTATTGCAAATATTCTCGTGATTATTGAAAATGCAATAGAATGTTGGAATTGATAGATTTTTTTTATAAGATATTGCACGGCCGTTACAGTTCTGAAAATAATTTACTGCACTGAAAAATTCTCACACAGTGGAAGAAGAAATTAAGCGCTAAAGTGCTTTTGGTCGCATCTCACTCGCTGCCATTCGCAAGCAAATCGGTGCAATCGGTGTGTTGTTCGCATCCTCGCAATGCTTTTTCCGTTTATAAATATTGCGTGTACATGATAGAGCCCCGTTCTGTGCTTGACTCTGCCTGGCTTTGGCTTTGCATTGCTGTTGCTTTTGCTTTACTGTACTGTGTATATACTGTTCGATAACGTTGTGCATATAAAGAGATTCGTTTTTCGGATGCGCTGCACATTTATGTATATTAAAGAGGCAGGTCAAAACATTTATAAAGCTTGCGTTCTAAGCAAATAGCAGCACAGCATAACATTTGTGTATACACACGTGCTATCGAGCACAACCGAATCACATTTTGATGCGTCTCACATTTCGTCCCATTCGGTACAATCCCATTGACAGCCACACTTTAATAAACAACAACGAAGAATTTTCTGCAATTTTGTTGCTAGCTTGTCTACGATTTGCCAAACAACAATTCACGCAAAAGCACAACACCTTAAAATACACAGTTTCAAGGTGTTTCGAATTGTTTTTAATTTGATTTGGAGTACTAAAATATTGGAAGCATATGCGATTCTTCTACTATTGTCCACGCACAATATTGAAACTTATTTCAACTTCTTTAAAAAAAACCAATTCAAATGATCGACATCAAAATGAAAAGTTTCAGTTTTTGTGCTAATTTTGAAACGAGATTTCTTTCTCTCTAGCTGATTGTTTCTGATGAAATGGATTTATTTTTCTTATGAATTATAAAAAAATGGGCTTCCGGAATTCAGAACATCGTGCATAATTGTATGCCTTTAAGAAACTTAATAATTATAAAATTTCCATCAAATATATAATTGTATGCCGTTAAATGTGAATAATTTATTTTTATTACCACAAAAAGAAACGATTTCTGCTAGCGAAAGAGTTTTAATTATTAAAATATTATTGTGTCTCGTAGATGTGCACGAAGATGTTCGACGAAAGATGTGACAAGAAATAGTAAATTTATTGAATTGACGTTGTATTCAAGTTAATTTTGCGTCGATATTTATTTCATTTGATTGAAAATGCAATGCACATGAAATAGCACGGAAATTGCTGTTCCGGGACGGCAAATTATTAATAGCCTCAGCCGCGGTCGCTATCTTTATCATCGTCATCATGTTGACTGTGTTGCTTGAATTGGGTGGATGAATGAAAAAGGTGCGCACATTTACATTGTTGGTTGGTTGGTTAATGGCCAGCTTGAAAATAACTGCGTTCGAACGATGGTTCGATATATTTCATTTATACCAACACCGTCACCAACACAAACACCAAATAAATTGCCGAGAGTTGAGACAAATTAAAAAGAAAAGAAATGAAAAGAAAAGAGTAAAATTTATGCGTCTTAAATGCTAAAATAAATATCCGTGTCTACATTGCCATCGTGCAATTTATTCATTTACGTTGTGTCAGACCATACGGAAATCTAAATCATTTTCGACGCTCATTTCGATGTTGCATGCATCGAACACGATGGAAAATTCCATCGCTGAAATGTCATTTGCCGCGTTCATTTTACAACAATCTCGGAAAATATTGCAATTTTGTATTATTACATTTTCACAGAGGATTGTCTATTTCATTTTCTCTCATTGCATTTTGCGCCCATTTTCGCATTGGTGGCTCGACGGTGGTTCAAATAGCGTTCACAGGAAAAGCACAGAAGCAGCAGCAGCAGCGTGTATGTGATTCGATGGTTGTGCAGCGCGCACGGCACTTCAATGTGATTGGATGCCTGGATGCAGTGCAATAATGCACATTTATTGGTAAACTATTTATCTTTTCCGTTGCACGTCTCATCCTCGGCTGCATGATTTTGTCTCACTTTTGCCAACCGAACCCGATTCGTTTGTGCTCCGTGAGCACACGCCAAAAAACGAAACGAAAACGTTCGTTGTTTGCAATGCCATCCGTACAATATATTCGGTGTGGCAACAGCATTTTCGTGCTATGTGTATAAATGTGACGTAAAGATAAATTTGCGAAAATAAAATTAAATTAGATGTTGGAGCTGCATTGTATAGTTTGCTATAGATCGTTTGAGATGCAAGTGTGTTGCGCTGCTGTTGCTGCTGCTGTTGCTGCTGCTACTGCTACTGCTACTGCTACTGCTCCTGATTCTGCTGTATTGCTTGCGCAATGTGCGAGCACTCGTTCGTTCGTACATTCGTTTGCTCAACCGTATACATAAAATAATGTTGTAAAATTTTGTTATTTGTTGTTTTTCGGCATTGGTATAAATGTTTTGGC
The DNA here is from genome assembly GCA_030463065.1 of Aphidoletes aphidimyza. Taxonomy (NCBI): domain Eukaryota; kingdom Metazoa; phylum Arthropoda; class Insecta; order Diptera; family Cecidomyiidae; genus Aphidoletes; species Aphidoletes aphidimyza. The sequence continues at coordinate 14,921,328 of CM059997.1, read as the reverse complement.
ATTGGGTGTTGCCCAGACAGTTTCTCTCTCTCACTTCTTGTGTTTGTAAATGTTTGTGCTGGGCTGCCATGCAGTTACGAGATTTCGAATGCATGTTCCGCTGAATCGAGTTACATGCATTTTGTTATGCCATTGCAACACACAGCACAAAATTGAAATAATAAAAAAAACAGACACACACACATAAACACACACACACACATACATATACACCAACGAACAAACGAAAGACGTGATGAAAACTGAAAAATAAAAGAAAATTCCCACACACCAACTGGAGAATATCGTTGTGTACAAAAATAGAATATAAAATGTATATAGTTTGTTCATTTGTGTTGTGTGTGCCGTTGCTGTGCTGTGTATATTGCTCCGCCCTGCATTTTCGCTGTGCCGAAACGCACGGCAAGGACTTCATTGGAAAAAAACAACAAAAGACTTTGTGCATAAAAAAAAGAGAAAAACAAAATTGCCAAGAATGTTATTTGATGGGAATTGAAAAATATATATAGAGTGAGTGAGTGAGGAATATAGCAAAGACAGAGACGCAGAGGAAGAGTGAGAGGGAGATAAAGAGGGAATGAGAGAGAGAGAGAGAGAGAGAGAGGGAGAGAAAGAGTATAGTTGTGTACTTTTAGCCCCAGCATACATAGTCACGCTTACTCCAATCCAATCGATGAGAATCAAATGCAGCGCAGCATGGAAATACTGCGACGATGCACATTACACAGCCTCTCATAAAAACTAAAATAAAAACAAACAAAAGAAAATAAAAGCCCGCACGTACAGTGACTGTGAGAGCAGTGAGTGCGTTGGGAGTGAGAAAATCTACGGGAAAACTATTGAGAGGAAACTATATACGGCTTCGGTAGTTCAGCTCAGCACATCTCTAAAAGTAGGTGTAGTGTTATTACTGCTGCTGTTTGCAATAACATAAGCAATATGCATTTGTTGGCTTGCAACCAATTGCATAAGAAAATGCTTCGGGTTTCGTTTGTCTGCACCCGTTCTCTTGCACATGCCAATTGCATTTCGAGTCATTACCAAGTAGCTATATGACTTTGCACAGTGCACGCAATACAACTATAACGCAATACACGACATCGTCGCATAAGCCCCCATTGTTCTTCCACTATCTGCCAATTTTCACTTCAGTTCACCATAAACTCCCTATTTACATCTACTGAATACCCATTTTGTCCTCATAAATTCCAATTCAGTTGCATTACTTATTGTTCCACTCAAAATTCGTTTATGTCGTTTTAAAGCTTTTCTTAAAGACGTTGGCAATTAATATGACCCGAAACAGGCGACATTTTACGTTCTGAAATGCCATTGCAATTAGATTCAACGATACAATCTAATGCGTGCGTTGTTCAATGAACATTCAAATTCCATCATAAATTTTATTTTGATATTTTCAATATGTCATTTGACTGTAAGTTTGAAAAAAAACCTTGCTGGGCAACACCAGAAAATGCCAGAATTTTTACGAATAAACAGAAAACGAAGCTCACATTTAAGGTGACCTCGTATCGTAGTGATTTCGGTGACTTTTTCCCTCGCGATGGATGACATTTTTCAATTAAATGCTCATCACATGAGTTTTTCTCCTCACTCATTCACCTATTTTCAATTAGTTTTTCTACACGATTTTAACCTGCACTGACAAATTAAAATTGATTGTCGTCCTTCATCGTCATAATGAATCCGTTCAGGGGTTGGTTTTCTTTTTTTTTCGTTAATCTTTTAGCAGACAATCAAAATTGGAGGATGAGATAAGAAAGACGTGGCCACTTGCCATATCTCCCCAGTTTCACAAATGCCATCAAATCGGAAAGTCATCGTATTCAAATGGACGAATTTGTTTACAACTTTTTACAGCAACATCAAAATAGGGAGACAGACAATTTTTCTGGGCACAATGAACGAAGTATTCAAGAAAAACTGTCGCTATTTCTTACTAATGAAAGGCCGATTCGTTTTGCTTCGATTTTTTTTTGTTATGAGTAATAGCGACATGTTTTTCGTTCCCATTGTTCTATTGATCATGTCACCAATTTTTCACATTTTATCACGAATTAAATGTCAGTGAGTTGTGAAATAGAACATATTCCAATGACATTTCTTTGTTCAATTTTGAGTCGGCATCGAAATTATCAATAAGTTTGCTGTTGCTGCCCTCTTCACAATTGCGATACCATTCGGTATCAGGTCGGTGCACATTTTTATGATTTTACAATTATGACAAAGTGTTTAATGTTACGTCATTTTATTGTTTCGTATTGCGATAGTATGGGATCAACGAAAGCACTGAGTGTTGTGAACAGCAACAAGAGATCTGTCAAATGAAGTACTACTTGCATTGAATGGCGATAATTTTTCGACGAATTACAATTAATAACGAACAGTGTTGTTTTGTGTAAAGAAAACCGAACTCACCTTTTGGTGTTGTTGGTGAAATTCTATGCAACAGCATAGAAAATATCACGACAAATTGGGGCGAGAGGAATTCAAGAGCTCACGAAAAAATAACCAGGACATATTCAAATGAATGAAAAATGATGTTGAAATATGTACTAAACAGTGACCAGATGTTTGTGAATTTCTCCAGTATTTGTTTATTTTACTTCTTTTTTTAGCTTCGCGTTTTTCTTTTCAATGTTGACTCTTGGCTCAACTTGAACAACCAATGCAAATAACGTTGTTCGAAATAAATATACAACAAAAAAAGCCGATTCCAGATTAATTAGACCCTTTTTGTATGCGCGTGAGAGTTGTCGATGTCTCTGGCCATGATTCTTTATTTCAATTCAAATGCTCAATTTTTTCACATTTTGTGAATTCGAAACGCGCATAATTCGCTATAAATTAAAATAGCTGACTGTTAAACATTGCTATACTTGTGGTTACATTATTCTTTTTTTATTCAGCCACGACTTGCTTAGCTTGTTTAATTTGTACGCCATTTATTTGTATACACAATCTCAGCATGGAATTCCATAGATCAACGGATACATCAATACAACAGAATAATTCAGCGGCAAAAAAAATGCCAAAAACTTGATACTTTCTCTTGTTTTTTTTTTGTGGGCGCTCATTTTTTTTCTGGCCCATCCCATTCTTTCATCCAAATTGAATTATAAAGTTGGTCGACTTTTTACTCTCTTTTTGATCGGACCGCATGTTGACTTTAGTCGCAAAATTGGCCACTAAAATTTAATTAGAGTGCCTTTTTTAACGTTCTTAAACATCGACATAGTCACCTGCAATTCGCTATAGCAAGACAGTGATTTTCTTTTGGGGATTGATATGAATATGCGCCATGTGTTCGATTATACAATACAGTCGACGCTCAGAAATGTTAACCGGATGCCCATTCATTCGATTACGATTTCCAGACATTTGTCTAAAATCGACTTAAAGTTAGAGAAAAACACTTATATATAACTCTATATTCAATTGAAATAGCCCTCAAGATCCAGGACGGTGTTGCATAAACAATGTTTACAATTAAAATTCTCAAATACATTTTTGTGAAGAGATTATTTATGTGTTCATTGTATATTTATGTTAGTGAAATTCGTGATTCATAATTTCCGAAATATGCAACAACGAAATACTTTTGCAAATTCTACTGCGTCACAAATGAAATGGTTCAAAATCAAGGGGAAAATGACAACCTTTTTGTTCAAAATGCAAGGCTACATTGATTTTCGGAGAAACAAAACTTCACCCAAGTGTTTCTTTTACTCAAATAAATTCGTGTGGACATAATTTCTACACGATTATTCAAAATAGGAAACGAATCGTGTGAAAAATCATGTCCACACCAGGGATTACTATGGGCTGACAATAGCAGCCTATCTGAAAATATCAGCTGAAAAAAGCTGATTTTGCCTGAAAATAGCAGATATTTTCCAAATAAAACAATGGAATCCATTGATAGTCACACTGAATCTTTGAGATCTCACTTGATATCTCAAGGATTCAGTGTGACTATCAATGGATTCCATTGTTTTATTTGGAAAATATCTGCTATTTTCAGGCAAAATCAGCTTTTTTCAGCTGATATTTTCAGATTTTTTTAGTATATGTTGTGTGGTAATTTACCACTGGTAAACCTACGCGAGTCTGTGTATTCAATCAAATTCAATACAAAGAAAGAGTCGCAAATTCTTCGTGTCCAATACTTGTGCATATTACATTTAAATGTTTGTGTACGTAAAAAAACAGAACGAATACATCTTTCATGTAAATATGATTGAATAAAAAATATTTTATTTTATTTCAACCGATTGGAAATAATTAAATAGTTTTAAATGGCTCTACTATAAATAAAATGTGTTGCACTGTGAAACTCTCGAAATCACAAATGTCATTCGAATGCATGCGGATTCGTACGAACTCTCAATACCTATACTGAATTGTATGAATTAATACGGAAGGAATCACGGAACTCGCATCAAAGTTGAAGGATTTGCAATAGATTCGTGGGATTCGTTGAATTATTCATTAACATTGTATTGACTTTGGCGATTTTACATCAAAATGAGCAACAAATCGGTCAAAACCGCCAAAATGGATCATCTTCGTAATGCAATAACTCTCTCATGTTGAAAAACCATCGAATTAAAAAAAAAACAAATCGATATTACTCTTCAATATCTTTGCCAGTGCGAGCGAGGTGTTTTTTTATCAATTCGATTGAAGTTAGGCTACGATGCACCAAAATGCGTGTGTAAACTATTTGCATCTCAGTTTGAACTATAGCATGAAACCATTGCAATATGGGATGGAAAAGTTATTGAATTATTTGAACAAAATGGAACAAAAATATATATTTCACTAGCGCCACGGAAAATGTGACATCAGTCACTTTTTTGGGCAGGATATTTCTGTGCGCCACTCTTATATACCTTTCAGTTTAGAGGTTTTTTCATCTTATATGTTATACATATATTAATGGAGCCACCTTTAAGGAATCAATATGTTTTTTCACATGTAAGATAAAATGCGATTGAATAGAAGTGTTAGAAAAAATAATGAATTTCTTTAGAAAATGTTGATATTGACTACGAAACATTGGAAATATGCATACAAGGGAGAAGAGTGAAATCAGCATCCAAAACGATTTCGATGATATATAGAATATCGTATATAATGGAGCTGAAAAAAAACAACATTAATTTTATTTGTGTAGCTAAGGAATATATCCAATAGCCTGTGATATCATTATTCAGCACATTCATGAGATTGGATTTACCATTAAAATAATATTCCATAAACAACCGATAAAAACAAAAATACACTCGAACCAATTGTAAACCGTGAGCATAGTTTTTTGATTTCTATCATTCAAAGTATTTCCGGTCTAAAAATAGAAACTGTCGACTCACTCTATAAATATTTGAATCTGAATCACAAATTCATACATAATTTGCCAGTGTGTCTAATAATTATGCATATAATTTGCTAAAGGTGTGAAATGTGCCAATCAAATGTGTTGTTTGAAAGTTGAAAATGACCGTGTTCAAAAACTACATCGAAATAGTCGTAAACAAATTTCATGGGCTTACACATGTGATTATTATCAATGCGAATAATTACGTCATTGAAAAGTTGTTTTTAATGGATGATAAATTTGTTTGTGTTCGTCATTGTGGGAAAATGCACAGTGTAAACAAACATCGTCAACGCCATCGGCATCGATAAAATATTGCAATAATTATTATTCCGATAGATGTCAATAAAGCTTGGCTGTTTCATTTGAAATTGATAGCAGTTTGATGATGATGCGCTTAATTTGAATATATATTCGATACCAAGAAGAGACGTTTGCCCGCATATTTGTGTCCGAAAATAGAGTGGACGGGATGCTTAAAAAAGTGGGATATGACGCAAGTAAAAATGCTACACTCGCACTCACATTCATACATGCAATGCACATTATTAGACATTTTTTCGACGGATTTCTTTCACTCATGCTTCCAGAGAGTGTGAGTGAGAGAGAGAGAGAGAACTCTTCCTCTCACCGCCCACTCTTAGTCGCCTCTCGACTGGATAAATTTAAATGAATTTTACAGAATGTTTTAACTGTGAGCGTACATAAAAGCACACTGTCCAAACTGAAGTGAAATTGAATGCGGCAGCATCCCGTGTAAATGTAAAATGTAAAAGTTTTATTCGTAAATGTTTGCAATTTGTTTGCGAAAAATGTTTTTTCCGAGGCGCATTGTGTTGTTTTTGCATCGTTTTTACCAGTTTTTCTTTGTTAATTGCGAATAAAATCAGTGTCTCGGCGCCACAAGCACAAGCCACGGTAGCACCAATAACAACAGAACATCACCAAATCGACTCTCTCTCTCTCTCTCTCTCTCTCAAAATATATTATTTTATATATTTATGCAATAAATGTATGGCGAAACGATAAACGAACACGTAACGAGATGAAAATAAAGGGGAGAGTGAGAGTGAAAAAAGCCTGGAACGCGCCGCACGGTGAATGGGGCGATTCATGTGAAAAGATTGCTCGAGTTTATGGGTCTTCACAAGTTCGGTTGTTTTACGGTAGAGCGTGTGAAGTCATCACCAATTAAATCTGTGCATTCTGTGCTGGCATTCGGCCGAAATTGTAGTAACAACACACCAACTGAGGCGCGCCAACCGTAACACTTCCATTCTTTCAACGGCTATCATGAAACGTTGAAGGATTTCAAATGGATCAAAAAAAATTTCTTTACTCATCCTCTAGCAAAGCCATAAACACGATAAACAACCGGTACACAAGCGATTCACCACTCAATCCGACAAAAATAATATTAATCGCAACAATACGGTTTTGCAAAGAGGGTGAAAATTCCCAAAACTCTTGGCGCTTTACACTTTCCGGAAAAATGAATCAAGAGAAGCAAAACAGACAAACAGCAACAACAACAAAAATAGCATCGCACGAGAAAAAAAACAGAAGATGAAAGAGATGATGACAACATCCACACGAGAAAAAAAGCAATATCAGCAACGGCATTTCCACGACTAAAGAGTTAGCCGACGTGGATCGGATGGCAACAAAAAATGAATTTGAAAATTGATTTAGCATGGTTTTTAATTTAAATAAACTGCATGCATAAACAAGAGACACACATACTTTGCGCAATTCCACTAGTCTCTTTTGGAGTCAGTCGATTCCACCTCTCCAGCTCTCAAAAAAACTGTGTGTTTGTGTGTGAGTACAAACTGGTTTTTCTAAATGGCCAAACTCAACCGGCAAAATGTTGCACTGAGACACAAATAAAAAAAAACCCAAAGAATTCGGAATGAGCAAGCAACAACAAGGAATACCATATAAAAAACATAATACCTTATCGCTGGCTCATTTTTTTGTGTTTGTGTGCGCGTTGGTTTTCGGAAAGGAAAAAAATATCATACATGCTGCGCCCAGTTAAACAATGGTATAAAGCATAACACTTTTGCCCACATTAACGCCACTCTGGAATGATAAGGCATTTAATACGTTTGTAAAGTATACTTTGTAATGCCAAGTGGATGACGGAACTCACTGAGTAGTAAACTCGAGCCCAATCAGTGTTGTTTGTGTGCATACGATGTGCACACAAAGTTTCGATTCCGCATTTCTGATACATTGTTTTTCTTTATCATCTACATAGACCCATGAACTAGTCGATCACGTGTTGGCCCATCAACGATATTCGAGGATAACTTAGTAGACAGTCGACGGCACACGAATTGTTCTCGCACTTTTTTTTCGGGAGATGTTGTTTTTCCCGAAATTCGGCATCAGCATTCAATGTGTATTGACAACAGCACAACAAAACACTTTTGAAATCATTCATAGTGCAATTGAGAATTTTTTTTGTTCTACCTAATACTCGAATATCTCTGTCCATCTTTTACCAGTAGAATAGATTTTGTGCACTTTTTTGTGTCTCAGTTGCACTCATTTGAGCGGGTGCGGCTGGTGTGTTATTTTCTTTTATCGGGTGGTCAATACATGCCATATAATCAAATTCGCACACACAGCACTGGAGCCAAACAAAAAGAAGCGCTTTATGCTGGCACTTATCTGGTTATATGGTAGCGCCGTGTTCCGTTTAAGCTATTATCAGAAAGCCAGGAGGAAAAGTGCAACTGAGGGAGAAAGCCATTCAAACAGCATAAGGATATGCATTGAGAATGTGGTGGATGTGAGCAATGGTCGAGAGTCGAGCAAAGTACGGCAACAAAAAAACGCACACAAAACGCTCTCGCACACACCCAAACACGCTCATTTTTAGTAGCTCTGTTGTCATGGTCCATGGTTTTGCTGATGCCTTTTTGTGTACACCGAATTGTCGACAGTTCTCTTTCTCTCGATCTTTTTCTTGCATATGTCGACAAACAATATCTTCCATTCAAGCCAACCAAAGCAAATGGAAATTGAAGCAAGCAACAAATTCCATATAACAACCCCCAATAAACCGAACGACATAGTAAAGACAGTGCGAAAAAACGTACGCAAACACACACACACACATAGAACATATACAACACATGCAACCCATACCACAATTCACCAAACTATTGCGCTGAGTAGGCAAAATAAAAACAACAACAGCCCATTACGACACATGAACGAATCTCTAATCGGCAAAAAGAACGCAAAGCAAAGCAAACCATACAAAACAAATGCACACACAAAGCTCAGTGACAATTCTCAAAATGTCCAAGCAAAATAGCCAAATTGAGAAAAAAAAGCAACAGCAAAGGAACACAACCACAGTGGCACGCGGAATGCTCTGCATGCGTTCTTCGTCAATATTTATCGTATAACGTTCCATTTACAGCTATTATTTGTTTCGATGCGGCCTAAAATATTTGCTGCGTTTGGTTGGAGTCTGCAATAGCCATAGTTATTTCATGCGATGGACATTGGGCCACTTTTTGCAATGTTGAGCACTGTCGCCTCAATGTTCAAGCATTCCAAAATTAAAGTATAAAAGTAATCATCGTGAGGACACAAGTGTACCACATGCTGCTTCTTCTTTTTCGAAACTACTCCATACATTTTGTACCGAATGCCGGCGCCATATTGAAAAATGTCAATAAGAAACTATAGTGAACATTTAGTTCCTTAGTTGTGGCGCTGTCTGTCACTGACTATCTATCATCACTGTATATTTGTATGGAAATGTCCTAACGATGAAAGTAATCGGTGATTTCTCTATAAATTTGATTCATGGTCCACAGTTCCAGGTTTATTTCTTGGCTGTCGTCAGTTTTCTTCGTTATCATGGAAATGGGTATAGTTTATTTTGAACTCTTGATCATTTTGATTTTGTGAAAATTTCAGAAATTCATTCTAATAAAAAAATTGAATTCGCAGATATTATATTTATGTTTAAAAAAAACAATGTATTACTCTACATTGTATTTTTAAATTCATCAGGATTCTTGATCCTACCTCAAAGTTCTGTCCTTTTGTTTAGCTTGCTCATGATTTAGTCGAATGTTGGGTGTCAGAACAAGACTAAAATGCGCCTCCAATTTCGTCACGATTGGATTTATTTCATGTCTTTTTTTCGCATAAACACTTTTTCATCCTCTCACTCTCTCTCTCTCCGCGAGTGTCTCTCTTGTTGTGTTGTCTCACAAACTGGAAAATCATACAAAAAAAATGGGGAGATTTTTCGATTTGGTGAAAAATTATTAGGTTCGGCCTCAGTCAACACAATCGATATAGGACAAAACAATGTGGAATTCGTTCGTTTTTCGTGAGCTGAAACTCTTACGTGTAGAAGAAAAAAAATACATTGCAAAATATCCATACCACTTTTCTCTGTGTGTATTTATGCGATTGCTGACGTTTGTATTGTTATGGCTAAAATGGTATTAATTCACTTTGTTGCATGATTTTTTCTCCGACTCACTCCTTTGAACCGTTTAGAAAACATATTCGGAAAACGGTTGGTCGCGCGTTTTTACACACAATTACATAGGGATAAGAAAAGAGAGAGAGAGAGAGAGAGAGAGAGAGAGAGTAGCCGAAGTAAAGTGCTTCGGTTACCGCATATTGTGTGTTAACACACAATTGGATCTATCGCGTTAGACAATCCACATTGTGGTGCTTAAATGGTTCGAACGGACAATATGGCCTGGCTATCGGTATTATCGATCACACGCAAAACCAAATGCGATTCTCGATATCGAATCGCCGTAAAGTGAACAAATGAAACTTGAAATGGCTAATATCAGCCATTCGCCATGTTTGTGTGTATGTTTGTAGTGGAAATTTGCGGGTGAGTAAAAGAAATGGAAATCCACTGCACACCATTAGCTATTACATGGTTTTATGCTCATTGATGTCATGCTTACCCAAATCTATTTGATTCGATTCGATTCGATTCGATCCGATTGAACAATCACCATACAAACATCCACTAAACTATAAGAAGAAGTCACCGATTCAGACTGATATTCGTAATATGTGCAACTGAGAAAGAGAAAGAAAGAGAAGAGCAACGGGCAATAGCAACAAAAAGGAAGAAGGAAAGAAAAAAAATCACCAACAACAAGCAAACAAAATACAATAGAGAATAAACAATTCTGACTCAACTCCGGACCATGCCGAGATAGAAATTGAGATGGAGATGGAGATGGAGATGAAAATGAAGACAGTGGTGAGTTTGCTGTGTCGATATCTTGTCTTGCCATCAAACATCGACCAATTGTCCGTAATATGCGTAATAGGTTTTGCTACCGTTTATCGGTGTCTTTTGTCTTTTGTCTAGAGTCTTGGATGCTGTGTGTGGTTGTGTCTTGTGCTGATTTCTCATGCATATAAAATGTTGGTTTTCTGGTCATGATTGTCTTGCGAACATTTGTCGCCAAGCGCACAAGAAAACTCATTAAAATTAGCTTGTCGCTTTGTTCCATTCCATTAATTATTCGATCCAGAATGAGAATGAGAGAGAGAGAGAGAGAGAAAAAAAAATAGAACATCGATTTCGCACAAAGGCGACAACTATCGCCTAATTTATTGGTCGAACTTTTGTCCAAAAATGAGCGTGCATCGCAAATGATGCGAACAGCGAAATTGCACAAATAAATAAACACGCAAAAATCATAAATAAAAGTGATTTGCCTCACATTCGAATCGAATCGATGCCATAAAAAATAGCCTCTCATCACCCCTCGATGCTGTTCACACGAAAAATGATCGGATATATGCGATACTGTAAGTTTATTGCCTAAGAGTTAAACACTTTGCCATTCGGATAAACCATTCGCAAATGGTTTGGCCCGTATTATAAATGGCTGTGAACGAGCACCATCCACCAGATCCACCAGCATGAATCAATGGACACTGTATTTGACTCGTACACTTTCAACCGACAACTATATCGAAAAGCATCAAAGATACACATGAAACGAACAGTAGACAGTCGTCGGGGATTTTTTTTCTTCAGTTTTTTTTTAGATTCGTTTCCAGCTACTTCGTGTAATATCTGTGATTTGTTGTGCCGTGTATTTGGTTGATGATGTGAACTGCAAGTGTAACGTTGAGCTGTTTGAAGACGATTTGACCGTTTTTGCCGACAGTTGTACTTTGTTTGTGATGGAATGCAGGGTTAGTTTGGCACAGTGTCACCAGTGATTTGGAAAAGCCAAAGAGAGCAACGACATGATACTTTCAACGGTGTGATCACGTGGCGTACAAGCGATAAGACCGGATTAAATTGTCATATCATATGAATGAGCGGCGGTAAGTCTTTAAACACTTCGCACTGGATTTGATAGACGGCTTATTTCACCCCCCCCCCCCTCCCTCACTCTCTCTCTCTCTCTCTCTCTCTCTCTCTCTCTCTCTCTCTCTCTCTCTCTCTCTCGCCTACCTTCTGACACAACTGCTCAATTACTTTATCGATTTGTACTGGGAATAAAATTCGAGTCCCATTGATAATGAGCCACGAAACAAACCGCTTCTAATTCAAACGATACACTCAGAATAGATTACGTTGCAACGTCATCTCTTTTCCATCTCTTTCTCTCTCTCTCTATTTTCCTCTCTTATTGGTGTGTGCGGTCGTGATTTCGAACGAATCGAAATTGGTCACTGTGAAACTGCTTACGTTGGACTTTTATCAGTTGTTCTTTTTTTGCTTGTAATGATATTTTCAATTTCGATCGTTTTTGATATCGTGTATTGGGTGGTTCATGTTGAGGCGCTCATAAATACTAAATTCTAAGCGAAAAATACTTGCAAGTAATTTAGAAAGTATTAAAAGTCTATTTGGCAAAAGTCAAACCATAAAAGCAGGAAAATAAACGTACATCGGACAAAAAGTCGAGACAAAACTCGATATAATAAAGAGTGACGAGCCAAAAATATCCAAAAACATTGAATAAGCGTAAAAACTAGCGAGAGAAAAGCGCTACGCGATCCTGACTACAACACACAAAGAACCAGATCCAATGGAATTGAATTTGTTTAACGATTTTATGACAATTCTTATGCACCGAAAGCGCAAAAGTTTTGTACCAAAGGCAATAAAATTAAGCCATCACCAATTCAAATATTCCCACCATCAGCTAAATTGTATAGCGTTTCCACTTCGGTTTTTACATCAAAGATCGGATTTCATGTACGTGTAATCGCTTGCATTGAGTAGATTTTTGTTTTGTTTTGCTTGTGAAAATGTTTTTGTTTTGCTTGGGTTTTATTCTTTCGGAAGGAAAAACTAAAGAAGCAAAAATTACACATGTGATTTTTCTAACCGGTAGATTCGGTTGAGTCAACACTGAAAACGGATAATGTCCTCTGGGAGAAGGAGAATCATAGCCATGTACATTGGAGCATTTCATTTAACAAAAAAACAACAAAACACATAGTCGTGTTGAGAGCCACGCAATCGATGTTTCGATTGATACACGTTCAACACCGAATTCTGACATCATCTCTTATGCCCAAGCCAATGTATCGCGAATTCATGGGAATTTCGTTCGGCGTTTGTTCAATGTACACACACACACACACACACACACACACACACACACACACACACGCACAAAACAAATCTCTGCATATGCACAAACGCGCACGCACACGAGAAACAATCCAGACGATTGACGTGCAGCCGACAAAACAAAAAGTACCGTTATAACAATATCATTTTATGACTTGTAAAACTCGGTTTATTGAACCATATTTATTTATTTTTCGCATACGCGAGATATAACAAAACAATCACCGCACGCACTAATGCAAACCGCTCATAAGAGACAACAAAAAACGAAACGAGTCATGTTTCGCGTGTATTTTTTCAGTTAAGATTATTGCCGTTTGTATCTTTTGCATTGCAATACAACGATCAAATGCTGAGCAAAAAAAAACTATAATAATAACAGTAAAAATGACAATTTGTCATTTGCGGCTTTGTGAATGTTCAACGAAAATTGTTGATTGTCAATTTTTTTCCAGAATGTATGATTCAGTGATTTGCATTAACCATGATTTACCCGGCTAAGCATAAACTGCGTCAACTAATTATTCTAAGCGCGAACTAAAGCACATTGCACAGATTTCATAAAATCGATTCCGCTGGATGAAAATCGCTCTCTCTCAATCGAACGTCGATGAAGTACGGGGGAGGAAAAATGATTGCAATAAAATGCAAATATTCAAGTTTTCGGAGACGTGCGCTCGAGCAATGTTTACAAACAATCGTTTATTCATGGAATACATTTTACACACAGTTGAAAGTCATTTTATTTCCCTGATTCCGCGTGTGTGTATTCGCTATTACGCGTGTGTGTATTGTATTCGCTTTGCGTAGTGAAAATCGCATTGAAATTCCCCGGTGTATTTTTCGGAAAATTGCCTGCGGCATTTGTGGCTATGTCGAAATTGTAACAAAAGCGTTTTTGAATTATTGCGAATGGAATCGTTTGTAACGTGCGCACAGCACCGTATGCCGTCGAACAAAACTCCAAAGTTCGTGGCATTTCAAAACATTTTATAAACAACCATTTCGATGGGTTTTGTGACCGCTTTTATTATTTTTGATGATTTATAATTAAGCCTAATGATAATTACACCTATTCTGATTTTGAATGCGTAACACAAAATGTGTCTAGATCTGTATTTTCAGGCGTCTTAATAAACAAAATTGGAATGCTTGTTTTTTGGTGAGAATGTTTCGAATGATGCAGCTATGGTTCCTATTGTATAGTTACATTTCCAAGCCATTCAAGAAAAGCAAGTGGTCCGTTGTAAACTGAATCGGCTATTTTCCAATTTTCGATATGAATTAATTTGATTATTTGTTTAATTTCTACATGCCAAAATGGGATGGGAATAGCACAAGCTACACGAAGTATATTGAATGTTAATGCGGAAAAATCCAAATCCGGCTTATGAAGAAGCGAACAGTCATTTTAGGGCGATGGCTTCAAAATAGCCATTCTAATTAATTCGCATCGTTTTCCATAAATCGGCGAACGGGTTTCGGTTTGCCCTGTGTACACTGTACAGTGTAAACGTTGAACCGCCAAATCGGCAGCGCGAACCATAAAAAATAGGTAAATCGAGCATATTTAAAGCAGTAAGAAAAACACACACAATCGAGATAAAAGCACACGAATACGTGTATAGCTAATTTACTTGGGCCAATGCCTAATGGAAACCCGGTCGAATTTTTTCTTTTAGTTATGCTGTTTTGCTGTAGCCGTACGCGGACGAATAGCTTGTTGTAAGATTGTGCAAAAACATTAAATATAGAAGGCAGCCACAAGTCGGAAATTTACCAAAGGGTTGAAGTTTGTTTCGTTATTATTCATTATGTTGTATGCTTGGGACAGTACCAACCATTATAGTCAATGTACTTTTTTGTTGGCGGCGATTCATACGAAAGACACGCGCAAGAGAAACAAATTACATCTTTAACTGGAATCGCTTGACAACGATATTCGTTTGCTTCTCTCCCCACCAACCCGATGCCATTCGAGATGTTCTTGTTGTTTCTGTTGTCAGTTGTTTTCCACTTTTTGTTTGCTGTTATTTATTTATTTTTTGCTATTGCTTTGATTTGATGGCGCTAGAGAAACCAAACAAAAAACAGTTCTGAGCTGTAGTGACACTAAAACTTGTTTTCAAAAATCAATCAATTTCGGGTGCTTTCTTCGTTGCTGCCATACAGTGTGCCATGGCGCAATATGCAAAGTGAAAGTATGATTAAAGCCATCGATGAGCAGAAATTGAAAGCATATCGATACAAAAACATTGGATGTCTCGTTGTTTTTGGTTTCCTTTGAGTTTTTGTTTTCACTCTGACACATTGTCTTGGTGGTGCTATGCATAACAAAAGCATAGCAAAAACATAACAACCATCCACGAGGAAAAATCTCAACGTTTGCTTAAATTATCATGTGTGGTTCAGTGCTGTTGATGGTGACGCTGGTTCAATGTTTCTGAGCCAATATCTATCGTCGAAGGCAAATTGAACAACCAATTCACTACTTTATGGTTGTTTGTGCGCGCTTTTTATTTATTTATTTACTTGTATTTTTCTTCGTTTATTTACGTTTTCTGTTTTTCCTCATTCTTTCTGCTGATGCTGCTGCTGCTGCCTGCGAGTGAGTGTGGTTTTTATTGATGCGGCAGTCTCCGCCACATCACATCATGTTGTCGTCATCGTCCCAGTTATTGTTATTATTGAAAATAAAAATGCGCGTGTTTGTGTTTGGTTTAAGCAAATGCAAGTTGTATGTACTTTGTATAAAGCGTACGTCATATGTTTCATTGCGAATGTTGCCATGTTTCTTCGCATTACGTTGGTGTTCACTGATAAAAACTGGATTCAGTTTGTTGTTGACTTAAGAGAAATGTTAAGGTTGTTTTATCCCCCTCCGTCCTTTCACTCTCTCTCTCTCTCTCTCTCTCTCTCGCTCGTTTGGCTATCATTTCTAGCTGTGGCTGGGATCCCAGTTTTTTGACTGGTTTTTTTCCTCTGTTTATTCTTAGGTTCGATGCCGTATCCTCATTCCAAACGGACTCCGTCGTCTATCTCAATGTGTTTGGTCAACAACAACTAAAGGTACTGCATATTCGGATAAATATGTAGATCCGGCAGTCTACAATGTGCTGAAGCTGAGCTACCCAAACACGTTCATACATTTTATTTGAGATAAATGAAGCAATCGCAAATCTTTCGTTTTGAAACCACACACGCTCACTATAAATATCAAACACACACATACACATACACAAATAACCCCACAACCGAAAATCCCGAAAAAGGATAATCTAAATTGAATGTGAGAAAGAAATGTATGCAAACCGCATAACGCGCGGATTTAATTCCACATATACATCCAGCGATGTGTGTTCAGTGGTCGACACAAGCTAACTTAAACTACAATCACATTATTTTTGGCTACTTTTGCATTCCGGCACCAAAAGCATCCGTTACCTCGAACCATGTATGGAGGGCCGCACACAATGATTTATGGCACATAAATATACACAAGATCACCGAAGAATATTCGTTAAACGTGTCATATTTTATGAAGATTATTGATTTGAACAACAACAAACGACGAAGGGAGATTTCGCTTCTTGGGGCATTTTTGCAGTTCTAGTTCCAAAAGTTTTCCATCAAAAGGCAATTGCCTTTTAACATATTTTTAAAATTGAGTCGCTGTATAAATTGAATATAATTTCAGCAAATGAACGAGGATGCATTAAAATGATTTGTGCCCGGTTAATTTATGCCACATACTAGTGCAATGTCTGAACCAGTCAACTGATGCTGATTTGCGTGTGTAATTTAAACAGCCTCTCTGGGGATTTCAGATACTTTGCAATCCATGAGCAGTGCACCTTTGCACGAGAGCATCATTAGTCGTACCGATATGTATTGTGGATGAATAAAAGTGAATGCGATTGTTACCAAGATGTGTAACTGTAAAAAGAAATGGCAATAGCGACTGGTCCAAACTCAAAATGCGCTGCAAAATTCAAACGGTAACAACAAACCCAATAATCGTCATCACCATCATCATCGTTCTCGTCGTCGTCATCTTCGTCGGTAGCTCATTTGCATTGCGTATGTGAATATATTTCTCTCCCAAAAAGTGGCTGATAATAATCATATCGCATAAATACAGGCATTCACTCATACCGCATACATTCCACATTAAAATCCACTGTGAAATTCACACACGCAACACACCATATTGCCGCTAAATTGAATTGTTTATCGTAATGGTGCCCAGCAAAGTGAAAGAAAGAGATTTATTTTTGTTGAAAAGGCTCCTTTGTAAGCGGCAAGCAAACGAGCAATAAAACAACAGAAGCACACAGAGAGAGATAGAGTGAGAGAGAGAGTCGATGAGTGAAAGAGCAATGCAAACGAGCGACTGTTTAAATTTTGATGGAATAAACGGAAGGCATAGCAGGACCCCATCGCTATTTATGACGATAAATATCCATATTGAAAGGCAAACGAGTGAGAAAACGAATGAATGAAATGCCAAATGTGGAACAAAACACAACAATAACAACAGCATCATCGACAGCAGTGGCAGTAACAGCAGCAATAGTCAACAACAAAAGAAAAGAACGACTATGAATTGACGGTGAGTCGGAGAAAATACAGTGAAAATGCCCGCATTCAATGGGAAATTGGAAAGACGAGGGAAATATCTTTGCACATATGTTTTCATTAAATCAAAACTTTATGCGATGGTTGAAAATTGAAAACAATTTTCTACTTATACGTGTGCCGTTTAATATGCCACCTCTTCGATTATTGTGTATCGGTTTGGGCCCAGATTTGTCTGTGAGTGCATATTTTGTATGCCGGTTCAAGTGAGAGAGAGATAGAGCGAGAGAGAGAGAGAAAAAACCAGCGGCACACACGGCGTCTTTGATATGGGGGATGAGAAGTCGGTTCAGTCTCCTCCTTCCCCCATACGCACACTCATAACACGAAAATGGAGTGCAATGTGATAAAGGGAATTTCCAATAAAAATTCACTGTTTTTCAGGTTGTTAAAAACTTCGGTAAAATGCTTTCAGACGGTGCGAGATGTATCGATGCCTAAACCTCATCCACGGCGATATTCGATGTGCGAAAATAAGCATGCCGGTTACCGTCGCGGGTTCAAACATTCCATCCCAACAGGCAGAAAAGAAAGCAAACCGAACGGCAGAAAAAAAAAACATAATAAATTGAATTCTTCATACGGAAGTGATCGGTCTATTGGTCAATTCTATTTTCGGGAAATTGGTGGATTATCGCTTCGTCGGTATTTCCACTTAGAGTTCATTTGGTCAATGCGTTCTCATGCATCTTTGTTGGTTCGATTTCACCGACACCAGCACATTTTCGGATAGTCTCGTTTCTCTTTTCTCCTCTCCCTCTCTCTCTTGCTCTCTTTCTTGTCCATTTTTCACCTCCGATTCAGTGCGAATTATCGGACCATTTCATGAGCACAAAATGTCCAGTATTGTGAATTTCTGTTTTTGAACCGTTTAAATTTAATAACAAGGAGCAAACTGTATTAATATGATGTATACGCTCATATTTGTCTTTCCATTCCCTAGCTTCGCTTCTGATTTTATTTAGTCATTTGAATGGGCTCCGTTTTTTTTTGTTCGTTCGCAATGTAGAGCATATCGTCGATGCTATTGCTCCCTCTGTCATTCGCTGTGTCGGTCTGTATGTCAGACAACATTGTAAAGCATTTTCCGTTAAGCGATAACGGAAACATTAATTGACTCTAACAACATTAGGATGAAAATGGGCCGAGGCTGAGACTGAGGCAGAGGTTGAGGTTGGAGTGTGCTGATACATACCAGCCATAATATTTTATTGTCACACTTTTGCAATATCGCCCCGTCAAACGCTGGATTCGAATGTGTATTCATTTGATACGTGTATAAGGTGCCAAGTAGCGTTGTGTTTTTACTCATTTCTTTCGGCGTGCATTCAACTGGAAAAACTTCGTCAAATCGGCTTGAATCAACGATGAAAAAAAAGTGGAACGAACAAAGAAACCGAACAACACCGAAATGATTAATTGTGTTAACCGAGAACAACTGTTTCAGAGCGTGCACCGAAAAAGAGATGATGTCAAATGAATCCTTTTCTTAAAACCAGAAGCATATCGCTGAAATAGAGCATTTTAACGCTAGATTTTCACCACCACTGGCAATATTCGCATGGCAAAAGGAATGCGAGACACTTTGCTGGTGTGAATTTGTGTGTGTGTGTTGTTCTTGTGGGTTTGTCTGCATGCTTTTGTTTGAATGAACTACGGTTTTTCGTACATTTTCTTCGATAATATATGACATCGATTCATCTCGGCCGTGTTTTTTTTTGGTGAGCCATGACCAATACCTCCCTAAAGCAACACCGATGACGACGGTTAACGGATAATAGACAGAGACATATCGCAGAAAGCAGCACATACGCACACAGAAGGATGGAGAGAGAGAGATACACACACACAGAGGGAGAGAGAGAGAGAGAAAGGAACAAAAACATCCGAATGCCAAAGTGAATTTAAATCAAATTGAACATGGAATGGGCCCATTGCAGTTGATGACGATCGATTTTTATTTTTCTCTGTATGATTGAAGCAATGTATACGTTGGACCAGGTAAGGTCTAATTCGTTCGAATGCAATAAAAACCAAAACAATAACAGCGACAAAAACTGTCAAGCGAAAAAGACCGAATTAAAGAAAAACATCGAATTGAATGAATTAAAAATGTAAACCAATTGAATCATCCCAAAAATCCAATGTTTGAATGGTAGACGATAGATTCTAGGGGCGAATGACGCTAGCGAAAATGAACAATAAACATGAGCAACAACAATACACTGCCAATGAAAATAAATAAATAGATACTGAAATGTGTACGACGCCCTCGGGCTATCGCCATCAAACCAACTATATAAGTATTTCAATGGTCTTGTTTATTTCATTGAATTGCATAAACTGAAATGTAGACTTTGTGGTGAGGACAATGGCCAGCTTCATACAATTCGTTTACACTAAAAAAAAATCTATTGCGGGCTCAAAATTGATGCTTTCACATACCCGGAAAAACGTAAACATCTAAGAAAAGTAAATGATGAAAACAATTTCCGTTTTTCCTCTTTGCAAAAGCAATTTAAGCAATTAGAAAGTCCAGCGGCAGTGCTTTTGATTATAGAGTTCTCGATATGGGGTAAACTACTATGTTACAAGTGCCATATCTGAACTTCAACTGAGAGGATTCAGTAGAAACTATACATGTTTGAGCATCGGTATGTTGTGTCATTGATCCGAATATGAAAACTCGACATGTGCTAATTTGTTGTACAAAAATAATATCGGTGATTTCAAAACTGACAACAATCGCTTGAATCTTAAATCGATAGTAGTGAAACTTGTTTAATTAGATCCATATGAATAGGTTTTGCGTCGCGTATGAATACGTGTCAGACCAATAATATGTGCAGGTTTTAACAGCAGTGAGATTGCTAATTTTCACTCATCATAATTATGATTTCGATATGAAATGAATCACTCAAAAGAGTCTTATTTCAATTGAAACATCTATTGAGATGCGTAAAAATAGCCCATTGATCAGTGGCATGACAACGATGTCAAAGAAACTACCCAGTCCACAATTCAAACAAGAGTTGTTGTGTGAATGCCGGCGATTTTTCCGTCGACCGAATGACGATGATCAGTATAATTGTGTTTACACATACATAATTCAGTGCTTGTCAATAGACTCGTTGACGAGCTGTTGAAAGTCCAGCATGTGGATTGTGTGACGTAGCAACTAAAAGTGTGTGCGCACTGTTCTGTTCATCCATTGGATGTGTAGAGAGAGGAAACCAGTTTTAAAAAATATATATATATATATTCCATTGAATCAAAAGTTGTGTACAGTTCGAATCATCGATGATTCGCAAACAGACCTTCACCGTACCAATTTGTGCTTGGGCTACCTTTTGGATTTTTGTTACATTTATTGCCGTTTCGTCGCAATGTTCATCGTGAAATGTAGGGGTTCTGCAACACTCTTTCGTTTCGTCGGCATCGATTTGATGTGTAACGCTGGTTTTTATTTGTTTGTTTATTCGTGTGTGTGTGTGTGTGTTTGTTTTTTTTAAATGTTTTAAAAACTAGATACCGAAACCAAAGAATGTTTAGTTTCGATATGGCGAGAATTCAGAAACGTTGAACAGCTTGCAATCGAAACGAATTTCAAAACAATGCCAAGGAAGAACTGTTTGTTTGGCCATTGATAGAGAATCACCGTTTATTTATGCGCTTAGTTTCTTCTCGCCTCGCCCATGAATACATTGCACTCACATGCGTTGAAAATAGATTGTCGGTGCTTGTATGCTTCGATGGAGTGGACATTGCTGATGAAAATGTGTTTGAATATTTTCAGTTAACAACATCTGAAACGATTTCACCATTTTCATTGTGTGTGTGTATGTGTGTGTTTGCATTTGTGCCAACAAACAAAAGTGAAGATAACTTTAAAAGCAGCAATCGCCTCAAGTACATAATGTATTTTAATGCGTATTATTTTTGAATTTTCCCATTCCATTGTCTTGTGTCCGGTAGCAAACGGCCAGAATGTGCCTGAATACGGAATTCTGTAATGCTTCAAACTGATGGGAAATTGCATGCCGGATCGTTTTTGTTTTTTCAATTGTTGGCCAGCTTTTACGTTTTTGTTAGTAGCAAAAACTCTTTTCAAATAATTAAAACTGACTTAAAACTCAATTCAATACGCTTAGATTGCCATTTTCATTGAAAATGGAAGATAGAAAAAGTAGAAGCAATCGCAGTGGCAACGGCAACGGGCGCACTCCAATCCAAACCAAACCAGCACACCAAAAATGAAATGCAATGCAATGGATTATATTTGTTGTTGAAGTGGTGAAATGTAAAATAATGTTAATGCGGTACTAGATACACATTTTCCGGCCGCCCCACTTCGCAGTGAAACATCCCAAGCGGGGAACCGGCAGCAGCACTACTGATTTGATGATCTGTGTGTTAAGCTTTTTGTTTTGGTGAAAATGTGCTGACGATAGCATAAATCGCATGCCTTCTGTCATTGATGGTTTTACAATACGACGATTATTATTTTAATCATTGTTTTGTGTGGTATCTTGGTTGGATTTTTTATTCTCTCTCTCTCTTTCTTCCCCACATAAAGGGAGAGAAGATAGAGAATCACACTTTTTCTCTTTCTCGGTCAGGTATTTAAAACTAATACATGGCACAACCAATGATATAGGTATAGGAAATGTGACAATAAAAAACAACAAACTGCTTACATATTGAACAAAAGACCACTGAACACATCCATAGTTTCGCTAACGAAAATCGGACAACGAAAATGGTAATGGCTTGACCAGACATTCAACCATACTATGTTGAGATGGGATTTGAAAATTTAAAACGAATAGAACACAAACAACGATTATAGGATGCGAATTTATTTGCTGAATCGAATGAAGAATTCTAAAGTATTTAAAATGAATGGTTGAAAAGTTTTCAAACACCGTTTAAAATGACAAATTCGGTTTCTCGGCAAATCGGCTTTTTGATCCGTTGCTGTTGAAATCGTTGTTGCCGCTACTGATTGTGCTCATTTTAGCATTACCACCCCAAATTGCAATTGTAGGATTGTGATTCAAATGCTACTTTGCACACTGAAAATTAGAGAAATCACCTACATGCTGCAACCCATCAAAGAAGTGATTTTGGCTATTTTTATTTTTATTTCAATCCTAGTTTTGGTAGTATTTGTCCGGAGATATCACTGCGATTTTAGTGCATTGAAAAAGATTGAATAAAAAACTCATTTTACTTATTTATTGAATTGTTTCAATTTCATGAAGGTCTAGTTTTTTTTCGATTGTTTTCGTTTTCATTGTATTTTATTTCATTTGTATTTTAAGGCTTATCGAAAAGTGATTTTCAAACAAATTTATTGTTTGAGTGTAAGAGAAAAAAAGAACTACAGTTTTTTTTTTGTTATGTTGAATTGTCGATTTGAGAGGGCCATTTGTGCGTAATACGTGTGTGAAATATTCGTAATGTTCCGAAAACAATAAATTTTCGATAAAATAAATGTCGCCTCAACCCTTTTCAATTGTCGTTTGAGTTCACTCAACTCATTCGCACAAATCATGCGCCGCAACAGCAGTCAAGTGATAATAAAAGCACGTGGACAAACTTTAAAATCAATGTGTTTTTATATTCCTTCCATCCAGCTCTGTGTTGGTTTGTTCCTAATGCAAGACAACCGAAACGGATTAGATGCTAAGCGATGATATGGCGTCACATATTTCAGGTGCTACTCTCACATGAAATGTGCAAAAAACAAAAAACCATTGGCGACCAGTAGTTAATCCCGAAAAATATGCGTCCAAAGATAAAACCAAAACCGGCAAACACAACAAGCAATACAAAGTAAGGTTGGCGTTCATTGTTCTTTTGCCCCCCTCTACGCATATTTAATATTAAAGTATTGATACTCGAAAAATGAAGTGGCCGTACCAAAATATCAGTCGTTAGATTAGAAAATTGTCGACGAAAGAAACGAACCAAAAAAAAAAAAAAAAATAAATAAAAAGTCGAGCAAATTGATTTCTGATTCGTATGTAATAACCAACAGCTGTTAGCTCATTTTCCTTTTAACTCTGTTTTGGATGTTCAATTTTGTGTGCCTTTTCTCTCACTCTCTCGGTCAGATGATGGCCCGAATTTTTATCGACTGATCGTCAACGTGAGATCTGAATATGGTTTTTCCATCAATAAGTAACAAACGAAAAATACATATTCCGACGCATGAATGTTAAACGGTTGGCAATTTTTCGCCATTCATCCAATCAGTGCCATAATATATTGTAAGTTTTTCCGCTTTTGCTTTTTCACTTCTCGAGTTCGCTAAAAGTATACGTATTTCGTGCGATATTTCGATATGCGTTGAATATTTCGTGTGTCATGCCAATGTATATTTTTGCTGAATGATATTATTGCGCTTTTATATGGCACACACATATTTTGTTTATGTTAGCATTTTGTGTTTATTATGGATAACACTTTATGCCAGCTAAAAGGCAGCTCTCTCTCTCTCACAAACACACACACACACATACTCAAACAATAAACACGCCAACACAAAAAAGTATCGAAATATTATTTATAATAGATGGTTTGGCCTTTGCCATTTTCCACTTCTTAGACGGTGGTTGGCGTGCTATGAAGCAAACAACAGCATTATCCATTGAAATGGCCAGTATCAATGTGATGATCAAACAAAAATAGCAAACGATGCATATCTAGTTCATTCACATTCACACATATCGTTGCGTCGAAATAAGTACCGTGCCCCTTGCACATTCGAAACGGTGGCAGCAATACGATGACATTGATCCAATGAATGGCTCATAAAATACCTTAGGCTACCAACACATTCGTCGGCAACTCAATTTTATTTGCATTGATTCAAATGCGGTTCTCTCTTCCATTTTGACAGCTCATTATTTGCATTCGTGCATTTTGGGCATTTTTTATTTTATCCCATTTGGTCATATATTTATCGCATAATTTTCACTAGTCATCTCCAAATAATTGCCTATATTAACCTATTATCGTGTTCATCAATAGCATCACAATTTAACATTCCCATTTAGATAATAAGTGTTTATTTTTAAAAATTTCCGAGATTATTGTTTGATTTTTGATGACTTTACCTTTGTTATTTTCAAAGGTTAGGTGGATATCTGCAACAAGAAATTTGATTTTGGATTTTAATCCACGCTCCTTTTTTCGGAAATCCGAATTTATATGAAACAAATTTGCTATATCAAGCAATCCACTCGGGGTCTTGGAGTAACAGTTGAGAATGTTTAAGCTGTTTGAAGTGTATTGCGTATTGCACCTTGCACCAAATCCATTGACAAATTATGACGTATAACGTTTTTATTCCGTTCAATTTTCTGAGGGTGTCGTCGTATTTTCCACCAGTCTGCACAATCAATCATGCATATCATCATCACTGGGTATCTTAGCTTCTTTTTTTATTGTTAATTCGGTCGTGTGCGGTGCCTGACTCTTTCTTCTCTTCTCTGTTGCCTTCCCTTTGCTCTCTTTGTTATGAGCAGCTTAAATATACAAATAAGTAAATATTGAACGATAGTCAAAATGGGTTTATTTACGGAACGGATTAATTCAAGCCACAAAAAAGGTGTATAAACTCTTGACTTGAGATTGAATTGAATGTCATCTGTTCGGTATTTGAAAGGTCCAACAGAGAAGTCACCCTCCGCTTTAAGATGAAGAAGTTGTATTTTGACTGAAAATTCTTGATAAAAAAGACCTTCACAGGAAAATTGGCAAACAAGAATCAAAACGAAAATAAAATATGTAAACAAAATTGTCTTTCGTCCATTGATGTTGGCTTTCTTCAAATGAAACCATGTAACAAGTGCATCTATTGTGCAATGAAATCGATGATATTTGCAATTTACAGGATGGAATCAATTGGTGACATTGAAAAGTTGACACTCGCCAAAAAGTGTACACAAAGCCGTACCATGAAAACGCCACTCCAATGCCATACACAATAAACAGACACTGTGTGTGTGTGTGTGTGTGTGTGTCTAGTATATCACAGTGATACGCTCACCGTCGCTACGTAACAATTTAATCCGAAAATGCGTTATTGCTGATAAGTCATGTTTGTAACACACGCTTGTACGTCAACTTAAAGCGTCGACACGATGAATGTGAAGAAAACGAACACGAGACCCAGCTCATCAACCGGAGAAAAGAAAAATGTTTGGTTTGAAATGTTTTATGTGTCCGCATAACGCTCCGATTGATAGCCTTTTTGTGTGCATGTGATGTTTTTTTCTTGTGTTCTTCCTTTTTCTCATGAATGAACATCTCTCGGCTCTTGAGTACGAGTTGTCGCGCTGCATGTGTGTATTTTTGACATTATTGTGTCACCATATCGTGTTCGGCGCCTTAGATCATGTCACCCTTCAAATGCATTGGCTGGATGGTTGTTGTTTTTTTTATTATAAATTCTGAACATGAAATATTTCAAGGGTTTCGAGGCACTGATTTATTTGTCCTTTTGCACACAACAATAACTTACTTTTCACCCAAATACAATTTCACATGATTTTTGAAGCAAAACCAAATGCACGGCAAATTCAACAAATAATGTGACATAATTTCTGGGCGAACGATGAATGATACAAATTTATAATCGCTATCCAACTCATTGAATGGAACATGGATTGAAGCTATTCAAGCTTAAGAACTCACGTGGCCTCTAGTAAAGTATTGTTTCGAATGATTTGATAATTTAATAATTGTACGCCATTAGAACAATTTTCGCCATTTTTACAGTGAGACTGTAAAGATTTTGCTTTAATTGAATCGGTCGATAATCGAAAGATGGATTTGAGTTCCATTTTTGAACTAAACTTTGGTCACCAAAGTTTGGTGTTTTGTATGGTAGCAAAGAGTCTGTAAGTTAGTTCCATAGATGCAGATTCACAGTACAACTATCTATCAAAATAAGCTGGTGAAAGTCACCAAAGCGCCACACAAAAATGGTTATGGGTCTCGTTTGTATGCATAAACGCCGTTGCTTATATTTCCGATGCCGATTCAATGCCATTGATTCTCATCGAGATGCTTTATTTTGGGCCATAAAATTCGATCTGAGAAATGAGAAGCAACTCGAATGCCATTTGCTTCTGCGAAACTGCAATGATATTTATTGTTGTGCATTGATTCAAAAACGCTTCGTCAATATATTATTCTTTAATCTTTGTTTGGGTTCCTTCATCTCTTTTAACTACATCTTGCCACGTTTCTATTTCATTCTTCGTTGCGTGCGAATCCATTTGGCGAGAATTGAGTTTGGTGTTTCGTAAAAAAAACGAAATCATTGAACATTCCGTATGGAAAACTTAATACAAACAACAGCATACTTTGCATAGTCTCCCCAAAATGATTCCAAGTATCTGGTTTGGAACGAGAGTAATTTTTTCTCGCCTGCTCTCTCTCTTTGTCGAAGAAACAAAGAGGGTTACGAGAAAAACATTCACGAAATCGAACACCAAATTTAGCTAAACCAGCATCAATATATGGAGTGCGATCAAATGTTACGGCGACATGCTCTTGTCTCGTCTAGTATTGAGAATCATTCTCTCAGGAGTCGACAGGAGCCGAGAATAGAGCAGAAAAAAACACGAAAGTATTGTCAATATTCAACGTGTTCAATGTTCATTTGCATCGAGTAGAAGAGAGCGAGATAGCACATTGGAACAGTATGGGTATGTGTCATCAGTACCACCACACCGCATACCACACATGTCACATTAAGAAATTTTAAAATACATTCTTGCATTCGAGTGGAGTGTGCAAAACGAGCAACCGTCATTGGGAATGTACATTGTACACAGCAATCGGTTTTCATTCACAATGTGTTTTGTTTTTTTGTTGTTCGCTTTTTGCTTGATTTGTTTGTTAGCCAGCTTCACTCTGATTTTCCTATCAATACCGTTGACAATATAAAACCCGGCCAAAGAGAGAAAAAAAGACACCCGAAAAGAATCGGAAAAATACAATTCTGGAATGGGAAACAGAGAGGTGAGCAGAAAAATAGCAACAGCAAGGGGAAATTGAGGGTGAATGGGATGGGTTGGGTTGGTGTAGCGGGAGGGTGAGAATGAGGTTCTCGATAAAAGCGGGAGCGAAGGTAAATATCTAATAGTAATATCTGTGGGTTGGCAGAAAACTTTTTAATGTAATGCCAAGAATATAAATGCTGAATGGCTGCGTAGTGTATGCTACTGCTGCTGCTGCTCCATGTGGCTGCTGGTACACAGTGAAGAGGCAAAGCACAGCGCGCGGTAAGACATTTTTCAGTGCGACATTTTTC
Organism: Aphidoletes aphidimyza; assembly: GCA_030463065.1. Taxonomy (NCBI): domain Eukaryota; kingdom Metazoa; phylum Arthropoda; class Insecta; order Diptera; family Cecidomyiidae; genus Aphidoletes; species Aphidoletes aphidimyza. Next base: position 14,893,338 of record CM059997.1, on the reverse strand, counting down.
AAGCACGAAGCACAGTACAATTTCAAAGAACTCGTACAACTAAATCTGAAGAGTATTATAATACTTAACTTAATACTATACCACACCATCCGTCACCTTCAGCTCAACAGAGAGAGAGAGAGAGAGAGAGAGAGATAGAGAAAATAAGAAAAAAAATGTGAACGCAAGATCGAACAAGAGAAAGAATAAAAGCAAAGAAGAAAAAAAACAGAAGCATAGAAGAACACAAGCCCAGTTGCTCAGTACATCGAATGTCTGCATCGAAGCAAAACAGACGATAGAAGCAACGCGCGAGGACGTGCTGTTGTAATACGACGCAAAGGTCGTGGTGTCTCATCTCTCACTTCGTTGCTTCTTTTGCATACGCACACTGTGCGTTAAGGCTGATGTTCCAGTGTTTTTCTTTTCTTTTGCTTTCCTCATTTTACACTGATTTTTCATTCTTCGCAATTCATTCCGCCCCAACAATAGATTTACTTATTATTGCTGCTGTTTTTATACTTCAATTCTTTTTCATCGTGTATCTCATTTCCACAGTCACAATCACACTTTCTCTTTGCGAGTGGATAAGCGACAAAACACACGGTCATGTTAATATGGAGTAGAGTGTGTGCTGTGCATCTATTGTTTTCGATATTTCGATTGACTTTAAGAAAAAAAATGTTTTGGTTCCCTCTCTCGACGTTGTCTTCTGAGTCGCTGCTTAAATTCATTTACACCCTCGTCGCTTGCGAAAGGCATTGATGTCTTTTTCACTGGCTTCATTGCGTACCAGTTTGTGTCTTCATTCGCACAAAGAATGACAATGAAAATGAATAACATTGAAAATAGCAGCAATCATCACGAGAGCTACTTGTGCCAGGGGAAATGTGCGCGTGTGAGTTGATCAGCATTTCGGTAGTTTACTCTGTACATTTCTATCGACTGTGATTTTCTACAACGAATTATTTTTTTTTTTTCAAAACAATGAAGATTATTTATAAAATTTATAGGTTTTACATAGTCGAAAAAAAATTGAACAACTTTCAATGACGATCTTGTCACCGATTCTTGTTTTCTCTGCTTTTGGACCTTCTTTCCTCTCATTTGGTCGCTTTCTCATGATTTCATCTGTTTTTGGTTTATTGGTCGATATTTTATTTTTCATTCGTTTACCTGGCTACAGCCACCAGTCAATTTTCGCAGGCTCGTTTGCGCGCATTTACCGATCTGTATCGGTATGTAGAGTGGCACGATGGCCTGACTCTCGTTGTTATTCGGCACACCGATGTGCCATTGTTATGTTCGATTTTCCACTTTAAATTTATTTCTTCATTTTGCGTGTGATGTTTGTTTATTTCGCTTCTTTATTTTATTTTCTCTTGTTTTGGTGTGTGGGAGAGGGTGACGCATTGAAAATTCTTAAACAATGCTTGTTGTTATTGTTGTTTTATTCTTATTTTGCTTGCAATCGCAAGTAACTGTTTTATGGCTCTTTTTTCTCCATTTTGAATGAGATTGAACCGTAATTGCGTTGAATGTGGTGTTTTGGATAGTAGTTTAAATGCGTCCAGAAATCCACCATCTTTCCCTCTCCGGTACTCGTCTATCAATTCAAATTCGAAATCGAATGGATGAACACAAACAAACGAACAAACAAAAAAAGGAACGCAAAAAATGAACGTATAAAAAAAAACACACACAGCCAAAGAAAAGAGACGTACAAATGCCCGTAAAAGTAAACAATCATTATGCTGAGCGCACTGCATACGAATCTAATGAGGACTCAACAAAAAGAAAAAAATGTTCTTTAGAAGAAATTGCACACAAAAATTACACATTGAATTACGGTTTATGGCGTTGCGCTCAAGCAATAGCGTCGAGGTGAGAGCAAGAATAACTTTAAAAAAATGTTCAAATGAAAATGAATGAAACATAACACACACACAAAAAGACGCGAATAAGATCAATGTTTCCCTCTCTTGCTGTTTATTTCGATTACCTTCATACACCAATACACTAAAAAGTTAGCAAAAGTTTCGTGGAAAATGTAAGTGATATATTCAGATACGCAGATACGCACAATTGCGTATATTTTATCTCAGATTTTTCAGTCCATTTTTTTTCGGCTGAAAATCGAACTTGGCCTTTAACAGACACCCTCAAACCAATGGCCATTTTTCTAAAGTATCGATCGCTCGACTTAAGTAAATCAATGTATTTGCGGCTTCTAATTTCAGTTGCTGAAAAAAAAACCAAATGAGCACTTTGATATATGGCATTTAGACATCGACTTGGCAATTTGACGTTTGATTACATAAACTTTGCATTTGCGATTAGCTAGATCAATAAAATTGTAACGTTTTTGCGTATGCAAAAGCAGCCAATTGGTTGATTTAAATCAAATACACCAGCGCTTTGCCTGATTGTGAGGATTTTGCCAATGCGATTTTCATCGTCTAGCGTTTCTACATTCACATTCGTTCGTTCGTTGTCTAAGCTTGAATTACGTTTTTCTAGTTGATTTGTTGTTTTTATTGTGTTTATGATTATTGGTAGTGTGTGTACGTTTCTGCAACCCCTCATGCCCTCGTCGCTACTTCGACGTAAACGTTTCGTATTTTAAATTTTTTTTTTCCTCTGTTCCAATTCACAATCGAAATATTCGGCACCACTGTTGACGTTGAATGTTGCCGCAACAACGAAATTAAATGTTTGTGTGAATTCATAAGATATGCCAAGAATTTAAGAATTTGATTGTTATTTGGTTAAGGAGCGCGCGACAGTGTCGATATTATTCGAAATGGGAATTGAATATGTACACAATGGCAATGGCGCGCCACGAAATCTGTTACTCCTGGCGTAAAATCTGTGCTGCTGTTGTGCGCTTTGCTGTGACTCATTCGGTATGAACGAAAGATGAAAAAAGCAACTACCACGCATACAAGCACACAATCGCCCGTTTATATTTATTATAAATTTACATTTTACTCTTTTCATTTTTGTTGTTTATTTATTTTTATTTCCTTTCTTCTTATTTTTCTGCGGTAGCAAACAGTACACAAATACGAGCATTTCCCTTAACAAGCATTTTCTTTTGCTGCTGTCGATTTATTCGAACTTTTTTTTTCCCCATTTCACTCACGGTGCTTCTATATTGTTATTGTCATTTGGTGATGTTGGAACAAGAGCATTTCGCTATTGCAGATGAATTTTTGTGCGTTTGTGTGTGTGTGTGTGTGTGTGTGTGTATGCGATGTGGAGTGTGAGCGAATGAATGAGATTTTTCGTGGTTTTTAGTTCTCCACTTCATTTTCTTCACATCTCAAAATATTTAAATAACAAATAAACAGGCAGCCAGGCAGCAACAGCACCCCGAAGAATATTAATTGTACGGTTGAATGGTACATGATTATTATTGCTGTTTGCTTGCTCGCTTTGGCTTTGTGTATCTCTGTGTTAGCAATTGTTACTGCGTTGAGGCGCAAATGTCGGGATTTTCGGTTGCCAAATGCATTTGTTCACAACATTTTTCCCTGTGTAAACAGTTGCTAACGAAACTGCATGTGTTTGTACACTGTAACAGTGAACAATTTTTAATGAGGTTGATGATGCCTAAGATCAAGGAAGCAGAAAAACTCAACGGTGAGTGTGTGTGCGTGTGTGTTTTTGTATGCGTATTCTCCTTCTCTTTTGTTTTGAATCACATGAAAATTCTGGGCAGACATTTTGAAGTTTCTCGAAAAATAAACAGACATCTTGAAGTCTGCCAAATGTCAACTAGATTCAATCGGCTGCCCAAAATGACAATGAAATTAAAAAAGCTTAAGAGTCTTCCTTTTTTTATATTCTTAAGCAGAAATAAATTCGACACCACCATTGAACCACACCTTTATAACATCGATATAAAATTCATTTATAGCTCTTGCACTTGAGTCAATCAAATAAAATCGACAAGTTCACCAATTGCGATTTTCGAAGCGAATAAAATTTTGCGTCCGTTTTTCTTTTGTCTCCCTCACACACAAAAAATCCAAAACCAATAATTTCATTTTATTCACCGAAAGGAACAACAACAATGGAGTGCTAGAGTGTATCTAGAGTCCTTGACTGCAATTCAGCGACAACAGCGATGCCCTGACGAATAAAGACAAAGCAATAAGACGCAGGTTAAGTATAACAACAACAAAAATAGAAGACGGGAAAAAAACATAAAAAAAAAGAAACCAAAAATAAACAATGCCAAATGAATTAAAAAAGGAGCGCTCAGCTGCCAAGAGAAAAAAAAGACAACAGTTGAGTCTGATGAAGGGAAACGGCGGTGTCGATTCGAATAAACTGTTTTTTGAGCGAAGGGAAATTAAAAACACAAGACGCTTTTGGTTCGCTTCGTTTTGTTTGAAAGTGAAACAAAACAACAAAAAAAGAATGTGAACCACACAATCAAAATGGAATTATTATGGCGTGACATAAAATGTGGCAAGTGGACGCAAAATCCGTGACGCACCGGCTGTCATGAGATGAGCAGACCCATCAATTGCAGCGCATATCATTTTTGCCAGGTGAATATCATTTCAAACTGTTTCTAATGGAAAAGTTCGCCCCGTTGATTATTCCGTTCATGAATCCTAAATGTGACAAGCGCGAGCTCAGCATTTCATCGCCAGCCGTGTGTACCGCTTTAATTAATTATTTAAATAGGCGATAATGCAATTATGAAACATAGAAAAAAAAAGAATATTCTATTGTTCCGCAAAATAAATCGACTGGCCCGAGTGTTGTTCCTCCTGCGTCGCCCGCCGTATCCCATTATTTTTGCTGATTTTCGGAAAAATTTTTCACGAATCCGCCTCCCCCCTTTTTTCACCGTCTTTTATAAATACCGAATTTATTAAAATTGAACGACACAAAACATACTTTGTGTTACTCTAGTGTATGTTTACGTTACACTTCCAAAAAAAGAAAATATATTTTGGTCTCATTTCAACTGCTTCATTTTCAGATAGGCAACATGACGAACCCTCTACTTGAATTTTATATTTTATTGCGAATGCATATAATTAACAATAAATTCATTAGGCTCGTTTTCTGTTTGCTAATATCGTTTGCAATTTGAAACTGGCATCTCGAAAATCTCACATGACCATAAACGACACTGGTAACGCTGTGCGGGGGGAGAGAGAGTTGTATGTGTTAAGTAAACTTTGTACCTCAAATTAACATTATTATCCGACTTCAAATCACTGAGTACATTTCATGTACTCAAAACATACGAACATGTTCAACTTATTATCTATTCTACATTCATGCTCAAAATTGGCGAAATCTGGCTGCAGGTCTAAGCTTTACATGCATGGAATATTCCCTCGAATGCGAGCTCCCAGCTAAGCATATTTAATATTTCGTCTCTTTCTGGCCAAATGTTCTTCATTAAATTTTCTGGATATTTCATTTAGCTGGAACTAAAATTTATTTCACAAATCAAAAATTCAACTCATATCAAAAGAGCTAACATTATTCTATAGAACACTATAGTGTTCTATTTAAAATGATTATTTATAGTCATAATATGATAAGCTGCTATGTTTGTTAAAACATTTAATTTGGCCAAAGATTTATAATTCAAATGGCTGCACGAGATCGGTATCTCAAGCTGGCAGAGGGTAAAAAAAGTATTAGTCTAATCATAGCATTTTTGTGCTTTAATAAAATATTTTCAAATATTTAGACTCTTGAAAAAAATATTTTTTTCAAAAATACTCTCACCGTAAAGTCACAGTTTCATTTCCTGATGAAACAATAAGAATCCAAAGGTAAAATAGTAGCAAAAATTTGATAAGGGAATGAAAAGAGATTATTTTTAAGGTACACAAACAAGATTCGTACGAACATGTACAGCATCCCTGTGTAGCTGAAAAAGCAAGCTAGAGGTGTGACTGAGAGTGTTACATTGGCCATAAAAATTAATGAACATAATTGTGAGTATGACATAGTCCAACACAAAAAAATTGTCAGACATAAAAAATGTAAAATTACGCTGAAAGTTCTAGCGCGTTGATACGGAAATTCCGAGACAATGTTGTGCGTACAATGTGCATAAATATGGTTTTGTTTGTAGCCTTGTTTGGCTCATGGCAGACACACGCCAAGAGAAAGAGAAAGAGAAAGAAAGAGATAGAGAAAAAAAAATGCTACGGTCGTTTACCGGTTCATATTATGATCCGTTAACATTATGAGACCAGCAACCATTCACAAACATGCATGCTATTGTGAGTTGGCGTTGATGCTTTCATTCACATGGTGTTTCAACCGCTCAAACAACTAGATTATAAGGTGTACGTGTACGTGCTGTGTGCGCTGGCGATTTACACGTCAGAAAAGCAAGAAAAGAGTGTATACACACCACCAGCAAGGACCAGAGAGCACCATATCGCATTTGTATAATGTGTTAAATGTGTTAGCACCCCGTTTTTTCCGCTCCTTGTTTATTTCCACTGACACTCGTTCATTTGCGAAAGTATACATTTTTATTGTGTGATTTTTTAACAGGTTCCTTGTTGTCGTTTTGTTGACAATCTTTTGCCACTTGTCGAACGTTTTCTAGTTATCGCCTTTGTTCATTCCGTTTTTTTCTCCGTTCTTTCTTTTTTTGACGCGGCAATATTGTCCATTTACAGCAATGCTCAATGTTCCGAATGTATGTGACAATTGAAATGTACAACCGGTACGTGTATTTCGTGTGCTTACTGTAGCGACTGTGTCTTGCTACAGCCGATCCCCCCAGTCTCACCATCAAATAGAAATGTTGAAATGCCGTTGACATTTAATTTTACGACACTCAGCTTTTGATACACTTCGAATTGTTTCACGTGGCACTCATAAAATGACAAAATGTGGAATCATTTCGACGGGTGAAGAGACGGCGAGAATGCCTTCGAGATGGAAAAAGTGCCTGCATCTTAAAATTAGGTTCACAAACCAGACAATTTTCATGGAACGATTCACAAAAAAAAATCGCCTTTTTATTTGGCAATTAGGTAAATGAGGAAATATCAAGTCGATTACATTACATTAGCATTGAGTGTTGCATTAGTTGTGTTGCTTATATATTACTAGTTATTATTAGATTGCTAATTGCATTTCCGTTTCTGTAAATTGTTGGTCACGCTCAAATAACTACAGTCCAATGTTGGCTTCTAGGTTGGAGCAAAGCTTTGGATTTTTTTGGCATTCTATTCGGTTCCATAATATGGAAATACCAGTTCGTGTGTTGATTCACAACACCAAAATGCAGTTCGCACGTCACATAACATTTTATTTAAGTTAATCCCGTCCAAATGATTACACTTCTCAGTTTCGTTTGGTCAATTAAGAGAAACTTATCATTTGATCGCGCTCAAAACAAGCGATTTTCTGGTATTAAGAACACAGATTAACCATTTGAACTGTTCATTTTACATCATTTCAGAAACCAAAAAGCTTTTGAAGTAAATGTCTGAAAAGCCTTGCGTTCATACCTAAAATCACAATTTTCAATGTGATTTGGCAGTTTCAATTGCAATATAAGTTCATAAATGATAGAAGTTGGTACGATTTTTGAAATTGGCAAATGGTTTGTTTATAAGAATCGCTTCATGTCGATTTGTATTGAAAAATTTGGCCATCATTGTTCAAAATCACACACATTAAACAGGGCGTTGAAGTGAAACGTTTGCAAATTTTACAAATAAAAGTGCACTCTTAGGCACCATGGTGTCCTACCAATTCACAAAACCACAAAAATTGTATGTCTTTTACTTACCTGGGCTCATTAAACGGCAATGCCAGTGTTCTATGTCGAGAACGGCTATTCTAATTTGTGGACACCCTTTTGCTCTTTAAGCTCTGTAAATATTAATAAAACGAGAGAAATTCAGAAAAATGCAATCGTAATTAGAGACATAAAGAGAACTTATTGTATCACTGCATGTCACCTGAAAACCTGCTGTATTCATGCTCACTGCCAAACATAGCTTGGTAGTAGCGCTTGATGCATTGAATAGTATTTATTTTCACGACTTATGAACGTCAACACAAACTGAACGAACCGATTTTTGATAGAAATTTTCTAATTTTCTTAAATTCAAATACAAAACAAGTTAATTAGATCAAAGTAAAGTATTTTACAAAACGTTTACCAAGATCCCGAAAAATCGGTTTCGGATAATAAGTGTTGAACAGATAAAACAAATGTAAAACGATATTAAAATGTGAACATCAAGCAAAAATACAGTAAAATTGTGTATTTCTATGGAAATGAACAAATTGTTCGCATTGGAGATGATGCAATTAATGGTCTTAATACTAGTATGTCCTTTTCTTCCAACGTAAAAACGAATCGTGTGAATGCTTAATATTTCTCTTAGGATAGTTAACCGTGCAAACATGGAACAAATAGCAACGTGCTTGCGCGTTATAACTACCACATACAAACTATAATGATTGTCGCATTGTTACCAAATGCGTATCTCATTACGAGCAAAGTCGTTTGTTTACAAGCATTTGCTGTGATGGTAATTCATACTTAACACAGCGCGTTGGTGTGTCGGTCCGCTGCTAAAAGAGAGAGAGCTTTACAATAAGATAAATACGTACGGCGTTTATGTTCATTTGCGTCAAATGAACTACACTAGCTCTGAATCTGTTGGGCTTGGCTTGGCTTGGCTTGGCTTGGCTTGGCTTGGCTTGACGCGACGCAACTTAACTGGTTGACTTCCACCTTAATTGTTATCAATTATCACTAATAAGCAATCTGGGTGTTTTGATACATCAGTTCAATGGCATTCAAAAACCTTCCCCCAAAAAGTAGTAGTATTAGTTGGAGCGAGAACACCAAACAAAGCGAGCACACCGAGTATCATTTTTCATTTGTATTCTCTGGTTGTTGCGAATCGAAGTGGCAACGGCACTTATTCAAAGTTAAATAAGAAAACAATTCCTGTATCAGTTGCGGAGCGAATGTTTGAAGAAAAGATGAAAGATGTTTCCAACTTAAGACAACTTAAGTAGTATGTCATTTTGGCATTGCACACAAACAATAAGCCAACAGGCACAGTCGGTGAAGTCTTGTTCTTCCGACCGCATCGAAACAATTCTCGTCGCACAGAGAACGAGAGTTTGATAGGAAACATAGAATATTTTTGCCATGAGGAGAGAGAGATTGAGAGAGAGAGAGAGATGATGGTGGAGGCAAAATGAATGCCACATCCACGCACAAGCAGACACACAGGTACACGTTAATCACGTTGTAAACAGAAATTTGGTTGTACAGCACAAGAAACTGTTTCGGTTGATAACAATAATAATACCGAACAGATACACAGAGTAATAAGCAAAAGGCGCCGCAAGATGTGACGGGGTTGTAGGCACTGATTATTGGTTAATTAGCTAAGGAAGGTGGATTACATGGCCTCAAATCACTTTCCCATAAATATGCGGAAAAGTGCTTCGTTAATAAAATACAATAAATAATCGCAAGAACGGGCTCGGGGTGTGATGATGATGAGCTCTTTCATTTCAACACCGAGTGCTGAGCATTTCCATATAAACACAAACGAGATGCGGTGTGGGTATAAAATAATTGTTGTGGCTTTTTAGAGTGAGTAGAATATGACAATTACACTAACGGATTCACTCGAACGTTTTTGGCATGATTCAGACAAAAAGTTGTTCAGTAACTTTGCAACGGTGACCTTTCCATTTAGCACACTTCAACTATTAACGGCATTGAAACTGGATTCCTCGCTTTAATGAAACTGACCGCAAAAACCAAAATCCAGCCGAATCGATAAAAGGAGAAACCATTGACCACAAACATCTTTGACCGATTCACTGATTTTACCACGTTTTAACGCCCTCAAATGTTATGCATTTCAACCGGCATTTCATTCATAAGCCAGAAATTTCGCAGCAGCATTACTCTCGTTTCATTTTTATTCGGCAAACCCCCTTCGTTTTTAAAATATAATTGTTGGCACAAGACGCTGCTGAAGCATTCTTGTTAACATATTATAATTTTACTCTTTGTATGGCAATTATTGTTTGTGAACCAGTGTATTTTTTGGGTTTTTTTCTTTTAGGAAGACAACCGAAAATAATGAATACAGCCAAGCAACAAAATAGAAAGCGAAAAATTGTCGACGACGGCGATTTTTGTCATTTTCTCATTATAATTTTATAATGTAAATGTTGCCATTGTTAAAACGAGAGGCAGAATTTTAAAGAGTTGAATATGTACACACGCCAAACCAAAAAATTCTGTCATCTGATGGGCAAAAGAGCTGAAGCATGCCTACATAGCGACGAGTGGAATGAGTGGCCAAAAATTATAACGCTGAATAAAAATCATGATGATAAAAAAAGGCGAAAACAAAGCCGAATTATTCCACATAATTTTCGCCTTATAAAACGTGACAAACTTACAATGCAGCTGCTTCTTTTTTCTATATACGCACCCAATTTGTTTTTTGTCATCGCACAGTTTGGTGCGCTGCTTGTTGTTTTCTTTTTCGTTTTTACTTTGTTTTTTGTGTGTGTGTTCATTTTAACATTCGGCGGGTGTCTTCGTGTCATAGATGCTTTATCTGCAAACCGTCGAATCAATGAATATAATCGTATGTAATTTTTGTCTACGCTGCGCCCGCAATTATTCGCACTCGCTCCTTCTTTTATTTCCAGGCTACATTTTTCTGGGCATTTTTTTTCTCCTTTTCGGTTCTTTTCTATTTTTTTTTTTTTTTTTGTCATAATTTCACTTTTAGCGGGAGAACAACACAATTTTCTGCGTCAGCGAGAAAAACAGTCATTTTTTCACATGAATTTTTATTAAAATAATTTTGATTTTCTTTACCATTAGCCTATAGAGCGACGTACTGTGAGGATTTGCGAGTGAATGAATGATCTAAAGTGATTTGTTATTTCGATGGATATATCGAAATTTAATAAAAATGTCTATTGTTTATGGCTGATTGATTCGCCAATGATTGGCTTAAATCGTAGCGATTCCATCAAAAGCACTCGTTACGTGTAATTCTAGTAGTATTTCAACTGCGAATTTATCATTTAAACTTTTACGTTTGTCTTAAACTTTCGATTGGCTCAGTCTGAACCGTTGAAATGCTTTATTTTTGCCCACATTCAATGTTCATACTTTTATGACGATTCCCTCCATTATCGGTTTGCCTGCGCATAGAAATCAAACTGATGTTGCACTGAAATCACACGCTCAAACCGCTTCCACTGTAGATGTGGCGATGTTCGTGAGTGCTTTTAAGTACATATTAATGTTGTTTACTTTTGTTTTCCTATTCTCTTTCCGTAATGACTATTTACCGATAAATATAATATTGATTAGACTAAATTGCTGCAATAATGGGCCGAGTCTGGAGTGGGAATCGAGTCTGTCTTGTGTATTATTTTTGGTGAATTGAAATGAAAAGCCCGTGCGCTCTTGCAAGGATTGAGGCAGAGAATACAAAAAAAAACGGTGGAAAAAAAAGAAAACAGAGAGAAAATGATAGAAACCGTAAACGGAGATCGACTGAGCATTTGGATTGGCGAAACAAAAGAGAAAATTGCCGAAAAAAAAACATAAACAAATATCGTCGTTTTGTGCGGGTGAAATTGTTGACTATTGCTAAAAGATGAGAAAAAAAGAGAGAAGAAAAACACACAAAATGCCAAACGGCCACACAATAGAGTCTGTGTGTGCACACAATTTTGGATTTACTTGATTGTTCTAAGAACAATGTTCTTCGTGAGCGCTGTTTTTTTTGTGTTGCTATTTCGTTCACAATTTCTGGTACGGACCTTAGTAGCTCCCTGTGACACAAACACAAATGCACCAGCCACTGAAATCGAATAGAATTTGTGTCGTTTTTTCTTTTCTTTCGGCTCTTCTATCTGCTGTTGAAATTGAGTGGATGGGGCAATGGGATGGTCGTCGTTCAAAAGTAAATCATTGAGTGATTTTTACAAATGGAAACTTTAGACATTGTGTAAATAATTCTCGAATTGCGATAACTGTAAGCAGAGATATTGGTGAATAAATTCTGAGACAATGCACCGCAGACACACTCTCAACGTAAGAAGGATGAACAGTATTAGAGCGAGCGGAACAAGGGAACACAAGAGAAAAAAATGAAGACACACTTCGCCGAAACGAATTGTTTTCTTTTTCGAATTTCTTTTATTTTTTGCAGTAGTTCAGCATTTGTTTGTTGGCTTTTGCTCTACCCCTGAGTGAGTGTGTGTGTGTATGGCGATGATCTTCAACGCGCTTGGTTTATCAACTCATTGTGGCTGGTGTCGTTTGAGCGAGTGTCTTGTTTCATTTTGCATGTCATTTGAAACATTGTTTTTTTGTTCGCCCATTCTCCTCATGTGTTTTTATTTTCGCATTTTGAGGGTGATGCGCATTCGGTGTGTGTTTCATTTTATATTCCGTTATTTTAATTAATGTTTGGATTTGGATAAACCATGAGCGCGTGAAAATCGCTCATCTAAATTTTATTCGTTATTTGTTGGGTCTCGCCTCAAAATCCAAGACAATTGAAAAAATTTCTATTATGCTGACCGTAATTGTCGATTGCTAGTAGCATTACGGCATATAAATTTACTAACCAGCCAACACTGTCTCGTATTGTGGCCGGTTTAATTTTCCAAAGAATGTTACGATCTTTTGGCATTTTCTTCACCGCATGCAAACAATTTGTTCATCGAGAGTGCTTTTCTCTCCCTCGATCCCATCAAATGCCAAAATGTGTTTTTTCTCTATATATTAAATGCTTCGATGTTATACATGCAAAAAGTCGCGGGAAGATTCTGCTAACGAGTGATTTGCGAAAGCGAGTGAGTAAAATAAAAGAATTTAAATGTATACCACTGGCTTGAAATGCAAAGCAAAAAAGACGGATAAATGTGCCAAAGGAACAGACAAAAATCAACACGATTGAGTAGCTATTTATATAAACAGGCAATTTTGTTCTTAAAGACTCGCGCGTCAAGATAACACATTGGATTGCCTGATGGCAACAGAATTCTTTGCATTCTCTTATTTCCAAATGGAATATCCTCTTTGAGATTGCGTCTCAACCGCTTTATTTGCCCGACTTTTTTTCCGTATTCACCATTGAATAAGAAAAAAAAAAGAAGAAGTAAGTCAGTATTCGCGACAATTTCGTTGCAAAATGCGGCAAAAAAATAGCAACAGCAACAGCAATAGCAGCATTTGCGGTATCATTGAGTACATTTAGATCAATTGATAAGGCAATTTACCGTAATTATTTACTTCCTATGATCTCTTGAGTATCGCACCGAAAAAAAAACTCAATACAAAACGAATAACGTTTGATTTTTGATTCTTTTTTTGATTGGAGTGTAAAATTCATGTTGTTTAGACTATTTTTTTGTATTTCAGGTTCAAGTTTATAAATGATGAAAACCCGTGATTGTAGCACCAACAGAAAGAAAATCATTCGATTCATCAGTGATAAATGGTTCATTTCGGTTTGAAGAGTTGAAAATTTCCAGAAAAACTTACCAAAACCAGGGAGGGGAGAAAAACTCCAAAATGAAATCAAGTATTTAATTTTATTGGCAACCATTTTTTTTATGGTGGCCATAACATTTGACGTGTTCACTTTTATTTCTCGCGTCATCGTTTTGAAAACGGCTCAAATCGTTTTTATTCCACTTGTTCGGTTCATTCGGTTGCTCATCTGTGTTGCTCACATCACACATCATTGACTAAATAACGATACACAGCCGGTGTGAGTGAATGCAGCGTGCACAAATGCGTGCGTACATTGGATACTTTGAAAATTGGAATGAAAAGAATCAGAACATGAAACTTGAAAAAGCTCAATGGTAAATGTTACGAAATAGTGTGAGAAAGGTATATCATTGTAAAAAGATGAAGTGAAGACATTCAGTGAATATAAAGTAATCGTTTAGTGTTTAGTACGAGGAGCAAGGATATTTTCCATTTCTTGTACTTTCACCGATGTAACGATTCAGACAGAAATGAGACTGAGTCACTGTAAATTATGCGAATGAATAATAAATACAAATAGCAGAGATATTACACAATCATTATTTACTGGAATTTCGTTGCTCATCTATGAGATTGGCAAATATGAGCAGTTCAACCTGAGTTCACTCATTCTAAGATACACACACAAACACTCAAAGGAGTTTCATTCCAACAACAGTCGCAACTCGTCGAAAGAACAAAGTCATCAAAAGCTTTTCGGCAAATAATAATTTCGAATGAGTAGCGAACAAAAAATCTTGAAAATTATTTAAAAAGTGCCTTTACCCCCTCATAATTTATACCTTTGTCCGGATCGTTCTTAAACATCCAAAAAATAATATACGTAAAATAGCTACGAATTTTTTTTCGGGCTCCACCGTCGGATGCTGGTGAAACAAATTGCGCTATTATATTGCAGCTATTTTCTATACCCATTTAAGACACATAAATAAATATAGCCTGAGAACGACGAGAAGAAAAAAAACCTGTGTATTGCAATAGGTTTGGGGCAGCAGCAGTTCATATGAAGCAGCCGCCTGTTTCGATTTAAAACTCAATGATACGTGCTCAAGGAATTCCGTACGCCACAAATTCTCACAGAGACACACCGAACTGTGTGCGGCTATATTTTTGTGTCTGTGTTGACTACGTTAGCCCATTTCCCGCTTTAATATCATAAAAAATCATAGAGACTAGGTAATTGTTCAATAAATCTTTATCCTTTTCTCTTATTTCTTTTGGTCGTTTTTTCTCTCTCTCTCTCTCCCTCTTCCTCGTTCGCCACGTAAATTTCTTTTTTCCATCGCATATTTTGCTTTGGTTCCATTCATTCTCAGTTTCTGGATTATGCACATTTTTTGCAGCTTTCGATTTGAACAACAAAAAAAAATTACGTTTTCTTGTCGGGCTTTTATATTTTTTTTTTCGAAATTCATGCGATTGAATGACACTGAAGCATCGCAGGGAGAGATATCGTTTCAATCGTTAATATGACTCGCGCTATTTTGTCGCTTGTGCCAATGCCCACACGACACACAAACTGCCTCGTTTGTCGAGCATTCAACGATTTCATTTCGAATGGGATTCTTCTCTCCGATGCATTTCTTATTGCTTTCGTTTATCGATATTTTTTGTGTTAATATCATTCGTAAATAATTTTGAAAAAGAACCAATAACATTATTGCTTATCGTATCCGATTGTGTAGAAAACCTTCCACTTTGTATATGTTTGGGAGACAAAGAGTGACACTCTAACGAATAAAAAAAAACTGTAATAACTAGACTCGAATGAGATTGCTACAATTCAAAGACTTTGAAATAGCAAAAACACTGACAATTTAATCAAGAGGTAATATTTCATTTCCACAGTTAACTATAAATAACAATAAAACTAAAACTATAAAATTTATCAAAATATAAATTCATTCGTGGCGTTTCGGTTTTTGAGCCATAAATATCCACAATTGTGGCCATTGATCAATCTCAATTAATGGCAAAAAACGTATAAACTTCATTATAAGAACCGATGTTTGTGAAATAACAGCAAATGTTATATTCACAAGATCTTTAAGTTTTGAATTTTACAGACAATAATTGAGTTAAGTTCTTGATTAATATTTTCATGTGCATAATATGATTAATTCTTGCCATCCATGAATTGAATGTTTATTTTCGTATACTCGGTGCTATTTTTGCTAAAAACACTACGCCAAACATAAATCCACCAATATTCATCGCATCATCGTCCTTTTTTTCGAAAGCAGTGATAGTTAAGTTGATATTTACGAAAGCAGTATAAAAATGTGTCTTTTTTATCTAGCAGAGTCGAAAGTGAATTGTTTGGTGTGAAAGTGAAGTTATCAAGTGATATGGCATTATCTAATAGGCATCGCTTTAGTCTAGCTACTATCGTTCCATTTCATTGCATTTGGTACGATTCACAGTATGTGCGGCACGCCAGTCGTGTTTTCAACACAAAAACCTATAGCCATCACAAAAGCTGCTGTTGTTCAATTACAGTCCTCATCCATTTCTTTCGTCGTCCCTTGTTAGGTTTTTGAGGCACTTTTTCTTTCTCTCGCTTTCAATGAATCGGGCTTTTGGCATCGGCATTTCCATTGCCAGTCGCCGGGGACATGGTATAATCATAGCCGAATTGCTATTTGCCGTTGTACCGTTAACGATCGTTTGGGAATGACGGACGGTCTGCTTGTTTATTGTGTTAAAATGTGGTGACAAGATGATGACATGATTAGCTCTCTAACATGTAACATATTGATGGTGTTTATTCGTTTCGTTCGCTGGTAGCGATGTCTCATGAATAAAATTAAGTTTCTTCAATCTGTCAGATTAGCGTATTTTATGTGTATTTTGTGTGTTTTTCGTGTGGTGTGAGAGGAGATTTTGCCACAGTAAATGGCTCAATGTGTTTCACTGTATGTATGCGAGAGGCGGCTTCTTATCATCGTGGTTTTTGCATGCTCGGTCGGTTTGGTGTGTAGGCCAAGAAAATAAGCACACGTTTAACATAAACACACTTGTTGTGTAAACGTGCATACCGAAAATTGGATAAACTGCCAGCTATTCTCATTGGCGCCTATTCAATGTACGGTGCGCTCTGTGCTGTGCATTTCGGGCGATTCGGTTCGTATGTGAATATTTCCGTTTTTCATTTTCGCATTGTCATTTTTGGTGGCTGCACGAAAATCCATTTGTTTATCGGATGGTCTAGTTAGAGAACATAAAATGATTTCAATACATTGTAGGACTCACCGCAATCGTCTCTTGAAGTAAAATAGATTTCAACAATGAGTGCAGGTTGGCACTTAGGACAACTTAGAACAATACACGATATGGCGAAACATAAACCAACCGAATCGAATTAATTTCGCATGTAGCCATCGAATAAGTATTTGTCTGATATAAACCGAGAAAATGGCTGCCAAACTCAAGAAGTATTTTCTCAAGACATGGAAATGAAACAAAGCAAACACACAAAAATGCACACACAAAACATCTAAAAACTAGCTAAGACGAAATGAATCGAAATGAGCTCATCGAACTCGAAAACCAGATGAAAGATAAATGGATATGGCCTTTTCACGTAATTTCAATACCCAATACGTTGTTGGTCGCGGTGTCTGGTGGTAAGCCATTTCAAATGAATGCTCGAAAACAATCGATTTCGAAAAGTGAGAGAATCGTTTGCTCATTGACTTTACAAGATTACACAAATGCATGCACAATGACGATGGTATGCGCTTGAGCTTCTGTGTGAGTGTGTGAGTGTTTGTCGCCACGAAATGCAGATTCCCATTCCCCTCGAAATGACGCGCGCTCTTCTATCTCGTTTTTATTCTATTTTATTTTATATTATTTATTCAATGGCAAATAATATTTGCCGCACTTGGAACATTTTCACTTGGATTATGTGTGCATGCGAGATGCGAACGAGCAACGACATTGACTGGTGGCCATATATCCATGTCATGTATCTATTACCTCTAGCAAATCCATTGTCTTGCTTTCCTGTTCGATAAATGCCACGTATGGAATTTTCGCGTGTTTACTCATTCGGGTGCGGGTGCGAGTGTGAGTGCGAGTGCGAGCACGAGCGCGCTCCTCGATTGTATTTTGTTTTTACGATGTTGCTCTCGATTTTGCTGCTCTTCGATATATTGCAGCGATGTTGAGATCCGTGAAAGATGTTACCACACCGCCCAAAAATAGAAATCGAATGGAACACAACGGAAAATTCTCGGCTAGGACCGAAAATCTATGCAAGATTTATTTTCAAATTTCCACATGTCGTGATGAAATTAATTCGTGTTTTCTTGTCATGTTGGATATAAATATTGTATAAATCAGGCAAAAGTCTTGTAAAATTTCGCTCATCCTCTGCTCGGGATGAATTAGCGTTCGTAATGCCGTTACGTTGCATTAACATATTCGCAATTTGTTTATAAGATCGAGCAAACAGAACAGAACCGAACCGAACCGAACCAAACGCATCCCCTTCCACTACGGTGTAATACAAATATTTCGAAAAGTTTATGTGTGTGTGTTTTTTTTTTGTTCTCTTTGTGTTTGCAAGGCCCAACATGTCGATGCTGAATCATGAAAGACCGCCGAAAAATTGCTACATATATTTTAATATGGGCCCTTTTTTCAGCAATGAACAAATAATCCCGCTTCAATGCGCCACTGAATTAACAATAGATTGGGCACCGTGAGGTTTGAACACTTGTGCTCTCTACCGCGAACGAACGAGCGAAGAAGCGAGAACTTGCTCTTACAAAATCGTTGAGCATTCACTGTTGCAATTATGCATAATATGTGTGATAAACACAAACACATGCTGGCGTTCGGGAAATAAATGCTGGCTGTGCTTGAGGCACGAGCCACAAGGGTGTGAGCTGCACGTCGTTTCACTTTCACAGTTTAACGTGTTTTTCTCCCATGTTTTTTTGTTTTTGTTTCTTTTCGGGCGAAATGCGCGTTAATATCCGCATGTGTGTCGTTATTTTATTATTCGATATCATGACAAACAATGTACAACAATGGTGCGTCGAAACAAAGAGGCGGCAAAAAATACGATTCGATTTTAACTTACCCATAAGATTTATAAATTCGATATATCGAATGTCATATGGGATGACTCGTTGAACGATGTTTTGGCCTGTTTGTCGCACGACACAAAATCATTTCAATAGCAGCGTAAGATGGTTTACTGCGTCGTGTTACGTGTATGACGATAAGAGGCATACAAGTGGCAATTGAATAATGTTCAACGGTTGTGTTTTCTGGAGTGAAGGGATATCATAATGAATTCGATTTCCACTTCCTTATATTTACTCAAATTCACGTCACACGATACCATATCTATTTCACGTTTATCTTGCAAACGGATCGACATCTGTGAATGCTTACAATATGCAAGTGCATATAAACACATACAAAAATTAATTGCTTGATATTTGTTACACAGTTAACCGGTTTGCACTGGCTACAGACGGTTTCTATATGTGTTTCTCTCTTGAGCTTTTTGTATGAAGCCAATGTGAGAAGTGGCTTTTTAACCCTTAACAATACTTCATTGAATAATTTAGTTTACAAAATATTCGCAGTGTATCGATGGAGAGCCATCATGCGGTTGAAGTAGTGGTGTATGCACGCCGCGTACTTGACAGCTTGACACGTTGAGACTTTTAGCAAGACGAAAACGAACACATCGCACTCAATTCATCTAAACTATATTATTTATTTATATTGGTTTTTGTCAATATTTTGCTGCGCGTAATTAATAACGGTGGACTGAGCATATGAGCAACTGAAGAAAACTCTTTGAGTTTTAAGTTTCTTATTTTTGCATCATCGTATCAAAACCTATTCGAAGTGCGAGAAAATTGACTAGCCCACACAACAGCAAGCCATTGTATTATAAACGATATTTTACATTCGTATATATCGGCCAAGCTGCGAAATGAACGGACATTTACAAATGGCATTTAAGCACACCCGGAAGAGAGAAAAAATATAAGTTGAAAAAAGTACAAACAAAATGAAGTCGTTTTCAAAATGTTCACTTTCACACGCACCGAATCGAATAAAAACAGTGGCGCATTACGATGGAAAGTTGAAGACAGTCATTTTATTTATTTCATGTTTATCCACATGCGATGATGACTAGAATTAGTCGTTGTTTTAAAACGATACGGATTGCTCTGTGTGTGTGTCTGTGTGTTTTTGGGGTGGTAGAAAAATTGCACATCACATTGCCGAACGGAGAAACAAAACGAAAATGGGCAAAATCGATTCGTATAGATTTGTTTCGGGAGTTATCTTAAGCAACCAGGAGGTAGACGTAAATAAATCACCGAGAATAATCATTGAACGCTGAAGGAGAAGAATAAGAAGTAGAAAAACGAAAATTTGTTCGACGTACGAACAAATGTAAATGCTTGCACATATCGATTTTTTGCCACTTTTTCACAAACTTATCGCAAAGAGAGAAAGAGAGAGAGAGAGAGAGAGAGAGAGAGAGAGAGAGAGAGAGAGAGAGAGAGAGAGAGAGAGAGAGAGAGAGAGAGAGAGAGAGAGAGAGAGAGAGAGAGAGAGAGAGAGAGAGAGAGAGAGAGAGAGAGAGAGAGAGAGAGAGGAGGAGAATGGGTAAGTGTGAGGAAAATGAACAGCGTTTTGCCGGCGATAAAATCGCCAACATAAAATAACAAATAAATTTGTGGCCAAACTAAACGAAAAATGCTTGTGGGTTCGAAATATTTGAACACATTCCCATGGCCACTGTATGTTTCTCGCTTAATGTGATCCGATGAATCATTTGGTGCTACTTCAACTTCTTTTTTTTTCTTTATTCTTGCTTTCGAAACTATTTTTTATTCGGTGCCTAGAGTTGTGCGTTTTTCTTGGGCAACTGCAAGAAAATGGACTCACAATGTGGAATATGGTAGTAAATCGTTCGGAATGAGACGCAAACGTTTATGTCCGCGTCAATGGGTTCATTTAGACATAAGCGATGCCAAAATAACACAATAAATGAAACAAAAACAAACAAGAAAAACGATTAAAATGAATTGAGCTGAATTGATGCAATAAGCGAGTTCCACGTTTTTGCGTCGAAGTTTGATGACGAGATGCTTGCTGAAAGACCAGAGTCAAGAGCTTGCCTTATCACTTCCATTTAATCCACAGATTGGTTCTACTGTGTTTTCAAACTAGTTCATTAGAGTTGTGTGTTTGAATAATATAATGTTTTTGCGCGCATACAACACTTATTTATTCGAAACACCCAACTCTAATGATCAACTAGTTTGAAAACACAGATTAGAACCTAATTCTGTGGATTAAATGGGAAGTGAATATAGAGGCAAGCTCTTGACTATCTGTGTTTCTTTCAGCAAGCATCTCGTCATCAAACTTCGACGCAAAAACGTGGAACTTCGCTTATTGCATCAATTCAGCTCAATTCATTTTAATCGTTTTTTCTTGTTTGTTTTTGTTTCATTTATTGTGTTATTTTTGGCATCGCTTATGTCTAAATGAACCCATTGACGCGGACATAAACGTTTGCGTCTCATTCCGAACGATTTACTACCATATTCCACATTGTGAGTCCATTTTCTTGCAGTTGCCCAAGAAAAACGCACAACTCTAGGCACCGAATAAAAAATAGTTTCGAAAGCAAGAATAAAGAAAAAAAAAGAAGTTGAAGTAGCACCAAATGATTCATCGGATCACATTAAGCGAGAAACATACAGTGGCCATGGGAATGTGTTCAAATATTTCGAACCCACAAGCATTTTTCGTTTAGTTTGGCCACAAATTATTTGTTATTTTATGTTGGCGATTTTATCGCCGGCAAAACGCTGTTCATTTTCCTCACACTTACCCATTCTCCTCCTCTCTCTCTCATCTCTCTCTCTCTCTCTCTCTCATCTCATCTCTCTCTCTCTCGTCTCATCTCTCTTCTCTTCTCCACTATCTCCTCCTCTCTCTCTCTCTCCTAATCTCTCTCCTCTCTCCTCTCCTCCTCTCTCTCTCCTCTCTCCTCTCTTCTCTTTCTCTCTTTGCGATAAGTTTTGTGAAAAAGTGGCAAAAAATCGGATATGTGCAATGCATTTACATTTGTTCGTACGTCGAACAAATTTTCGTTTTTCTACTTCTTATTTCTCCTACCTGCGTTCAATATTATTCTCGTGATTTTAATTACGTCTACCTCCTGGTGAGCATTAAAGAATAACCTGAACAACTTCAAAATCTAAACTCAACTAATGCTTACTCCGAGAACAATCTATAATACGAATTCGATTTTGAGCCCCATTATATTTTTTCTTCTTCGTTTTGTTTCTCATTCTTCTCCGTTCCGGCAATTGATGTTCAATTGTTTTTTCACCGACCACCAAAAACACACAGACACGGACAAACACCACTGAGGCAACTCCATCGTATCGTGATTTTTAAAATTAGAATAAAAAAAAAATAAAAAAAAAACAAAAAAACCACGTACTAATATTCTAGTTCATCCCACACGCATGTGTAGATAAACCTGAAATCAGAAATAATAAAAATTAGTGACTGGGTATCTTCTTTGTCTTTTTCCTGTTTTCAACTTTTCCAACGTAAAGCGCCAACTAGTTTTTTTATATTTAATTCGATTCCGGAGCGTGTTGAAA